>CM032637.1:12870976-13567049 GCA_019097785.1 Fraxinus excelsior | reverse complement strand
AGCTTCTCTATAAGTTTTTGAATCGATTTCACTTGTAGAATAAAATGTATTGTTCTAACAACATTCTTCTCATTTCCCTCTACTAAGTAAAGTGAAATAAGTTGAAAATCAATTTCATCCTTCCTAAAGTATTTCTATCCGAATTCTCTTGCTTCTTTGAGGCTACTAAATTCATCAATATCTTTAGAAGATTTTCATCTGGTATTCCATTAGAGTTAGGAATATTTCTTTATGAGTTTTCTTTAATTCAGAATCCAAGAAATATCATATATCAAGGAAAATCAAGTTGTCGCACGAGAATGTTACTTCATCGTTCTACAAAAAGCAGCCCCATGTGTCACGCAGTGAGAATGCTTAGCTCCCCATTCGGCACGGCAAGCACGCTAACAGCTAGGCACGAGGCCTATCTTACCATTGGTGCACTAATGATATCTAATCATATGCAGGTATTCTCCTTTATATCCTACTCATAGCGCATGTATGCCAGTTGTTCGGGCTTGCCGGCCAGAGAATGAGGCGAGGGCAGTCTTGAGGCATTGAATCTCGGGAGTCAAACCTGCGATCCGTGAAAGTTGGTATCAGAGCGGGACCGCTTGAGCATGCGGTGTTGTTATGGGACAATGTCGTGTGCTCTGCGGTGAAAAGATTTTGGGCCACGGATCGTGTCGGCAAGCTGGCGGGACACGACGAAGGAAGCTGTGGGGAAGAAGGATGAAGAGGGCAGCGTTGCGCAATTGCCAAGGTGCATTTCAAGGAGTTTTCGAAGAGCGCACCGTGTAGGGCACAATTCGACATGCGTTGAGGCGCTGCGGTTTGGAGGCCGTCCATCCGAGGAACCAATGCTCAGAGGGGCGGAGGGTGAAGGTTGGTGTCGAAGGCGGCAAGTACGAGTTACTGCAGGTTTGGAGGCCTGTCCATTTGGAGTGGTGCCGTTGTTATCCTTGCAACGAGACGGATGCGTGTGGATGCGAAACTCTCTTCTCGCTACGAGGACGTAAGCGAATTCGAATGGAGGAGAATGTCACGCAGTGAGAATGCTTAGCTCCCCATTCGGCACGGCAAACACGCTAACAGCTAGGCGCGAGACCATCTTACCATTGGTGCACTAATGATATCTAATCATATGCAGGTATTCTCCTTTATATCCTACTCATAGCATGCATATATGCCAGTTGTTCGGGCTTGCCGGCCAGAGAATGAGGTGAGAGCAGTCTTGAGGCGTTGAACCTCGAGAGCCAAACCTGCTATCCGTGAAACCATGGCCGCTAAAGGGTGATACCATATTCATGGTTGGAAAAAACAAAAACATGGTTGAAAACCCTTTTCTAGAAAAGCAAGTATCCGATGTTGCGAAGGATGTGTCAAAAGATCTACCTGCTAGTAAAGATAACTTTACGAGTACTAAAGGAAGCACAGGTCTTAAAACATAGACCAATATCGAACAAAATATAAGGGTCACGGAAATATAAGGACGAGTTTCTATCCACCAAAGAAATCTCAAATGCGAAATCTATCCGACAAAAAAAAAATTCAACTGAAGGTTCTGAGCGTCTTCAAGAGAAGTAATACCATCAACCATTTCGTCCTCAAGTAAAAACTTTCAGCTCCCAAAGCCACTATAAGTATTTTTGCTAAAATAAATCTACAGAAAAAGGAAAAGTACGAGATAAAATACAAAGCTCTTACCTAAATATAGAATAAAAGATAGCGAAAGAAAAGCAAAATCGCCGGTAAGCAAAGGTATCACCATAAACAAGAACTAAACGCAGAAAGTGGAGAAGTCGGTAGTAAAGAGAATGGTATATTTATAGGTTTAGATGAAAGGTTTGAACTGTCGACTTAATGAAAAAATGGATCTAAGCCATTCAGAACCATCTCGAAATTGTCGCTAAACATTAACAAGCGACTGATCTAGATTCAAAAATGAACAGATAAGATTGAACGTGGGCAACACGCATATTAAATGTCTACAGGGTATTACCTTGGGAATATGCGAAAAGAAGCCCTTAGCATACACTAAAAAACTGTAGCAATCACATGTACCCCTAAGAAAGAAAGATTGTGCGAACAACTAGAGTTTTTTATGCCACGAAAGATTTAACAAGTCTTAAACTTAATATAAATATTAAAATCAAACTTTAGAGACTATTTGTCAACTCAAAAAGCTGCTCCTTGAACCATACTTAAATATGCGTGAGACGTGCCGAGCCTGTTCTAAGGGAACAAAAATCCAAGAGGTTCGTATAGAACAAAACAAATTACTCGTACAAGTTGTCAACACATTTGTAAAGCGTAATATTTGTAACTAAATCAGCTATGAATCAACCAACAAGGAGCTATCATCTATCATTCTCTCAAAAGAACCAAATTATCCCAAAAACTTAAAGAAAAATATGTAAATACCCCCTCATTTGAAGAAGGCGTGCAATGCAAATATCTCGTTCTCAAATAGTTATTTTACTTTTTGCTCCTGTTTGAGCATCCAAATTAACGAGTTTAGGAAGTGAAAATTGTAACTGAGTAAAATTTGCTGATCTAATTTGTATCATCAACATTAGGTATGCTCGATAATTCGTTCCATGAATGTACATAATGTGTATGATATTGCATGTGCACGAGAGAGAGAGAGTTGAACTCATCACCAATTGCTTGAAATAAAATCAAGGGTTAACATTGTGTTTTTTTCCTAGAAACTATAGCCAAAAAGGATTAGAATACTGAAAAGAGAAGGGGAGACCAGTTCCACGTGATTATGAATCTTCCCTCATAGCATATCAATGAGCTTCGATGTAATTTGAAAATTGAGGTGAAAATTTCCTAACTGTAGCACAACTTCTGTCACTGGTGATTAGTTCCGCAACAATGCTTCATTTCTACCTGAAAAATGGCACTACATTTCAACATGCCGTCGCTCATCTTGGAGGATTATGGAGAACTGCAGTTCTACTGGAACTGATACTCTGCTTCTCTTTTGGCCTATTCTGAAGCATTACACGTACATTATTCCCAGAGTTTGGATCATACTGCTTCAGAGTTCATTTCCTTGGGCAATACCAAACCGATTAAGCAAAGTGAAGGATTAGGGGGAATAGACAGCATAACACATGTATCAGGTGAGTATGGAAGAATGAACAGTAGTCTAGGCCACAAGGACTCTGCAGCTGGGATTTTGATTACTCCTGCACATTCTCGCTGCTTCAAGTATGCAATGAAATCTTGAAACTGTAAAATGTGTAAATAAATCTAATCAACAGCATATAAATTATCATGCTTGCACATCCATCATTTGAGTCTCCAACAATTATTCCAATAATTACATATCCGATCTGACCTTAAGGACGAATATACAAGCATACATTTCATGCTTGTTACCATATTGCACGTAGAATAAGGTCTTTAATAGTAAAACCATGTAATGTTATGTTGATTACAGCAATCTGCAAGATTAGTCAGTATTACAGGCCGGCAATTGTTGATGCCAAAGAGAAAATAATGCTTCTACTTCCAGAGGCAGCTCACATTGTGATGACATTAAAAAGTGAGATGCTAGTAAATTTGCTTTTACCATTAAATTGGATCCTTCACATCCCTAAGCAAAACAAGGACTGGAATTTGACACGACCATTTTCTCACTTGAACCTATCCTTCAATTTTCTACAGGTACTGCTCTAAGATGGTCACTAAGAAAAAAAGAGCTTGTTTCTGGACTTAAAGTTTATTTTCTACACAGATATATGGATTTTAGTTTCTATATATTTTACAAATAAAATGGATGAGAGAGATTGTCCAGTGATAAATACGTAAAATGGTAGCAATATTTGGTGCTTGCTCAATCAAAAAATTCAGTAACAAAAAATACTAGAATCTACATGCACCATTGTGCTATGCCACATCATGCCATGCGTATAAAAAAAGAACAGATAACAGTAGAGTCAACTTACACCCTTGTGATCGCCTTGAGAAGAAGGAAAAAGCCAGCATATTTCTCTCTGACACAGCAGATTTAAACAAAGTCAGAATTTAAGCAATCCGGTTCAAATTGGTTGGAACTTGGGTGTAAAACTCGTTGGGCAGATAGGTGATAGACACTACCGAGATAGAACAGGTATTACTTCTCTTTAGCCACATGACATTTAAGACAACAAAGGCAATAATTTTATGCCAGATGCAAAAGAATTATCTGATTTCTAAAAACTACATTAGTATTAAGTTTATGAGTGCTAGAGGAAACTGGTGACATAGTTCAAAGGTCTGTTTGGGCTATATTAAAATTATAATTCATTTTTCTCTCTTTTCTTATCAACCACAACCATACATTAATAAATAAAATAATATTACACATAAACCCAAAACTTTTTTTTTTTAACCACATTCTCCAAAAAATTACTATTCCAAAATACATTTTCCCAAAATCTAATTAAAATGGACGCCAAACAAGGGCATACTTTTTTTTGACTTGGAAAAAACCTATGATAGAGACTGCTCATGGAAGTGTTTAAGATGGATGATAGAGATAAAACCCCATATATCAATATATTGAGGTGTAAAATGTAGCAGTTCAGGTTTGAATAGTAGAGAATTTCTAATTTTTTTCTTGTATCTAGATTTTCCCCAGAGTCCATATCATTATGCACTAGTCAACGTTTGAAGTTACAAGACATC
Source organism: Fraxinus excelsior (assembly GCA_019097785.1). Taxonomy (NCBI): domain Eukaryota; kingdom Viridiplantae; phylum Streptophyta; class Magnoliopsida; order Lamiales; family Oleaceae; genus Fraxinus; species Fraxinus excelsior. The sequence continues at coordinate 13,562,387 of CM032637.1, read as the reverse complement.
CAAGATGGTGTCTCTTGGTTTATGCTATTTGCTTATGACATAATTTTAACTGAAGAGATTTGAAGGGAATAAATTATAAGTCAGATATTTGAAAGATTACTATGGAATCTAAAACCTTATGTAGAATTATAACGAATATATGAATGTCCTATGGTTACAAATGCTACTGGACTCACCACCAGCGATCACGTCGGTTGTACCTGTTAAACAATTCAAAAAAAAGAAAAAGAAAAAAAGGGAGGCTAGGGTTTCATTAATTTTCCATAATGAAAAGTGAATACAAAACCTAAATATAAAGAGACTATATATAGTCTAAAATAAAGGAAACTAAAAAGACTATTCTACCCTTAATAAACAATAAAACAAAATAAGACTATATTTGGTAAAATCCCTCCTCAAAGTCACGATGCATAGCATCGAGAGTTTGCAAGAAACCAAAAGCGATGAATCGAACCGAACTGAATGAACACCCATGTCTGCAAGTAGCCAACACAACCATACAATCTCAACAAATCCAGACGGACGTAAATTTCAAATCCAAATATACCGAACAAAAAACAAACCAAATTTTCAATCCCATCAACTGGGCCAAACTGCAAACCAAATTTCCAATGAACTAAACCAAATTCCAGATGAACTGGGACATAAACTAAACCAAACTCCAGATGAACTGGACCAAACTCCAGATGAACTGGACATACTAAACCAAATTTCAGATGAACTGAACCAAATTCCAGATGAACTGGACATAATAAACCAAATTCCAGATGAACTGGACCAAATTCCAGATGAACTGGACCAAATTCCAGATGAACTGGACATACTAAACCAAATTCCAGATAAACTAGACCAAATTCCAGATGAACTGGACATACTAAACCAAATTCCAAATAAACTGGATCAAGTTCTAGATTACCAAATGCTGAATAAACTTCAAACAAACTGCAGATTACCGAAAGCTGAAAAAACTCCAAACAAACTGCAGAAACTGAGTTGTGGCCACCGAAATGTGATGCGACTTTGTAAGAATACATCCAAAAAAAAAAAATATTGGTAGCCGGACGAGCGGCTCAAGGCCGCTCGCCGGAAACGAAATTCAAAGGTTAATTTGTTTAGGATCGAACCTGGCTCTGATACCATGTTAAGATTTGGGGTTCCATCTTAAAAGGTCAACCTTATTAAGAGGAGTAGCCCAAGATCTTTATTAATTGGTCTATATTTACATCTTTATTCGATGTGGGATTATATCCCATAACACACCCCCGCAAGATGGTGGCTCGTTTGAGCAGACCAATCTTGAAATCCACGTGCTCACTTTTTGGAGTCTTAACGGGATCGAATCGCTCGTTAGAGCATAATGGGCTCTGATACCATGTTAAGAATATTATAAATTGTATATAATAAACTTGTTTCTATTACAAAGTAAAAGACCCTATTTATAGGGTTACAAATAACTGTAAAAGGAAATAAATATAAAAGGAAATATTATGCAATCTACTACTAAGGAAAATAATCCTACACTAAAAGGAAATATTATAATTGCAATCTTTGACGATCTCTGGAATCTTATTCAATATCCTTGACAGTTATCAATACTAAACAGTTCAAACGTTTATTATTTGTGGGAAATTGGACCTGCTCAACTTTGGTTTTCATACTGGGAAGGTGTTTGTTAATCATGAAACCACAAAGCGTAAATGAAGTATTAGTTCAAAAGTAGAATTAGAAGGACACTGTTTTTGCATCTTAGGTGTTACTAAAATGAAGAAATCTTTCCTTAGGAAATACACAACTCAGGAACTGTATCGCTAATAACTTAATCCTTCTTCAAAGGTTACCTTATCATTAGAGGGTAGAGATGCGAATATGTGGAGCAAAACTACTATTTTCTTTTGGACAATGAGAAATATAAATCCTTTTTCTGAAATTCTAGTCATTGTATGTAGAGATTTAATGATCATCACTGATCTGATGTTTCTTTTTTCTTCTGTCTCTTTTTTCTTCTGAGTAATTAAATATGATTTTAACCACACATAGCAAATCACTTACTGGACGAGACAAAATCTGTTAAAGAGCCTGCATCATGGATGTTGCACTTCTAAAGTAACCTGTTACAAATTTTTGCAATTCTAAATAATTTTTAGTTAATGAGTTATATTTTCAAAATCAATTACTGCCTAGTTTGCTTGAAAATATGTTGCAGTGAGTGTTTACTTTTTATCTCCTTGTCTGGATGAACAGATTAGTAAGATTGAAGTTCAGTTTGATAAAACATCTAAACAAGTTGATGTTCACTCACTCAAGGAAACCCTGTGGGACCATATACAGAAATTCAATGAAACTTCAATTCAGGTAAGTCCAAGTTCTTGTGAAGGCCCGATTTTACTTCCTTGATAATTGAGCTCTATATAGGTTCAAATTGAGTAGTTGATAACCAATTGCATGTTCAGTATACATGATTTTTTTTTCTCGTTTATTAACTTATGTTCAAAACATAATAACAAATTTCTTTGATTTTTAATGACGAAAACTTTAGATGACTTGGTTTTTAATAAGATAACAAAGTAGAGAAATCTATGTGCAAGTGAGGGGATGTTTGGAAGTAATCCTTGAATAATTGCTACATAATATATCACCCAATAGTCAAATCCTTGGAAGCTCTCTATTACCATAATTCATTAACAATCGTATATATAAATTTATGTACATCTATGAACAAAATTCAGCTTCCCTTCTACCGAAATTCTTATTTTGTGGTATCTTATTTCATTCCTTGTCAAACCAGTTTATTAAAATTTTAGATGTACATGTTAATGAATTAAAATCAAAGAGAATGGTTGCTTTGTACGATGCTGACCCTAAAAAATGAACTCAACAGAATCCCGTCAAGTCCCCTCCACGTGGACATCGCCTGCACACATAGCACGCCGTTGGGAGGCAAAGGCCGCCGATCAAGAAAAATTGAGGGGATTTGGTTAGGTTTTTAGAACGTACCTTATTATGGATAAAACTTACATATTTATAAAGGAATGTTAATGGGCCAGTGGTTAATGGATCAAGCACAAGCCCATAAGACTTCATTTATGAGGAGCCTCAGTAGGCATTTCAACTAGCCATTTGGAGAGCCTTGGCTAGACACTTTAGCTAGCTTTTGTGGAGCCTCTCGTTAGGCACCTCGGCGAGGCACTTGAGGAGACTCGGCTAGGCACTTCAGCTAGCTTTTGTGGAGCCTTTGTTAGGCATCTCGGCTAGGCACTTGAGGAGCCTCGGCTAGGCACTCTAGCTAGCCTTTGTGGAGCCTCTCGTTAGGCACATCGGCTAGGCACTTGAGCCTCGGCTAAGCACTTCAGCTAGCCTTTGTGGAGCCTCTATTAGGCACTCGTTAGGTACCTCGGCTAGGCACTTGAAAAGTCTTAACTAGGCACTTCAGCTAGCCTTTGTGGAGCCTCTGTTAGGCACTGTTAGGTACCTCGGCTAGGCACTTCAGCTAGCCTTTGTGGAGCCTCTGTTAGGCACTCGTTAGGTACCTTGGCTAGGCACTTGAGAAGCCTCAACTAGGCACTTCAGCTAGCCTTTGTGGAGCCTCTGTTAGGCATTCGTTAGGCACCTCCGCTAGGTACTTGAGGAGCCTCGGCTAGGCACTTCAGCTAGCCTTTGTGGAGCCTCTGTTAGGCACTTCAGCTAGCCTTTGTGGAGCCTCTGTTAGGCATTCGTTAGGTAACTCGGCTAGGCACTTGAGGAGCCTCGGTTAGGCACTTCAGCTAGCCTTTGTAGAGCCTCTGTTAGGCCATCTCGGCTAGCCTTTGTGGAGCCTCTCGTTAGACACCTCGACTAGGCACTTGAGGAGCCTCGGCTAGGCACTTCAGCTAGCCTTTGTGGAGCCTCTGTTAGGCACTCGTTAGGTACCTTGGCTAGGCACTTCAACTAGCCTTTGTGGAGCCTCTGTTAGGCACTTCGGCTCGGCACTTGAGGAGCCTCAATTAGACACTTCAGCTAGCCTTTGTGGAGCTTCCGTTAGACACTCGTTAGACATCGCGACTAGGCATTTGAGGAGCCTCGGCTATGTTTTTATTTTTTCATATTTTGACCTCATAGAGTCTTTATTTGACTTGTTGACTTTTTGCTTACATGGCTTGCTTTGTGGCGCCTCTTTCTTGATACTCAAAAATGAGGCGTAACACTAAGCATCTCACTGCAAGGTAGTTTCTATGGATTTTGGCTGTATATGTTGAAGCTTAGTTGTTATCACGTAAAGACAAACTCTACTAATTAGTTTTGAACTGGATGTTCCCATGTGAATAATACTACACAGGAAGCCATATAGAGCATGGTGGTTTGTTTAAGGTAAAGATGCGAACTTTGGAACATGGAAATGTAACAGACAATTTGTAACGCCCCAAATTTCATAAACACAAGACGCTACTTAAGTCGAAATATCATGTAAATAACTTTCCTCAATAAACGTCAAAATGCGTAAATATTTATTTTTTTCAAAACTATAGCAAATAAACACTAAATGCGGAAACATCATTTGAATAATTTACTCATTCAAGAGTCAATACCAAATAAAATAAGTAAAGTGCCACAATTTGCAAAAATACTAAAATTTGAGATTTAAGACAAAATAGAAACCGGCCATTAAAATACTAGTTTCAAAAATTTATAATTTAAATTATCTATTATTAAATCATGATTGCCCCGCTCATTGCATTGCCTTGCCGAACTCCTTAACCTGGAAGAGTGGAAAAATATTGGGATGAGCATAACGAAGTATACTCAGTGGGAGAAACATCAATCAGTCCAGGTTAAATCTAAACATGAAATCAAATTATGAATATAATACAAATACAACATACTGTAGAAATATGTACTGTGGGACACTTACGGTCCCTGACAACGTGTTATAGCGCTTAACAATTTTGCACTGTGGGACAACCTCAAGGACCCACTTTCGATCCCGGACCTATTTACGGCCCCTGGCAACCTTTTCATATGTATAGGCATAATATCACAATCAAAATCACATATCAAGAATTAACATAGACAAAATAACCAAAATTGCTTAAATGTAAATCCCACCTCAAAGTCTTGAAATTTTCTTGAAATTGAACGAATGTAATGTTACTGTGCTTCAAACTTTTCCCGCGACTTCGTCTAGCAAGAACAAAATTAATATAATTTAGGATACTAAGCCCTAATTAATGTTTTAAAACTTTTAGGAACTTTGATTGAACTTTTGAAAGTAAAGAAATGGGTAATTGGATAATTATTTAAATCTTGAGGGTCTAATTATGAAAATTAAAATGTTTAGAGCCAATAAGGTAAAATTAGAAAATATTTTATAATTAATTTGAATAATACATGAACTTTAGGGATGAAGAAAGAATAAAAATCAAATAGGGGACTAACTTGAATGTTTTTCCAAACTTGGGGATTTAAAAGTGAAATTCACATATTTAATGTGGAACCCCCCATCCACAATCCATTATTCACGCAGAGAGAGGCAGAGGGCTCCTGTTGGTTTCGAAATCAACATTTTTCCAAAATGGGTCTTCATATTTAAGTGATTTTCAGCCAAAATCGGGGTTAGAAAAGGAAGTCCAAAGCAAAAGCAACATATGGGGGGCAAGAATCGGAATTGCAGGTTACAATCAAACTTTACCTACGGCATTAAACTCGAAAATTCCGTTTTCTTCCTTTTTTTTTGTTTATGAATATACATCGAGAAGAAATAGAGATAATGAAACTCTCGAACGCTGAAAAGTAATTTCGAGTTACCTGTACCGATTTTTTTTGCCGAGAATAAATTTTGGGTTGAAGTTGCAACTTGAATATTTGAAGAACAGTTGAATGCTAAGCTTTCTGAGGGGTTTCAGCCGTGAGAGTTATTTGGAGATGGAATGAGTGGTTTTTTTGCGTTTGACACTGTTGAGCCTACAGCCATACTCCAGAATTTGGGCTACTATTTTTTTGGACTGCTAATGGACTTAAATTTGGGCCAGAGAAGAGTATTGGACCAAGAGAAATTTTTAAAATAGATATCGGGTGTAAAATTCGACCCGATAAGGAAATATTGAATTTTTAATATTAAAAATCATTTTTAAATTCTTATATTAAATGTTTTTTTGCTAGACAATTCGACGGACGTAAAATAAATTCTAAAATTTGACGGAAAAGCCGTAGCGACATAATTTAAGTTATAAAATTTGCATTTTAAAATTCGAGTCGCTACACAATTATTGCTCGTTTCTTTGGAATAAAGGTAATAACAATAAAAAAAATCATTGGAGGAAGCTCATCATGAAAGTGTAGAATCTTAAGCAATCTGCCATGGTTTGGAAATGAGTTTGTAGTTGGCCTAGAACATATTTGTTACTTACATATTGTTCAGTTGAAAAGTAATTTCTAATGGCATTTGATAAAATAAATTAACTCTTCTACCATAGCCTCCATTTATTTCAGTGTATCCTGTCATCCTCTCTCTCTCTCCCTCCCTCCCTCCCTCCCTCCCTATTGCGCCCTTGGTGTGCTTGTGAGTTTATATAGGTGTGGGGGCATGATTTGGGCGTGCTTGCTATTGTACTTTGCCATTATGTAAATTGAAGGTCTAATTATGGACTACACCATATATGATGGGGGAAATGCAGGAAGAAACAGTTTCTTTCAGGCAAGTCTTAGCCAATTTCCCAGACGAATGCAAAGAAGCAGCAGCAGCATCAGTGAACGACATATCTCCACATTTGTGCTTCATATGCCTATTGCATCTAGCTAATGAACACGGATTGTCAATTCATGGCTGTCCCAGCTTGGATGATCTCACCATACAACTTAAATGACATACTATAATGTCTATCAAGTTTAGATACGAAATTAAGGTAGATAAATTTGAAATAGTCCAGATGACATAGTATCTCTTCATTTTGTAATGTGCTTCTAAAGTTGTTAATATGTAGATTCGATCAGAGCTCTTGGTTGTTTCGGTGATGCATCCTTACATTGCAACTTTTGTGTTTTAGAAATTTGAGGAAAAGATGAATTTTCTTCATTTAACAACGATCATTATGCTACCATTCTAATGTTGTTATTGGTAAACATTTCTTCTATATTCATTGAATAATGCGAGGAAATTGTCTATTTTGTTATTATATTTTTAAGTATTTTAAAATATTTTTAACATGTGCAGACATGACCCAAATTTATTATTTGTACGGACTGAGCAATGCAATTTTGACACTTAAGTCGTGTCTTTTTATGCATTTATTTATTAAAGTCCAATTGTTTAGGAAAAATAGCACAAGAGGTTCTGGTTCCCAATCTTTGACACTTAGATCACCAAACTTCAAAATGGAGCATTTAAGTACCACACCTTTCATTTTAATAGCACTTGGAAGAGTTTTCCTGAAGTCGATTTTACCACTACCATTAATCAAGGAATCAAATTTATATTAAAAAGATAGCTCTACCCTTGTTTTTAATCAACGACAAATTAAATGGAAAAACAACTATAGGATAAAGGAAAAACAAAGAGAGATTCATCTTATTCGGCAACATATTCCCTACCCTTTCACTAAACCACTCCCACTTTGGGGTGGGGTTATTTAACAAAGTTTTTTCATAATTTTTTAGTAAATTTTGATAAAAATTGAGTAAATATGTAATTAAAATTTTAACCTTGTAGTTTTTTCAAACAATCACAAAATAACTACAACATCTCATATTAATTGACGTGGCACAAATTTTTATAACATTTTTTTTTTAATCTAATTTCACTAAATCTGTAAAATTTTAAGAAAAAATGAATTCCAGTGTTTTATAAGACTGCATGAAAAGCTTATAAAATCCATTTTCATCCGGACAAGCATAACAAAGAGCTATAATTTCAGCTTGGAGTCTATTGTCAAACGGTGGTAGATTTGTGGTGGGGGAGTGGAGTGGAGGTGATTTGATGAAGGGGTGGGTTATATGTTGGTAAAGAAGATGATTCATTTTCTCTTTTCGTTTGGAGATGTAAATGCTCTATTTTGAAGTTCGGGGATCTAAGTGTAGTATACATTAAAGACTGGGGGACGAACTGCAGCTATTTTCCCAACAGTTATGATATCCTTGCAGATCTGATCTGAGTCGTTGGCTGTTACTGCAGCTGTTGACTTTATTGTTAATGACAATTACATTTAAACATGGACTGAGATTTTTTTATTTTAGTCAAGCAAAATGTTCTGATTGAATGTGACAATGGTCGGTTGGGACGGAGCTGTCATTATCATCTGGATTTCATTGGAAATTTTCGAGAAGAGAGATCAGATTCAACTGCACTGGACTGAACCGAACCAAATCGAATCACACGAGATAGAAAAGTAAATTCCGTTTATTATCCTATTTAATTAAATTTAAATATTATAATTAAATTTAAATATATTTTAAATTAAAAAATAAAATAAAATAAAAACAATTGAAGGCGAGTTTGAGAAATGCGAAAGGGGTCACGATCCCATCCCCGCCTCGATTATTATTACATAGCTGCCATAATTTTTACATGTCTATTATTCTTTTTCTTTTTTGCTATTGTCTAATATAAAAAATTGCCAAATGTTATTTGTATGAATTCTGACACTACTTTATCTAAACAAATAACAACTCTCTTATTAGTAGGGGCCATAGATTCTCCGCTCCATTTGAGTTGGGATAATGTTGGGCGGATCAAAGGTGGGAAACTTTGCAGTCCCTAGATCTCGTACCGACAAAAGTCTCATTTCGAGATCATAGTGTTATGTATATCAAGTAATTTTTGCACAATGTAATCGATAAAATTTTATTAAATTAAGTCTATGTTTGGTTCAGCTGAAAAGCTGATTAAAATCTAACTTAGATCAACATTTAATTTTAATTAAGATCTACAACTTTTCAATCGCGGCTTTAATCAAACTCTAAAAAAAAAACTTAATTTTTATATTAATTCTTCAACTGATTAAACTTTAATTTTAGGTTGAAGACAGTTAGATCTCTGGTGGAATTATTTATGCATAGTTTTCTGAGTTAAGCGCGTAAAAGTGGGCAGCGGTCACACGTAAACGCTGTCTCAACTCTGTAACACTGGACTGAACACTCATTGTGTTTACAAAGGGAAGCTCACATCGTAATCGTATGCGCAACCAGATCTAAACCAAGCATCTTCCAATCTTTTTCAACAAAAACAAAAGCAAAAGTTACAAGGAAAAAAGAAGGATAAAGAGTATAGGAGTTTGTGCTTCCTTTTCTTTTCATATTTGAACGAACCCAGTTTCTGTTCTTCCAGCAAAACAGGGAAAAAATCCATATGATTTGGGAAGAGAAAATGACAAGTGTTGCTATACTGGCTGTGACGGTACTAATGCTTCTGGGCTTCACTAATGGGGAAGACCCATATAGATTCTTTACGTGGAATGTTAGTTATGGTGATATTTACCCTCTTGGCGTTAAGCAACAGGTGATTTTATTTGCTATCTTCTTCTCCGTTTTTCACATTATTTTGAGAAATTAACTCTGAAATGTGTATGTATGGCAGGGAATATTGATTAATGGTCAGTTTCCAGGGCCACAGATTGAGACTGTCACTAATGAAAATTTAATTGTCAGTGTCTTCAATAGCTTGGATGAACCTTTTCTACTCTCTTGGTGAGTCACTCCTCTCAATGTTTACGTTAAATTTTTGTTTTTAAAAGTGAGATTTCTTGAAATTGTGTATTATTGGCTGCCTGGCTAGATTTCACTCTATTTGAATGTGCTTGTTTGTGGCTGAGGTGGAAATTCATTGCGGAAGTATGGGGTTTACTGCTTAAAGTGTTTAGGTGCAATCATTTTGATATTGAATAACGAGCCCATTCGAAAGAATTTTGGAATGATTCTTCAAGATCTACTGTTCTTACTTATTGCTGTTATATATAAAGCCGTAAATCCAATTACGAGATCAATAATAAGCAAATGTATGGATACATAGTTACAGTAGTTCAACCTCAATAGATCATTTTTCCGGTCGAGTGGGTAAGTGAACAATACGATTATACTCCACGTAGTATAAGATAGTGGGATCAGATCTACTTATGGTACCATTTACTATATAATATAAGTCCTGCATTAAAGACTTTCTTTGGATCTTTGACCTTCATACTGAAATGTCTAGTTTTTGTGTTCTTGAATCCACTAGCTGACTGAATTAGTCTATGTAATTTGGTAAAATGGTCGCTGCTAAAGAAGAGATTCTAGTGCGGCTTCCTCGTTTAAACTTCAGTTCAAGCAAATTCCAATTATGGCAGCCATTGAGGAGTATACTCATTTCACCTTGTCTGACTGTCTTTGCAGCATATAAGTAATGCCTTGCAGTGAACTGATTTTGAACAGAAATCTAGTGACTTGATTTCTTATCATTAAGAGTAGAAATTTAGAATATATCTGTTGCCACTCTCATGCTAATCTATTCATATGCGAATTTATATTATGATTTGACATTCAATAGAGGTTTCATTATCGTTAATGGAGGATTATACATCAAAAATCAAGAAATGGTTAAACTAAAATAAAGAGGAAAATTTGAGTGAAGTGTTCTACCCAACTCACGTTTGAGTCTATTAGTACATGTTTCTCTTAATTTTATCCCTCAGTAGCCAAACCTCCCTAGTAAAATAATCATTTGTTATTTGAACCAAATGTGAATGGTAATATCAAATATGTTGTATGAATTTATTTGGTATGATGTGAAATTCATTAAGAAACATTGGGGACTTTTAACACTTAAAGCTCATTATCAAAGATATTTAACTCTTAACGAGTTATTTCTCTCTGTAAGGAATGGCATACAACAGAGAAGGAACTCTTGGCAGGATGGAGTCTATGGCACGAACTGTCCTATCCCACCCGGACGGAATTTTACTTACATTCTCCAAGTCAAAGATCAAATCGGTAGCTTTTTCTATTTCCCATCACTGGCCTTTCACAAGGCTGCTGGAGGATTTGGTGGCATAAAAATCTTCAGCCGTTCTGTGATACCCGTTCCTTTCCCTCCACCTGCTGGAGATTACACCATTCTAGCTGGTGACTGGTTCAGGCAAAACCACACAGTAATTAGTTTTGAACGATCACTCCCTTTAATGTATAAACTTAGTTACAAAAGGGCATATTACCATGTATGGTAAATTACACATTTTGCAGGATTTGAAAGCAAATCTAGATAATGGACTTAATCTTCCCTTCCCTGATGGACTTCTCATAAATGGTCGTGTATCAAACGGCAATACATTTACAGTGGATCAAGGTAATATATAACAAAAGCACTTACAGTTAACTTTCACATTTATGCAAGTATTGCTTCATAATCTCACACGATCTAAAATTGTTGGCCAGGCAAGACTTACAGATTTCGCATATCAAATGTTGGGCTCACGACATCTATCAATTTCCGAATCCAGGGTCACAAGATGTTGTTGGTCGAGGTTGAAGGGACACATACATTGCAGAACACCTATGAGTCTCTTGACATTCACTTAGGCCAGTCCTACTCTGTTCTGGTCACTTGTGATCAACCTGCACAGGATTATTACATAGTCGTCTCAACACGTTTTACATCACAAGTGCTTACAGCAACATCCATTCTTCACTACAGCAACTCAGCATTAAGTGCTTCTGGTCCTCCTCCTGGTGGACCCACAACTGAGATTGATTGGTCCCTCAATCAGGCAAGATCCATCAGGTATATATTTTGTTCTGCCTAATATTGTTTAAAAAGGTGATGAAAATCAATATATTTTGATCCATTGTTATCGGGTATTTGACTTGACATACTGTCCATATATTCTTTTAAAAATGTTTGTGCTACAGTTGGTTCACGTTCAACATATGTTGATTCAATGTTTTTAATCAGGCAAAATTTAACTGCAAGTGGGCCTAGACCTAATCCCCAAGGCTCTTATCACTATGGACTAGTGAACACTACCCACACAATCCGACTGGCAAATTCTGCTCCAACTATCAATGGTAAACAGAGGTATGCTGTCAATAGCGTATCGTTCATCCCAGCAGATACACCACTTAAACTTGCGGACTATTACAATATTCAAGGGGTATTCAGCCTTGGAAGTATCCCAGACAGTCCCACAGGTTCTGGGGGTTACCTTCAGACTTCAGTCATGGCTGCCAATTTCAGAAATTTTGTTGAGATTGTGTTTGAGAACTCAGAAGACACAGTGCAGTCATGGCACATCGATGGCCACATATTCTTTGTAATGGGGTACGTTTTTATGTGTTAATTGTTATGACTAACTATATGCTGTATTTCTGCAACATATCAACCATCAAAAGTCGTCTTTCTGCAAGCATCGATGCGAAGTCTTAATGGTTAAGTCCTTGCCTTCATTTTACCGATGATTGACAATGCTGCATTTACAGGATGGACGGTGGACAGTGGTCACCTGCAAGCAGATCAAGTTACAACTTGAGGGATGCAATTTCTCGATGTACCATTCAGGTACTCTAGACGCTGTGCATTATAAAAACATGACATCACCCTTATTTGTCGTACATTAGCTGCCACGAGTGTATTGATTGATCAAACCTCTCGACTTTCACTTGTGTATAGGTGTATCCTGGCTCGTGGACTGCCCTATATATGCCTCTTGACAACGTGGGAATGTGGAACGTAAGATCTGAGAACTGGGCTCGTCAATACTTAGGCCAGCAGTTCTACCTTCGTGTATATTCGCCAGCAAATTCGTGGAGAGATGAGTACCCCATCCCGAAGAATGCACTCATATGCGGACGGGCATCAGGTCGTAAAACCAGGCCTTTATAAAACCTGACAAACACGAAACAGTCACGAAGGGGTGACTGCTTTTTGCTAGTTGAGGAAGATGCAACTCCATTTCTGTTGAGCCTTAATCCATTCAGAACATTTTTTCTGTTAGAACTTACGAAGTATTTCCCACTTTCCCATGCAATCCAAATAGTATTCATCAAATCTACAATTTCTCACTCCTACTGGAAGCAGCAGCTGATCAGATTAAATGAACTTCTTTCCTACTTATAAGTAGATATTTCAATTACTTATGTGTGCTTTAATTAACTTTAAATTTCTTGAATACCCTCTAACTCAATAATCATATCATAAAAAAATTATAATATTAAATAACCCAAATTTTTTTTTTAATAACTTTTCTTGAACAAAAAATTAAAAATTTGTTAGTCACCTTATGTAATACTGAATTTATTTGTGTTCTAACTCAAATTTTAAGAAAAGTCTAATTCTTAAATAATAAATTGTAATTAGTACAGTAAAGAATTTAATATACTCTATTTAACATTATTAAAAGCTTTACTGAATTATTAGCTTTAAATATTAGTATTTATATATTACATTTCTGTACTAATTAGATATATTATATCGAAATTTACTAAAAATGTAAGATAAAATTATATCACAATTGACTAAAATTTAGAGAAAATAGTTACAACATTTGAATTGATAAATAGTGTAAAAATACATAGCACGCCAACAATTCATTTCGGATCAAAGAAAGTCCAACCTTGCTGCATTACCCGAAAATCCTTGACATAGGCGGTGACCGACCCTCACAATAGGGGGCGGGGTCCACTTGTTTTTGCAATTTTTTATTCATGTGGGGCCGGCAGCTGTGAGAGGATGTCAAAGTCTATGTCAATTTTTTTCTGGCATAGTAGCTTTATTCAAGAAAGTCCTTATTTCACAAGCATATTTTTCAGAATCTTTTGAATGGGACTTGTACAGTTGTACTTCACTTCAAATATGCATTTTTATATAGTTCAATCTAGTCATGTCAACGAGTCTAGTCGAATTGAGACACGAGCAAAAAATGTTCAAGTTTTTTTTTTTTGGCTCTAGCCAAGCTGTGCAAAAGCTCGACCAAAAAATTAAGGCTGGAGCCATAGTAGGCCGAGCCGACTCGATTTTTTTTTTTTAAAAAAAAAATTCCTACATGCTACAATTGTTGTTGTTGTTTTTTTTAAACGGGCTCGTCTCATCCGGGCTGGCTCGGGCTCGAGCCTTAGCCCCAAAATAGGGCTTGGCTTGATCCCCGGCTCGATGGTTCCGAGCCTTGAGCCGGCTCGGCTAGGGCTTTTCCAAGCCAAGTCACGAGCTGTCCGAGCTGACTAGCCATTTTTGTCTGGACGTGCCCCATCATTAAAAGTAGGGGTGGGCAAAAAACCGACTGACCCGACGAAACCGACCCAAATCGATCGGTTTGAGTTGGTTTTTTGCATTTTTTGGACGGTTTTCGGGTTTTGGGTTGGGGGGTCAAGTCGTTGGTTGGCACTCTAAACCCGACCCGACCCGACCCGAAAAAAAAATGCAATTCGTTTCTCCAAGTTTTATTTGTTCAATAAAAAAAGAGTCTTGAATATTATGCTTGATTATTATAATTTTTAGTATGGATAGTGAGGTATACAATTGTGCACTAAACGAATGACAATATCTTTAGATAAATAGTTTTAAGAATAATTTTAATCATTCCTTTATGTAAGATTGTAAGGTGTACGATTGATACTTTATAATTCCTCCAATACATATAATCTGGTCAAATATTACTTTTGGCTACAACGATTTAAAGATAGTTTTTGGCAACCCGACCAATCCAACCCAACCCGATCGACATTTGATTGGGTCGGGTTGGGTTGGGTTAAGACATTTACACGAGTTGAGTTGGTTTATTTTAGATCAAACCGACCATGTTGAGTTGTATTTGAGTTGTGGCAAAAATTAATTCAACCCAACTTACGTCCACCCCTAGCTAAACGGAGTTGATTGTCACAATCCACGTGCTAACTTGCATGAGGCATTAAATAGCCTAGGCATAACGTATAGCCATTGGGTGTTTGGTTAAAAAATATATTAAATAGTAAACAAGTAATGCGATTTCCATCCAGATTATAAGTGATGATTACATCCATTAAAACCCTAATCACGCAATTTCCTCATCATCATCTTCATTAAAACCTTCATCAATTGGGTTGTGCGTTCGGGTCACATCTTAATTTAGATTCGCAAATCAATCAGATTACTGTTATCAAAATAAATAGTAAAATACAGCAATGAAGAAAATAAGTAAGAAGATGGTAAAAAAACTTATCTGGCAAATGCTTGAACACGAATGTAATACCGTTGTCTACGAACTATATTTGCCTACTCTACAATGTTTTTAAGGATTTAACGACAAATAGTTTATAGGATTAAATGAGCCTTATGAAGATCACCAAAAACAAAAATGAATCTTCAAAAGAACAAGTGAAAAAGGGAGGAATAATTTGATTATGTAAATTGACAAAATTTCTCTCAAAATCTTGGATGAATGATCAATGTTTAATTTGATGTGTACAACACGGAATGAGGTTGGGCCGGGCCGAAAAAAATTAAGAAAGCAAGTTTTTCTCTCTTCTCAGGCGTCAGCTGTCCTGATTTTTTTTTTTTTTTTTTTTTTTTGTATTTTGGGCGCCTTGGCACCCAACATTCTGCATCGTCCTTCTTGTTGTTCTTTTCCATTTATTTTGCTAATCTTTTGATCTTATCTTCACTTCATTCTTAGCTTCTCCCATCTCCATGTCATACCTCATTCCATGATCATCATCATAACTTCATTTCAAACTCTAAATCACTCAATTTTCATCCCAATTTGTCAAACTACAAAACAACATGAACACACACATCAAAACGCTCAAAAGTACTCAAAAACAAATGAAAAACTACGATTTAAGGAAACTTGTTAAATGAGTTAATTTCACTCATCACTTGACAACCATTATTACAGAAAAAAAAGAGTTTTGATTAGTGATGTGTGATTAAAAAGTAGAAAAAATATTTTTGATATACGTATAAAATAATTTTATTGTGTGAATGTGTGATTGCAAATAGTTATATTGCAAATCATAAAATAAACTGCTCTAAAGTGAATTAAAAAAAGAGGTATAATACTTTTGGAATATTTGAATTAAAAAAAGGGTATGTGGTGACATTTCAACATTGATTTTTTCTTGCTGTTTTTCTAAAAATTGAAATTTACTAATATTTAGAATATTGAGAAATTTTACATTTTTTGATTTGTAAGAAAATTTATTATTCCGATAACATGGTGTGATGATACCAGAAAATCGTATTTAAAAATACAACTAGAAATACACAAGAGAAACACAAACTAAATATTCTAACTACCTATAAAAGGCTAAGGGGTTGTGCCAGGCAAGCATGCAGCCTGTAACACAGGCCATCGTCCAAAAACGTGGGGATAACTCGGGCTCTTATAAAAAAAAAGGCTTATTAGCACAAAACGTCCCTACGTTTGATCTTTAGTGTGCAAAACGTCCTTACGTTTCAATTTTTTGCATTTTCACCCCTATTTCCACGTTTTCTTGCGGAAAACATCCTTTTGCTCAATTTTCATACATTTTCTCCGTGAAATGACAAATTTACCCTTTTATTTAAATAAAATAAAAAGTAAAGAAGAAAACAATAAAGAACTAATTGCAACCATAGGCTCGAATTTTTAAAAAATTACAAATGAGTCCCAAACAAATAATTAAAAATCAAAACCAAAAACAAAAATAATTTTAATAAACCCAACCCTACCCAAGCACCACAACCACCACCACCCCTACCAAAAAATCCCAACCTCCACCTACATCTCCATCTCCATCTCCACCACACCACAACCCCTACATAAAAAAAAATAAAATAAAAAAAATTCCCAAATATTCTCCTCCTCCTCCACAAATGAGCCACAGCAGCTACAAATCATTTATGGAGCTGTGGCGTCCACACAAGCTGCGACCTCTTCAGGGAGAATGCCGGTTCATCGAGCCCAAACCTTCTCCATCGTCTCCTCCCCTGCCCAACTCAGTCGAGTAGAATTCAGCTGAAGAGTTAGGTTAGGAGGAGAGAACCGTAGATTGGGGCAGCTGAGGCGAAGTGCTTTGGTAGTGATGGTTCTGAATATCAAAGAAAAGTGCCAGATTAGGGGTTATTAGGGATTGGGATAAAGGCATCAGTTCTTTAGGTGAAGGCATTTCTTCTTCTCATTTGGCAACCCACTTGGAATCCTCTTCCCTCATACTCATCCCTCTTCAGCTCTTCTTGAATATAATGAAATTTTCTTGTGGGACAGATTTTCTCATCTTTTAAGTTTCAAGATTTTGTATAACTAATCAAAATCAAAATACGGAATAACATGGGCAAAGTTTCTATTTCTTTTCTTTATCTGTCTCCCCTTGAAGAAAGATTTGAATTTTGAGATGAAGAGGAGGAGGGGGAGAAGAAGAAGACTTGGGGATTTTTTTGGTGGGGGATTGTGGTGTGGTGGAGATGGAGATGGAGGTGGAGGTTGGGATTTTTTGGTAGGGGCGGTGGTGCAGGTGGTGGTTGTGGTGCTTGGGTAGGGTTGGGTTTATTAAAATTATTTTTGTTTTTGGTTTTGATTTTTAATTATTTGTTTGGGACTCATTTGTAATTTTTTAAAAATTCGAGCCTATGGTTGCAATTAGTTCTTTATTGTTTTCTTCTTTACTTTTTATTTTATTTAAATAAAAGGGTAAATTTGTCATTTCACGGAGAAAATGTATGAAAATTGAGCAAAAGGATGTTTTCCGCAAGAAAACGTGGAAATAGGGGTGAAAATGCAAAAAATTGAAACGTAAGGACGTTTTGCACACTAAAGATCAAACGTAGGGACGTTTTGTGCTAATAAGCCTAAAAAAAAATAACAACTTTTCTTTCCTATCCCTCTCCTCCACTCCGTCAGCCTCCAAATAAAAGGTTTTTATTTTTATTTTTGATTATTTTTAATATTTTAATAATTTATTTGGATTGATTTGCACTTTTAAAAATGTTTTGGACTAGATTGCAATTTATTCTTTATTTTTCTTTTTTGTTTTATTTATATAAGAGGGTATAACAGTCATTTTATGTTAAAAATTGGTCAAAAGGACGTTTTGCGTAAGAAAATACAAAGGTAGGGACGTTCTGCACCAAAAAATCGAACACGTTTTCCACAACAACCGTCGTAGGTGGGACTTTTTGCGCCAATTACCCAAATTATAATCCTATCTGACGAATGAACACTCACCCAGAGGCCGGAGAGAGCTAGGCATCATTGGAATCAATCTTCAGAAACACAGAATTACCCAAACCATGCCCGATGTTCCACATGATCTGATCCGGCGGATTCAGATCTCCACCAGAAATGCTGCTGGACTATCCGGATACGACCCCAGAGACCCTACACTTCCCGCTCTCCCGTCTCTCTCGGCGACCATCGCATCTCTTGAACCTTCCCCGCCATATCTACGCTGCAGTCACTGCAAAGGGAGGCTCCTAAGAGGCTTACAGTCTTTCATATGCGTCTACTGTGGCAATCCCCACCAAACCGACGTCACTCCCGACCCCATTTGCTTCAATTCTACCATTGGGTATCAGTGGTTGCTCCAGTATCTCCAGCTCGATGGATCGGTATGATTTAATAATCACTTCCATTGTTATTCTGTAAATTGCATTATGATTACAAGGTGCAAAATTTGGGCGCAAGGTTCAACTTTTGTTGTTCTTGTAGTACATTTTGGTGATTTACTGTCATTTTTTGGTATATTTTCTGGTGTGTTCAGAATCATACTATGACACACATATTTCTCTTAGATGGTTGTTCAAGTTTTTAAAGATATGAGGGGGTTTTGACGTATCCACATTGTTTTTAATAGCGGATTAGGGAACATTTGGTAGAACAAAGACATATATTTCCATGAAATGAATACAAAAAATGTGCTATTATTGTTTCTGCTTGTACACAATTGTACATATATCTAGAGGCACAGTGCTGCAAGTGTATTATCAGAGATGATCAAGGAAATAGATCTGCTCAATTCCATGGTACAGTTCATTGCACAGGATATTCTAGCATTAGGTTACTTTGTTTTTTTTGTTGCTTTTCTTCGGTGTTTTTTTGCTCAACAAATCACCCACATTTCTTTTAGTCTTGCTATCCTTGCTGTACACGTGCTGGTCCTGGTTTGATTACCCATGTGGTGGCTTGCATGATCTTTCCTCGTATTTTCTGGGTACACGCATTTGGACTGTATTTCACACTATAGTTATATAATGAAAAATAGTCTCAGTTTTTATCATCTGAGTTAGAAATCCCCAAAATCTCCTTTCGTCAAGTGAGAGTAGCATGTGTTTAGGTCAAAGAATAAGAAATTGCTGGCCTGGGTTTAATTTTGATTAGATAGGTTGAAAATTATTTACTTAGTGCTCATTTGGTTTTTATCTCATTTGACAAGATAGTCATCAGTTCAGAGAATAGAGGTGGTAGATTGTTTCGTAATTTGAGAACCCGATGCTGATGTACGAGTTACACATTGGATAAATGATCTATTCAGTTCCTAACTTCTAGTTTCTAGCTCCAAAAAGGAGAGAGGGGTGGGGGGAATGGGTACTTCAGCTTAATATAAAGCAACGATTTATTTATTTTTATATAAAAGCATCTGTATTTGCTGTAAAAGTTCCTGTTGTTAAAAGTATAGACACGAGAAAAGGACAGGTGGTGTTTTTGCCAATTTTATTGTTTGCCATGTTGATCTCACCTACCACCACTGGATAACTCTATCCTTTAGAACCTAGTTCTTGTGGACATTCAGAATGTATAATTTAGTCGTCATATCCCCACCTCAAAACCAATATGCCCACTCACACTGCCAAGGCAATGGACAAGGGTAATATTTGTGGACGATGCTAATTTTGCCGAGTTTTCATTTTAGTTTCATGAGCTCCAAAGTAGAAAATTTGTTATGATCGATGGCCTTTAACACAGGTTTCTAATATGTTTTAATTTTCTAATCCTCCAACCCACCCTCCTTTGTTTCCATACGGATTTCAAAATAAATAATATCATCAATTTGCAGGAACTGATTGGACCGCTGATCGAAAAAAGTGAGTCAAATCGAGCACAAGGTTCTTCTAAAGGGGAAAGCCCCCTGTCTGATTCCTTAAACTATAGAATAGAATGGCAAGCCGAGTCACATAAGCAAGACACTAGTGTTTCAGACAAGCAGCCAGAACAGAGTAAACGATCTTTGAATTTAACTGGAGCTGATCTGGACACTTTCTTTTCTGAGCCAAAGAGGGATGTTTCTGATAGATCTTTTGAACAGCCAGTAACTATCAACCAGGTCAAGACTTCACAGTTAGAAGTTGAAGCTCTTGACAGCCTAAATTTATTTCAAAATGTTCAGCCATCAGATCCAGCTGTTAATGTTGATGCATTTTCTGGATGGGAGGCAGAGTTTCAGCCAACTGCTTCTGAAAATAAACATGGTGGTTCCAATACATCTGACCTTTTTGTAAGTTCCTCCGTCGATTCTGTAAAGAAATTCCAGGATGCCAAATCATTTTACCCTTTGGGATCCGAGGATGATCTTTCTGCCCACATGGAATCTGTGTTCGGACCTGGATCCAATCTAAACGATGGAAAGTTGAAAGATAATTCAGCAGATTCTCCTGCATTTGGTGACCGGAATTCAAATGACCCGCGGAACAAGGTGAGCTCCAATGGGTCCCAGCTAGCTGAGGGTTTTGATGCCACTTTTGGGACTAAGGATGATAATATATTAGAAAATTCAAACTATTCTTCTACTAATGTTGACTTGTTTCAAGATGATCAATGGAAAACCAACCAAATGGATGAACCCGAGAATACCATAGTAAGCAGAGATGATGATGATTCATTTGATGAATGGGATGATTTTACAGGCTCAAATAGCACACAGGATCCTTCTAAAAATGCTTTGACACAAAGTGATAATCAAGTTTTTGCTTCTCTCGGAAAGCCTTCAGAGATAAATTTGTTCAGTTCAAACAATAAATTTGAAGAAAAGGATTTTGGTAGCTTTTTACAACCTGATCTTTTTTCTGGCTCACCAATCAACGACAATTTTTCCACGAAAGCAAACACTAGTTTGCAAGAAGTTCCTGCTTCAGAGAGGTACATATATACTTTGCTGAGAGAGGTCCTTGATTAAGTTCATATGGTCAATTACTGTCTATCTGACCAGAAAATGTTTATCAATTACAAATTTTTCTAATTAATAATTATCATCCCCTTTTGCATTGGATTATTCATACTGGCTTGCATTTCTTCTCCATAAAGCCAAAGTGAGTGTTTTTACATCTCCTTGACAACCGAATTAGAGCCCAGGTAATGGTATGTGTTAATGGAGGGAAGTAGCATATAAAATAATCTTCATAGTGATGAAGCTGGAAGGATCATTTTCAACTTCCTTCCTCAGAACCTAGGTTAGGAGAGACAGGACCACTCTTTTTGTTTGACCTCTTAAAAGTAATGGCTTCTGACAGTCATTTCTCTGTATTCATATACCTACAAGATAAAGTTAAGAAATGAAGAGTAGAAAATTATGTGGAGCTGAGGCAGATAAGTGATGTAGAGCTTCAAAAGGAAGCTGTGGATAGGTGCATGACCTAGAAAGAAGAAAAATAAAGCTAAAATGATGATCATTTGACTGTTCAGATTTTAAATTTACACAGCATATCTGTCTTTTCATCATCAACCTCTATCTCTTCTTTGAATTGCCCGCACTAGTCCACTGTACAGAGGGAAATATTCTTTATTACTCGTTCTTTCTTGATAGTACTGAGATGATGAAGTGAGTAGAAGGCAAGAAGTATTAGAAATACTTTGTTTCATTTCACTTTCTACTTTTTTCTTTTAAAAGGCCTACTTTTGCTATTATTAGAAAAATTCTTCGTACACAACCTTGACTTCTCCCTTCTACCATACCTCTGACCCCCACTCAATCCACCAGCCCTCAGCACCTTCAGCCACCACCACACGCCACAGAACCTGCCTGGGTTGCCGCAACTCAACCACAAACAACAGGAATGGAAAAAAAGCTGGGTTAACAAAAATAAAGTTCTGCTATGTGCTTGGGAGCTCAGACGATCCTGAGAAGTTGGGGAAATGAGGGGAAGGGGTATCATTTCTGGATGACCAAATAGTGTTACTGATATTTGGCAGGCATTAGTTTGCCATTTAACTTTTTTCTTTTCTCGAAAACTAATTGAATATGTAAGAGTTTGGGCACCAAAAAGTTTGTCCATTTGACTACAAAAATATAATGACATCATTCATGGGTTGATTAACTTTTGTGATTGTTGTTGCTAACATTTATATTGAAGTTAGTCTTTTGCACAACGGAACACTTCTGCAGAAAATTTGTCCTTAACTTCTTTGACCATTGTTCTCTAGATACAGAAGATTCAATTTATTTTTTGCATTTTCTAAAAACCTTATTTCAATTTTATCGGACTAAAAATTGTTTAATGCTGAATGTCACCATTTCTTTTGTTAATATTCTTGAAATATGCAGAAGATGAAGATTTGATGTTTATTTCTCTTAACTGGTTTCTAATATAATTTTCCTGATAAGGAAAACATACAAACCGTGTCATGATGATGCAATAGCAAAATTTATAATTGATATTTAATATCTAGAGTAGTATTTTCCAGCCTATGATAACCATTTTCATTGTTTCTCAAATCTCTACCATTTGCTTTGGCAATCTAGTCTGATCTGGTGTTTATGTCCACTAGACCTTTTGCAGTTTAAAGATGTATATTTGACATTAATATTGTTATGGTTGTGAGTGCCAACAATAACTTGGTGATTTGAGATAGTCTAATATAGAGATCTACAGTTGTAGTGTCATTTCTTTTAGTCGTGCAGAGTTTTAAAAAAAAATCACTTCATTCAAGGCTAGACTTCTCACGCGATACTTGAAAAAAAAAAAAAAATTGCACTTTTTCCATTTTTACTCTTTATATTAGTGGGCAGATTTTCTGCCAATCATTTGATATAGTCAAAAAAAGATACTTCTTGAATAGAAATGCCTGTTTCCGGAAAGATGGTACTTTTTCTGCATTCCCATAAGTAAATGAGGTCAATCAATTCTGCATGAAATTATATGCTAGCAAACCTGTTGGAAAATGCATATAAGAGATTTCTTTTAAGTTTTCAATTAATATACTTCTATTTGAAGTAAAATTACCAAAATTTTCCAACACATTAGAATTTTGAATTTATAGTGACATGTCGTGTAACTGTGGGAATATATACTCTTAAATGTTTAAATTGATTGAACATGGACAGCTTATAACTAAGGGTGTGTTTGAGCCAAATTATTTTGGAAGAATGTATTTTGGAATAGTAGATTCATGGAGAATGAGTGGTTGAAAAAGAAGGAAAAATTATTGATGTGATGGAAAATATTATTTTATTGAAGAATGTGTGGTTGAAAATAAGTAGAAGAATGAAAATGAAAATTTTAACGTGTATCAAACAAGGGCTAAATAAATTAAATTCATCACTCTTTAGCCGTTCTTATATTTGCTTGATAATATAATTCTCACCGTATCATATTCGCTCGTCATTCTTGGAAATAGAAATTGTTAGTTGCCCAAGAAACAAGCATCTCTTGTGAACACACCCACACACACCCCTCACAAAGCCTGTGCTGCTATAACTTCCCTTGAGGGGATTGGAAACAATGACCTCATCTTAACCATGCAGGTAATATCGACATTAAAATAGCTTACTATGAGCTTCATGAAAATGATCAAAATAAAATGAGTAAGAAGGGAAGTCAGAGTACAAAGTTCTGTTCACTTCTTATTTCCATTTTTTTTTTCATTCTCGATTTTGATCAGTTAATATTGTCCATGAATTTCATCAATTTTTTTTTCTTATTTTTCTCTCTTCCTTCTTTTCCTCTCAGTTTTTCTCCTCATTTCCTTGATCATATCATCCAACTGTAGGTTAGTTGATACCAGCAGGCTTTCTGATGATGCTGCAAATAGTGAAGAGATTTTTGGTAAATCTGCCAAGCCAAATGATGACGTCACAATGTTGATTTCTCAGATGCATGATCTTTCCTTCATGCTCAAGAGTGACCTTTCTATCCCTACCAAATCAGATAGCCATAATGCATCCCAAAATGATTGAAAAGCTGTGTATTTGCCAAGCTCTAAATCTGTTGTACTTTATTCTGGTATGTACTCTAGTTCTGAGACATTTTGTATTTTGTGTCCTAATCGTATCCTCTTTGTAATCTCTGGTTTCTTTCTATGCTTAACAACAAGCCGTAGTTATAGCACAGTGAATTGGATTGATAAGCAAAATAAAAGTCTGATTTATACAGGCTTCCTTCATCTTTTTTGAGCATGCTAATGAACCGTGATTGTTTAGACCTCAGTATCTATTGATCTTCAATTACTGCAGCCTTTCAGTGTAACTCACAAATAACTTTCTGTTTTTGACTGAGAAATACTGAAACAGTATATTTTAGGGTCTTGGGAACTAGGGAGAAGAGACGTCAGCACTGGTTTTAAAAAATTATAAATGAATCTGTTGTTTAGTCCACTCGGCCATCTCTTCCTATTGAAAAATTCAGATGCCGTACAGGAAAGTTAATTAAGTTTTTCAAAATCAAGGACACAATACATCTATCTTGTTTCGGATGATCTCAGCTTCTTCCACATCAGCATTCAGGCCATGGATGATGATGGTAAATGTTGTAACACCACTTCCAAGCACGCTGATTTTGTAGTCCTTGCTTTTTTATTGTACGTTAATTTTTGATTCAATGACACCGGGTATCTGCTACCGCACTGCATAATTGAACATCCATTTGCACACGCATATGTTTTGAGGGAAATGAAGCCTGGTCTGAAGCATTTAGGGACTAATACATCTATTGCATATTCAGAACCTTATTGGACTCTTCAACCTGCGATAGGCGAGAAACTTTTGATAACCGTGGATGTCCGGGCCAGCTTGTACGCACCTCGACTAATCTCACGGGACCCTGAAATTTACAGTCGTTTCTCACCTCAGTGGCCCCGAGGGGACTCAAACTGGGGAGCAAACCCAAGGTCTGACCAATTGAGTTACCTCTCAGGGTTGATAGGCTAGAAACTTTGATTGGGAACTGCCTTAAATTTCCATTAGTATCTTAAAACTTAAGTTTTGCCTGGAAGAAGTTTAGGCTGCCGATGAATACGTATATAATGATTTTAATATAATTTTGTATGCTTTCATTTTATCATCTCTTTCTTAGGTCTCAGCGGTCAGAAAAGACTTTGTTACCCTTGTGAGCGTGTTTTATGCATGCTTAATATTAACTTAAACCGAGTTATCCCAATCAAACATACCTGTCCCTGACTGTATATGTTAGATTCACTGTCGCCTTTTTAATTTGTACTTTGATTTTGTTTGATAAATAAACAGAATGCTGCTCTGTGTGTGTAACGTTTTAGTTTTACTGTGTATATGGTTGTGGTGTAAGGTCTGCGATGACATGGAGGAATGGTCAGCCATCATTCTTGCCCCGTCCCAATCCTCACACACATAGCGGCAACTCATACATTGTTGAACAAAAACCGATGTTCAAATTTGAACACAAGGGAAAATTATGTGACATGTTGGAAATGTAGCAAGCAAATCTCCAACCTTCTATTCGTAGCAAGTGCTTCTCCAACTTTTGTAGCAGATGAGTCTTAAGTGGGCGGATTTCGCCTATTCGGAAACAAATATTCTTGTCTGATTTTCAAGACAGAATAGAGTGAAGAAAATTAATTGATGAAGAAACCAAAATAATTTTCATTTTTTTTGGGTTTGAATTTTTGCAGATAATTGAAATCGTGTGGTTAATGTAATTAAAAATGATTTAGGGGTTGGGTGCTTAGTGAGATTCTTCTGGATTGGGAGTAGCATTTTTCTTATGTTGTGTTTGATTTTTTCTTCTTACATTTCCTTTTCTTTCTCTTTTGTTTTCATTTAGTTTTCTATTGTAATTAAAGTATTACCATTTTGTTTGGCTTCTGAAAAGTAATCGTGTGAGAGGAACAACAATTGTGAAGTGTTTGGTTTTATGTAAATTGCACAAGATGAGTGAATCCTGCCCGCCTATGTTAGATGGGACGCACGTAAAGGCGGATTCAGGATCTAACTAAAAAAAAAAATTTGAACGTGGCTAATAAGAAGAGATTTATACAAAATATATATTTTTACGGGGAAATGATAATTGTACCCGGGCAACCCCCCTGACCGGCGATAGTGGGGGGCCAACCTTACCTATTATTCTTTGGCACGTCAACAATAACTTACACGGAACTTAAAACGACAAAAGTAGTTTAATATAGTAGACATTGGCTCACCATACCCAAGAAGTCAAGAACGAAGGTTCTCCGCCAAAAAACCCAACTGCAACAAAAAATTAGCGAGAGTTTCAGCAAAAATGAATTGATGTTTTGCATTATTAGAATATAAAGTTGAACTATTGAATTCTGATCTTAACCACAATAATTGTTCTCCTAAAATAGTTGCCTTTGCAGCATCACGTAACATTACGATTTATGTATAAGAATATTGTCGTTTAAGTCACTCATCACATTAACATGTTTAGAATGTGTTGTATTAATTATGCTCAAAATTTCTAATACCATTTGTTGGGAATTCAAAGATCACGTATTGTTCGATACCACTTGATATGAAACCAATCACCGGATTAAGATGTTGAAATTATATGTCAAAATATGAAGTATATGATCCCAAGCAAAAGAATAAAGAAGATGAGAATATATGGCAAAAACATTAGGAGATTTTATTGTATCACAAATAATAAAGACGAAGAAACATTACAATGATCTTCAAAACTAGTAATCACTTTTCTAACACTCTAAAATTGTATAGAAAAAGTCTAATATTTATAGGGAACGTATAGGGGACGTCTAAACCCTAATAGATAAGTTGTAATTAAAATAGAATGTCAAAAAAAGTGTTGAAACACGAAAAGGGTCTGAGCCAGATAACTCTGTCGCTCGAGCGATAAGTTAGTGATGGCTAGCGACATGCCTATTGCTCGAGCGCCAGGCAGACGACGAGCGAGCGACTAAGTTTCAGGAGAAACATGTAAATGTACTTAATTAGAATTCTTTAATTATTTTAACAAAAAACTCATGTCACACTCAAATTCTAACAATCTCTACATTTACGCGAATTCCACAACAACGAAGAAAGTTCCAAAATTTTCTTCACCTAGAGAAGAAAATCTGTTTGCAAGAAATGAACGGACTCTTGAACAATAATCAAAACTGATTTTTTCAACAAAATACAAAATACTCTACTTCTTCCAGTGAATCCAAATACTATTGCACAGAATTACTTCAAATTCCTAAAAAATATAATGATTGTAAAATTCACCAAATTGGGCTGTAACACACCCCAAACCAGAATCAAATCCAAATACTTTTAAAGAAGACATATTGCTAGATTGTATACATTCTACTACGTTGAAATATGCTCAACAAAACCAGCATCCACATATCTTTTTCCACTGGGTTTGTCCTAGCAATAGAATATAATGACACCGTAGGTGATGGTGGCAAAGCGGTATTATCCATATCTCCTAAACTCCACTGAGCTATATTCTTCAAATTCGACCATTTACGAGCTCCTAAAGGTATTGTGCTAAACTGAATGTCCACAAGGGTACTAAACCTGTGCTAATTGAATTTTTTAGATTCTGTACGGCCCTGCAAAATGTATAATCGAGGCATTTTCTATCCTTTAAATACAATTTAGCACACTTACAAACCTTCAAAACTCCACCTCCACCTCCACTTCCACTTCCACCAAAGAACTCATAACCCTTTGAATTAAGGATATGCAACAAGATGGGATTCTTCAAATCCGGAACATGTCGAACCTGGCCAAATGTTCCAATTGTCTTATCCAATAGCTTCAATTTGACCGTACCAATTTCCAAAACCTGACAAGGTGCGTTGTTTCTCATAACCACGCTATATTTGGAAACTGTTTCATATGTAGTAAACAAGTCCTTATTAGGACACATATGAAATACACACGCTGAATCTAAAATCCAATCTTCCTCTGGTTCAGACTTGATGTCAGAAATAGCCAAGAGATCTTCCTCACTTACTATGTTCTCTGCGAGGTCTGCTTCACCTAAAGTCTCTGATTACTTCACATATCGACTTGCAATCAACCTCTCTTTATTCTTCAATTTGTAGCAATCCTTCTTCATATACCTCTTCTTCTTACAAAAATTACAAATTTGATTACTGAATTTAGACTTCGATCTGTCCCTTCTAAAACCACCATGAGTAACAAGATCTTCTCCATCTTTGGTCTCAGATAACAGATGTTTCATCTTCTCTTTTGAAAACAATGCATCATACGCCTCCTCTATGGTAAGAATATCATGACTATACAAGATCATGTATCTAAATGAAGAAAACGAGGTGGACAACGAACACAATATGATCAGGGTCAAATCTTCTTCATCATACTTTATTTCCAAAGTTTCCAAATCAGCGACTATCTCCTTAAATATAACCAGGTGATCTTCCAACGATCATCTACCTTTCGATGAGAATATAAACGCTGCTTGCTTGAGATGCAACTTACTTGTCAACGTTTTAGTCATGCCAATTGCTTCAACTTCAACTTCAACCATAAAGTAGGTGTTGAACCCTCCTTTAAAACGTCCTGGAAAATGGTATTCGATAGATGAATATGAATGTGAGAAACTGCCTTTTTATCCTTCCAAAATTTCTCCTTTACGGTCAAAGTTGCGGGTATTTTATCGATTCCCAACAATGTATCATCCAAATCCTACTGTATGAGTATTGCACTCCGATCCAAAAGCGGAATTTCATACTTCATGGAAGCTATCACAAACAAAAACCCAGAACAAATCAAATTATGCTCTCTTGTGAAACTGCTGAACCTTGGATCTGATACCACTTGTTGTGTTAATTATGCCCAAAATCTCTTATACCAATTGTTGGAAATTTAAAGATCACGTATTGTTCGATACCACTTGATATGAAACCAACCATCTAATTGAGACGTCAAAATTATATGGCAAAATATGAAGTACATGATCACAAGTAAAAAAATAAAAGAAGACAAGAACATATGGTAGAGGAATTAAGAGATTTTATTGCACCACAAATATAAAGATGGAGAAATATTACAATGATCCTAAAAGCTAGTAATCATTTTTTTCACATTCTAAAATTGTATAGAAAAACCTAATATTTATAGGGAACACGTAGGGAATGTCCAATCCTAATAGACGAGTTGTAGTTGAAATATAATGCCAAAAAACGTGTCAAACGTGAAAAGGGCTTGAGCAGGATAACCTTGTCGCTCAAACAATAGGCTAGCAATAGGTCCATCGATCGAGCGTCAGGTGGGTGACAGGTGAGCGACCAAGTCTCAGAAGAAAACCTGCAGGTGTTGCTCGAGCGACCAACTAACGGTAGACTAGCGAAAAATGCGGCGACTTTTTTTCACTGTCCATAATTTCAACTTCTTCAATTGTTGTGTTAATTATACACAGAATCTCTGATATCAATTGTTAGGAATTCAATGATCAAGTATTGCTTGATACCACTTGATATGAAACCAATCACCGAATTGAGATGTTGAAGTTATATGAAAAAATATGAAGTATATGATCGTAAGCAAAAGATAAAAGAAGGTAAGAAAATATGGCAAAAGAATTATGAGATTTTGTTGCACCACAAATAATAAAGAGTAAGAAATATTACAATGATCATAAAAGATAGTAATCACTTTTTTCACATCCTAAAATTGTATATGGGAGCCTAATATTTATATGGAATATGTAGGAGACGTCCAAACCCTAATAGATGAGTTGTAGTTGAAGTAGAATGTCAAAAAGTGTTAAAACGCGAAAAGAGCATGGGGTAGATAACCCTATCGCTCGAGCGATAAGTCCATCCTTCGGCGTTAGCGGGCAACAGGCAAGCGACCAAATCTCGGGAGAAAATCTGTAGGTATTGTTTGAGCGGTAAGCTAGCGAAAATACGACGAGTTTTATTCCCGGTCCATAATTTCAATCTATTCAAGTCCAATACAAATTATAATTCTCAATAGGGCTTCCAAATAGAATTTCAACTTGAATAATATCTCAATAGCATTCTAAACTGATTTTCTCTTGACATGTACTTCAATTAAAATCTTTCAATTACTTCAATAACGAATTTGGGTCACACACAAATTCTAACAAAGTGAGGCAATGTTCTTTTTATAAGAATAATTCTATTAATCATTGTTGGTGATCATTGTAGTCAATTAGTCGTGGATCCTGTAATTCGTTGTCCAATTAAGTTGTGATATGGTGAGCCATTTTGACACATCCTTCGTTGTAATAAAATGTATCATAACTCCATTGAACAATTAGTCAAAGGGTCCACTGTATCACAACTTCATTTAACAATGAATCAAGAGCTCATATAACTAAGGCAAGAATTTTAATTTATTTTTTATTTGCACATTACATAAGATTCACAATTTATAATTTACAAAATAACTTTACCACACATACTCCAACTTTACTTATTTCAATTTTGTAAAAATTATTGTACACAAAAAGGAAGAGGGCCATTTAATACGTTCAATTAATTGTTTAAATAAAAATTGTTGCACTATGATCTTGTCACGGAAGACTTTTAAAACACATCTTAATCATCACAGAACTTTCAAAAGTTGATCTTTATCCATATTTCTTTAGAATTTACATAAATTGATGTGATGATGCCAAAATTCGTACCGGTCCAACCTGAGCCAGATAGAAAAGCTCCACCAGATCTGATCTCTAATACATGAAATAAAGGCGTCGATATTTGGTCTCGTCGCCCCTCCGATACTTAAGTTAGAAAGAGAATTATATGAAAAACTATATATTAGAATATTATGTAAAAACATACCTGAATAATAAGACTATGTTATGTATTTATATATGTTGGAGGGGGAGTCCTGAAAGGACTTAACTTCATGTAGTTCTAGTTATCTTAGGTGTTTGTATTGTATTAGAAGTATACCATTTGTATTAGGGTAAAATTTGTAATAAATTAGGAGTTTGTATTTAAATAGGATTAGTATTCTTGAGTTTGACCTCATAGTGGACCCGACCTTGAAATTAGCCCATTTAGAGTGGGCCAAGATCGGGCCTACTAGCTCGAGTTCGGGTCAAGTAGCTTGAGCTCGGGCCTATCATATTTTTTCCTCATCACAGGCCCCCGTGCATCCAAGTCACAGCTAAAAGTTACGTGCTTGAGCTGCGAGGTGAGATGCAAAGAGGCTCA
The DNA here is from genome assembly GCA_019097785.1 of Fraxinus excelsior. NCBI lineage: Eukaryota > Viridiplantae > Streptophyta > Magnoliopsida > Lamiales > Oleaceae > Fraxinus > Fraxinus excelsior. The sequence goes on along the minus strand of CM032637.1, from coordinate 13,531,140 downwards.
ACAAGTTCAAGTATTTGTTCCATTTGTAATTGGTGGTCTCACAATTAGTGCTCGGTGGTTGAGGTAGGAAAAATTTAGTCGGCGAGCGACCTCATATTGTTATTAGTATACTAGATGCATGCACAGAGCACGACCTTATGCTAGGTTGATGTGCTGATAGGCCCCCCGAGTACATAAATTTAGGAAATAAAGTTTGGGGCTTTTAATATCGATTATTTTACTTGATGATTTTTAGGACTAATCTTTCCCTGAACGTACGAAGTGTTCGCGACGATGCTTGCACAGGGCAAGGTTTTGTGGTGATTGTGCATAGCAAGGCTTTGGTGAGCTCATCCCGTAGCATGTCTCGAAGTTACCTGTGAGTGATATAGCTTTGGTGAAATCATGCCCGTAGCATGTCTCAAAGAGTGCTCATGGAATGACTTGAGGTGATCGCTCGCATCATGTCGTAAGGGCTCGACGGGACTTTTCCTGGCCCTAATAAGGCTTTTGTGGCTCAACAGGGCTTGTTGTGGCCTAACGGTGCTTTTTTGTGGCCAAATAGGGCTTTTTGTGGCCCAACATAGCTTTTTTGTGGCTCGACAGGGCTTTTTGTGGCTCAATAGGGCTTGTGGCCCGACATGACTTTTTGTGGCTCAACATGGCTTTTTGTGGCCCGACGGGGCTTGTGGCCCCAACAAGGCTTTTTTGTGGCCTGATGAGGCTTGTGGCCAAATAGGGCTTTTTGTGGCCCAACATGGCTAAAGTTAGGAGTCCATTTGGTTACTCTCATGGGACACCCATCATTGTACCAGGTGGGCTTAAGGAATAAACAAGAGTAATTGTCCTTGTGTGCCAAGTGAATCAAAATATGATAATAATCTATCAATCCTATCATATAATCACCGTGAAACCTAAAGTGCGAAAACTATCGCGTACCTTAATCATAGATGGCTTATGATGAGAGAATTTGCCAACAAGTGTGAACTTGTAGGGCGCAGAAAAATGCTTCTCCTCCTCCTTTGTAAATAAGATCGCGGGCTCTCTATTATGAATATACAGGTCTTTAGAAACCAACCAGGAATCAGTGGTGTCCTGTGAAGCCTGAAGAGCTGGTGCAAATAACTTTTTCTGGCTTCGTTCGTTCTGAAATATAACAATTTTGCCTAAAAGGGAAACAACATATGATTTTTGAGTTTGATTTGGCAACTTCGGGATCTCGATCGGCGAATCTATCGATGGAATTGTGCGTATATTAACTAAGGCTACATTCTGTCCAAAAATTGCTAGGGCACCATCGGTGAGCTGGCCGCGGCTGCGTCTGGCGGCCACAAACCTTCGAGCTCAAAATTTGATGATTTTTTACAGGGTGGTTCAGAATTTCATGCTAACATGGCAGCCAGGCACGTTGCCGGATATGAGGTCAGGATTGACCGGAATTTGCGTTCTTCCGACCTGCTCGGCGTTCACGTTTGGGATTATTCCGGACGCGTCCGACACTGTAATGGGTTGATATTTTAGACAAATGTGTACCTCCTCATGGGAAATCTAAATGTCTGCCGCGTGTAGAGAGTGAGGACCCATAGAAGAATTAATTGTAAAATTAGATTTCGGCTGTGTGGAACTCAATTTCTCTATTCCAGTCGATTTGGTTGCCGCCGTCACCATCCCTAGGGTTATTGGCCCTTCTGGAATCATTGGTGATGGTTCCAGACCCTGATTTGGATCATAGCATGGATTTTTGATGACATTGGAAAATGTACCCTCATAATTTTTATTTGAATCTACTTCAATTGCTTCAAAACTATTGGATCTTGCTGTATTTGATTATTTTGGAGTAGTATGGGTTGTAAATCATCAAGTGGTTGTGGTATTTCGGGTGGAGATTGATGACGAGATAAGGGGTTTTCCACCGGTATCAATGTTCGGTGATTTAGGTTGCCGGAAAAATTATCCATTTTTGGTTGAAAGGGGCAAAAATCGCCCCTTAGGTAAGGAGAATTAGGGTTTAGGGTTTTGATAAAGATGTGCTGAACGTGCGTTAACCGAAGCTTTTGATAGTATTTCCCACAGACGGTGCCAATGATGATGCCAAAATCCGTACCTGGCCAGATGGAAAAGCTCCGCCAGATCCGATCTCCAATACCTGAAATAAAGGCATTGAGGTTTGGCCTCGTCGCCCCTCCAATACTTAAGTCAGAAAGAGAATTATGTGAAAACTATATATTGGAATATTATGTAAAAACATGCCTGAATAATAAGACTAGGTTATGTATTTATAGATGTTGGAGGGGGAGTCCTGAAATGACTTAACTTCATGTAGTTCTAGTTATCTTAAGTGTTTGTATTATATTGAAGTATACCATTTGTGTTAGGGTAAAATTTGTAATAAATTAGGAGTTTGTATTTAAATAGGATTAGTATTCTTTGGTCTGACCTCATAATGGACCCAATCTTGGAATTAGCCCATTTAGAGTGGGCCAAGATCGGGCCTACTAGCCCAAGTTCGAGTCGAGTAGCTCGAGCTCTGGCCTATCATATTTTTTCCTCATCATGATGAATTAGAGGGAAATGTCTACGTTGCATATAGAATTTACATGTGGCAAAAATTTCCTTTCAATTATCTCAAAATATATTGGATGGAGAGCATTTTGACAAAGCCGAGTGATATTTCAACAACATTATAAAGTTCTGTGAATCCCAAGTGATGAGACCCAAAATCTAGTTATTTTTGTAACAATTAATTCCCGAAGAAATATTAAAAAGACAAAAATAAAGTAAAGAAATAATAAATGAATCTTCTTCGGCAATCACCGACCTAAGATTGATGATTTCCATCGACATCATTGATAACATTATTTTTGGTAATCACTGATATGTGTGCTTCAATAGTCAATGAAGGTTTTCAATTGATCCTATAATTATTTCTCAAATATTTTTAGTCCACTCTGATCCATCCACATTGAAATAAACTAATATTTAATATAATTAAACTTTATACATTCATCATATTTATTTTCAAAAAAATTACCCAAGATGAGACAAGGATTCCCTTGTTTCAGCGGTTGTGCTACATGTATATAATGGTTTACCTACACTTGATGTGGTGAGATATGATTGAATCAAAATTTATTTAATCAAATAAAAAAAAAACTATCTCAACTCTCTTTTGATATCTCATCTATAAATGTAAATCATTACATAATTAGATTATTTACAAGTAACATTATTCCTGTTCATTTGCCTCCCCTAGGGGTAGATTTGTAATGAAGGAAAGCCTTAAACAAAAAAGTTTTAAAAAGACGTTTTCTGGAAATTTCAATTCAAATGAAATTCTAGCACAAGGGAAAGGTGATGGCGGTTCTTCATCCAAATCTGCAGATTCTACTAAGGCATTCTGGGAGGAATTTGACCATGCAAATTCGAAATCACCAAGTTTGTCCCAAACACTTGGTGATGAGGACATTGAATCTGATGAATGATCTACTGCAATACATTAGGTAAATACTACTGCCCAAGGTAAAAGGTTTGGTGCAGTCAAGGCGCCGTGGGTGGGCTTGTTTGTTTAAGGAAAATCGTAAGAGTGAAAATGGTTTCAAGCTCAAAACTTGCGAAAAGTTGTCGGATATATTGGTTTTCGGAGAAGATGACATTGATGACGATCAAACAACATAGGGTTATTGTTTGGTAGGGTATTTTGCCGGACATTTCTCTGGTAACACATCCCTCTTGCAAATGTGTGATCAATAGGGGGTCAAGTACCAATACTCTATATACTAAAGTGGATGGCTAGTGTTCAAATTCGAGAATTCTGATGATAAAACACAAGTGCTTGAAGGCGGCCCATATTTTGTTCATGGTAGACCTTTGATGCTGAAATATGTACCATTATTTTTCGAGTTTGATGATGGTGATATTAGCAATCTGTTGGTATGGGTAACGTTACCGGGATTGCCATTGAAATTTTGGATGCTTCACAACATATCTAGCATGATTGCAACAAAGATTGGAAATGCGATTACAACTGATTTGCTCATGACAACAAAGGGACGATTATCATTTGCTCGAATTCTTGTTGAGGTTGATGCTTCAAAGGATTTGGTTTAATCGGTTAAGATACAACTTTCGAGTAGTAAAGTAAGGGATCAACTAGTTTGCTACAAGCATGGGCCGAAATTTTGCTCCACCTTCAAAATCTTTGGACACAGTATAGATGCATGCGAAAGGAAGATTATGCTTGCCAATCATAAACATGCTACTCTTCCTAAAAATATGGTAGGGAAAACAAGAAAATTGCTGGGGGTTCAGATCAATTGGCTAAAGACAGTTAGAAACTGCCAAAACACTGGCAGATCTAAATGGTCAGAATGTTAGTGAATCTGGACAGGTAGAATCCACGAGCCAAGCCAATGCACAACGAGATGCCCAACTGGCTCCAAATGAGGATGACAACCCTTTCATAGAGGTGGGCACGAAATTAAACATGTTCAATGCCAAAAATGAATTACACCACAACGTACTGTGAAAGATAAAGTGCATGCAAAGAATTCAGGAGTGGAAATTGAATCACCCAACTTACATGACACAAATGGAGATCTTGAAGTCCGTACATCGAAGGTAGCAAGTAATGATAAGCTTAAAGGAAAGCTTGATATGCAACTATCTAAACAACTGAAGAAGGATAAAAAGAGGAGGAATACCCTCTTTATAGCTTCATAAAGATTGCATCATGGAACATTAGGAGCTTCAATATGCTCCTAAAACAAAATGGGGGTTAAACAACAATATATTGATGTTTTTGGTGTTTTGGAGACAAAAATTAACCAAGAAAAGTTAGCTTGGATCATGAAGAACAATTTTTGTGGATGGAGACATATTGATAACTTTCTTTCACATCCCGCAGGGAAAATCTTGTTCCTATGGGACCAAACAAAAGTCGACCTTTATGTCTTGGAAGCTGGCCCACATGTTATACATTGCGACCTAAGCTTTGTTTGTGATTTCCATTCTATTGTAACTCAGAGGACATTATGGAATAACTTGATTTTTTTGGAGCTACATGTTTGATATCTTAGATGATCATGTGTGATTTTAACAATGTGCTTTGATTCTAGGAAAAATGTAATGGAGTGGAGGTAACTCCATATAAGACTTAGGACTTTGCGGATTGATGTTTGATTGCAGGTCTTATAGACTTTAGATCTATTGGATGCTATTATACTTGGTCCAAAAATTCATTGGGTAGCATACTTTCGGTTTGGAGCAAACTTGATAGAGCTATGATTAATGAATTGTGGTTGCAAACAGGTTTTCATACATTAGCGATTTTCCAACCAGTAGGTTGTCTTGCGGACCACTCGCTATTTATTATCTTACTTTTCCAGCAAGGTGGAGACAAATTAAATTTTTCAATATGTGGATGACTCATTCAAAATTTCATAATATCGTTTCTTCCAATTGGAACCAACAGATTTATGGCACGAAGCAGTTTACTCTTTGTAAAAAGTTACAGAAGCTCAAAGAAGTTTTGAAGCAACTCAATAAAAATCACTTTACTCAATTTTTGCTCGAGTTAAGAAAGCTAGAAATGATTTCAAGGCTGCTCAAATGGAACTACGCGATCAATCAATGAATATCACTTCTACGAAAACAAGTCGTGGGTAATTGTGCGTAGAGAGAAGCTTTTACTACCGACATGCCAAATGTGCATATTTGAGCAAGAGCGATAAATGTACGAAATTCTTCCACTCTTTGTTAAAAGAAATATGAAGAGGAATTTCATTGCATCTGTAATCAAGGAAGACGGGACGTCTATGAATTCCCAAATGGAGGTGGCGACTGAATTCGTAGGCTACTATCATAACCTGCTTGGGACAAGTAGTTCATGCGCTCCCATCGATTGAAATATTTTTATGAAGGGATATTACTTTCTTTGGAATATGCAGAATCCCTTGTTAGGGATATTTCTATAAAGAGATTAAGGATGCTTTGTTAAACATTGGGGATTATAAATCCCCGGGACCATATGGATATAGTTCATGCTTCTTTAAGAAAGTTTGAGAGATGGTCATGAGTGATTTTGTTGATGCTATTACTCATTTTTTCAGTTCCATCTCACTCCTTAAACAAATTAATATCACTGCCATAGCCTTGATTCCGAAAGGCAGTCACTCGTTCACAGTTGGTGATTTGAGGCCCATTTCATACTACAATGTGGTTTATAAGTCGATTACTAAAATCTTATCCATCAGATTAGCTCCTGTTCTTGGTTCTATCATTAACTAATCTCAGACAGCCTTTGTAAAGGAGATGAGCTTGATTGAAAATGTCCACCTTGCACATGAAATATTGAGGCAATACAATAGGAAGAGAGTACCACCTAGATGCCTCCTTAAAATCGATCTTCGAAAGGCATATGATTCCATCAATTGGGAATTTCTGAAATCAGTTTTAGAGGGACTAGGATTTTTGGACAGATTTATTCAACGGGTGATGGTATGCATCCCAACTCCCTTATTCTCAATTGTAAGTAATGGTAGCACTCACAATCTTCATAGATAAAATGGGCCTACGTCAAGGTGATCCTTTATCATCGTTCTTATTCATGATTTGTCTTTAATATTTTTCAAGAGCTTTGAAAGCAGCTACGAACAACACTGAATTTAATTATCATCTGAAGTGTGAGCTCTTGAAAATCACACATCTGGCTTTTTGTGAATGATTTGATGTTGTTTGCCAGAGCTGACATTATTTCGGTGCACATAATGATTCATTGTTTATCAAAGTTTGGTGATTGCTCGAGACTTAGGATGAATGAAAATAAATCTAACATATTTACTACTGGAATTCAGGGCTAAAACTTAGATGAAATCCAAGAGTTAGTGAACATGTTGATGGGGTCCATGCCATTCACATATTTGGGGATTCCATTATTTGCAGAAAAAATGAAAGTCAGACACTATGCTCATTTTTTTGGATAACGCTGCATATATACATGTCGGATAATCAATTCATTATCTTATGTCAACTAGGTTGAATTGGTGAGATCGGTCTTGTAAGGAGTTGAATGCTTTTGGTTATCTATATTTTCGATTCCAGCCATAGTCAATTTGAGGATTATTCGGCTTTGTAGGAATTTCCTTTGGAATTTCAGAAAACTGCTAGTTGCATGGTTTGATATTTGTCTCCCCAGAGGCGAGGAAGGATTGGGATTTCGAGACGTAAAGTGTTGGAATAATGAACTACTAGCCAAGTCATTATGGAACATACATGCCAAGAAAGACACACTTTTGGTGCGGTGGGTCAATCACGTGTATCTAAGAGGGGCATTAATATGAGAATGGTCATTCAAGAATGATGATTCACCATTACTCAAAAAGATACCGTCCATTGTGAAGTGCTTTAAGGATACCGAAGGATCAAATCATGCTGCCTTCCAAAAACTTTTAGATTAGATCCATGGGGATAACATAACCATTGCTAAAAGCTTATAATTATTTCCGACCAAAGGGGACACCATCTCGACAAAGGTTGTTTGGAGTTCATGCATCACTCTTAAACATTCCTTTATTCTTTGGCAGCGCAAAAATTAAGCTCCATACCAAAGATCGACCACAACACATCGAGATTGACAACATGTGTGTGTTTTGTTAAGTTGCAACTAAATCAGTTCGCACATTTTCTTTCAATGTGGCATGTGCATGGGAATTTGGAGGTAGATTTGAGATTGGTTTGGAATTAGTAGAACCATGTCCATGATACATAGTGCTTTGAAATGGATCAAGTAGGGACGTGAGACATTTTGGAAAGCAAGGCCAAGAAAATTGCGATGACAAACATTGTTTATCATATCTGGACAGCTAAGAACAAACTGATATTCGAAGATCTACAACTGTACTTTGATAGCGTTGTCAGATAGATCAAAGCAGATGTATACGAAGTTATATTTTCATTGTATCCTTATTTTTTTTTATCATTATAAATCTTTAGCAGTGTGTGTTTATGTAAAGAATATTATAAATTGTATATAATAAATTTGTTTTTATTACAAAGTAAAAGACTCTATTTATAGGACTATAAATAACTTTAAAATAAAAAATTGCATAATAATTATACAATCAACTATTAAGAAAAAAAATATTATATAGATTATTCTTTCCATATTTTCAACACCCTCCCTCAAACTTAATATGGTGTAGCAGCAATCACATTGAGTTTAAAGGATAAATGATCCAATCAAATCTTCAAAATTGCCTATGTTAACCAAGTTGAACAAATAACTCAAAGTTGATGATAATGAAAAATCATCGTCTACCAATCTAACCAATCCATCACCAAGACTTGAAAGAGAAATCAGATGATAGTCAATCTCAATATGGTTTGGAGAGGAAGAAAGAACACACATATCTGCTAGTAACCAACGCATCCACTACTAAATAAAAGTGATGCAAATTTCAAATATAAATTAATTGGATGCAAATTTTAAATTCCAACTCGGCAAATACCAAATGAATTGGATGCAAATTTCAAATTTCGGATACACCGAACCAACACCAAATCAAATTCCAAATGACCTGAACATATACTAAACCAAATTTCAAATGAATTGGACCAAATTCCAAATACTAAACCAAATTTCAGGTGAACTGGACATATACTAAACCGAATTTCAAATAAAATTGATCAAATTCCAGATTATCAAAAGCTGAAGAAACTCCAAACAAGTTTAAGAGGAGAAAATGCACAACTCCGAACAAAAAAGAAAAGAAAAGGAAAATAACATTAGTAGCCGTACGAGTGGCTCAAGGCCGCTCGCAGGAAACGAAATTCAAAGATTAGTTTGTTTATGATCGAATCTGTTCTGATACCATGTGAAAAATATTATAAATTTTTGTAAGTTTCGTGATGATGACAAGCTTCTGAAGTTCAGTGATACTTCCGTCAATCTGAAGTACAATAAATTTTATTATTGAAATAATTAACTCTCCAATTTTTCAATAATAAGTTATTAATTTATCTTCAAAATTTTTTTTAGTTAGAAATACAAAAGATAAAGTGGGGGCCATTTGCCACATTAGAAAAGAATAGAATGGGAGTCCTCAAGCCCAGTTGATCAGAAATGTCAAAGTGAAGACGATGATATCCAAATGTTCTGGACTCTTCACTAAAACCCTCTTCGTCTCCAATTTACCCACTTACCCACAGTTCTCCCTCACTCGGAGTCTCTGTACTCGTCTTCTTCAGGTTCGTGCAATGGCTTCTGAATCTGCGGCCTCCTCTTCAACGTTCAAGAAAATACAGATTCAGAGAGATGACACAGTAAGAATAACTCTGTTTTGCATCTCTTAAGTCTGTACTTGTTTGTGTAACTGACTTCAAACGCACAAGTTCGCCCCCATTTTTTTTTCTTTTTCTTCCTGTTTCCTTAGTTGGGTGGATAGAGATGGTATTTTATATGTAAATGACTATAAAGTTGTACATTTTGACGGAAAGAAAAAGGAAAGATTTTTCTTTTTAACTGGAAATTTGAATTTTACTCAATTATGCATTTGAAATTTTGAATTTTCTTTCGTGTCTTTTCTAATTTATCATTTTGTCTGGGGAAAATATTAAGCAGACTTTTGATGCATATGTGATTGGGAAAGAAGATGCTCCTGGGATAGTTGTGCTTCAGGAATGGTGGGGTGTTGATTTTGAGATCAAGAACCACGCACAGAAAGTCTCTCAGTTTGAACCTGGCTATAAAGCGCTGATCCCAGAGTAAGATATTGCATATGAACGACCAAGCAAATTGGACTATATTTTTGCAAATATTGAAACATGTAGCTATCGTATGAGAATTAATGATTTTAAATTTTCTGATGTTTTCTTGTATATTGTAGTTTGTATCGTGGAAAGGTTGGCTTGGATGTCGCAGAAGCACAACATTTGATGGATGGTCTTGATTGGCAAGGTGCGGTGAAGGATATTCAAGCCTCAGTCAACTGGCTCAAGGCAAATGGTTCTCAGAAGGTTTGTAATTCCTTTTATCCAAAATTTGTAAGTTTCTCTTATTCATGACTGAACAAACTTGAGGGAAATTAAAACTAGAAAGATAGTAATTGAATGGTTTAAGTAATAAACACTCCCTCTATGTGCATGTCTGATTTCCTCTTACGTGCTCAAAGAATTATTCACATACAGTTTAAAGAATTGCAAGCTAGACTTAGATTTTGGAAACTTGTTTCGATTCTGATATACTTGTTCTAGAAAATTTCTGCCATTCTTGTTTATATATTGATCAGATGAAGTGGAAAAAGTTAAAACCAAAGGCTTAGATACTTTTTGCTGAATTATAGTTTTTGGAAATTTTGATGAACAAATACTTTTTACTAAGCAAGTTTTCCAATTTTAGGAACTTCGCCAAGCAGGAGAATTTTTTGTTCCACAAAGATAATTTAGAAGAGTGGGTTTGTGAATTTGGTAGATCATCTTCTAAATTGTGAGTATGAAAAATTTAATGCTTATAATTTGAAGTTCCACGGGATAGGCGAATTGCTTGAGTAGTCTAAAATAAAATTGATAGAAAACAAACTTTGATTGGGTTCGGAAAGTTGATGAATTTGTAGAGTCTAACTTGGAAAGGGGAAGATATGAAAGTGATGAAGAAGATGGCTCTTATTTCTTAATAGGTTGATATACAAGAATACTCTCTTTCGTTGTGTACACACCCACACTGACACAAAACCTTTATAGAATAATTTTTCTTTGAAACTTAAATCAATATTTATAAAATAAAACGATAATGATTTTCAATTGTTTATAAAAATATTAAGTTCAATTACAGTTTTAAATTGTGTTGCATATGCACTTCTCAAATTGGGGCCATAACTTGGTCAAAAAAAGATATTTGTAAAACATCTGAATCAGTTAAAAGATTGATGGATAGTGTTTCCGTACTGTGCATTTCAAAAATAGAAATGTTATAACCTTGAGATGTCCCGACTGCAATTTGAATGTCTAAAAATGTTTGTTTTCTACATCGAAACCCCTGTTCTAAAAATGTTCTATGGTTTTATGAGTCAAAATGAATTTAAACTTGTAATACCCTTTTTTGAGAACTTGGATTGAGACCTTCGAATCAGACACTTAGGTTTCAACAATCTATTAAAGCATTGAAAAATAATATCTTTGGAAAATAATTTATAGATGCTTTATTCTAGATATTTAAAGTATTTTCATGGCTTCTAACTGCAAATTTTTTAATGGTTTTGACTTTTATTCTTCTTGTTGCATGACTTCAATGTTGTCCTGCTTAAATATAATGCTTCTGCATTAATAGAGCTTTGGACATCTGACTCCTAGAATGGACATTTGAAATAGTACAAATTGTGACTTAATGGATCTCAACATTTTTGCATCAACTAGTTTTTGGACATCTCGAGTTCTTATCGAACACTTGTACCTTAATGATTATCTTGAACATGTGTTAGGATGCCTTTTCTCCAAGCTTTATAACATTCTTCTTTTATTTAGCCATTTAAACTCTTAGTTTTAGAATTTTCAATCTGTTTCCTTTATGCTGTGTGAATGTGGATGTCAAAGCGAGCTCATATATTCTCAGTATAACAAGTTACAGTTTGTCATTATCTTTCTCCATCATATTGCTCATTTTGCTCCGGATTTGACATCTTTGAAAAGCCATTGTGAGATTACGAAATTTCCACTTTACATAATATACAGATAATACACAGAGACTCTTAGACAAACATATAATAGGCTATCAGACGAGATATAAGTCAGTGGGGCGTGATGCGTTAAGAACTATACTGGAAGGGATAATCTTTGAGATGTAGATTGGCCAAGTATTCAACAAGAAACAAGAGATTGATATAGATTTCTAAAAGTGAATGTGGATTACTAGTGATAATTAGTGATTACCGTTGATGGTGACAGTTTAAGTTTATTGTAACTCTTTACCTTTAAAATAGCAAAAGACTTGAGAAATATGTAACAAGTACTTGTACTCTAGAGCTCTTCTACGAAATTTAGATGAATGCCAAAGTGTTATCAAAGATTCAAAATATTATAATAAAGAGTTTTTGAAGAATCGAGAGATCTTTTATTGAAAATCTTCTAATTACAATAAAGTTATTACAACCTACTTATATTACACAAGGTGACTATGAAAAGGAAATAAAATCTCCTAAGAAATATGCTAACTAAGGAAATAGAATAATACAAGTTTCCAATAATCTAACAATTGAATCTTTAATTGATACTGTTTCCTACACTTTCTCTCAAGTTGAATTGTAAATATTGATCATGTTCAACTTGCAATTGAGATCATTGAAGATTTGTCGATGTAATCCTTTTGTGAAAATGTCTATAGTTTGTTCCTTTGTAGGAATATATGTCATGCAGATAATTCCATCATCCACTTTCTCTTTGATGAAGTGTCTGTCCACTTCCACATGTTTTGTCCTGTCGTGTTGTACTGGGTTGAGGAAAATGTTGATTGCTGCTTTGTTATCGCAGTAAAGCTTAAATGGATGTTCCATGTCCATTTTTAGTTCGCCTAAAAGTTTCTTTATCCATAATCCCTCACATATTCCTTATGCAATTGCTCTGAATTCAGCATCAGCACTACTTTTTGCCACTACATTATGCTTTTTACTTCTCCACGTTACCAAGTTTCCCCAAACAAAGGTACAGTAGCCGGTAGTAGATCTTCTGTCTTCAATTGATACAGCCCAGTCTGCATCAGTAAAAACTTCAACTTCCTTTCCTTTGTTCTTTGCGAAGAACAATCCCTTCCCTGACGTGCATTTGAGATATCTTAAGATTTTATATACGGCCTCAAGGTGAGCCTCTTTAGGTGCATGCATATGTTGACTTACAATGCTTACTGCGAAGGCAATGTCAGGTCTAGTGTGTGAGAGATAAATTAGTTTATCAGCCAACCTTTGATATCTATTCATTTCTACTGATCTTCCTGCATCCTTTATCTTTGCTGTCTCAAGAGGAGTATCACTTGGTTTACATCCCAGCATACCAGTTTCAGTCAAAAGATCGATGATGTATTTTCGTTGTGAAACACTGATACCTTTGTTTGACCTTGCAATCTCCATTTCCAAAAAATATCGCATTTGTCCCAGGTCTTTTACCTCAAATTCGGTGGCCAAACACCTATTCAATCTATCCATCTCTGCTAGATTATCCCCTGTGAGGATTATATCATCAACAGAGACAATTAAGATGGTTTTTGTACCATCTCTAGAATGTCGGAAGAACATTGTATGATCAGACTGCCCCTGCTGGTATCCTTGATCTTTCAAAACTTTTGCAAATCGATCAAACCATGTCCTACGTGCCTGCTTAAGACCATACAAAGATTTTTTGAGTTTGCACACTTGATTTACATCATCGCCATTTTTGAAGCTAGGCGGCGTTGTCATGTAGACTTCTTCTTCTAGATCCCCATGCAAAAATGCATTTTTGATGTCTAGTTGTTGGAGAGACCAATCAAGATTCACTGCTAAGGAAAGGAGAACTCGAACTGTATTTAGTTTTACCACCGGTGCAAATGTCTCTGTGTAGTCAATGCCATATGTTTGAGTATACCCTTTAGCGACTAGACGAGCTTTGTACCGTTCTATTTCTTCATTTGCCTTATACTTCACATTGAACACCCATTTACAGCCTACTGGTTTCTTTCCCTTGGGTAAACTTACAATTTCCCAAGTCCCATTCTTCTTTAACGCTTTCATTTCTTTCATTACTGCCTCTCGCCATGCTGGTATTTCCAGGGCCTCCTGAATATTTTTTGGGATTTTTACTTTATCAAGATTCATTGTAAAGGCATGGAATTTTGCAGATAGAGTATTGTATGATGTAAAGTTTGAGATATGATGAAGAGTACATGACCGTTTTTGTTTTCTCAGAGCAATAGGTAGATCATCATCTGGAGATGTGATCTTGTTGGGGTTTTCATCAGGTTTTTCCACCGGTTCTGACTCTTTTGGTGCCTCAGATGTGTGAATATTCTGATAATTTGACTTAGGCTTCCTTGAGTAAACTAGGATCTCCTTATCGTTTTGTTTTTCGACATCTCCCCGGGAGTCAAGTTCTCTTCTGTGTGAAAGAGTACGACTGGGCAAGCGGTTGATGAGGTAGATAAAGGTCAGAATTGCATCCCCCCAAAACCGTTTTAGCATGTTTGAGGTAAACATTAAGGCTCGAGCAACTTCAAGTAAATGTCTGTTTTTGTGTTCAGCGACCCCATTTTGTTGGGGAGTGTGTACGCAAGAACTTTGGTGGATTATACCATGTTTCGTTAGGTATTCATGCAAAGTGTTATTGAAATATTTAGTACCATTATCAGTTCGCAGAATTTTAAGTTGCGTGTGGAATTGGTTTTGAATCATAGAGTGAAAGTTTATGAACACAGATCAAACATCGGTTTTTTCTTTTAGTAGGTATACCCAACAAACTCGAGTGTGATCATCAATGAACGTGACAAACCATTTTGTGTGAGTACGGTTAGGAATATGGGAAGGTCCCCACAAGTCACTATGAATCATGGCAAATGGTGTAGATGGTTTGTATGTGGACTTAGGAAATGATGTACGCTGATATTTTGCAAATTCACAATTTTCACATTGGAAATCAATTAAAGTTTTATTAGAAATATGTGAGAGGAGTACATGTTTCATGTACGAGAGGCTAGGATGACCCATTCTATTATGCCATAACAAAAGTTCACTATCTCTGGAAACAGATGCAGAAGTGATTAAGTCGACCTAGTTTACTCACATCAGCTTCATCGAAGTAGTACAGTCCCCCACATTCCTTAGCATTGCCAATCGTCTTCCCTGATGAAATATCCTGAAAAACACAATAAGATGGAAAGAATTTAGCAGAGCAATTGGAATTTTTGGTTAGTTGACTGATCGATAGCAAGTTACAGGATAAATTTGGAACGTGGAGAACATTATCAAGCGTTACAGATTCAGAAATTCGAATACTCCCATTTCCTGTGACTGACGAAAGTGAACCGTCGCAATTTTCACCTTAATATTTCCAGCACAAGGTGAGTGAGGAAAATAATTTGTAAGAATCCGTCATGTGATCGGATGCACCAGAGTCAACAATCCAAGATGTTTTAAATTTTGACTCGCTTAATGCTTGCAAAAAATTACCTTTATATGCTAGGGAACTGGAAGAACTTTTGGTAGAAGACTGACCAAATGTTTGGAGGCTAGAGAATATTTGATAGAGTTGTTCCATTTGTTCGGGATTGAATGCACCACTTGAACTTGAATTTACACTATTGGCTTGATATCCATGGCCTCGAGTATTTTGTTTTAGTTTTCAATTGTTGGGTTTTCCATGAATTTCCCAACATGTGTCCTCTTTATGCCCTGGCCTGCGGCAATGTTCACACCATGGCTTTCCTCGTTGTTTTTTAGTCGACCCATGTGTGGGTCTCTTTAGAGAATAGCCCATTGCATCAGAATTTTGAAAGGATCCAGGCCTACTAATGATTTTTCCAGGCCCATATTTGGACTTATACTGTTAGTAATGGGTTCAGCGGATTTAAGCCTAATAGGATTCTTAAAACCCGGTCCAGCTACCTTAGGGCCGACATATCTCCAGATCTAGAATGCACTGTCGTCTCCTTCATCATCACCGTTCGCCGCGCTTCTTCCCAGCGAACTTCCGCAAACACCTCTCGCGTCGGCGGCAGTGGTCGTCGACCCAAGATTCGACCCCTAACATCATCCAATTCGCGATTTAGCCCTGCGAGAATTTCATATACCCTTTCGTTCTCCTGCTTCTTCTTGTACAGTGCAGAGTCGTCTGAGCACTTCCACTCCTCTTCAATGCTCAGGTCAAGTTCTTGCCAGAGATTCACCATTTCCATGTAATAGTCTGTTACGTCCTTGGATCCCTGTAGGGCTTGCCACAATCGAGTCTTAACGTCGAATATATGTGATGAATCTTCCGAATTGGAGTAGGTGTCCTTCACTGAATCCCAAACATCTTTTGCAGTTGGGAGGAACAAATAGGTCTTCCCAATAGCCGGTTTCATGGAATTCACCAACCAAGCTGTCACCAATGAATTTTCAGACTTCCACTTCTGCAACAGGGTAGCATTTGTTGGCGTCTTGGTCTCACCGGTAAGGTAGCCCAACTTCATTTTTTTGTCAATTACGAGTTTTATGGATTGTGCCCATTCTCGGTAATTCCTTCCATTTAATTTTTCCACTATTAAGAGAATTGTCTTATAGCGACTTGTGAGGAGAAAACATGCCGTCACCTCCCGCCACATCCAAACCCAGCCAGCCACCCCCCTACCCAACCGGCGGTGTCATCGTCGCCGGTCACCATCCCCGACGACCCAACCTGTTAGGCCCCACGCCACATATTTTAAACCTAAATCCCAAAACCCCTGCAGAGGATGGAAACCCTAATGCCCCTACCCGAAGTCGAGCAACTGGGGGCCCACTTGACGGCGCACAGGACGGCGAACCAGCAGGTACCCACGGCGACCCCGTTCAAGGTGGAAACAATGTAATAGCAGAGCTAGGGAAGGAGATGAACAATCAGACCTATGAGAGCCAAATCCCGATTCCGCCTGATCTGATGGCCTGCCATCCACACGCGCCTGCCCGGGGGCCGTGCAGGTCATTCCGACTCCGGCAGGGGCGGCGCCGGGAGTTCGCGCCGATCTGCCGGCGCGTGGGCTTCACGCGCCATCGCCTGAAAACACACAGCATCCCCTTGCCGCCAAGAGGCCAATCAGACAGTCAATTCCATCATCAGCCGAGTCGATTGCACGGAATTGGGGAAGACAGACTTATAATGTGGCTCCTAAGATCTTCAGTTCACGTTTCTCAGTTGAGGCAAAAGACTTTGCAGTGTCTGTTACTGAGTCAGGTATTGTTAGATTTTCTGAATGGGGATCGAAGATTTCAGACACTATCTGCATGGGTCGATATGGCGCTGTCTGGATGGTGAATATGATGGATAAGTTGCGGGTGGCTAGCATGACGGTGGAATTCGTCGCTAAGTTTAATGAGTCCTCTCGAGCTTTTCTGGCACAACGTTGTGCTAACAGTCGTGGTAAGTTCTTGATGATAGCACAGTACGGGGAGAGGCGTCGCAAAGGAGTTGTGATGGTGCCGGAAGGAATGAGTGGAGAGGGGTGGACATCGGTTTCACGAGTGTTTCAGGCAGTTGTTGATTCATTTGTCGCCAGAGACAAGGTAAAGCTTCGACAAGCGGAAGAAAGGAGCCGACTTGGGAGGACCTACGCCGAGGTTACGGCGAACGTTGGGAAATCGCAACAAACTAATCAGCGTGTGCTGTTGCGTAATAGCAGCGTGGTAAACGAGGAAAGTGATCATAATGCACTATTAAGGGCTCGCATTCAGGCGCTGAAAGATGAATTGGATGATTTGCTTAAGGTTGTGGATAGTGGAGCTATAGGGGGTTCCAGGAACTATTATTGCCATAAGTGTGGGACGGGATTGGATGAGCCCCTAGACAGTGGAAAATTTATGGCGGAGGTGGATGCTAAGGAGATATCATCTGGTGAAGGAAACAAGGTGGAGACGGAGGGAGCATGTAGGAAGGTAATGGATTTAATGATTGAGACATATCGAGAGGCAGAACCTTGTGTTGAAATAGGGGAGCCGAGCATCACGACTTTGAAGTCGGAGACTGTAGCGGGGAACAACTGCCCTAGGAATGAGAGCGCTTTGGTTGAAATTTCTACTTCGTTGACTGAGAAAATGATAAACTCAGCATCTAAGGTCGGAAATACCTATTGTAGGAGATACCCCAAGTCTTTGAAGGAAGGGGATTCAAGGAATAATAGTGCGTTGGTGGTGTGGGTTGGTGAAGGAAAGAGGAGGGACACATACAATGATGATGGGCGGGTGGAGGAAGAGGAGGGACATTACATTGATCATAGCTATGTTGGGGAGATGGTGGAAGCTAGTACACCTGACGTCAAATCCCGACCGTCAGGTTGGGTCCTTCAGAAAATCCTGGACTTTAGTAAGATGGTGGGTGTTTCATGTGATGGGTATGAAAAGACTTTTGCAAATATTTGAAGAGTTGGAGGCTAACAGGGTGCATGAGTTGGGTACTCCAGGAGGTAAGACAAGAAGAAAAGGAGATCGTGAGCTTAAGCGTCTCGAATGTTCGATTAATTATGATGCCAAGGGTGGAGAATCCAGGAGAGGTATGTGGGGAGGGATGACGAATTGTTTAGATGACTCCGAAAATTATCAGTTGGAATGTGCTGGGGCTGAATGAAGCTGGGAAAAGACTGGGTGTTCGGAATCTGTTAAGGGGTTGGAGGGCTGACCTTGTGTGTCTACAAGAAACTAAGTTGGAGGTTATTTCGAGGACTATTGTGAGAAGCCTATGGGATGGACAACATGTGGGGTATCAGTATGTTGGATCAGTGGGGATGTCAGGAGGAGTGTTAGTGATGTGGGATACGAGGGTTTTCGACCTGGAGGAGGTTAGTGAAGGGATTTTCACTCTATCGCTTGCGTTTAGAAATTTTGGGGATAACTATCGGTGGATGTTTATAGGAGTTTATGGGCCTAATGTTGATGAGAGTAGGGGTCGATTGTGGGATGAATTGGCTGGGATGAGGAATTGGTGGAACCTCCCCACGTGCATTGGAGGAGACTTTAATGTGGTTCGGTTTCCTTCTGAGAGGTCCAGTGGGGGGAGAGTCACAAGGGCTATGGAGGACTTTTCAGATTTTATTAGGGAGAACTTGCTGGTGGACCTGCCTTTGTGTGGGGGAGATTTTACTTGGTCATCGAATCGAGATCAACCTGTCCTTTTCCGTATTGATCGGTTTTTGGTGTGTGGGGAATGAGAGGCTAAGTACCCTGATGTCACGCAAAGAAGATTGGGGAGATTATATTCAGATCACTTTCCTATTTCGCTTTATGGGAACATGATGCGGAGTGGAAGGAGGCCTTTTAGGTTCGAGAGGATGTGGTTAAAAATTGAAGGTTTTGGGGACCGAGTGCAGAATTGGTGGGCATCTTATGATTTTCGGGGGTCTCCTAGTTATGTGTTTGATCGAAAATTGAAGGCCTTGAAAAACGATCTCAAGAGGTGGAATGAAGAGGTGGTGGGAGATGTCAGTTATCGCAAAAATCAATGTCTTTTAGAGATTGACGAGTTGGATAGGAGGGAGGAATGTGGAGGACTGGTTGGGGAGGATAGGGCGAAAAGTAGAGAATTAAGGGAGGAGCTGGAGAGGTCGGTGGAGCTTGAGGAGATTGCTTGGCGTCAGAAATCTAGGGTCAAGTGGCTGAAAGAGGGGGATAGATGCACCTAATTTTTCCATAAGGTAGCTAATTAAAACATGCGCAACAATTCTATCACTATGTTGGAGGTTGATGGGATTACTTATGAGGATCCACAGGATATCGGGACCCATATGGTTAGCTTTTATCAGAATTTGTATCGAGAGCAGTTGGATTGGAGGCCAGAATTGGATGGGCTCGATTTTTCTACTATTAATGAAGAGGATGCTAAATGGATTGAGAGACCATTTGGGGAGGATGAAATTAAGGAGGTGGTTTTCAGCATGAACGACGATAAGGCACCAGGACCCGATGGATTCTCTTTTTCGTTTTATAAGGCTTGTTGGGAAGTGGTGCTATCTGATATTGTGGAGGTCCTTTCTTACTTCTATCAGCGTGGAAGATTCCTTAAAAGCGCTAATGCTACATTTATTGTGCTTATTCCTAAGAAATCGGGAGCGACTGATATTAAGGACTTTCGTCCTATTAGCTTAGTGAGTGGGGTATACAAGATTATTGCGAAGATTCTGGCAAATAGATTGAAGGAGGTGTTGGGCAAAGTGGTGTCTAAATTTTAGAATGCCTTCGTCAAATGGCGTCAGATTCTGGATTTCGTACTTATTGCAAATGAATGTATTGATTCTAGAATGCGACTAAGGGTTCCAGGGATGTTATGTAAGCTTGACATTCAAAAGGCCTATGATCATGTTAACTGGGGGTTTGTTTTGTATATGCTTAGGAGATGTGGTTTTGGAGAGAAGTGGTGCCAGTGGATTCAGTTTTGTATCTCTACGGTCTCCTTCTCAGTCATGGTAAATGGCAGTCCGGAGGGTTTTTTTCGCAGTAGTAGAGGCTTGAGGCAAGGGGATCCTCTGTCCCCATTGCTGTTTGTCAGCATTATGGAAGCTTTCAGTAGGATGCTTGAGAAGGTTGTGGGGCAAAATTTATTAAGGGGCTTTGTTGTTGAGCAATTGCAGGTTTCTCACTTGCTATTTGCGGATGACACGCTGATTTTCTGTGATCCAGATGTTGAGCAGTTCAGGAATTTGCATCGTCTACTCTTGTGCTTCGAAGCCGTTTCTGGATTGAAAATAAATTTGGGAAAATCTGAGGCTATCACAGTGGGAGAGGTTAATAATGTGGAGGAATTGGTTGCGATTTTGGGTTGTAGGGTGGCGCAATTACCTATGACATATCTCGGACTTCCTTTAGGAGCCTGTTTTAAAAGCAGACAGATCTGGAACAGTATTATGGAACGAATGGAGAAGAGGCTTGCGGGGTGGAAGCGTATGTACCTTTCAAAGGGAGGTCGTCTTACCCTCATAAAGTCCACTTTGTCGAATCTCCCCACTTATTACTTGTCATTATTCCCTATCCCTGTTGCGGTGGCGAAAAGATTAGAGATGATCCAAAGGGAGTTTCTTTGGGGAGGATTGGGGGAGGAGAGGAAGTTACATCTGGTTAATTGGCGTGCAGTTTGTTCTCTTATTCGTTTCGGTGGTCTTGGTTTGAGAAGCCTTGTGTTGTTTAACAAGGCTTTGCTAGGTAAATGGTTATGGCGTTTCGGAAGGGAGAGGGAGAGTTTTTGGAGAGATATTATTGGGGCAAAATATGGTGTCGTGGAGGGGGGATGGTGCTCAGGCGAGGAACGAGGTTCCTATGGAGTGAGTTTGTGGCGGTATATCCGGCGAGGGTGGAGTGACTTTCGGGAGAGATTGACTTTTGTCGTGGGGATTGGTAATACTATCAGATTTTGGGATGATTGTTGGTGTGGAGATCAACCGCTCAAATTGAAATTTCCTTCGCTGTATCGTATTGCGTTGGAGTCGTCTGCTATGGTAAATGATGTTTTAGGTGGTCACAATGGGAATTTAAGTTGGAACATTGTTTTTTGCCGAGGTTTGCAGGACTGGGAAATGGATGATTATGCGCTGTTTTTGACCACATTATACGAAGTTCATCTTAGGGTTGGAGATAGTGATTGTAGCAAGTGGAGACTGTCCCGTGATGGTATTTTCTCCGTTCGCACTTACTTTAGTTCATTATTGAGATCTACTGAGAGCTCATTTCCGTGGAAGATGGTTTGGAAATGTAAACTACCTCCACGAGTGGCATTTCTTCTATGGACAGTGGTCAGAGGACAGGTGTTAACGGTGGATAATCTTCGAACTAGGGGTTTCTGTATTACAGAGTGGTGCTATATGTGTAAGAGGGATGGGGAGACGACTGACCACTTGTTTCTTCATTGCGATGTTGCTCGCTTGCTGTGGAATGATATATTGGCATCACAACACATGGACTGGGTGTTGTCGAGGCGTATGGATGACACATTAAGGGCATGGAGGAGAAAATTTCGAGATAAGAACAGCAAAATTGTTTGGAATCTTATTCCGGGTTGCCTCGTTTGGTGTGTGTGGAGAGAAAGAAAGAGTCGTTTTGAAGATCAATCACGGACAACAGAACAGTTTAGGGAATTGTTTTATTTCACTTTGTATTCATGGTTCAATGCCGTGGCCACTAGGCTTATTGACGGGTTGCCTGAGTTTATGTCGTTTCTTTCTGATTTGAGTTGATTATACACTCCCCGTGTATTATGCTTTTTGATTAATAAAATTTTGATTACCTTTTAAAAAAAAAAATTTCCACTGTTAGTTGGAAGGAAGAGTTTTCAACACCTTGAGAGCCAATTGAATGACTGACATCCGATTCGAAATTGAGTGTTTCGGAGGTCATTGATTCTTTACTGTTGGCGGGGAGCTCCGCCATATTTTTGTTAGGTTTAGATGCCTAGCTCTAATACCATTGTTGTTGTTGGTAAAAGAATGAGAAGTCTTCACTATTGTGTTAGCCTCTCTTACTATTTATAATAAGCATTAGGAAAACCTTAGGAAACCCTAGGTATTACATAAATGACCTAAATACCCTTTAACACTCCCCCTCAAGATGGAGCATATATATTGTGTGCTCCAAGCTTGTTACAAATATACTTTATCCTTGAGCCCCCCAACGGTTTAGTAAATATATCAGCTAACTGATCGGCTGAGTTTACATATTTAGTCTCAATCTGCTTCTGCAACAATTTTTCTCGAATGAAGTGACAGTCAACTTCAATGTGCTTCGTTCTCTCATGGAAGACCGGGTTGGATGCAATATGAAGTGCTGCTTGATTATCACATATCAGGTCCATCGGTGAAGTGTGTTCAAATCCAAGTTCTTCCAACAAATGTTTCAACCATGTTAACTCACAAGTGGTATGCGCCATTGCCCTGTATTCCGACTCTGCACTCGATCGTGCCACTACCGTCTGCTTTTTACTCTTCCAAGAGACGAGGTTACCACCAACAAACACACAGTACCCAGTAGTAGATTTCCTATCTAAGGGTGATCCGGCCCAGTCTGCATCTGTGTACCCTTTTATTTGAGTATGTCCAAAATCTTGATATAGCAATCCACAACCCGGAGCACCTTTCAGATATCGGAGGATACGAATCACCGCATCCCAATGACAAATCATTGGATGATCCAAGAACTGACTGATAACACTAACAGCAAAGGAGATATCTGGTCTGGTAACTGTCAAGTAGTTCAACTTCCCAACTAACCGTCTATATTGAGCTGAATCTGTAAGTGGTATACCCTGATCTGGCAACAATTTGGTGTTTGGGTCCATAGGTGAGTCAATAGGTTTTGCTCCTAGCATTCCTGTTTCGCTCAATAGATCGAGGACATATTTTCTCTGGGACAGATAAATGCCTTGACTTGATCGAGCAACTTCAATCCCCAAGAAATACTTTAGGTGCCCCAAATCTTTGGTTTGGAACTTACTATGCAAACACTTTTTGAGTTCTTGAATACCACTGTGATCATCCCCGGTAATCACGATGTCATCCACATACACAATTAATAGGATTCTGCCAACCTCACTGTGCTTGTAGAAGACAGAATGATCGACCCCACAACGCTGAAGACCAAATTCAGTAACCACTTCACTAAATCTTTCAAACCATGCTCTAGGAGACTGCTTGAGGCCATAAATAGACTTCTTCAACCGACATACCAAATCAGACTCCCCCTGAGCAACAAACCCAGGAGGTTGCTCCATATAAACTTCCTCAGTTAGATCGCCATTTAAGAAAGCATTCTTGATATCGAGCTGATGTAATGGCCAATGAAAAGTGGCAGCCAGAGAGATGAACAAACGAACAGAAGCGAGCTTGGCAACGGGAGAAAATGTCTCATAGTAATCAAGACCATAGATCTGAGTATAACCTTTAGCAACCAAGCGGGCCTTGAGTCGATCAACGGTGCCATCCGGATGAACTTTAACAGTGTACACCCATTTACATCCAACTGGAGCTTTGTCAGGCGGAAGCAAGACAAGATCCCAAGTACCATTTTGATGTAAAGCAGTCATTTCTTCCTTCATTGCTTTAGCCCAACCAGGGTTAGTAAGTGCCTCTGAAACAGACTTAGGAATAGAAACAGAGGACAGAGAAGCAACAAAAGAGGAGTATGAAGGAGAAAGGTGCGCATACGAGACAAAGTTAGAAATAGGATGATTAGTACAGGTGCGCTTACCTTTCCGGACGGCAATGGGTATGTCCATGTCAGACATGGGCAGGTCTGCTGGAGAAGAATCTGAGGGCACAGAGTCGATAGGTACAACAGCGGAGGCAGCCTTCTGGCGACGAGAGTATACCTGCAAAGGGACCGAAGAATGATTGGGGGGGATAGGATCTGGAGCGGAGGAAGATAGCATGGGGGTAGGGTCAATTGGCAAAGGAAGTGTAACATCCAGATCAAGTCGAGAGGACGGGTCAGAAAAGTAAGGAGTGGACTCAAAGAATGTAACATCTGCACAAATAAGTGAGCGACGTAAGGATGGACTATAACATCGATAACCTTTTTGCGTGCGAGAATAACCTAGGAAAACACACTTCAAAGCACGGGGATCTAACTTGTCCCTACCGGGAGTCAACTGATGAACAAAACAGACACACCCAAATATGCGAGGAGGTAAACTAAACAAGGGTGAACGGGGAAAGAGAGTGGAATGGGGAACTGTGCCTCGTAGGGTAGAAGATGGCATCCGGTTGATTAGGAAGCAAGCTGTAAGAACCGCATCGCCCCAGAAATGTTTGGGAACGTTCATCTCAAAAAGAAGAGTACGGGCCACTTCTAGGAGATGTCGATTCTTACGCTCAGCAACCCCATTTTGCTGTGGTGTGTGAGGGCAAGAAGATTGATGCAGGATACCAGAGTGTGACATAAAGGAAGTAAAAGGCTGAGAAAAATATTCACGAGCATTATCACTACGAAGAATACGAACGGGTACATTAAATTGAGTTTTAACTTCAGCACAAAATGCACGAAAAATAGAGAATAATTCCGAACGATCTTTCATTAAATAAAGCCAAGTAACCCTTGAAAAATCATCCACAAAAGTGACAAAATAACGAAAACCAAATGTAGAAGTAACACGAGAAGGACCCCAAACATCTGAATGAACTAAACTAAAAAGGACTCGATGCTCGAACATGAGCAGGGGAAGCAAATGAAACACGACGATGCTTACCCATTTGACAAGACTCACACTCTAAAGAAGACAAATGACTGAAACTAGGAAAAAGTAACTTGAGGTTGCCAAGGCAGGGATGACCCAGGCGACAATGGATCTGATGAGCAGACGCAACAGCAGGACATGCAGTAGGTGGATGTGCAGGGCTCCCATCATGATTAAGATAATAAAGGCCATTGTTCTCACGCCCTGTACCAATCGTCTTCTGTGTCCTCAAATCCTGGAGAATGACAGAATCAGGAAAAAAGGAGACAGAACAATTAAGATGTTTTGTGAGTTTGCTAACTGACATCAAATTAAAGGAAAACGATGGAATGTACAAGACAGATGAGAGAGATAAGGAGGGTGAGGGGTCCACTGTACCAATGCCACGGATAGGGACAGTGGAACCATCAGCAACCGTAACAGGAGATAACGAAGGAGATGACTGAATATGCGTAAATAAAGAGGATGTACCTGACATGTGATCGGTGGCAGCAGAGTCGATGACCCACGGTGTGGGAGGGGATGGACTAATGGAAAGACAAGCAGAAGAAGTACCTCGTTGAGCTAAAGAAGCAATAGGAAGAGATGCCTGTTGAGATGCCCTATACTGAAGGATCTGAGCATATTCCTCATCAGAAATGTCTTTAACCGCCTGAGATACTGGAAGTGTAGAAATATCTGGATCAGAAGTCACTGCATTGGCAAATTTGGGTGGACGGCCAACCAAATCCCAACATGTGTCTCTACTATGATTCTCCAATCCACAAAAGGAGCACTGACGAAAGGAGCCACGACCACGGCCACCCCGAGGGCCACTACCACGGCGACCACGGGAGAAACCACCACGAGCACCACTAAGTTGATCACCTCGATTTCGTGTAGGAATCTGTGTAACAAGGGCCGAATGCTCAGATGATGTAGACGAACTCGAGCCAGAAATATTGTCCTTGGTAGTGCTACGTGAGACACGAGAATACATTTCAGTGATGGTGGGGAGAGTAGCACTGGATGTTGTTGTTGGTAAAAGAATGAGAAGTCTTCACTATTGTGTTAGCCTCTCTTACTATTTATAATAAGCATTAGGAAAATCTTAGGAAACCCTAGGTATTACATAAATGACCTAAATACCCTTTAACAACCATGAAGAAACGAGAGATCTTTTATTGAAAATCTTCTAATTACAATAAAGTTATTACAACCTACTTATATTACACAAAGTGACTATGAAAAGGAAATAAAATCTGCTAAGAAATATGGTAACTAAGGAAATAGAATAAAATAGAATAATACAAGTTTCCAATAATCTAACAATTGAATCTTTAATTGATATTGTTTCCTACAGTTTTTGATGTGGTATATCATGCTACGAGATCCATTAAAACTAAACTGTCACAAAAACTGATTTTTTGTATGTACATGAGTGCTTTTCTATACAACGATATTGGAAATGATCCCTAATTTTATATGCTTAGTCTAAGCTAAGTAGGCATCAGTATATTTTCCCAAAGTACATGGGTATCACCATAACTCATGTTCTGGTCCAGTGTTGTCTGTTTCATGCGAAGCAACTGAGAATAACATAATGCAGTAGCTTTATACTCACCTTCTGCTTTATAGAACTGCACTATTCTGCTTTCTTAAGTATCAAGATACAAAGCAGTATCCTAGAAATTGACAAGTTCTTGAAGTACTTTTCTGTCATCACTTGAACTTGCAAAATGTGAATCACTACAGCCAAATAAATTTGGATAAGTAGATTTTGGATTAAAATAACCATGGTACAAAGTTATAAGCATCTTAGGGGTTCTCATCACATTAGGTAATTGAGATTTCTTTGGACATCTCTGAAATCTTGGGTAGAGGTATACTCCATAGAGTACAATGTCTTTTTTACTCGTGAAGTGGATTTCCTATCATGCCTTTATATCCTGTCACTTCTATAGTTTTACCATTTCTATCTTTGTCAAACTTGGTGGTAGAATTCATTGGTGTATTTGTTGCTCTTCCAAGCTCTATTCTAAATCTGTTGACGATTCTTTAGTGTTTTGTGACTAATTGATGGAAATGCCACGAACATTTGCTTAATTTGTAGTATAGTGAAGACACTAAGCTCTCCCATCGTAGATATCTCTGTTTTACTCTTTGCTAAGTCAGAAAAATCCCTTCACATGTTTCATTAATGGCTTCAAAATCACCATACTCGTGCACTTGAAATAATGTCAGTATGATGATGTTTAATGAGAAAACTGGAGTGAATTTTGCCTCACAACGCCATTGCTCATGGAGAATTTGGTGAGCGTTTTATTTCATGATTTGTTGCATGCTTCTGAGTTCAGCCATTTAACAAATTCATCTCAAGTTTCAGGTATCGAGTCTTATAGTTCCTGTAAAGTCAAAACTCTAAGCTTTTCTATACGCCTCTTGACGCTTGTACCATATTTTGTAAACTACAGCCAACACAAATTAAATGTCAACTTTTTTCTGAAATTTTCATCATTTGACTCTGAGACATTAGTTTGTCTTTTATCTTAATTATATGGTAATATAAATTTATCAACATAATCAAGCACTAAGGTATTAAAGCAACTTCATTAGCATTCATTCAACCGTTTTAATGATTATTAATATGTCTTTATCGGTTGATTGTTTCTTTTTGCATTTACTAATGGATCTTCTCAACTTGCTCCATTTTTTTGGGTGATAGGTTGGTGTAACTGGTTACTGCATGGGTGGTGCTCTTGCTATTGCAAGTTCTGTGTTGGTCCCTGGGGTTGATGCTGTGGTAGCCTTCTATGGTGTGCCTTCGCCAGAGCTTGCCGACCCTATCTATGCTAAGGCACCAGTGCAAGCACATTTTGGCGAACTTGACAATATTGCTGGATTTTCTGATGTGAAGGTATGGTCTGGAGATTCCTGTGATACTTTTATCCTTTTACTTAACCTCCATTTTTCTACGTATGTCTGTTCAATGTTTGTGGACAGTCTTTGTTTTTTTTACAATGCCAAAAACAAATTAGAATTGTACTAATACAGAATCCGTAGAATTAATGAATATGGAATGCTTTTGTTATTTAAATAGGTTTCAAGAACCAGATTTTCCCTTGTGGAACCAATTAAGAACCCTCAAAATTGAGTGTGAACAATGTTTCTCGCCATCTTGCTAGCTAGAGAAGTAGCACAAATAATTGAAAATAAACGTGCAAGTTTCTGTTGACTCATCAAAATAGGTGTGAGTCTCTCGGATATACAAAGAACTCTGGGATCACCAACATGATTAGTATATTCTGGCTATCAAATAGAAAAAAGTTCGATAGAGAAGTCAGTATTTTAGTCTCATGTCGTCTAATGACATTTGCATAGGAATGGGCACACACTAAACCTAGTTTCATGGATTTTACTACTTGATGGATATTTAGAAGTAGGCACTTATTCACGTGAAAGCATAAGTTGTGGCAAATAAATCTCATCATGTGCTAGTCATGGATGTTATAAAAAATGGTGGGTGAATGCTGTACAAGTTTGCCCTGCTCGTCTCTCCCAAAATCCAAGTGGGTGCATTTACTTCTGGTAATATTGCCAAAGGAGTGACTTAATTGTCATTTTGGTAAATAAGAACTAATTACCAAATTGTCTTCTGCTCTGTGGAGGGCAGGAGTCTGAAAATCTTGAAGATAGACCTATTAAGAATTCTGTGGGAGCTGGTCAACATAAACTGAGCAGGTATTGTAGCTAAACCTTCTGAAATTTTCTATCTGCTTGTCCTGAATATGATCTATAAAAGCTGAGGGAGGTTAGAGTAGATAAGTTCGTGAATGGATGGGATGGGAAATTTTCCTTTTAAGTCGTTTAAGGTTGGTAGAAGACAAGCTGCTGATTTTCCTTGGCTATGGGCAACGAAAGAATTGTATTGCAGCTGCTTCTGTGGCTGCTAGGGGTGGGCGTGGGTTGGGTTGGGTTGGGTCGGTTTTTGCCCTAACCCAACCCAACATGGCCGATTTGGTTGAAATTCAATCCAACCCAACCCATATAAAGATTGGAACCCAACCCAACCCAACTAAATGTCGGTCGGGTTGGGTTGGTCGGTTTGGCATATATCCTACTCAAATCCTATTTATCATACATAAATATTAACCTAAGATATTAAATTGTCATAATTAAAACCATATTTAAAGAAAAATCTAAAATCTATCATTTAACACTAAAATCCTAGCACTGCCAAAACAAGTGATAATTCCCATAGTAGCTGCATCATTCTCTTTGGCCAACAATATGTTGTTTGATATACCTTACGTGATCACATGCATCCTTCCATTGTACTTCATGGTTCTGACATCTTATTTCCAACATGAACACGTCTCTGATATTCACGAACGTAAAGTAGTGGTACAAAAGCAAGATATTATGGAAATTATGAACAAATCTCTAGTTTATATTGATTCACTCGTGAATTTTAGAGAGCTAGGCATAAAATACTCATTTATTCACGGTTTTAACATCCGACAAAATACTCATTTAATCATTCTGAAAGAATTAGAAACATAAAAGGATTTAACATCCGACAATTTCATATGTCAAGGCATCATTGGCACCAATACATATTTCCGCAACCAAACTGAGTAAAGCTTGTGACAAGAAGTCGAAATCGAGATGCTTTAAAACATAGTTAGACAGTTAAGGATAATGTGAAAGTCTCGGTACAAAGAGAGTGTTGGGTATTTCCTCCTTCCTATGCAAACTAAGCAAGCAAGGTTAAAAGTCCCCAACTATCATGTCAAGAGGCATCCCTTCAGACACACAAGCACATGGGGAACTTAATGACCAATCTCAACAATGGAGATTATGGAATGACATTCAACAGCAAACAGAAATAAATATATCGAACTACAATGCAGAACAATGTGAACGGACCACGAATGGCAGTTGCCCACCACAAATCCTACTCAAACCGACCCAACCATGCCCACCCTTAGAAGTGCCAAGGATTAAAGTAACTCTAAACAGATTATTCTTGATAAAATGTGTAATTCCAATAGAATGAGTAATTCCAATAGAATGTATAGTTGACTATGTGAGATCATACAACTTCATAAACATAAACAAGAGTTGCTAATAAATTGAACCACTCTCGGATTCAAACACCCTGCTCTATTTTCTTCTGAATTACACTCCAATTCATATATATTGAAGTCGAAATCAACAAAAACCCAAGGAGAAATCAACAAATTTGGTGTCAAGTAACGTGACCTGGATAATCTTTGGGGAGAAAGAATTGGGCCGCACAAAATTTGCTGCCCAAATAGGCTTCCCCCAACCAAAGTCAATATTGTATACTCCAAATCTGCACCAGCTGCTGAAAAACAAACAAATACCCTCTTCAGGAATTACTGCTTTAGTCTCTTCAAGATTTTTGTAGTAGCCAATCCACCCTTCATCACCTTCCATTCTTCGGACGAAATTTCCATCAATTTGGCGTATTGATTCCCTCACTCTGCTCGCCAAATCCGCCTCAATTTCGTTCATGCTTTGCATTGCTGCTGGAAACCACACAAAATTACCACTGAATTGAACTCTAAACACCACATAAATGAGGATGCTAGGGAGTAGAGAGACGGACGATTAGTGAGAGATGGCAAGAGAGAGAGAGAGAGAGTTGGAACTTGATTGGAAGAATAAAGTTAGGGTTGGGTTTTGTGTCGGTTTGGGTCGGGTTGGGCGGATGACTCCTTGTAGTAACTATCCACGGAGAGATCCTTTTGCAAGTACTATAATTTAATAATTGTTTTCATGCAAGATATAATATGATTTTGATAGTGTTATAAGTTGTTGATATGACATCGATATTTATATCAATCTTTCTTTTGAGTCAAGTATTGTTGTTATTTTTATATTACCTTAGTTTGGTTCTGGGGTGGTCGTCAGTACGAGCATAGGTTAATTTACGTGATTTGGCATTCAAAGCATTCTAAACTAATTGCAGTTTTTTAGATCCATATCCATCCTTTTCACTTCTAAAATGAACTCTGTTTCATTTTTAGATGTGGTGGTCTGTTGCTGTACCTTTTGAATGTTCACTATCTGGTTATGCATATGGAAGTCCAATCTAACTCCAGCCTCTCTTCCATTTACTCCAATTAGATGAAAACAACTTTGGAATCCATGTATGCTTAGGGACTTGATTCATTGGAGATTGTAAAGCTTGTACATATTCAATACCAAAAGTGTAATTAATTAAACATCCTTGAATGAAAGTTGAGCAGATAATGTTCACTGTTGCAAGAATCTTCTAACCATGCATAATACTCTCACATGGTGAAAAGAAGACGTTATTTCATTACATCTTATTTAATAGTGTATATTTGCAACTGGAAGCATGCGATTGAACGTTGTTACATACTATCTGGTGAAACATGCACTAGTTTAAAAATGGCGATAAGAGAGAGCTGGCACATTTTCTTCTTTGGGATGCATTTTGTGCATTTGTACTGTGGGAAGCATGCTAATGAATGTGATTTTAGCACGTCGAGCCTACTTATTTGTCCATAGGATTCACAAGGAACTCAGGATGCAGTTTTTGATGCGTTCACGATTCACTGGATTGCTAGTGGCTACATTGTATATTGATTGCTATGAATTTTCCTATTCAGACTGGGAAAGCCTTGGAGGTGAAGCTGAAGGCATCAGGAGTTCCGCATGAAGTGCATATTTATCCAGGAGTTGCACATGCCTTTATGAACAAGTCCCCGGAAGGGGAGCAGAGAAGAAAAAATATGGGACTGACTGATGAAGATGATGATGCAGTTGAGTTAGCATGGACCCGCTTCCGTAATTGGATGAGTCACTTCTTGTCTCCCTGAACTCTCCAACTAATCTTGTTTTTCTCAGCACCCGTGTTTTTATGTTGATACCTAATGTATCAACATAATCTGTGTTGTGTCCTTGCGAGTAATAAAAGGTTTTGTATTACTTGTTCTGTTCATGGATGTGAACACATGCTTACCAGCTTCAGCGTAGATATCTTTCTGTTTATGACAATAACTTGCTTAAGAGGCTTTCTATGGCTTTTCAAAGGTTTCTGCTATAGATCATCTAATTTGTAATCACTTGATGAATGATCTAGAGGTTCCATGTAAGTGAAACTTGTGTTAAATAAAATAAACGCTAGTTGCAATTTTTGCGACGGTACGTAATCCAGTCATCAACTCAGCGAATTGAAGATATAAGGGCAGCTGAGATTTCACAACCATAATCGCTTATTGCTGGCTTACAATTTAGTACCTATCTTATCAACAAAAAATCATTTGACAGAGCCGCTTGCTTGCAGCCGGCCCTGCATTTGCAGCCACACTTCTCTATTAAAACGGAGAAGCACTGCATAACAAGACATGCTCTCTTTTCTCTTTGTTATATATGTCATATAATTTGTGTACTCGTGAATGAAACCTGAGTTGGGAAGAAATGCATGTAGCGTCTCAGAAAGCAGCTTTCCACAAGGCATCCTCACCTTCCCCACACCGTCGATGTACCTCCTTTATTCTATCGACCGATCTGCATATACCACTGCAGCTCCAGTCGAACGAAGCAACACATATGTTTCCAGCTTGTGCCTTCCACTCACAATCTGCAATATAAGCAAGAGAAAAAACAATTACACTGATACCCGTTTCTATGGTACAAAGTGATATGACACTTGGTCATTATATTTGGAACCATGCTTCTTGTACAAAATAGGTTCACAACTTTCTTTATCTCCCCCGCCCAAGGCGCCCCCTAATAGGGGGCCGTCATTTGGCATGTTGTAAAGAAAGTTGACAAGTAGAATAATTCTTATATTTGACGTTCTTTCCTTTTTTCCAGCCATGTTTGGCCTTTCTCAGCTTTCATTGACGTCAAAATCTGTGATTTTAGTGTCATTTTATGCCACATCTATAGTAGTCGATTTCAGGAAGATGACTGCTATGTTTCTGTCACACAAAAGGTGACATTTTCTCTTTGTTTAAGTTGCTTTATTAATCATCAATGCAGGCTCGCTACAATATAGACTTCCAAACTGGGAGCAAAGAGGAACATCACCTCCATTTTACCATTTTAAAATGTAGTGAATGTGGAACATGCAGGTACAGATAAGCAGTTAATAAATGAGTAATGTTATTTGTACATCATTGTGTACATAATGGTGTACAAATGGACGACGTGAAAGAGATAGAAACCAAATGTAGTCATCATGAATAGTGATCAGTATGCCCGTCCATTAATTGCATGCGCTTGTTAAGGCCAGGATTCCGAAATATATCTCTATTAAGATTTTTACGTGGTTCCCCATTTTAGGATTTCTTAATGATTGAGTTACTCGACCATTTTTAATTACTAGTCTAAATATCTCCTAGTATGGATCAATCAAGTTTTTCATCTTTTAGGACTCTTTCTAGTCTTCTATAAACAAAACCATATCAATATTTTTAGTCATCTTCAAATAGAATACTAAAACCGTTAGATTAGCTAAGAGTAAAATTAGATTATTTGCAGTTTTTATGACTCCCATTCAATTTCACATTTTTATGGATAACAATACAAGATATGAAATTAGCATAAGAAAGATGGTTACCAGGTGGGGTTCCACAACACAGTCTTCGATCATCAATATGCTGCACATCAAGTCCAATGAACCATGATCCCAGAGAGACATCCTCATTAGCATACTTGTGTAAAACATGTCTGTAAGAATTCAGAAAATCACGGTCACACAAACAGTTACGGTATGTAATGGTTAAATACTCCTAATTTCAGGCGAGAATTGAAACATCACTTGTTTACTGAAATGTAGGAAGCCAATTCTTTTGAAATTGCATATAATTGTCCAGTAGCATGTCGGAAATACTTGTTTCCATTCTCCCCAAATTTCCAATATTCAGGTTCATGATATCTTACTCCCCTGTTCCATGTAATTCAAGAAATGTAAGTGACTGTAGCTGGATTGGAACATTTAGGCTGCGTAAAAAATGTTGGAGATGTTTTGCGTACTTCTGAGCAAGGACAGGACCAGATTTCATGCACCCAATGTAGACCCTTGGCTTTTTCCTGTGTCTTATCAATGTTTCCCCAAGTGTTGCTGCAAAAGAAAATAAAAAAATGAGAACTACAAAAATTGAAAATATTCTCGAGTTATGATATGTCAAATGTATACAATTATATAAAAGGCAATCCAAAAACCTGAAAAGAGATAAACCCATTCAGTCCTGTTAGTTATCAAATCTCAATAAAATACGGACACTAAATGAATTCTCAAAGAAAGTTTCAACTACGTAATAAATTGATGTGGATCGGATTTAAACAATACCTAGTGTACTGGATTTCTAATGAGAAACAGAAAACAAATAAATATATAATATTGACTATTATTACTCCAAGAAGGTAAAACTATTATAGAGAGCTTTAGTTACCTATATTTACATGAACATCATCATCGACTTTAACATAGTACTCTGCATCCCACAAGGCAACAGCAGTAGCAAAATATGTCTTTGTCTTGGCAGACAACTCAAGGTAGCCCTCAACATGGTCCTGATATATGGAATTAATACAAATGTATCAGATTTTCCGTAAAGGCAATAACATCAGCATAAACTAACAGTATGATGCAGTGAAATAGGAAATTTCCAGTAGAAGAAGAGAGATTAGGTATTACCAGCCGCAAGATGTCCCCATGCTTTTTGTCTTCAGCGGCAACAGCTCTATCTAGAATACCCCCTAATGTGGCACTGAGTAAGAGAAAATAGTATTAAGAAATTAACAAGAGCCATATAGATGATAAAACAAATAACATGAACTCCTTTAGTTGCTGGGAAATGAAAGTACATGTATACAAGACAAGTTTTAGTCAACAACAAATGGGCACATTCAATAATCATTTGTGAAAAATAGTGTCCAAGAAATAGCGCGAATCAATATAGATTATAAAGATAAGCAGCAAACAGCTTTGCAAAAAACAATCAACGAAATTGGGTAGTTTGCGTTAGACTAAATCATGATGCATTGTCGGGAAAATTCAGTTTAACTAACATTTGTTTATATATTATTCTTCCCTCAGACATTAACCCACAAATATGTTTATTTGAGAAAAGGAGACTGGTTAAGAAAATTAGATCAAGCTGCCATACTGTGACCAGAATTCTTATTAACTTCCAGAATAACTTCTCCATCACCTTGCATTTCAAAAGGTCACCCATTCTATTCTCGAAAACATGCATCCTAGAACAACTGACTCCGACTCAGAATTTTTATAATAACCAACTTTTGTTGCCCATTTTGAATTAAAAAATTTCAAACCTTGGATGATTTCTTCCATTTCGTATTTTGTCCTTTTGGGTGGGTGTGAAAGGAAAGTAAGAGAAAACTGGTATAACTTTCTGAAATATGGGGTGTTCAAAAGGTGAACTATAACAATAACACGAGGACATTAGGCATCCACTGAAGGACGACATTCCGCTATCTTCCCTCTGCAAGTTTTTCTCATATGACAATTACACGCCAAAATCAATTTGAGTTTAAGACTTGGATAACACTCTTTGAGCGAGTACCAGACCAATATTTCTTTAAAGGATAATTAATAACACTCCAATTGACATAAACAAAACACTGGTATGCGAGAAGAGAGTGTACTCATTATCATAGGCATTAAAATAGATGCAAATCCCCACCTATGACCAATGACAAAGCGAACAATGATCCCTTTCTCTTCCTCCAACTTCCGACGTTTTTCTCCTGTTGTACATTTTTCAAATAATTATAATCAGATATTGGTCCACAAAAAGAAACTTGACTACAATAGAATTACTTATGAGCTAGAACTAGGTGGAAGGATAAGCAAACAGTTTACATACCTTGTGGCATCCATGTAGAACGAACAGAATCTCTTCTTTTTCGGCTGCTAAATGCAGTATTTATTCCAATAACCATAAGATACTTCCGTTTCCTAAAAGAATCACCGTTCTCAGCAGTTTCTGATACAGGAGACCCAGCAAGAATCGAATCCTGTGCTGCCTTTGCCGCAGCTAACTCCATCTCCAAATTGGAAATGGTTTTGTCCAATGTCCTATATCAAATGAAATGATCATAATAGAATTTCAGGGAAATCTACTTCATAGGAAATACGCCAGTAAGTAAACCATGAACTCACTTTATAGCTTGATGAGTCTTGGAAACTTCCCCAAAGATTTCCCTAGGTACACTGTTCATATCTTTCTGCTGCAACTGAATGGGGACAAAAGACATTACTATATTTTGACCGACAATAGAAAATGAATTTACAAGACGGGAGCGAGAGAGTAATGTGTTCATGCTGCAGTTCAGCATCCAGGCATTACTCCAAAAGGTTAGGATAGGAGAAAAATACTCACAAATTTCATCTCACAGCCTTCTGATATTAATTTCAGTGTTTGAGCTTCTGCCGCAGTTGTTCTTGTGATACCTTTTGATTCCCGAACAGTCCACATTCTGTTGTCAATTATTCTCATTAATTTGAGCCACTATAACCAAGAGCATAACAATCTCAACAGATATGAGACAAGCTGTCCTTCTAGATTGGAGGTGAATAGAAAAGGACAAGAAACTGTATACCTAAACATAGATTGCTAGAAAATCCATGGCTAGGTACAGAATACAAAAC
This sequence comes from Fraxinus excelsior, assembly GCA_019097785.1. Lineage (NCBI taxonomy): Eukaryota > Viridiplantae > Streptophyta > Magnoliopsida > Lamiales > Oleaceae > Fraxinus > Fraxinus excelsior. The sequence continues at coordinate 13,494,611 of CM032637.1, read as the reverse complement.
AAATTTTGCAGGACAGACCTTTCTCCATAATCCAAATCATTACAAGGAAAAACTGGAATTTTAGAGGCATGTAAACGTCTTACACTGGCAGCTACCAGTGACATATACTTAGTAATGGACAGAATTTCCTTAAACTATTCTAGGCATTAGGATACAAACAAAAGACAGACAAAATTTAACGGAGGAAAAAATGAAAAAGAGGAATTGCGGGACCTTTCTTAAATATGCGAATGATGTATTTCACCAGAAAATTATGGTCATATTTTAGCTTAAAGAAAAATAAGTACAAGCAAGTTATGAATGAAAAAATCAATGTCCTTAACCACGACAATGAATCGATATCAATAGCTGATTCATCATCAACTCAACAAATTTAAATAGCAGAGAAATAAGATAGAACTTATAAGAGAAACAGGAGAATCAGAGAGAGATTTTTTATTTTATTTTATTTTATATGGGCATTAATTTAAGCTAAAACTCTTCTAAGCATTTGCAGCTTCACTATATTTCATCAACATACAGGAAAAAAAATCTGAATTGGAATTTTGGAATGACTGCAAACAGTTGATTGACATATCATTCCAAGAGTCTCTTCGCATTTATGAAATACTAACAAACATCCAATTCCAATAACGCCAAAAACAGCAAAAAGTAATCAAAAGCACATACTTACAAGAAAATAAATTCAATGAAAATAAGATACCGATTTGTGAGGAACAGTCCGACACAGAAGCTAGCAAGGCAAAGAAACAGAGTCCATTCTTTAGATATGGTACTCCTCGAAACCTGCTCTCCTCCTCTGTTCTTCATGGACAATTTGCTGCTACTAATTCTTTCGTCTCTTGATCAACTCTAGTTTCTTAAAGAAAACCCATAAGCAAAATGAAGAAAATCAACCAAATCAATAACACCCACAAAGATAACGCAATTCCCAGAATTTGAATCTATTTGGAACATGCTCTGTCAAAAGATCATTAAGGGAAACTAGAATGAAAGCTTGGATGCCAAAAGAAGTTCCTTGTGTGCCTTTGTTACTTGTTCTTTCCTTTATTCTCTCTGCAGAGGAGCACACTTTGCAGGGAAGGGACTTGGAACAGAAGTGAGGGAAGACTGACTAACTGCCCCAGTTTTAATACCAAATTTACCAAACGGTCCCTGTCAACAGACTTGGGACTTCCTCCTCATAAATGAGAATAATGGCGTAACATACGGATGAAATTGACCCATGGTTTAATCCCCCCATCTTTTGAGTCAAAATTATTTTAACAATAACGCTAAATGTACTTTAACACTCTCGCATCAACTTTGACATATCTATATAATGATGTATTGTCATGTGGTACAATATAAATACTGATGTAAAAGATTATATACACGTAGCATGATTATCATTTTAAATGGTTTGATTCGAAAATATATTAAAAATTATTTAAATTCAATCGCAATCATCTCCAATAGAGTATTGACTATAGAAAATTCATTGAAATTTTAGTGAAGTTTTTAATTGCGTGAGCCCCTGTTTGGTACATATTATTTTTTTCATTTTCATTATGCAACTTATTTTTAACCACATATTTTTCAATAAAATAATATTTTCCATCACATCAATAATTTTTCATTCTTTTTCAACTACACATTATCCATCAATCTACTGTTACAGAATACATTCTTTCAAAATAATATGGCTCAAACACACACTGAGTTTAATTTGATTTAGTTTAGTTATTGAATGTCAATTTAATTTTAAGCCTCTACTTGGTAGGGATTAAAATTAAAATTTTAATAAGTTAAAGTCAACAAGAAATTTTAACCATATATTTTATGAAATTCACAACTTTTCAATCATACATTTCATCAATTTTTATCAAAATCTAAATTTGATTTTAATTCTTATCAAACATGACCTAAATTTCATCATTCCAGAATAGAAAAAAAAAATATATCCTATAAAAAATTATCTCACACGTAAACCTAAAACTTTTTCTACATTTTAGGGGATGTTTGATTCCCATTTTTTCCTAAAATACATTTTTCTCTCTTCTTTTCAAATGCACATGTTCCATTAAAATAAATCCAAAAAAATTGTTACAAATATTATAGTTACCAGTTCTTGACATGTGTAACTCTGCCTAATAAATGTATTAGAATATTTGCTGCTCCAACATTAGATTTACCCAATCAGAATCAATTCTATTAAAAAAAAAACAAAACATAAATGATAGAAAAATTTACAACATTTGAATAGTAAGTCCTTAGATCTGTTCAATTTACAAACATATCATTAGATCTCAATGCAGACAGTCAAAAGAAAGAGGATTGGAAATAAATATTAAACGATTTGACCGTTTTGTTCTCTAGCTGTGAGTCGTGTTGAAGTCGCATGCAATTTTAAATTCACATATCTACATAGGTCGGGATACCCTAAATCTTACTTTTAAAAGTTGGAGATTTAAAATCACGCAACGAGAAAGGTTGAAAAGTTCAAACCTTAATTGCATAGTATCCAATCTCGTCAACCCCATGAACATAGTCGTTCGCATCATTTACTAAAAATATAAAATTTATATCAAATAAAGATGAAAATATTTAGCCAATATTAAGGGTCTAAATACTTGTGTAAATTCGCTTACGAGTTACGTGTATGTGGTTTTAGCGGCACGTGATCTTCCAACGAGGAGGTTGGGTTTATGGTGCGGTTGGAGCACGTGAGTTGGAACGTGGCTAATTATTAATGGCCGGTTTCTTCTTAGATTCAGAGGGCTTTACATTGTTGAATAAATAAAATATTTAACCTAGGAACAGCATCCTCTCTGTCCCATGTGGATAGCAGAAAATTCTTCATAACTAAAGGGGGCCCACATCTGTTCTAACTGACACGTCCCATGATTTTTCTTCTCCTCAAGTACCCTTCACTCTCTCCAATCTTTCCAATCTAAATTTTTGGGCAATTGGTGACAACTCATCATACATGTAGCCAGTAGTCTTATTGATTGTAAAAGTGAAATTTTGATATAAAGAAAATGAATTCTAGATAATTAAATTATCTAAAATTATTTTCCTGAAAATTGTCAATTAATTGTGTTTGATTGATATAATTTTCCATCTAAAAGATGTTGAAATTTTGGATCTTTTGATATTCGTTTGATTTTATTTTTCATGGAAATCGTCTATTAAATGATTTTTTTTTTACAATTGTCCATAAAATTTGTTTTCATTGCAAAAAAATAAAAATAAATAAATAAACACTTTTTGGGGAAGGTGAAATTTTATTTCCAATTTCCTTGGAAAATCAAACAAGTCTGTAGTGCTTTAAAAATTGTCCTATATAAATAAAATAGATTATTTTAAAAATTTACTCTAGTCTCTAATGGAAGTTGGATTCCGTCGAAATGGCATGACGAAGAATAAAATATACAACGAACATTCAAGTTCAAATAGAGTTCCAATGACTTCTATGATTACTATATAAGTACTTTATATTTTCTTAAAATAATAACAAAATCACTTTTACATCTCCATATGAAATATAAATTTTGTTGAGTCAGAATGTCTAATGGAACTTCTGAATGTAGACAAGCTTGAGAAATATTTATTTTTTCTTTGTCACATCGTTTTGATGGAGTGTTATCAACTTGTATTGGAAATGAATATTTTTAAAGCACATACTATTTTACTTACGTGACATTTTTTAAAGTAATCCGCGATTGTTTTGAAGACGTTCTTATAGTAATTGGTTAGCATGATGAATCGACATTTCTTTGTCTTATAATTTTTAATTTTATTTATTTGACTAAATTACGAGTATTTTAGAATTTGGGTTAATTTCACAAACAGTCACTAAATTTTCAGATTTTTTGGGAGAGTTTTGTGGTAATTTTTCGACAACTTCGGACCATCAAGACCGCCGAATTTGGATACCGTTGGAAAGCCCACAATGTCCTCTTCAATTACCACCAAAAATCTCCACATAACTCTAAGGGATTCGGCCGAAATATATTCAATAAGGCGGCTACCGAAAAATCTGAAAATTTGCCTAGATTTTTTGGGCGAGTTTGCGGCAATTTTCTGGTACCTTTCGACCACCAATACCGCCGATTTCAGATACTTTTGGAAATCCCACAATGTCATCTTCAATTACCTCCAAAAATCTCCCTATAACTCTAACAGATTCGGCCGGAATAAACCCACGAAATCAGCTACCCAAACTGGGCAGATTTTCATATTTTTTTGGTAGCTGACTTCGTAGGTTTATTCCGACTAAATCCGTTAGAGTTGTGGGGATATTTTTTTGTGGTAATTGAAGAGAATTGTGAGCTTTCCAACGGTATTCGAAACCGACAGTATTGGTGGTCGGAAGTTGTCGAAAAATTGCTGCAAACTAGCCCAAAAAATCTGAAAATCTAGGCAGATTTTTAGATTTTTCGGTAGCCGGCTTCGTGGGTATCTTGGCCGAATCCCTTGGAGTTATGAGAAGATTTTTTGTGATAATTGAAGAGAACATTGTGGGCTTTCCAACGGTATCCAAATCCGGCGGTCTTGGTGGTTGGAAGTTGCCGGAAAATTGCCACAAAACTCGTCCAAAAAATATAAAAATTCAGTGACCATTTGTGAAAGAAATTTAAACTTCAGTGATTCTTTTGTGATTTTTAGGTAATTTCAGCGACCGTTTGTGAAATTAACCCTTTAGATTTTACATGAAAGTTTGACATTTTTAACGATTTCTGGACGAAACCTTCGAAAAGAACCAATGGTCCTCATTAAGTGAAATGTTAGTAATGCTTGCGCAAAAATTTAAAGGTTATGGACCATTTGCGCAGAATCCCATAGATTAGGAACCATTTACTTCTACTTCACAAAATTTTAAGCACTTCATATGAATTTTTTTAACTTGATATGTGTGTTTGAACCACATTATTTTGAAAGAATATATTCTGAAATAGTAGATTGATAGATAATGTGTTGTTGAAAAATAATGGAAAGTTATTGACGTGATGTAAAATATTATTTTATTGAAAAATGTGTGATTGAAAATAAGTAGAAGAATGAAAATGAAAAAAATAATTTCTACCAAACATGGGTTAAAACTACCCAAAATACAAGGTCCAAGTCAAGCTTGTCTTTCTTTTATATCCCTTATTCTCTCTCTTCTTAGCATTTTCATTTGGTTGAGAAAAGTGGACTGAAAGTACATCACAATTACAATTTCAATTCCCATACTCAACCATTGAAATTCTTACTATTCCTAATGTTCAAGCGATCAACTAGTGAAAAGCTTCCTTTTACCTCACCTTTCTTGCTTTCCTTTTCGATTTTTTAGTTCCATCTAAATTTCTTAACAAACTCTCATTTTCTTCAAAATAACATTTCTCTCGAGGCTTCCAAGTCGAATGAATCTACCATACACTATGAACTGGAGACTTTGGGAAGATGCTAAGCTCATAGAACACGTTATGAAATGACTAGTGAAAATTAGTATATGAAGAACTTCGAATTGTTTACCGCTATAGAAATGTTTGTATGAAAGAAACGGCTTAGGTTTGATCATTTAACTCTTAGAAATTGCGCAACATGCGATTTTGCAACTACCCAAAGTATAATTTACTTAAATAACTTAATGACATATGTTTGGCCACTAAGAGTTATGCTTAGCTGGTAAAGTAAACCTGCCTTAAGTATTAACATTCATGTAGCACACACGCTTATTGTGCAACAAAATTTAAATTGAGTGGCTTGATTGTAATAAATTGAAGTTAAATGTCCTTGTTAGACTTTAATGAAAGTTGAATGACAAAAAATGTAATTTCCTCCTTTTAATTTTCTGTGTCATTTTATGATATAATGGACTTTACTGGCGGAAAATAAATGCAATAGTATGGTACGCAGTGACCACTTTAATTTAATATGATCATCTTAAATGTGGAACAACCACGACTTAATTTGAAATCTAATTATTTTCTGGCTTCTACTTAAATTATTTATTTTATTTCCTTTTATCATTTCTTCTTCTTCTTCCTTTTTTTTTTTTAAAAGATCAAAATGTAACCCTATCCATTCGAAGACGGGGACTACAATGTAAACTAAAGCATACATAGTGGTATCGCTAAATCTCGTGTGGTCTCATCCTAATTCGTTAAAAGGCTGATAAAATTGGTCAAATTTCATTTTTAATCACTCATTTCATTCCACCCTCATTTTTTATCCATTTTTTAACCACGCATTTTTATCAAATCACTAAATATTACCAACTTTATTATTTGCTAAAACTCTACATCAAACCGACATTTTTAAAGTTCAAATAAAATACAATTCAAACTATTTAAAGCTCAAACCACTTATTAAATTTCAAGATTAACTCAAACGAGCCTTAACGGCACGTTAATAGTAAAAATACTAACCAAGATGAAAGGGTTTGAGCTACTTGACTACTCCTATGAACACTACAACTTCAAATTTTAATACGGTATCAGAATGACAAACTTATATGACGATTAAATGAATTTAGACGTCAAATGAGCTATCAAATTTCAAGATTGATATTCTCAAACAAGTGTTTCTTACATGTTAAAGGTTAAAATACTCATCAAGATATAAGGATTTAAAATATTTCCCATGACTCTAGATTGAGTAGACAAACTAACGTGGCAGATATTGTTGAGGGTGATACTTGGAGGTGGTCATCCGCTCGTTTCCTAGTGTTGTTTGACTTGATGCAAGGTACGCTTGATACTTTCGGCCGGATAGTACTAGAGAGGATGTCTTGCGATGAGTGGAAAATGTGCACATAGTCTTCTTTGTTCGGAGTGCTTGGGAGTCTTTTTGACTTCGCTGCCCTTGGGTGACCTGGCATCACATTGCACAGTTCTGTAAGTGTATTCACCGTCATGCATTTATCCTTTCGCTAGTAATCCAAGGTGGCCTCTATACACAGTTAAAGCTTCTTCATTTTGGTTTGTTACAGTTTATACATTGTGTGTTGTGGGTTGTTCGGTGCAGAATTTGGATCGTCTCTTCTTTACATGCCCATTTTCTGAGCGCGTTTGGCATGCTAAATGTAACCTACCTTGGGTTCGGCAGAGTTGGACAGAAAACTCTTTCTTGGATGAAGCAATTTTGTGGGAGATCAGTGCGCTCCATTGTTATTTGTTTGATTTCGTTTGAACACATAATGTTTTTCAATTTGGTCGTTCAATTTCGCACTCGATCAATATAGAATTTCGAGATTTATGCCAAACACATTATAATGAATTGACAATTTATTTTTATTTTTTTGGATCCGTACTAATGTTGAGTATATAATATTCGACCTTATGAGAAACTAAAGGAAAAAAATTACTTCAAGTTAAGCAATGATATTAGCAATTATAGTTCATCATTAACATTCTCGATCTTAGATAATTGCCTCGATGATCACATTTGTTGATGATATATAAGATTCTCTCATTCTATTTAAAAAATATTGAAAATTAGTTTGAGAAAAATTGAGTTCTAAAGAACCTGTACCAAACGAGGACTTGATATTTCACATATATGAAGTCCTATATTTTGAATACATGAATTCGAATGACATGTTCGATAACTCAATCCCGCTTAAGACAACACAAGTTGTTTTGTAAGGTCATAGTCGATTACACAAGTCTCGTAGAACGATTTAGGAAATTGTTCGTCTTTTGTGACACCATTTGATATCAACGTCAAATTGAAGTAGAGATATGCGACATGATATTGTCAAGTTTTCAAGTTGCCAAATATGACATTGACAAATGGCTATGTGACGGTACATCTCATTACCAATTTTGCTGTTGAAGTCTATAACGTGATGGAACATTCATCCACACAAAACGTATCTAAAAAGGGATAGCAAATATTGACTTGATTTCAAGAAAATTGAACCGCGTGGGTTGGTTCTTCTTCAATCCATTGTGTTGTAAGGCACACTGAATAATTTTAGTGCGAATAAGTCTTTAGAATGGTGTGAGGTGATTTTCATTAGGCTTTAGATGCATAATACTTGTATTTTTTATTTATTTTTTGATAATTCGATATAAGCGCAAACTTACATACGTGTGTTTGAGTCACATTATTTTAGAAGAATGTATTTTGAAATAGTAGATTGACGAATAATGTGTGGTTAAAAAAGAAAGAAAAGTTATTGATGTGATGTAAATTATTATTTTATTGAAAAATGTGTGGTTGAAAATAAGTAAAAGAATGAAAATGAAAATTTTAATATGTGCCAAACGGGGGCTTAATCTTATGATTCTTGTCGAGTGACTCAAGTACATGGGCGGATCCGAGGTGTCATGGGGGGTACGTGCCTCCCAACTTTTGAGATTTTTTTAAAAAATCATATTAGGTATCGATTGAAATTTAAATTTTAATCTAAATCAAAGTTAACAATTAATCTTAATAACATATTTCATGAAATCCATAACTGTTTAATTTTTATCAAAATTTACTAAAAAATGATTTAAATATCTACCAAAAAGGGGCAAAATCAAAATAAATTTGAATTTCGATAATATACTAATTTTAAAAATTCTCCGACGATCGTACGATAATCGAATCTACAAATTGATTATATCATTTCGAAACTTATTTCAAGAACTATATTATGGGCATATTGAATAGTCAATCATATATTGAAAATAATTAAAAATACGTTAAACGCAAGTCTTTAAAAAGACGTCTAACTCGCTTTTTTTTAAAAAAAAATCATTTATTTCATTAACATTTATTGTTTTTGCAATTCAAATTTCTCAATGTAATTTTCATTATTTTATTAAGAAATTTTCAAAAAAAATCGAAATCTTACATCCGAAAAAGTCATATCCCATGGGGTATAATTTTTTTGGACATAAATTTTCGATTGTAAAATTTCTCCCAACTTCGATTGTGCCCCCAGCATTGAAGTCCAGCGTCCACCCCTGCTCAAGTATTAGACATGTTTTATACAAAGTTTTTTTGTAGTTCAGTCGATATTGTACGTGTTAAAATAGTGTAGGCATGCCCACCTAAAAATAACCTTGCGAACTAGCTGTTCCGTGTTTCCCGCAATGGCGTCGAGGTTTTTCGTCTTTAACTAGCCAACAAACGAATTTACACTTTTTGGTATTGAAAACAAAAAGAAAATAGACTAAGGCCCCGTTCGGTAGGGATTAAAATTAAAAATATGGTCGTTATTAGGTCTCACTCGTCTAATAAAAGTCAACAATAACGGTTAATTTTTTAATTTTAATCCCTGTCGAACGACGCTTAAGTAGGTTAAAAATTGAAGAAAGTAAAACATAACGCAAGATTTACAGGAACGCCCCAACTTCATTTCTATATAACAAAGAAACTCGCCAAGTACAAAAATGGTGAAGGATCAACACAATCATTGTTGTCTCATCATTGCATTCAAGGACGGAGCCCCCTCCCCCCCCCCCCCAACATTGTCCGCGGTACACTATTCGTAGTTAATTTGTAATGTATTTTTCAGTTTCGCCCCCCCCCCCCAAGATTTTGACTCGCCCCAAAATTTTGAATTTTTTTTTTCCATTAATAAATATTGAGCAAAAAACTTACACTTTAAAATTCAACCATACAAAAATCTTAGATCTAAACAAAAGATCTAATAGTTACTTAAATAAATAAATAGCCAAAATCCAATTCAAAACCTAAGTTCCCAATTCTCAAGCCCAACTAATTAAAACTCAATTCCCAATCTGGTTTATGCATAATGCATGTTTACTTGTTTTGTCTAGTATATAATTTTGATTTCTCATTGAAAGGAAGATATTGAGATTGTGATGTGTGACTGGTGCACTGTTAAAGTTGATTCGTCATTTTGTGTGTTCAATTTTAATAAGTCTTATTCTTGAATATTTGAATTTAAGAATTAAGTAGAGTAGTTGCTGTTAGTTTGTATAATTGTGTTAGTTATTGAATACTTGAATTTAAGAATTAAGTAGTAGAATAGTCAGTAAGGATTGAATTGAACATTGAATTTCAGTACTATTTTGGTACTCAAAATCGTCATTTTCAATTCTCTTAGTAAAAAAAAAAAATTTCAGGGGCGGAACCCCCAGGAGGGGGGCCCGCCCCTCTCCACCCCCCCGTATTTTCGCCCCCCTAACTAAAAATCCTGGCTACGTCCCTGATTGCATTCATTATTCTGTATATTCGAAATACACAAACGCTTAGAATAGATAAATGAAATTCGAATTGTAGATGATACCTCCTATTGTTGGGTAGTTTGTTCAGAAATCCTACTCTCTTGCAGCCAAAACTTCCCAAAACTATCCCTGTATCAAGCCTAATTGTCGTCATGTGCCTTCCATATGGCCTGATTTCCACTGAGTCCGAGTATCGAAATCAGCTACACAGCAAGTTTGCGATGCTGCCAAATACAATCCAATCAATGCCAATCTGACTCGTGTCATCGAATTCTGCCTCGTGATGCCTACCATCTAGTGATGGCAAAGGGACGGGTTCGGGGCGGGGCGAATTTTTGCCCAGTTTAATGCTCCATTTAGTTTTTTTTTTTTTTTAAAACCAAAAATTTTCATATAAATTAGGCATCCATACGTCGATCATTTGTTCATCACAAAACCAACATGCTGCCTTGACGTTGCCATAGGCATGCGATACGTGTGTATATTATGTATTAAAGGAATATAATGTAAAATAATTTAGAAATAAATTAGTGAGAATTATTTAGAGGTCTACCAACTGCTTACTCAAAGTAAGATCCGTGGTGAAAGGCAGGATGGTCAGAGGTATGCATCAAATAAATCAAGAATCATGTGATGAATGGGTGCCAAATGTCACAAGACTCTTGTGAGATGGCTGGTGTATTCAGTTGCAAGCAAACACGAGAATTGATGAAGAAGATTTCAGAATTATCGTAGTGGTTGGACCATTTTGACCCTGTTGTCACACTGCTGAAAATCTCATTGGGCTGTTTTTTTTTTTTTAAACCATAGTTTGACTGTATCTTCTCTCTTCGTATTCATTAATATAGTCACCGCAGATCAAAGTTAGTCTTGATGATGAGTTCGTCTTCTATCGTTAGCGCATGTCATGTTATTGATCCAATATGGTAAATCGGGATGGGCAATGTCAATGCTAAAATCTAAAAAGCCCTTTCCCCGAGTTATGTATTTAGCACTCGTTTGGCTCCTATTTTTTCCATTACATTATATTAATTTTTTTCTTTCTTCATTTTAACCACACATTCATCAAATAAAATAATATTACACACAAATCTAAAATTTTTCATTACGTTTCTATCACATATTCTCCCATCAATCACTATTCAAAGAATTTTCAAAACTCCAAAATGGGGGCCAAACAGGGGCTTAGTTCGACAATAAAGCTACATTCTCAATTCTTAATTGAAACATTGGTGAACGAAAAAAAAAAAAAAAAAAAGGGCAACGCAGGGCACTGGAGTGTCAGGACAATGCGCACATACGTACACACGTCTTGATGCTCAGCAACGTCTCAACACCCTAACCTATATTAAATATATATCATATCAAGAGAGAATCAATTTTTTACAATTTTAACCTTAATACTTAGTGGTGTCCAAAAGTCCCGAACCGAACCGGACCCGAATCGAGCGGTTCTTCATAAGTTAAATACCTGGACGAGTACCCGAATCGAGAACCGATAAGTTTGAGTCGAGTCTCGGGTCTAGATTAAGAACCGAAGAATCGAAACTAAATAATTTTTTTTATTTTTTTATTGAATTAATTAAATTATTTTATTTTTTCTAAATAAATTAACAAAGTAATTAAATAAATCAGATCATTTCATAATTTTAATTTTAAAACCCAAATCATTTTAAAGCTCATTAGCCTATTTTAAAGACAAGAAACAGTGGAGTTTGGGATTCATTTGCAGTTTTTGTAAAGATTATGAACCTCCGCTATAATTATATCTTAATAATTGATATGACTACATGTCTATTTGAATTGGCTCATTAAATTTATATATTTTTAAATTGGGCTACGTTAATTTGTAAAAGTTACGAATGAAATATCACTAGTTATATTTATGTAGTGTTGCTGTAAATGTTAAAAAATTTAATTATGGTACGGAACCGATCGAACCCGAATGATTCCATAAGTATATTTGGACTCGACGGTTCCATTTATTAAATACCTGAAAATTTTGGAACCGAACGGAACCGACCCACGGACAACCCCACTAATACTATTTAATTATTTGAATATTACCTTATTTTTTGTTTTTCAATAAATACTATAAAATCTTTGTTATGTATGAATTTCGTGTTTTTAATTCTCAATTAATTAATATTCACATTAATCTAGTCTCAATGAATATTGACTTGGTAAATCTTGATCTATATGAATCTAGAGCTATTATAGATGAATTTATTTCTATTCACATATTTAAGAATTTTAATAGGTGTTTAAATTTATGTATTAGTAATTAATTTTTATGTAACAAATGTAGTATAAAATGTTGCTCATTTGTAGTATTTTACTATCACAAAAAATTTGGATCATAGAAGTTGAGAGTTTTGTATGTACAATTTTCTTCTCTTAAATTTCTATCATAACTTTATTTTCTTTAGTTTGTTTGAAACTTATCAAATCCTTCCAACAAATTGGTATCAATTATTACTTTTACATCACTTATAAATTATTTTAGAATAAATAAATCTTAATATACATGAATATAGAGTTATTATATATGAATTTATTTTTATTCATGTACTTAGAAATTTTAATGATATTTAAATTCATGTATTAACAATTAGTTCTTATGTATCAAATGTAGTATAAAAATGTTGGTCATATGTAATATTTCATCATTACAAAAAAGATTGAATCATGGAATTTAAATTTCAACAGCCCAATGAGATTGTCACACTGTTGAAAATCTCATAGGATTTTATGTTCTTCCTCTTCTTCTCGTTGTGCGTGTTAATGTAATTAGTTGTCTATATAATATAATCATTGACAAAGAATCCTTTGAAGAGGTGAAAGTGAAAAGGTAATAGGCGAAAAGTGCGCCCCGGTTGGGAAGAAAAAAGAGACCGTAATTGGAGTATTTAGTTCGTCTTTTTTTTTTTTTTTCTTTTGCAAGGCAATTCCTCAACAGGGAGAACAACACCTTTTATTCTCTCTCTCTCTCTCTCTCTTTTGGCCCCTTCCACTAACTGAAAAATCATTATTGTAACTTAATTTCAACTAATGATGAAACTAATTCGTGTTGAAAACTTGGTTGCTCCAATGTTAAACCATTCTAGCAAAAGGTCTTTGAACTTTCAATGGTAAAAAATTTAGTCACTCAGATGGTTTGGTAAGTAATTTTAAACTAATTAGTGCTTGCTTGTTCAAATTCAATGGTGGCAGCCTGCGAATTGATGATTGATGATCAGGGCTGCGATGTTACACCTAAATAACTAATGAAAGTTGGTTAAATCTATGACTTGAAAGAAACTTTGTCATTTCACTGTTGGTATATTATGCATTCTTTGTTTGATTTGTAAGAAGATATGTTGAGATATTTTAAACGAATATCTCAAAATTCTATTGAAAAAAATGTCGAAACAGAAAAAATGTCGAGGCAAGTGGTAAGTAATTTTAAACTAATTAGTGATTGCTTGTTCAAATTCAATGGTTTTAAGGATGTTACTGTTGGAGAAAATGATGAAGCATGTATTTATGAAACTAATTTTCAAGAAAATGATGAGGTAAAGAAAGCAAGTATTGAGCATATTGATATTGCCAAAAAAATATATTACATTTTGAATATTATCTTTACTGTCTAATTTGAAATTATTTTTTACGTAATTGTCCCATTTTGGCCCCCAAAAAAATGTTGGTCATATGTAATATTTTAAATTTCAGTAAATTTCAATTTAGAAAAAAGAAGCATGGAATTTAAATTTCCAAAAAAAAAAAGGAAAAAAAAAAAGAAAAAAAGAAAGAAATTTCACTTTGCATTATTGTCATTAGGATGTTAGGTTCCTGAGCTGGGTTTTCCTATTTTTAGTGTATCTCTATAGACGGACTTCAATTTTTCTTTGTTGAGTAGTTCTTTAAAGATACATGTTGCTTGAAAAAAGTTTGGGTTCTTTACTTATATTTAAGGTGTATTCTTTATCTCGATTCAAAAGTAAGGTAAATAGTTTGAAAATTCAAAAATTAGGTATGGATTTAATTAATTAAAAATATTTATTAAATAATGATAATAAAGTCACAGTTTGTGACTAATGCCACAAATTCATAATTATAAGTTACAGATTTATTTAATGGTCACATATTATTAAATTTGATTATTTCAAGGTCACATATCAAAAAAATTGTACGTCACAGATTATTTCGAGATCACAGATTTTTAAATTAGTTGGTCACATATTATTTTTCAGTCACATATTATTAAATTTTTAGGTCACAGTTGAGTAATTGATCACAAATATTACCAAACATTTGGTCACAGACTACTGCCGCTATCACTATGGCCGCCACCGCCGCCACCAACACTGCACACAACACCATGCCCAACTATCGCCACCACCAACGCCAAAGAAACACACCACCGTCGCAAAAAAGGCACCGTCACCAGAAACGACTTCCATGACAGCACCACAACACCACCACCACTAGACTGCCAACAAAAATCATCACAACCACCACTGTCATAGCCACCACCAGTCGCCACCATTTTGCAACCCACCAATAACAACTTGCACCACTAGCACCTCACCACCAAAACCAACGCCTCACCACCATCGACATATCCAACACCAACACCCCCCCCCCCCACACACACACACACACACACACTGAACTGCAAACACCACCACCACACACCCACAGCACACACACCTATTGAACTGCAACGCGCACACACCCACACACCCACGAACGACAGCACACACTCATTGAATGGCAACGTCATGCGATGCTGCTCCGACCAAAGTAGCATCTTGAAGGGCGGCAGCGACGCTGAACTTGGTGATTTGAGACGACCTCGAGGGCTTCCTGGGCATTGATAAGGCTGAAAATCTAACTTGGATAATGATAATTTCATATTGGTTCCACTGTTTCCGCGATTGTGTGCCAGTGACGATGGAGTAGGAGGGGAGGGGGAGAGTTGGAGGCGGTGACAGAAATGGTGAGAGCGAGAGAGTTGAGAGAAATGAATTTTAGGGTTGGGATAAATTTAGGGTTTTATATGTAAAATAAAATATTTGATTTTTAAATCATTCAACTTTGAACCTGATTTTTTAAAATCGATTTTTAAACCCCCTGAGTTTTTATAATTTCCCTATCTAAAATTACACAAATCTTCCTAGGCTTTTCTTTAAGGGACGATGGAAAGTTCAAATTTAAAAAAAAAAAAAAAAGCAATTATCAATCTTAAAAATTTTCAAGTCAAATTTTTAAAAACATAAACCATAGTTTGAACGTAGCTTTTCTCTTCGTATTCATTAATATAGTCAGAGCAGATCAAAGTTAGTCTTGATGATGAGTCCGTCTTCTATCATTAGCGCATGTCATGCTATTGATCCAATATGGTAAATCAGGATGGGCAATGTCAATGTTACAATCTAAAAAGCCCTTTCCCCGAGTTATGTATTTAGTTCGACAATAAAGCTACATTCTCAATTCTTAATTGAAACATTGGTGACCGGAAACACACACAAAAAAAAAAAAAAAAAAAAAAAAAAAAAAAAAAGCAGCGCAGGGCACTGGATGTTGGAGGTATTTTTCACCCATAATGTGCATACTACCTTCACGAAACAAAAATATTGGATTTACTAATTGAGTACCGGATAAGCAGAATAGATACGTATTAGTGAAATTTACTTAAGGCGTGGGCACGCCTTAATGAATTGAAATTTTGTCATAAGTGGAAGACTCGTAAATTTAATTACCGAGATTTGATTTGAGAAGACAAATTCGTATGGATTCATCACTTCCCAATCTTGAATTCATCTCTCTTTAATTCAAACTTTGTCATTTTAATAAAAACACATAAACAAATTAACAATATTCTGAAATCAAGCTTAAATAAATCAGAAATGAAAAATATGAAATACAAATATTGCGTTTGGCCGAGACAAGTGTTGAACACGTTGTCCTTAAGATGAATTTGCTCCGCATCGGTACTAACGATTTTTAGAGAAAATCATTTTTTTTTTACAATTCTAACCCTACTACTATTCAATAATTTTAATAATACCATACTTTTCATTTTTCAATATATAATAAATGCTATAAAATCTTTGTCATGTATGAATTTCATGTTTTAAATTCTCAATTAATTAATATTCACATTAATCTAGACTCAATGAACATTGACTTGATGAACATTGATGATCTACATGAATCTAGAGCTATTATAGATGAATTTATTTCTATTCACATATTCAGGAATTTTAATGGGTGTTTAAATTTATATATTAGTAATTCATTTTTATGTAACAAATGTAGTATAAAAATGTTGCTCATTTGTAGTATTTTACCATCACAAAAATTTGGATCATAGAAGTTGAGTTTTGACAGTGCAATTTTCATCTCTTAAATTTCTTTCATAACTTTATTTTCTTTAGTTTGTTTGAGACTTGTCAAATCCTTCCAACAAACCGGTATCAAATATTACTTTTACATCACTTATAAATTATTTTAGAATAATGTTTTTTGTTTTTCAATATTTAATAAATACTACAAAATCCTTGCCATATATGAATTTCGTGTTATTAATTCTCAATTAATTAATATTCACATTAATCTAGATTCAACGAATCTTGACTTGATAAATCTTGATCTACATGAATATAGAGTTATTATAGATAAATTTATTTCTATTTATGTATTTAGAAATTTTAATGATATTTAAATTCATGTATTAACAATTAGTTCTTATGTATCAAATGTAGCATAAAAATGTTGGTCAAATGTAATATTTCATCATCACAAAAAAATTGAATCATAGAAGTTGAATTTTGACAGTACAAATTTCTTCTATTAGATTTGTATCAAATTTATTTTATTTAGTTCGTTTGAGATTAATCAAATCCTCCTAACAAATTGGTATCAAATATTACTTTTTAGAGTACTTATAAAAATATTACAAAATAACATGCAATGCTCGTTCAACTCTGACTGGTATATACAAAAGAAGTATCTAACTACACAAGTTATTAAAATATAATTGTTTAATATCTAAATTCTCCATAACCTATTCACTAAAAAAATTATGTTGATGCTAATGATTTGTACTTTTCAAGTTTAACTAAAAGCGACAATTTACTTAAATGCTTAACTATTGGCTTGATTAAGTTCATTAAAAACATCTTCCAATATCACTTCTATTTTCTTTATACTTTGAGTGGTTAACTTCGAAATGATGAAAGGTACCTAATCCTCTTTAATATATGGAATTTAATGGATCATGCTGTTTGAACTAGACAAGAACCCGCTGACACTCAATTTTAATAAGCAATCGATTAGAACTTGAGTAGAACCAAATCGAACCTGCGAGTCTCGGTCTGGACCAATAGTTCCGGTAACTTTTGCTAACCCCTAATTATGAGAAGGAAAATTTCCGGTTGGAAATTTAACTTTCGAAAAGGTCGTTCGAAATTTATGAAATATGCATAGCTATTGATGATGGAAATTTCATATCGCTGTTATGATACTGTTTTTTTTTTATCCGTAAAAAATTAATTATATTGATCAAAGTCGGTATACATGTACTCCGAGCATACCCAGGTGAATCAATAATGAACTTACAATGGAAATACCAAAACTATGGGTGTACCCCAGTAATCAAAGATATGAAAAGTACATTGAAAGTAATAATACAAAGTAAAAATAAAAATTACCCCATAACTAACGACTCATAACAAATCAAAACATTATGATACAGAGAGAACATAACTTTGTATACATGCTCTTTAGTGTATTTAAGCTATCTTACAACCCATGATTCGACACGGAACGAATGATATATTATTGAGTAAACAACCCCAAGTAGGAGTAACTAGCTAGCATCAAATGTTGATGTACAACAAATTAAACGCGTTAGTCGATATCACATGAACTCATGATCAATCATTGTACAAACTTAGCAGTAATTAATAATGAATCAGACAGCTTTGAGAAACTAACCCTCCTGAGTTGGTTTGTAATAGGAACTGGCCAACTTCTTTCTCGATTCCCACATTTTATGTCTACAATTTCAACTAATTTAGATACTTTCTTACCAGGTCTTCCTCTGACTCCTATAGGAGTTGTATTTACAGAAACCGTCTCTTCAGATTGGAGCATAGGCATATGTTGTGAACCATATCGTGCCATTCTGTGCCTAGAACTGTTATTTCCCGAGTCGGTGCTTTTCCTCGTTGGTTTCGGACTCTCTCTTGAAACAAGGCAATTAGGGGTTGGCAAGAACCGGTTCCCTCCACAATAGAGGGAGACAACTGGAGCTGTTTGTGGTTTCCTTTTACGTTCTTTCGCTTCAAGTTCTTGCATCATGAGGGTCCTAACTCGACCTGTTGTTCCTATACTAATTGGCCCTTCCCTTGCTTTATCTCCCAATATATGCAACATTTTTTCATCAGTCATATCTGATCGAATTTGCTTCTCGGAACTGAAAAAGGGAAAGTTCAAATTCATGCTTACACGCGTAAGGTCTTCGACGAAAAGGAAACAAATTTTTGATCCTTAACACGGAGAGGTGTTGAATAACAAATCAAAATAAATAAATAATTTTGTCGAGTTAGATGAGGTGGTTCGACACATCAAACATCATTTTAGAATGCAAAACAACGAGTTATATATACAGTGACAGCATGCTAGTTAATCCACAAATTCAAACTAATACAGAGAGATCTATGAGACATGTTCTTTTAAGTAGTTATCTATTGATTCTTGACCATTTAAGAGAGGAACTTTACACATTTTTCATCCAAAGAATCCATTATTGCAAGCCAATATGTTTAATCTATCAGAGCTATAAGGTTCTTAGATGTTGGATGCCTATATGCTACAATCAATTCAATTTTGTATTATAACTAAAGAAAACAGAAAAAAAAAAAATGTCATAAAAAAGAAGATGATCATATATATGCGCGTCGCCGCGCCCGTTTCATACCAGAAAGTGTGGTGCAAGGCTGCAGGCTGAAGTTTCTCTTCCAATTTTTGACCTCCTTCTGCAACTCAAAATGGTTTTGAAAGAATTATATTGCCAAATACATGCACCTATATCATCTTTTGTTTTTGCATTGTTTAGTGAAATGGCTTGGTCAGGACATAATAAATTCGTTGACTTAAATATTATATTTGCAATGTACTCAAATACAGGTATCAACTGATTCTGTTTCTATGCAATAGAAATGCATTTACTAATCCAAGTCACATGAACACTTGAATTAAGATTATTCCTTTTAAGAGAACCATTAAATGGTATGAGAGCAGAAATTAACTGAATATTCCCTTTTGCCTTCCGTCCCTATGCTATTTTCAACGCTGCACCAAACTAAAATTTATCTCCAACCATTACACCAAATCTTACACCAAATGAACGGTGTTTAATCATTTCCTTCTATTTTTTTATTATTGGTAATTTATTTATTCGAAATATTATTTATTTATTTTAGAAATATATAAATTACTACATAAATAATTACGTTAAATTAAGGAAAATATTAAATTCATTAATAAATATATTATTAAAACATAATACAATTAAAACATATTAAATTATTAAATGTGAAGTCGAAATGTCATTGCAATTTAATTTTCGAAATTCGTATGTTCTTCCCACAAATGATTGATTAGTGCATTTCGAAGTGCAATGTGAGCCTCTTTATCGTTTTTATGTATGAAACATATTTACTTGTTTTTATGTATCTTTTTCTTTAAATAAAATTAGATTAATGTTGGTGTGTGGTTATTGTAATATATTTCATGTTAACTATAAATAATTATGTTAGTTATATTTTACATTTTTTTTATTCTTATCTTAATTAATTGAGTAATTATTATTTTTAACATTTAAAATTTATTTTAAATTAATAATAATAATAGTATTAAAATTATATAATACAAATGACATAAATGTCCTCAATCATTCTTTTCACAATTAAAAGGAGGGGCAAAATGCAACACTATTCATTTTTGCACCAAAACACCAAAATGGTGCAAAAGTGTGTTGTGGAATACTCCCCCGTCATCTACATCCATTAGTTTGTGCGTTAAAAATAATATAAAAGGCCAAAATCAATAAAACATCAAAGCATATTTCAATCTCTTCAAATTCAAAAACTTACTCAAAGCCCCATTTATTTGAGAAACCATAATGGCGCGTTTGGGTTCTCTCTTAATTCATGTTTCAAAAAAATGGGGTCTTAGGTCATCTTCAGTGCTGCACCACATTTTACACTATTTTGCACCAAATTAAAATTCATCTCCAACCATTACACCAAATGAACATTGTTTAATCATTTTCTTCTCTTTTTTTAATTCTTAGTAATTTATTTATTCGGAATATTACTTATTTATTTATTTTATAAATATATAAATTACTAATAAATAATTACGTTAAATTAAGGAAAATATTAAATTCATTAATAAATATATTATTAAAACATAGTACAATTAAAACATATTAAATTACTAAATATGAAATCGAAATATCATTGCAATTTAATTCTCATGATATGTGGTTATTGTAATATATTTCGTGTTAACTATTAATAATCGTGTTAGTTATCTTTTAAATTTTTTATTCTTATTTTAATTAATTGATTAATTATTATTTTTAACATTTAAAATTTATTTTAAATGCAAATAATAATAATAATAATTGTATTAAAATCATATAATACAAATGACGCAAATACCCTCCAATAATTCTTTTCACAAATAAAATGAGAGGCAAATTGGATTTTGTACCATTTCGGTATTTTTGGTGCAACACTTCATTTTTACACCAAAACACCAAAATGTGGCACCAAAATTTGCACCATTTTGGTGTTTTGGTACTCCCATTGGAGTTGCCCTTAAGTTTTACTTCTGAGTATTACAGTGATGGTGTAATTGAATTTACGGTTATACTACGTGTACTGAACTTTTTACATAATATTTGCCCGAATTGACAAGTGGCAACCCTATCAATTCTTGAACTTAATGGAGTTGTACCGGTCTAGGAAACAACCAATGTATTGAGAGAATGTGTGAGGTAGGGTGGTATTTCGTGTATACATACATATAAAATCCTTGCAACCCACAACAATTAATAGACATCTACTGCTCTCTTAGGCTTGGCTTATATAACACGGCATTATTCTTGATGCAATTAAAGATGCAGGTCCACTTTAATTAAATTCTAGTGAAAATTGGTTAATAAACGAGTGGTCAATGAAAATTGGCTTCCATCCAGAGTCTACTCCTTTCCCAGTTCATAAGTGATAAGACATTGTGCGTGCTCGAATATGGAACCTTTTCAATTGAACCGATGCAGCTGTTCGCTGTTAGGTGGATTGTGTGGAAATTTTGTTTTGTTATTGTCGCTTGCTCGAGACGTTTAATCGGGGGATTTTCAACTGAGATCGCCATGGATTTTACTCTTTATGAGGGTCTCGTCTCCTCCCCACAAAGTATGCAACTATTTCCTTTGCTAGATTAGCCCTTGTTTCGAATGTTTGGGCTGATCGATTCAAATTCACTTGTGGGGGAAAACAATACGATTTAATGAAGTATACTTGGCTTTAGTCTAGCCCGTCTTACAAATGTGAAGACTGGTCTAGTTGGCCAAACTGCCAATATTGTGAGCTACATCGGTACAATCCATTATTTCTATTTCTTTTGGAGAATTTAATATGGTTCAAAATGAAGGTATTAGGGGAAAAAAAACACGCATATCCTCAATGATATATTATATTTACGAAGAAGACCATTATATGCATTATTATGGTCAAACGTTGCAAAAGACATGGCAACAAATTCTTCTAGTTGCAAAATGTTATTTTTCATGTAATGGCTGAACATGACAAGTCCCTTTTCCATGTATTGAATGCACGACTTTTCGTTTGGTTCAGTTACTTTAGTTCATTTCTTAATTTCTAAAAACGAGTTTAACTAATAGAGTGGCGTGACAAAATTTCATAATTTTTTTTGGGAAAAATTCACAATTAAGGCATTAACTATGCACAATTCAAAAATCAAGTTTTAAGTTTAATTAATGCAAAAATCAAGTATTTATTTATTAATTAAATATAATAATATAATAATTCATAATAATAGGTCACAACTTATTAATTGATTAAATAATTAATTCATCACAGCTTAATTCAAGACCACAAATTAAAAATTTTGGGTCATAATTTATGAATGAGTCACATATTTTCAAATTTATTGGTTACAAATTATTGAATTTTAATTTCACGGTTTATTTTATTGGTCACAGATAAAAAATTATAGGTCACAATTTATCCCAATCACGAATTTTCAAATTTGTTGGTCACAAATTACAAATTTTAAGGTCACATGTAACTGAATATTGGGTCACAGACAACCACCACCACTGTTGCCACCACCACCTACACAACACAATCACCGTTGCCACCCCACCACCACCAAAATCACAACCACGCCACCATCAACACAATGCCTTCGTTGTCAACCACCAACACCATCATCATCATCGTTGACCAGATCCGCGAACATCACCACCACCTCAACATTGCAGCCAACATCCCAACTACCACCATCCAACTACAAACAATGCCACAACTTGCAGATCACTACCAATTACCTTTAAAAATCCCAGATTTTCACCACTAGTACAACACCACCTTACAGCTAACGCCCAAAACAACCCACAACAGATCGGAGGGGAGAAACACACGTCACTACATCTTGCCCTCGCCGTCCCCAAAACCATGTACAGTGCCGTTGCAACGATGGCAACTGCAGCTTGAAGTCGCGCGAGGCGCTTCTACTGCACCGGCACCGACTTCGTTGAGAGAGAGAGAGAGAGAGACGCAGGCACCGACTTCGTTGAAAGAGAGAGAGAGATGATTTAGGGTTTGAAATTAGATAGGGTGAGTATTTTGATGGGGGTTGAATTTATGATATAAATATTAATATTAAAATATTGAATTTGTAATATAATTATTAATATTAAAATATTAAATTGTCACCTGATTTTTGATTAAATATACTTCATATCTGACTTTTGAAGTGTGATCTTTATTTACCTGGTCTAGTATAATTTCCACTTTTTTTTTTTTTTTTTTTTTTTTTGGGGTACAAAAAACAATCATTTTGGGCTTTTAATTTTTCTTGTGGCCCTTACAAGTTGAGGCCCAAGGCCACTGCACAGGTAGCCTTGGTCCAGATGAACTTGCACGTACAGAACTAGGTAGGTTTTGATCGGGGTGGATTAGGTAGCTGGATAATTTGGAGAAAAATGACAATAACTTCTCATAGAAATGTCCAAATTCAAATCCATAAAATGTTCTAGAATCCTTACTTAATTACCTTTCCAAAAATATATTATATGAATTAAAATATGCGTTTAACGTTCTCATAATTCTGTTGGAAATTATCCCAAAAATATATCTCTTGGAATTCAAGCCACTATTGAAAGAATCTCGACTTCTCTTTGTTCAAGCGTTGTGATGAATGACACTCCTGTGTCAATCTCCCTTGGTTGAGAAAGAATTGCCTTCAATTCCAAGTTGTCATTTTCACCATGATAACGAGGAAGATCCGCAATATTGAATGTGTTGGAAACACCATAACTAGAAGTTAGATCAGTGTTGTATGCATTATTACCACTTTGAAAGGTCCATCAGGCTTAAGATGAAGTTGTTGGAAATATGTTATTTGGTGAATGAGAAATTAAGCCAAATTTTGAATTATTGAAAAATTATATGGAATATTGTGAAATATTCTAGAAAATATGTAGATGAAAAGATGTGTCTTTTCATATGGATTATGACTCTTGGAGATCATAACTTGTGGTATTATTTTCAATAATTGTCTCTTTATGTAGAGATGTAATTGTGTCTCTTTATGGAGAGATATAAATTCTAAGAGATGTGTCTCTTGGTATGGATGTTCCAACTACTATATAAGGGATCCCCACATGTTTGAATTTGATATGGGAAAATATGGAATAATGAGAAGTGGAACAAACTCAATTGATGGTTCCATATCATATCATTTCATTTCATTTCATGTTTTACTTTAGTTTTGCATAAAACACTTTGTAGAAGTGATTATTTCTTGCATCAAAATCATGGTTATGGTAGAGAGAGAATTCCGTTCGAGTTCGTTGGTCTAAGTCATTTGGAGTGCTCCTATGGCTAGACGTGGTCGTTGTATCTTGGGAGATGATGTCAAGAAACCGTTAGCACCGATGCGGGGCAAATTCATCTTAAGGACAAAGTGTCAAACACTTGCCTCGACCGATCGCATCACTTGCATCTCCTCTTTATTTTTCCGATTTCATTCTAATTTAGTATTTTGATTTCGGAAAGTAACTAATATTCTTTTGATTTCATGCTAAGGTTTGAATTGAAGAACAACGTGCGTTCACTCATATTGGGAAGTGAAGAATCCATATTATTATATTCGAAGTCGGTAAATCACTATTTTATCTTCTCAAATCAGATTTCGGTAAGTCGAATTCTATTTCGATTTCACGAGTATAACACGGTACGTATTGATTTGAATATAACGTGCACATTTATCGGTGTAATATCTCCAACAATCTTAAGATGAATCTTGAAGTACATTGTATACTATTTCAATTGTTTAAATACTTGAGGAAGATGTGGACCTGTAATCATTTGATGGATATTGAATTCAACTCATTGACTCTCGAAAAGATGAAGAAAAGGGACAAATCTCATAAGGGATTTAGTCGTATGAATGTTTGCTGTTGGATATTTGCCGCGATGGAGAGTGAAACCACGATGGTGACAATCAAATTGATGGATCGAGATTTCGTTCATTTGATGAAAACGAATTTTACAAGAAGATTCAATATGGAGGAGAACATGCTTTCAAATCCAGATTCATGTTTCGGGTTCAGTACCTTCTCCAAATTCGGTGAGTAACAATTATATTTGATCCTTGCACTTGGAAGTTAAAATCTGATTTTATATGCGTAAAAAAAAAATGGATTGAACATCAGATTTCATTGTGCACCAGTAGTTTACTCAAATCTGGTTTTGAATTATGTTGATGAAAAAAAAAAAAAAAAACTCGAAATCCAAAGCCGTTGGTTCATTCTAAAAATTGCATGTGGCTGTAGGTTCTTTTGAAAGGTATGAATTAATGTTCAAACATTAATTGTTATTTGATTAAATGAATGCCTATGCATGTTGTTGTGTTAAAAAAAAAAAAAAACTGGAAATTAGAAATTACACCTACTACTCTGTTTCCTGAACGAGATTATTGGAATGTGATAATTAATTGTGAATTTGTTCATTTGATATTCACTAATCTGTGCATCCAAGTGTCTTTCTATCCGAAAGTGAATGTGCTTTTCTCGAGGCAGTTTATTAGGTGGTGAATCTTCATTTTTTTAAAAATGTATTTTCAAACCAAATATGATGAAGTGTGTGAATTTCCCATGATATTGATATTCCTAGTCACGACATGTATTGACTAAGATGGAATAAATTCCTTTTATTGGAATATGGAAGATTATTCATTTTATTGGAATATAATGATAGTCTCAATTAATTTGATGAAATTAAATGAGATGATTTATGCAAATATGACAAAATGCGATTTATTCTAATTGTATTAAGTGGAAATCATTATTTGATAATGAGATTTAAGCCACTTAATTACTTGAAATTCGTAGAATATTATGAAATATTCTAGAATCGATTTGGATGGAAAGATATGTCTTTTCATATGAGAAATCATGACCTTTGGTATGATTAATTTTCAATTGGTATATCTCTTCATAGAGATTAATTCGAAGAGGTGCGTCCTCTCGTTGAGTTTTTTTTTTTGAAAACACAACTGATGGATGATTCGTTCATTAAATTTGAATATGATGAATAAGTATTATTTAACATGAAATAATACTATCTCGTGAAATGTCACAAATGTTATATATGTTGGGAGAAGTTGCAATTCTTGTGAATCAAGATGCTTAGTATTCTTCATTGTTGAATTTGATTTCAATCGTGGAACCAATTAAATTGGTATATGTTTGAAAATATTGTTGGTCTATGTGATGACCTTAATTTAATTTGGATGATCAAATTAAAAGATAGTTGGATTAAAGTACAATTTCTGAATGGGAAATGATTTTTCATTTGTGTAGGTTGACGACCACTATTTTGAAAGTACTTAAACTTTCATGAAGCATTCGATATGGACATTATCTATTCGATAAATGAATTGAACTATGAGAGAGTTGATGAACTCTAAGTTCAAAAGTATAACCCAAAAATGTGGGGGTTAACATTATGGTTGCGAACTTATATGTAAAGTTCAAAACTTGTGGATGCAACTTTACTAGATTGTACATGCATTCCTAATTGAGGAATTGTGGGGGTAACTTATGTTACAAGTTACAATTTTCTATACCTTATAATCATAGAAATGTATCTATAAAGGTAGAAATGATAGAAAACTTTTATATTGATTATAAGGATGATATACACTAAGTCTAAAGTGGATGAAATGGGATAAAAGCCAATTATGGTGTTTGTTTGGATATGCAAGATCAATTAGAATATTTGAAGAATATTCATAAAGTTGAAATGCATTGTGATATTTCAATAATGATATTGAATACCCATCTTTCTGAAATCCACTAGTAAAAGTGATTGACTAGTGTAGTGTGTGATAGAAATCCTCTAACATTGTTGTTTGGAATTTATAAAGTTTTAGATAAAGCTAGTTAGAAGCATGTAGCTTCATGAGAGGATTTCTTGGTGGTGACATGTTGTATCTATTAAATCAATCAATCATTGATTAGCTATATTTGATGAGATACTAAGTCACATGTAATGGTAAGTCTAGACGTATAAGTCGTAGACATAATACCATTAAGTAGTCGATCTCAATGGTGTAAACTCGTGGTACCTTTAGAGATTTACCGAGAGATCAATAATACTGCATATCGAGGGAATGAGCTTAAAGCCTACGACGTAAGAGTCTTTGTGATGGTAACCCTACCTTGTTGACTGGAGATCCCAAGATCTTGGTTCAAAGGGAAAACTAAGTTATGAAGATTCCATGAAGCACTTAGGAAATTATTTCTACTCATCCCTATGATAATTAAAGTGCTTTCTACAGAGTGATTGAAGGTTAAGATACTCTTTTAATGATTCATATATCTTGATTAAGTCAAGTAGAGTATGACAGAATACTCTTAATAGGAGGTCACCTATATAAGTGTGAAGTGGGGCCGCTTCTATGAGAATGTTTCAAAGGCTTGAATTCTCTAAAGCACTTATGAAATCCAAGAGTTGTTCAGGGCCAAAATGAACACAACAGTGAGAACCATGAACGGTTTAGGGAAGACATTGTGTAAGTACTGTTGTCTTGGCTTACACCAACGGTTGAATGGTTCAAGACATCACGTTCACCAATTAGCCAGTAAGTCCGATAGTATTTCACTAAGGGAGGTTCAAGGCCAAAAGCTACCTTCTCTGATGCAGTGTTTTTTCCGTCCTCTCTCTACTAGTGTCTGCATAGTCATTTGCATTAATTTTCATTCATGTGGGGGATTGTTGGAAATGTGTTATTTGGTGAATGAGAAATTAAGCCAAATTTTGAATTATTGGAAAATTATATGGAATATTGTGAAATATTCTAGAAAATATGTAGATGAAAAGATGTGTCTTTTCATATGGATTATGACTCTTGGAGATCATAACTTGTGGTATTATTTTCAATAATTGTCTCTTTATGTAGAGATATAATTGTGTCTCTTTATGGAGAGATATAAATTCTAAGAGATGTGTCTCTTGGTATGGATGTTCCAACTACTATATAAGGGATCCCACATGTTTGAATTTGATATGGAATAATGAGAAGTGGAACAAACTCAATTGATGGTTCCATATCATTTCATTTCATGTTTTACTTTAGTTTTGCATAAAACACTTTGTAAAAGTGATTATTTCTTGCATCAAAATCATGGTTATGGTAGAGAGAGAATTCCGTTC
This sequence comes from Fraxinus excelsior, assembly GCA_019097785.1. Classification (NCBI taxonomy): domain Eukaryota; kingdom Viridiplantae; phylum Streptophyta; class Magnoliopsida; order Lamiales; family Oleaceae; genus Fraxinus; species Fraxinus excelsior. The sequence goes on along the minus strand of CM032637.1, from coordinate 13,466,431 downwards.
GAGTTTGTTGGTCTAAGTCATTTGGAGTGCTCCTATGGCTAGACGTGGTCGTTGTATCTTGGGAGATGATGTCAAGAAACCGTTAGCACCGATGCGGGGCAAATTCATCTTAAGGACAAAGTGTCAAACACTTGCATCGACCGATCGCATCACTTGCATCTCCTCTTTCTTTTTCCGATTTCATTTTAATTTAGTATTTTGATTTCGGAAAGTAACTAATATTCTTTTGATTTCATGCTAAGGTTTGAATTGAAGAACAACGTGCGTTCACTCATATTGGGAAGTGAAGAATCCATATTATTATATTCGAAGTCGGTAAATCACTATTTTATCTTCTCAAATCAGATTTCGGTAAGTCGAATTCTATTTCGATTTCACGAGTATAACACGGTACGTATTGATTTGAATATAACGTGCACATTTATCGGTGTAATATCTCCAACAGAAGTTTAGCATACTTTCCTTGAGGAAACCGTTCCTTCCGAAGATGAACCCAAACTTCCTTGAATTCAACATGTTGGCGATGCTTGTTTGAGATTTTCATGTACTTCTCATTTTGTCTTTGTATCTTATCTCGAACTTGTCCATGCATCTTTTTAATGAATTTTGCTCTTTCTTCTGTATCTCCACTGAAATGATGAGTAACAGAACATCGATGCAAGTCCAAAGGACTTTGATGGATTTCGATCATATACAATTTCAAATGGGGTTTTTTGTTTGTTTTTTTTCCAGTAGTTTGGCTAGTGGACAGATTACAAGCGAATTCAATTTAAGCCAAAATCAAATCCCATTATTGTATAATCTTTTCCACATAACTCCACAAAAGATTTCCCAAACTTTGATTGACGACTTCTGTTTAACTATCAGTTTGCGGGTGGTAAGATGAACTAAAACAAATATTAGCCCTTCTCCAAAGAGTGTGTCAAAAATGACTTGAAAATTTTGAATCGCGATCTGAAACAATAGACTTAGGAATTCCATGGAGTTTGACAATCTCACGGAAATATAGATCAGAAATATGAGATGCGTCATTGGTTTTGTTGCATGGAACAAAATGAACCATTTCTTGAGAATCGATCAACCACATCCATGATAGTCTTTGTTCCTTTGAGTTCTTGGTAAACCAACGACCAAATCCAAACTAACTTCCTCCTACAGAGCGTTAGCAATAAGTAATGGCGTGTATAAACCAGTAATTTGTTTGTGACTTTTGGCCACGTGACAAACTTTGCAACGTTCCAAATATTTTCTCACATATTGCCCCATTTTAGGCCAATTTTTCTGTATGAAAGCAAGAGTTTCGTCTCTTCCAAATTGTCCTCCCGAATGAGCTTCAACGATAATAGACTCCCTTAGTGAACATTGGAGAATACACAGACAATTTGCCTTGAAAAGAAAACCATCATATAATAGAAATTGTTGATGATGCCCATGTTCGCATTTTTTTTCCCAAATACTTTCAAAGAAATTATCTTTTTCATGAAACTCTTTCAGAATTTCGAAAACCACAACCTTCACTTGCAATTGTGTTAGCAAAGAGTACTTATTGCTTAAAGCATCAACCACAACATTTTGAGTGCCAAATTTGTGTTTGATGGCGAAATTGTAAGCTTTAAGAAATTCAAACCAAGTGGTGTGTCGCCTATTTAATTTTTGTTGGCTATTGATGTAAAGATTGATGATCAGAACATAGAAAAAATGGCCTTGGAAGCAAATATGGACTCCAATGCTTGTTGAAAATTTGGAAAGGAAATCTCAAAAAGGGATCAAGCTAGTGCATGAAACGAAATACGTAAAGCAAATATGAATAACTAGGTGCGTGAAACGAAAGATGCATTACATACTTTGAATTAGACTTTTGATAAGAGATTGTTAACTCAGTTGAGTCTTAAAGGTTAAAGCAATCAAAATATTGGAAAATTCTTATTTGTTGAAAGTGTAGACTTGCAATTAGTGAAATTTGTTAGGTTTTTAGTTGTATCGGCAATTCTTTAGGTAAAAGTATTATTGTAAAAGAATATGATTGTTACAAAAGAGTTGTAAAAGTCAAGAATTTTTTTGAAGGATTGTATAGATGAATTAAGAGTCTTTGTGTTCGAGTATGGAATAAGAAGAAAGAGTCATTGGATTTACACTAGCTTGTCGCTTATCTGATTCTCGAGCGTCCAAACCAGAATCAATTTTGCCCACATGTAGCTAAACTCTCTCTCGAGCAATACACCTCTTGCTTGCTTATGGCTAGCCTAATTTGCGTATTTCAAGGGTTATTTATCATGTACTACCTAAAAAACCCCATATTATAATTATCCAATGCCCCAGTACGTTTTTGTGTGTGGTTGATCATTGTTTTACATCCTTATATCTGTATTCCTAAATCCAAGAACACATCCAAATACTGAAATTAATATTTTGATTCTTGAGATCAATCAACCACAAGTTTCGAAAAAAAAACATTGAGTTCTTATAATTCAAAACACCAATTTCCTAGATATCATTAGGAATGTACTTTCTCAATAGCATTCAGAGATTGCTGAAGTTTGAGAGAGGTTAGACCAGAAGTACGCGAGGAGTACAAGAACAAGACGTTCTTGGTGTTCCACATGAGATAGACAATTCCAGAAGATCAGGTGCATGTGTGAGTGAAACACGTTTTAGCAGGTCGAGGAGATTGTAGAAATTAGATCAACGAGTCTAGTGAGTTTTCTATGTTGGATCATACTATAAGTTCTTATTATTTATAGTGGAAGTTACTAGCTTGGTCCTAGAGTTTTGACCCAATTAATGATTTTCTCCGTCGTCAACTCTTGTGTTATTTACTGCTTGATTTATTATTGCGACAATTCAACATATGATAACTTGACTTGATTGACTAAATATCTAGAACAATTAAAAAATGACTTTTTTGCTTTTAATTGATCAATTTAATTCCGCAAGTTTGGGGTGTGCATCTCATGAGAGAAGAAATGATATAATCGACCATTGATAGTTAGGATTTGAATCATTTTATGAATTTATCATGCACTACATGAATCTTCACACACACGTCAATTTTGAATTGGATGAATAGAAATTAATTTTAGCAATCCAATTTTTGAAGCCATGCATAGTTTTAACAGGGAAACTCCAATTCTGAAACCAACGGTAGATTATCTAGCCATGTTTGTTTAATAATTTTGTAAAGTTAATCTCTATTTTATTTGAGGACAAAAAATTGTTTAAATTTGGAGTATTAGATAAGTGTACAAATATATTTCTAGAATAATTGTTATGAATTTTGATGAATTATAGCTTAATCATGCATATATTTCGTTTGTTAAGTAAAACTCGATGCAAAAAAAAAAAAAAAAAAGAATTGGACAAAAGTAGAGAAAAATAGGTTAAAATAGAAGTTCGAAGACCGAAGTGAAAATATTCAATAGTTAATGTAGACCACAAAATGATGATTGAAGATCACATATGATCAATTGGATGCAATTAGAAGTCAAATTGTTGAAATATAGTCAAGATATTTTTACAAATCAATTTTCAATCGCACAAGTTATGCTCCAGATTTTTAACTTCAAATTGAAACCCATTTTTCGTGTAGTAACCATTCAAATTGAAAAAAAATGATATTTCTATAATAATTGTATCATTTTGAGTTAACTTTCTAATGCATTTTGAATTACTTAAATTAGATATCACAAGAGAAAGATATGGCAAAATTACTAATGGTTGCTCAGATTCACCTTTCCTCGTGCACAAACAATCAACAAATCTGAGGTTGAACTTGGTGAGTGGTGTGTGCGCGATCAGAACATCGGCTCAGCATGGGCAATTTATGGCTAATAGATTGATAGTTTATTGTTTCGTTTCTCACTCTTTTGGAACCCAATTTAGATGCGATTTGACCTAATTTTTGACTCTTATGAATATAAAATTCGAGCCAACTTTCAAACGATCTCTCTAACCTCTTAATATACATACATATCATAAAATTAAAAAAAAAAAAAAAACAAGAGTCATAATTCACGTCTTTTGAAAGAGAATATCAACCTAGCAAGGAATTGATAGTCAATTACGTTAAGAACTTAAAAATTTTGAGATTGGAATTGAAGATCAAGATCTCTTGCATTCATTCATGTTCCGGGTGACATTTATTCATTATTCTTCTTGTAATTTATATAAAATAATGCTAGGATAGATCCTTGTTTATATTGGATGAAGATGAGCCATTTTGCTTATTTATTTTAACAAGTAATTTAATAGTTCTTGTTTTTCTTGATTAATCTTTCATTCTCGTTGCATTATTTAATTGTTTGGCCACTAGTTAGACAAATAGTTGCTTATTGTAATGATGAGAGGCCCATAATAAGTTTAGAACACTGGATGATTAACACATAGACAATAAATGTTAGGAATAATATATAACGTGCGTGCAATCTTATTGATATTCGTGTGTTTGAGTGCATTCTATTCATATGAATTCAAATCAAAAATAGGATCAGAACGTATCTAGAATAAACTTAACTTATCTTGAAAAAGAAAGTTCAATACCATAGATTTATCGATTCATGTAAAAAACGCAGAATAAAACTGGATTACATAATTAACAATTGAAATAGATAGCAATATGTGGATTCAAAAATCCTATACGATCATTTTATTTTAGTTTACAAACCAAGCTTTTACATACATTTTAGTAAGGATAATCGCAAACAATAATCCCTTTTGTGTTACATATTTCGAATTTAATAGATAGTAGTACACTTGAATTAGAATTTATTCTTTGCGGGGACGATACTCAGTTCGTCACAATTATTACTTGTCAACGATTTTGTATGCATACGAGATTTATTAGAACACAATTCACCACCATAAAAAAAGATTTTTTTTTTTCGCATTTTTGCTCACTGCGGCTGCCCGCTACCCTCGCTATATATCGATACCTAGGGGTGGACATGGTTCCATTTGGTTCTGGTTCCAAGATAACTGAATCGAACCATGAATCAATATTTTTTTTTGATAATGGAACCAAATGGTTTTTTTGAAGATAAGGAACCAAACTGAATTAAAACGTTCGATTATGGTTTGGTTTGGTTCTAGTTTTATTTCTTAAATTTTCAGACTTGTATCATATCTATAAGTTAGTAATATATACATAAATAAAATAGAAAAATAAACATCAATCATTCAGCAAATTCAAATTATCAATCATCAAGATCACAAAAGTCCAAACTAACAAATAAAATATAATCATAATTTGAAAAAAAAAAAACAAAAAAAAAACGTTTTTTACAATTTTTTTAGCTTATTTTCTATTTCGAATGCAGCCATGATCTAGTAAAACTCATGTTTTGTATGTAAGCTTTTTCTCTTTAATCTTGTTACATATTCTTCAATTTCATACAGTTGGATGGTTAAATTTCCTTCTCACTTGAATACAGCTTGCCAGAAGGGTTTGGAGATGATTTGACAATTGAAGTCCACGATTCGAAAGGAAAGTATTTTGGCCACGTAGTAGTTCATGTGGCTAATATTGCTGAAAAATTGGTATGTTATATAAATATCATTTTGATCACTTGTGATTGCAAAAACTGTTGCATGGTCAAAATGAATATATTTGTGGGTTTGATGTAGGGTGAGAGGCTTCGTTCATGGCCTATATAGCATGAATTAGTTGGGAAAATGCAACTAAATCTAAACTATTCAACAACTCCCAAAAAAAAAAATTTCGGGGGCGCTACCCCCGAACCCCCGTAGGCTCCCACCACTTCTACTTCGACGGGCTAGCTTTGTCCCTAATCTCGCACCCACTCAAAATTAATTTAGGTCTGCCCCCTACGTTTAATACTCCATGAATGTTTATTAGATTTTTCTCTATTTGTGAAGAACACAAACAATTCATCAAACAATTAAGGTAAAAATATATAGTTTAAAGGTTTTTTAAGTGGCTGACCAATTTCATTTTCAGATCTTGAAAGAGTTTCCTCCATTGATGTGATAAAATGCGGTGCCAGCGTGCTGCGGTGTTGTATAAATTGAAAATGAGTGAAGGAGAAATGATTCAAATTAATACAAAATTAGAGTGCACATAATTAATAAGTTGTCTCTAATGACTTAGAATAGATTAATGGACTGTATTCAATTAATTGGCCGTCTCCAATAAATACAAAATTATTATATATATATATATATAATAAAATTAAACATAAAGTTTGGTTCTGGTTCTCAGTTATATTTTTTTTAGAATCGAACCGAACCACTCGATTTGATTTTGGTTCTACTTTCATTTGATTTGATCTGAACATTTTGTCTACCCCTAACGGTACCACACAATATGCTAGTTAGTAGTATTGTAAAATCCCATTATGTTGCACTACGTGGTCAGTTTCTAAGGATGGCTATAAATTGAGGGAGAGAGCTATATGATAGGTCCATTGCCTTAAATTTGTCACTGTTTTAGGTAAAACAAACAACAAATAACGAACCAGGTCCATTTCCTTAAATTTGAAATCGACTGTGCTGATATCAACAATTGAAGTAATTATCATTATAACTAGGTTTAAGCAACGTGCAATGCACGTTTGCTTAGTTATATATAATTTTTTTGGCTCATTAAATAATTAATGATGTAATGTTTATGTAATTGATAAATAATTACACATTGTGATATATTAATTTTAATTTGAATAGTGTTAAATTCTAAATTAAAATGTACAAGTTTGTGTTTCGTACTATTATATTATATTAAATTTTATATTTAATCATGAACTTTTTATACATAATAAAATAATAGATAACATTATAATACAAAACTAAATAAATAAATATTTTTTCTTCATTGAGTTCAATGTACTTTACCAAATAAACTATTAGCATTTTTAAATTGATAATATCCACATCCATTTTGTTTTTTTAGTTTCATTTTTTCCTAATGATTAAAATGTAGTAGTACAAAGTTTTTTACATTTTTCATTCATTTATTAATAATGTTCTAAAAGGCGTAATGCGTTGCGAGATGTCGATATTGAGAATCAAGAATCACAAATTTAGGCGTGTCAATACGAAGAATAAGCATCATAATACGTTTCGTATTTTTAATATTATTTTAATTATTTTTAAGACATTAAATATATTTTTATTTTAAAAAATAGTTTTTTTCTATATTATAAAAAGAATAGATTTTTTACTATATCATAAAATCATCCAATATTTAAAAATAATATTTACTAAACATTTAATATAATACTATAATATTGCTAAATAGTGTTAGGAGAATTTTAGTTTTTTTTATTAATTAAGGAACTAAACATGAGCATTAATCATAGGATTTATACGAAAAGTTTGCGGATTTGATAATTCCGATATCTGAAAATGGAGATGAAGGATTTTGATTCACAATCGAGGATGATTCCGACGTGAAGTTTGTGGGAATTCAACTGGGGTCGAACCGAATGCAATAAATACATAAAAATAATTTAAAGTAAATCTATCTTTACTAATTAGATTCATTATATATCCTACAATTAGTCCCAACACTAAAAATTAAAAATAAATATGTTAAAATAGTTTTACTTTGTTAAATTAAAATATTTTAAACTTATAAAAAATAATATCTAACATTAATATATTAATAATCAAGTGCAATTTAAATTAAATTTGAAAATTAAATAAATGAAAGAATGAAAGTGAATATTACAATTTAATTAGTTGTAATTCAAAATCAAATTAGTCAATTAGACATACATTTTAAAATGATTTTGATGAGTATTTTAACATTTTTTTTGTCACTATCCCACATTGGAAATTTATAAAATTATTAGAGTTAAGAGTATATATAAAATGCACAATCCCACATTGGAAGTTTATAAAACCTTTGGAGAGAAGTGTATCTATAAAATGAGCATGACATCCAATACTTCTACATGGGCTTTAGAATTGTAAATTTTGAAGCCCAATTATGGAGTTAAAAGATTTTTAAATTAAAAAAATTCCGTTAGTTTTTCCGTTAAATCAAGAAAATCCGTTAGTTTTTCCGTTAAACCAACAAATTCCGTTAAATAGACACTTTTTATATATAGAAAGACATATAATTAGTCGTAAGGGTTAAGAAATATAGATCATAATTATGCCTCAGACAAAATCCAAAATTTGCCAGAAATTTCAAAAAAACATGTACTAAGATGTTGATTACTAATTTATACAATTAAGGTTTAATGCATTTATACTCAACCAACTAAACATTTATTTTAGCCCATTGATTAATAAATTAAAGATAAATCTAACCAACTAAAATTGCGAAGGAGAAAAAGTAGTTAAAGTTACATATTCATAATTATTATTTATTTATTTTTTCACGCATTTTATAAAATCCGCTATTATTCCTCTTTTTAAAACGATTAATAAATTTTCCAAATGGAGTGTTAATAAATTCGCTAAATTTATGCGATGAATGGATGGACGGCATATTCATATCTGAGATTATTTTTTTATATGTAATTATCCTATAATCTAAATAAATATTTTTTCCCTTGGTCCAACGTGAAAAAAAAAAAAAAAAGATTTATTATTTATGACGATTCTATTATCTCGTAAATAATTTTATTCATGACAAAAATATGACCGTCGTGTAAAAAAATGACACAAATGTATCATTTACTTGTAATGATTATGCAATCCAAATTCAAAATATCTTTCATATTTCCATTAATTGGTTAATTACCCCACAGTTTTCATATCAAACATGAAAATTGACATTTGATTTTTGGATCACAAATTCCCTGCCTTACAAGTTAAATATCTTGGAAAAAATGTCATTTCAGTCGGCCAAAAAGGACTTGGTTCCTAATCATGGAGAATATAGGTTTCTTTTTCTTAGAATATGTAATTATTGATGAGCACATGCATGTGTTAGTGGAATTGAATAGTGTTTAACAAACTTTTTGTATTCGAAAACGACACTTAATTTTAAGAAACATTACACGTTCTTTGAAAAAAAAAAAAAAAAAAAAAATCTTTCTATGACATACAATAAACAAGTTCAAAATATACATTTTCAACTAATCGAAAGTTTAAAGTCGTAAAATTCGATACCTCTATTATTGAACAACTTAGAGTCAAGTGGATAGACTTCGTAACAATTTGGGTCTATACATAAGTCGTTAAATCATACATATTATTCGTTTCGGGAGAGTTGTCTTTTTGGATTCGTATTCAAGACCCATGCTCCATTGATGTTAATATTCAATTGAAGTGTCTGATAATGCGGAGGTATTGAGTTCGAATGCTAAAGACGTGAAAGAAATTCGTGAGGGATAAAATAAACATAAACTCTCTGAAAACGTACAACACGTATGGTCCACATCACCGAAAATTGAATACAGAATTAGGTGAGATCACACCATATTTTGGGGTGTACTCGAGGTTCATTTCAATCCTCTTCCATACAAATAGCCAAAGATTTGTTCTCTTAGTGTACGCGTGAATCATACATTGCCACCAAATGACAAGATTTTGATCCACTTTTTCCGCCGAAGATTCATTACAAAATAGCAAAATCCCGAAAAAAATCTACATCCACACAAGTGTTGTGTTTCCATCACATATTCACATATGATTTGTAAATACATATCAACAAATAATAAAAGAGATAAGAAAAGTTATTTTCTTTAACATAAAGACTACGACCCTAATCGTAATGCATACAATCTAATTTTTTGACACAAATCGAAACACTTTTATTCAATAGGGTCGGCTCAATATCGTTTCCAAAGAAATTAGCCAGTAGTTGTGCAACCACTTCATTCAAGATAATATGTTTGAACCATGTAAAAATGAGTTTCGTAATAGTAATTTTTAAAAAAATGTGTGATTAGAAAGTATAAAAAAAAAAATTGGATTTACGTTCAACTTATTTTATTGAAAGAATACAATTAAAAATGGGTTTTAAAAGAATGAATGTTTTTGAAAAAAAAAAAAAATGGAACTCAGGGGTCCCATCGGATCAAAGAACGTGAATGTGAAGGACCACATCATGTTAAACAAGTGGCATATTTGCTAAAAAAAAAATTTACTTAAACAGAAGTCATTTTGAATTTACTTAATTTTCGACTTTATTCAATAAAAAATTATTATTTTCAGAAAAAATAAGCTTAGAAAAACGTGCAATGGACGTAGCAAAGTTAGTTCCGACACGTCTTTATATGTCAAATTTTAGATAAAGAAGTGACCGAACGCTAATTTAGGGTGTGTTTGAGCCACATTATTTTGAAAGAAGATATTTTGGAATAGTAGATTGATAGAGAATGTGTAATTGAAAAAGAAAGAAAAGTTATTGATGTGATGAAAAATATTATTTTATTGAAAAATATGTGATTGAAAATAAACAGATGAACGAGAATGAAAATATTAATATGGCTCAAACACAAGCTTATAATGCAATTAACGCAGGGTACCCATAATATGTCGGTCAACTCATGTCCAAAATGACGAGGCCACCATTACTCACCAAATATCCATTAAAATTTTGCTGAGTTCTCAATGATAAAGAAGAATGCACCCCACAATTAGGGAGACATCAAAAGAGGTACAAGACACGGCAAAGCTATTCCACTTTTATGGCTAAAGAAATTTGCTGAGGCCATCTCTCTCGACATAAACGAAAAAATGACTCAGCTTTGCCGAAAAATGTTTCATTTCAATGTCAAGAAAAGAATCCTCTGGCGGGTCTCGATTATCCGGTGGTATCTCAACTCGCTTTGGAAACGATTTCTTGCTTGCTTGATCGGAAAGTCATCAGTTCGGTATAGACAATTGCCAACCGCAGCTGCCACCGTCTCTTCCTCTTTATCCCCTCCAGTGGATTCCGCTGGCTTGTCCTCCACGAATATGACCTCAACACCACACTGCTTCTGCAATCCCGACAAAGATTCATCGGATCTAGTTTCTTTGAAAATCAGTCTCTTGGGCGATGGTCAGATTGGCAAGACAAGTTTTCTGGTTAGTACGTCTATCCAATCTAACATGTCAAATGTATGAAAATATTTTCATAGACTACAAATCTTTTATGGATTGCTATATATGTCTGATGTTGGTTTCATTTGTTTATGTTGAAGACCAAGTATGCTGGGAGAGAAAAGGGGCTTAAAGAATTTGCAATGACAGGAATGAATCAGGTGGACAAAACACTGTGTGTGAAAGGAGCACACATTTCTTATAGTATCTGGGAAGTGGGAGGTAAGCAACAAAATCACATAATTTCTAATAAATGCAATACCAAGAGACAAAAAGTTTTGGGTGCCAATATTCGATTGCATTTTAAACAATGCAGGCAATGTTTCTACTGTTGATGACAAAATTCAAGCAGCCTGTAAAGATTCAGTAGCAATGTTATTCATGTTCGATCTCACGAGTCGGTGCACCTTGAACAGGTAACATCTCAATTCTTCAAGAAAAATATTAAGATTAAATTCTCAATAAACTTGTATGAATGTTTGATGTTTCTGTGATTACAGTGTAATTCCATGGTTTCAACAAGCGAGGCACTGGAATCAGGTAAAAAAAATTTAAATATAATGCATTTTTAAGTACAATGTGTTCTTAAATGATATGTAAATCTATGATCATATTGCAGACAGCAATCCCAGTAATAATAGGGACCAAGTTTGACGACTTCGTCCAATTACCACTAGATTTGCAGTGGACAATTGCAAGTCAGGTAAAAACCACAATCATCATTCATATTTTTATATAGAAAGTGGAAACAAATTCATGAAATCAACTTAGATTCCATCACAAATAGTGTTACACAAAAACAAGGATAGACAATATATGAAATAAGAACAATACAAGATTTACGTGGAAATTCAAGACGGGAAACAACCACGAGCAGGGGAGAAGAAATTTGCTATATCAAAGATGATTACAAGATGTGCGACTACTCCAAATGATATGATATAATTATACCCTAATATATATATATATATATATATATATATATATATATATATATATATATATATATAATAAAACAGGTGCATACCGTGAGCCCCCGCACCCCGTGGGGATCAGTGGTGGGCTATGGGATTGGACCGATCTCACCACCACATACCCTCTTTTTTTTTTTTCATAATTTAAATATCACTACGTCACACTGCTAGCTTTTCGGGCCAGTCCAAATAGAATTCGTGTCACTGTACTCTAACAAAATGTTATTTAGCTCTTTTTCATCCGTTGATTCTACTCCGACTACCAAAAGTCCTCAACATTCAAGATACAAAATACTAACACGAGTCGTATGTGTGAAAACAGGCAAGAGCATATGCAAAGGCACTGAATGCAACATTGTTCTTTTCAAGTGCAACCTACAACATCAACGTGAACAAGATCTTCAAGTTCATTACAGCAAAGCTCTTTAATCTCCCATGGAACTTGGAGCGTAATCTCACTGTTGGAGAACCCATTATTGATTTCTAGTTTATGACCTGATGGATACCCTTCTTTCAATGACTGTCATTGTAGATAAAATTACTCGTTTACAACTGTATCAACCAGTCACTGGATCTCTTACAGTTTACGATAGGACCCAGTGAATTTGTGTTGTTATGACACTCAGTGAGTTCTGAGTTCATCGTGCACGGGTAGGCACAGACAGTTTCCCTTATTTTTCTCTTCAAGGAATAGTAATTTGTAGTGGTATTTCAACAACTATGAGATGAATAAGACCGTATGCTTATTTGATGTTCTTATTCCAAGTAATAGCAGATAATTGGACACAACCTAGAAAGTGTTTTGCAGAAAAAGATAAAAATGTCTCTTAAATGGTGAGATGAAAAACAACGTTTTCCATATTTAAGAAACTACGCAAGCCAAGCCATGGACCAAGAGACTGATAGGGAGCCAACGGCAGCACAGCTAGACCGAGGCAAAGACTACAAGTCCATGGTGACAATTAGCAGCTTAAGGAAATCTCTCTCTCGAGAGAGAGAATGTTACCCCGCATGTTCGGCTATGCTTAAAATTTACTTTAAGCCCTTATTTGGTACCCATTATTTTCAAAATACATTTTCCCTTCTTATTTTCAACTACACATGCTTCAATAAAATGTTATTACACGTAAACCCAAAATTTTCTTTATTTTTTAACTACACATTATCTAGCAAAATACTATCCCAAAATGCACTTTGAGCAAATGGGGCTCAAACAAGCGCCAAGTAAATAAGTCTTGAAATGAATAGTGTTCTTTATTGGTGAAAGTGGAAAATAAATGAGTTGCTTATTTTGATAGCGACGGATGAAAAAAAAAAGTAGATTATCTAAACATATTTGGAAACAAAAAATTACTTTACTTATTTCTAAGCTTTGTCAAACATGCCATTGAACAGATGTTATAAGAACATCAAATAAGGCAACCATAATAATGATTTCAAATTGTGATTACTTTCTTGTTAAGAGAAATTTTTTAAGATCTGAAGGCACTTATGCTCTGGGTTAATAATAATGCTGACAAATTGCCAAGAAGAAGAACATTTTCTGGAGGTGAATGAGGCCACCAATTAAGTTCACATATTCTAGAAGGGCCATGAAGAATGGAGAAGCAGTTGAGTGTAACAAAATCTGTTAGGCGGGTAGGCCAAGTAGTTACAGGTCACTTACAAATAGGGTGGGAAATGAATGTAGAAGGCAGGCAAAAAGTTTGGCAAGTAGTAGTTGCAATAGGAGAGTGATAGTCCTCCCGAAAGATTATTGAGTCTCTTTTTATTACTGTAATCATCTTATTTTCATCAATATATTGCTATTGTTCGATTTTCAAAATCCCGTTAATTCATTTACAGTTGATACTTATCAATTGGTATTAGAGCATTCCTTCCTGATGGCGCAAAAGAAAACTGAAGGCAGAGTGGAAATCGTGGCAAAAGAAAATGGAAGAATTAAGGTCAGAAATGCAAAGGTTGCAATGGAAGAATCAGTAGAACACAAATCTCAAAGTATGGCCAAAATGATGCAGTCCACAGAAGAAACCCCGCAAATTACAGCAGCCATGTTCATACCCAAAACCACAGTAGACAGAGGCACGGAAGGAGAAGGGATCGATAGTGCATCCGAGGTTCAGCTTCCTTTAGATGGTGGCAAAAGACCTGTACTAGAGCATCAAGTACCAGATCGAGGTAAATGGCCAGAAGCAATCGGGAAAACTAGAGCCACAAGGTTCGTACATGGAGGGAAGCAATTGGAAACGCACAAGGAAACTTGAAATGCCCGTGTTCTGTGGGGACAACCCGGATGGGTGGTTGTATCGAGCGGAGAGGTATTTTGAGGTAAATGGACCGACAGAAAAAGAGAAGGTAGGAGCGGTGGGTGTCAGCTTGGACGGAGATGCACTTGCCTGGTTACAATGGACCGAAGCAAGGACACCATTATAATCATGGGTGCAGTCTATGCGAGAAATTTTTGAGCATCAAACAGACGGCAACGGTGGAGGAATTATTGGGGAAAATTAGTACAAAAAGGGTGACGGAGCTAATAGATTGCAGGGCCACGCATAATTTCATATCTCTTGAGCTCATCAAACAGCTAGAGCTGCCCATCACCGCTACAACCAATTATGGAGTTGTTATGGGCAAGGGTGTGTCGGTTAAAGGAAGGGGAATTTGCAAAGGGGTAGCAGTTGAGCTGCAGGGGTTAACAATCGTGGAGAATTTCTTGCCATTGGAGCTGGGGAGAATTGACGTTGTACTGGGAATGCAATGGTTTAGTAGTTTGGGGGATATGGAGGTAAATTGGAAGCGACTAACCATGCGATTTAGAATAGGAGAAACCCTTACCCCCCCGGACATAGCTCAGTGGTGCAAAGGACAAGAGTAAGGTAGTCTCAACTGAGCTGACAGTCGTAGTGTAGGTGTTCGATTCCTTTCTCTAACAAAGTTTGAAATTTGACTCTTTATGGGCACCAGTATGGCAGCTCTTGTACCCTGACCTGCTGAGACACATCTCGCGATTTACCTCCTCCACGATGCTCTAGGGGCGAGGCGGTGGGAGGACCTCAAGGTTGGGATTCAACCTTTAGAATAGGAGAAACTTGGTGTACATTGAAAGGAGATACATGACTTCAAAAGACGGGAGTCTCTCTTAAAATGACGGTGAAAACATTGCAAAAAGAAGGGTAGGGAGTGTAGGTTGTACTGGGGAGTCTGGAGGCTGCAATAGATGAACACGAAGAGGAAAAGCAAGTGCGTGCAGAAGTCTTACAAGTCTTGCAAAGCTACTAGTAGGTCTTCTACATGCTTGCAGTACTGCCACTAAGTCGAAAAATTGACCACGTAATCCGGTTGCAAGAGACGATAGACCCTGTAGGGGTTAGACCGTATCAATAACCCCATGTTCAAAAGAATGAAATAGAGCAATTGGTGCGGGAAATGTTGACATCCGAAATTATACATCCAAGTGTTAGTCCTTTTTCTAGTTCGGTGTTATTAGTAAAGGACGGGAATTGGCGTTTTTGCATCGATTACAAAGCCTAAGTACAGTTATTATTCCAGACAAATTTCCATTCCCGGTGATTGATGAATTATTGGATGAGCTTCATGGAGCAATGATCTTTTCCAAATTGGATATGAAATCGGGGTATCATCAAATACGGGTACGAAAAGAAGACGTACATAAAACAACTTTCTGAACACATAAGGGACACTATGAATTCTTGGTAATGTCGTTTGGCTTCACCAATGCTCCAACCACTTTCCAATCATTAAGGAACTAGGTATTCAAAGACTTCCTTAGAAAATTCGTGTTAATGTTTTTTGATGACATCTTGGTTTACAGTAAGAATGTAACAACCCATGTGCAACACCGAGCTAGTCTTTAATGTGTTATCCACTAATCAATTGTATGCTAATGCTAAGAAATGTCAACTTGCCAAACATCAGATCAAGTATTTAGGACATTTCGTGTCTGAAAAAGTGGTAGAGATAGATCCCAGCAAAATTTCAGCAATGGTACATTGGCCCACTCCTAAAAAGACGTTGTTTGGCCTCTCACACAACTTAAGAAAGACGTATATGGGTGGAGTCTAGAAGCGGATCATGTCTTCCAACAACTTAAAGCAACCATGACAGCGGTACGCAAAATTATAGCCGAAGATCACACCCACCAGTAACTCAATGAAATCGGTGAGCATCGAATCGGTACCAGTGTTGGCCCTACCGAATTTCTACCAGCCTTTTATAATAGAGTCACATGCTTTGGGGTTCTGTTTGGGAGCAGTACTTGTGCAAAATTAACGACCAATTGCTTATTTCAGCAAGGTGTTATCAACAAAGTCCCGTATTAAATCAATATACGAGAGTGAGTTAATGGCCATTGTCGTATCTATTAAAAAATGGAGGCATTACGTATTGGGAAAATGGTTTATAGTTCACATCGACCAACGGAGTTTAAAGTTTCCCTTGGAGCAATGGGTTGTGCAGGGAAAGTTTTAACATTGGATAACCAAGCTATTGGGCTATGATTTTCATATCCAATATCGATCGGGGTTGGAAAACAAGGTTGCTGATGTTTTATCTCGAATTACCCTACCCATTGTATTGTCAAACCTCACTCTTCTAACGATTTTGGACATCCGGACTGTAAAGGAACAAGTAGCAGCTGACCCTTCACTTTCTAAGCTCATAGAGGAGATAGTAAAAGACCCAGACTCTTACCCATGTTACTCCTTAGATCATGGCATATGATTATGCAAAGGGAGGCCGGTTATTCCACATTCCTCAATGGTGATTCTGACGCTACTACATGAGCTTCATTGCAGTACTGTGGGGGGACACTTGGGTTTCCTTCGCAGCTACAAACACATTATCGCAGATCTCTATTGGATGGCATGAGGAAGGATGTAAAAAAGTTTGTTGAGGAATGCCTGATTTGCCAGCAAAATAAAAGTCTTACTCTTTCTCTAGTCGGGTTATTGTACCCTCTACCTATTCTCAACATGATATAAGATGTTTCTATGGATTTCATAGAGGGGCTCCCTAAGTCGAGAGGATACGATTTGATTCTTGTAGTTGTTGATCGCTTAAACAAATATGTGCACTTCCTGCCTCTCAAGCATCCCTTTATAGCTTCCAATGTTGCAACCATCTTTGTGCGAGAAGTAGTTAAGCTCCATAGAATCCTTCCAACCATTATTTCAGATCGCGACAGAGTGTTTCTCAACCACTTTTGGATAGAGATTTTTCGGTTACAGGGAACTTATTTACGGAGAAACACAGCCTACCACCCTTAATCTGAGGGACAGACGGAGGTTGTCAACCATTGCTTGGAAACTTATCTGAGGTGTTTTTCATATGACAAACCGAGATAGCGGTTGACTTGGCTAATGTGGGCAAAAAACGGGTACAACACTACCTTCTATTCATCAACAAACACAACACATTTTCGGACAGTTTACGGTCGTAGCCCTCCCCTGGTGGTTCGTTTTAGCACACAGTCTACTAAGGTCTCAGCAGTTGAGCAACAATTGTGCGACCGCGAAGCAATGTTAAAGGAGCTCAAATCCCACCTTTGTCCCCATAGTAAAATGAAAACACAGGCTGATCAACATCTTCGAGACATCCACTTCAATGAGGGCGACTTAGTTCATATGAAACTCCGGCCATATCACCTCCGCTCATTGGCTAAAAAGGTTAACGAGAAGTTACGCCCTAGTTATTTTAGTCCCTTCAAAATTCTTCAATGTGTGGGACCTATTGCATACCGTTTGGAGCTGCCTTCCACAATCTCAATTCACCTAGTCTTCCATGTGTCACAACTATGTAAATCCGTTGGGCTACAACACCTTGTTTCACAGGTAACCTTTTTTTAGCACGAAAAATGGACATCGTGCAGCAGTAGTCTGCTCCGCTAGACTACCTTCCGTCTTCTCTCGATCATTTCGGGACGAAAGTAAATTTGATCACAATTTAAAGAAAGCTTGCAACACGAAATTGAAATGCATTGAAAGAAATTTGATCATTGATTGCTAGAAAGCTGAACATTACAATATATGAAAGCAGGAAATTACAATGGCTAGTGCAGAAGGCAAACACTAGTAAGCTTGAAAATGTTTAAAAGACCAATACCTCATATAATAGACTTCGGAACAAAAACCCCAATGACGAGAATAGACGTCTTTTGACCGAAGAATCATACTAAATGTTTTTAATTTCTATCTATTTAAATAAATTATTTACAATGATAGGATCATGGGGCTTAAGCAAAGCTGCTGCCCGTGACATTCTCCCCCATTTGTTTTGGTGATATCCTCGGAGCCATTGAGTATTCTTCGCGATGTTGCATTTGCTCCATTTGACCAAGTACTCTTGAAGATATTTCTTAGAAGCTCGAGTAGTTTGGTAGTCAAGAATCTTTTCAATAACCTTCATTTCGGATCGTTTCACTTTAAGCACTAGTTGTTTCAAATCTGCAGACTTTTTGTACTGTTGCTGATCAGTATCTGCAGTATGGAAGAGTAACGATTGCTGGTTAGTAATAATTTCAAAAGGACTCTCATTGGGAGAAGAGCTCTTTTGAACATTGAAACACATCTGAGCCACATCTGAAAGTTTCACCCGAATTTTATGCGAAGCACAGGTAAAGTGCTGAAAATAGTCTCCCAGCGTAGAATTGAATTGCTCTGTCTGTCCGTCTGATCTTCGGTGAATACTGGAATTCATGCTCAAAAACCAAGAAGTTTGAACAACTCGGTCCAAAATATGCCAATAAATCGAGAATCTCGATCATTGACGATAGGCGGTCCCTAGTATTTGACAATATGCTTGAAGAAGAATTGAGCTGTCTCTTCGGCTGATACATACTTGGGCGCTGTATTGAAAGTTGAATCTCTAGATAAACGGTCCATCAAGATAATGATAGTGCCAAAGTCTCCAACTCTTGACAATCCACTAATGTAGTTCGTCGATCCACTATCGACTGATTCATTCAGGATGGAAAGGAGCTCCAGTGAGCCTGCATGTTTCTAATGATCTGCCACATTTTGCTGACAAACAAGGCAAGTCTTCTCATAACTTGCAATGTCGTCCCGTCCTTGAGGCCAATAGTTTGTATGTTGTGGTAGTGCGGAAGTGCGCTCCACGATAGTCCAACTTCCTAACACTTCTCCCTCTTATTTCCGGAGCTCTTCAAGCTCTGGCTGAGCCATACGATATGGTGCCTTGGTGGGAGTTTTGGCATCCGGAACAAGTCCAATCCTACGATCAATTGCCCTCCTCATTGGCAATTTTCTTGGTAACTCATCCGGCATGATGTCTTCGAACTCTTTAAACCCGGTGATCGGTTTTGGAGTAAAGCCGATTGTCTCTTTGATTTCCTCTACTCAAAGAGAGCACAAAAATGAGGGTGCATTCCTCTTGAAACCCTTACTATATTGCATGGCCGAGACGACTTTCTCGTCAGTTTTCCCAACCTGTGTGGGAATAATGAATGGTTTGCTACCCATCATTATTAATGAGTCAAAATGCGACAGCACTGCTGTGTTTGTATCCCGAAGATATTCCAATTCGAGAATGAACTTGAAATCATCCATCTGAACTACCGACAAATTTATTCTTCCTTCGAAGGGACTTACTTTGATCGGCACAGATTTTGCTATTCCCGCTATTTGTTAAGCAGCGGAGTTGATCGCCTTGACCTTCTCCTTACCTCTTTCCAGAACAAGTCCGAGCCGCTCTACTTCAGAACTTGCGAGGTAGTTGTGCGTGACACCGGTGTCCACCATAGCCCTGATTGACTTTCCATTGATCCTCACATCAATGTACATTAGGCCTTTAGCCTTGCAAGTGCGAGCACTCGATTCTTCAATCTTTGGCTCTCTTGAGGGAGCTGCATCCATTTTAGTAACTCGGTGCAATAGTGTATTGCACCAATGCGAGAATACACCAATTACATCCTCGTCCCCTTCGGCGTCAGTGTCACCACGATAGCTAGCTTGTGGCGTATTTTACTTTGAACTCGAGCCCCCAATTGCTAGTTGACAGTAAGCGTTCACTATCTGTTTCTGAGGCCACTCGATGAGGTCCTTCACATAGAAAGCATTTCAATTTAGGAGCGACATCAGATCTGCCATCCTTTGCCTTTCCATGATTCTAGTCATTACTAGTACTGCCGTTATAATTTCCTTGACGGCTATTTTGATAGTTTCCCTGTCAGTTACTCTGGCGGTTGCCTTGATAGGTCCTTCCCTATTCTGAGAGTAACGTTCTCCCCCATTTGAGTTCGAGATGGGTCTGAAAGGTCTCCTTCCACCTTCAACCGATTGACTATTTCCCGAAGGTCGATCCTCGCTCGATTCCGATTGATAGTCACTCAGACATTCAACAGCCCTCATAGCTGAGCTCAAATCAGTGACCTTTTGTCTCTGAAGTTTCGTGCGTGTCACTCACGGTTTCAACCCTTCCATGAAAGTGAATAGCTTATCCTTTTCCGAGCATATGTCCTGAAAAGGCCTTCACATACTCCCTGATGGAGCTTGTGTGTTTCAATTCTCGTAAGGCCCGACGTGCCTCATATTCCACATTCTCTGGGAAGAACTGAGATCTGATTACTTCCTTGAGAAAATCCCAAGAATCTATTTGGACCATGTTGGCCTAAATATCAACATACTTCGTCCGCCACCATAACTTTGCATCTCCACCTAGATACATGGTAGCTGTTGTGACCTTTCTCGCTTCGTCTTTGATCGAAGCTGCAAGAAAGTATTGTTCCATATCGAACAAGAAGTTCTCAACTTCTTTAGCATCGCGTGCCCCTTCGTAGGTACACGGTTCTGGAATTCTGAATCTATGCACCGACTCATGTGTGATGGCTTTTCCATTGCTAACCGCGCGTTGAAGCACTAGTAACTGAGCTTTCAACGCTCCCATCTCATCCTGTAGACCAGGTATGATACCAAGAGCTTCAGTCATAGCTGCGCAAGCCTCTTGGCTTTCATCCAGTTGGATGCGTAATTCCCGAATTATCATCTCTGCCACCTCAACCTTTTCTCTGAGGTTCTCTATGGCAAAACACAACCTAGTGTTTGTCACCTCAAGCGCCTCCAAACGCTATCTGGTGTTCTTCTTTTGAACATCTACCACATCCGTGGTGTTCGAGGAATTTAGATCAATTTCCATAGCTTTCTTAACAAGATCTCGAGCCGCAGCTCTGATACCAACTTTCACAAGTAACATTTTCTTAGCACAGAAAGGGGACATCGTGCGGCAGTAATCTGCTCTGCTAGACTACCTTCCGCCTTCTCTCGGTTGTTTCGGGACGAAAGTAAATTTGATCACAATTTAAAGAAAGCTTGCAACACGAAATTGAAATGCATTGAAAGAAACTTGATCATTGATTGCTAGAAAGGTGAATATTACAATAGAAGAAAGTAGAAAATTACAATGGCTAGTACAGGAGGCGAACACTAGTAAGCTTGAAAATGTTTGAAAGACCAATACCCCCTGATAAGTGTAGTTTCTACACTTATTCGAGGTCCTAAATGATGATATTTTACTGTTCTTTGGATAAAATACTGCTTAATTTGTGTTATATTTTATTGCATAGGTAAAACTTAATGTTTGATGAAGAATTGAAGAAAAGAATGCAAAGATAGCAGAAAAAGGGTCCATTGTATCAAATACAAAGTTCGGGGGCTGAAATGAAAATATTCAAAAGTTATGTTGAACCTCGCGATGATTATTTGAGAGTGTTAGACATCAATTGGATGAGGAAAGAAGCCAAAGGAATGAAATATGGTCCAAGTATTATCACATATCAACTTCCAGCCGAAAAAGTTATGCTTCGGATTTTCAGGCTCACATTGAGACGCAATTTTGGCATACAAATCTTTCGAATTGAAAAATTGATATTTCTATAAGAATTGTAGATCTTTGAGTCAGCTTTCTAACGCAACTTGAATCAGCTCAATCGGATATGTGTAGAGAAAGTTATGATCAAAATACCGAAAACTGTTCAGAGACAAACATGCGCGCGCGCACGGCCTTATTTTCCCTAACCCGAGAGTCAATTGGTTCTACGGCGCGCAGGCAACACTTATAACGGTGCACGCGCACAGGCCTTTTCCGCAGAAGAATCTTTAGTTTCCTTTCGCGATTCAAACTCTTTTGGAAACCAAATTGAACGAGATTTTGACCTATTTTCTGGCTCTTATAAATAGAAAACGTGGGATACATATAAGGGAACCTCTCTAGATCTAAAAATCTCTACATTATACATATTTTGGAGGCAAAGAACATGGCGAACAACGTGGAATCAAGGCGAATTGCATAGAATATTGAAGATTTTTCATCCGGATTCAAGATTCACATCAAGAACGTGGAAAATTTCCAATTCTTCATTATTTCTTCTTTTCGGGTGATGATTTTCCAATTGTTCCTTTGTAATTTAATTTTAAATATGTTAGGCTAGTTTTTCATTGTATTGGATGAATGTTTGAACCCTATTTTCATTTATTTTAATTCAAGATATCAATTTAGGATTTTTGTGTTATTTGTTGATTGATTTTACATACCCATTGCACTACTTATTGCTTGATCACCAATTAAGTAGTTAGTTGCTTGTTGTAGTGTAGGAATACTCACAATAAGTTTAGAACGCGGTAAAATCAACATGTGTAGTTAGAATTAGGAATAATCTCTTTCACGCATGCAATCTTATTGATAATCTAAACCAAATGCATGACTTTCATATGAATTCGGACTAGGAATAGGATCGTCTCGTGTTAGTTATAGGTTGGTGTATCTTGGGAAAGAACATTTAACATATTAGCTTTATCGATTGTCAAAAATGCATGAATGTACTAGATTAATTATTGAGAATTGAAATAGATGGAAATAGGGGAATTCATGATTCCAATACAAACATTCACGTATTATATAAATACTTTATTTGTTTTGTTAGTTTAAGATTAGTATAGAAATCATACAAACCATCTATTTTGATATGACCACAATTCGAATTTAATAGTAGCTATTAAACTACATATTAGACCTTATTCCTCGTGGGAACGATACTCTTAACTCACAAATCTTATTACTTGTACAACGATCACGTACGCTTGTGGATTTCACGCGAACACCCCCTATAATAAACTTTGGAACAAAAACCCAAATGACGGAAGTAAACGTCTTTTGGCCGAAGAATCATACTAAATTTTTTTAATTTCTATCTATTTAAATAAATTATTTACAATGATAGGATCACGAGGCTTAAGCAAAGCTGCTGCCCGTGACACCTTGTCTACATCTACTGTTGTACCTTGACTCTCAGTTGGAATGGATGGTTGAACCGGACCAAGTCATCGACATAAGGGAACTACCTTCAGAGGCAACAAGAAGCATTGATTCAATGGACGGAACTCCCCTGTTCCGAAGCCTCCTCGAAATATGTGGCAACTCTGAAACATCAATTCCCTAATTTCAACCTTGAGGACAAGGTTTCCTTGGAACCCCCCGGTATTGATAGGCCACCAATTAAGTTCACATATTCTAGAGGAGAAGCTGCTGAGTGTAACAAAATATGTTAGGCGGGTATGCCAAGTAGTTACAAGTCACTTGTAAATAGGGCAGGAAATGAATGTAGAAGGCAGACAAAAGTTTGGCAAGGAGTAGTTGTAATAGGAGAGTGATAGCCATCTCCAAAGGCAATATGAATGTTCTTTTTATTACTGTAATCATCTTATTCTCATCGATATATTGTTGCTGTTTGATTCTCATAATCACGTTAATTCATTTACAGTTGATACTTATCTGTGAACTTCAATGATGATTTAATTCTGAAGGGCCCTTGAAATAATTTTAGATAGGCCAAAAACATATTATCTTCTTAAAACACGGATCAACCAAGTCACTTCGTCTAAGGAATAAAGAAGCAATCATCTTGCCCCAATAACTTGACAGCAGAACAGAAAGCACTTACAGCTTAATTAGCAAAATACAGGACTCCACAGAGTCATACTAGAACAACAAATTGACTGAAACCATTGAACTAGACAATACTTCCTGCTATAATTATCACAAACTCTAATATACAAAATTGATAATCTTTTACACAACTTCTGATTCATAAAGGAGACACTGATCTCATGTTTTGTTTTAAGATAGAGCATCAACCATCATTTTATTGTCACTGTTGTTCGGGAACACATTCAGAATTATGAGTAGTTTGAATCACAATAGACTCGTTGATAACAAGAACTGAAATTCAAAGACATAATGATGACCTTAAGACCTGAGTTTAGGAAATTCTAAGATAAGGAACTACTCAAGTTTTACTTCTCTTGTAGGGGGGTCCAATTCCAAGTAGTAGAACGGCTGAGTAGGCTCTTCCCTGTATAGCAGTTATATAATTCAATATTCAGCTAAGAATCCAAAAAAAAAAAAAAAAACATATAATGACAGAGAGACATACCTACATTAATGAGATTTATTGTTATTAATTACAAGACACTGAGGTCATAACTTTCATTTTTAGTTTAGAAGAGATCGAGTTAAAGTTCATCACTTCACCCCTATGTAGGCTCTGCATTCCTAACACCTAATCATCTTGGTGCTACACCTTGTAACCAAATATAATCATTCAACATCTTTATTAAATTCTCTGGCAATTTGTAGGGCACTGCATTTACCAAGGGTTGACATAAAATATCTCTGAGAAAAGAGAACGTTCAATTTTTTATTTTTATTTTTATAACCTCGGATGTTCGGGCCAGTTTGCACGCACTTCGACTAATCCCACGGAGCCCTGAAGGAGAACATTCAATTATGTAATGACTAGAGACAGATGTGAGGTAGAAGAGTTTGATCTCAAACATACCCAGGTTTTGACCGCATGCACTGCCAAAATAGCTTGAAAGGTCCTGGAATTGTTTTGAATGGATTACCTTCAAAGCATGCCTACACAATATAAAAGCAAGCAGAGTCAGGAAATGAGAAAATGAACAAACCTTAACTTACTTTCTGATGATGAATGAATGGCCTAGCCAGCTCTCAAAAGTATGCTCTGATGTATAGCAAATGCTGACAAAGATTTGATAGGTCTAATTTCATTAACACCCAAACAACTCCATTCAGTTTACTATAGTAAAAAAAAAAATTATTATCTCAAGACAGATAAGCTCATATTAAGTAAATTTAGCAAATAAACTACTTTTTTTTTTCAAAATCATCTACTCTTGCATGTGTGGATATAGAGATAAGGTAGTTTTCTAAATCTTTTAAGACAACTGGTGAGACGGATGACATTTTCAGAAAAGATCCAGTCCAATAGTATCCTATTGCAGTCTGTGATGCAGTACCACATAACAATCAATCACAATGCCAAATTGTATGAGACTTTAGAAGTGAAGAGGAAAAGGAAAGAGGAAGAGAAGAGGGAAAGAGAACAGAGGGAGGGATTGGGAAAAGTTTTCTTAATATTCAAAAATTAAAGTGTAATTTTAACAAAGTACTAACCCTCTTTATATAAAGGATTTAACCTAACCTAATTAAGGTAGGAAACAATAAGAAAATAAGTCTAAAATTGCCTCAAAATATAAAACTACAATAATTTGAAATAAAAGTAATCATAATTCTGATATTGTCTTAAATGAACTCTTAATGCTGCATCATTTCTCCTGACTAAAAAGAACCTGAATACGGCTGCAAATAGTCATCCAAAATTGTCAAAGCAAGTTGGCTAAATCCCTGTTAAGTAATACTAGTATCACCAGGCACGCAATCTTTCCCACACCAGAAAACTGCGATAACCACCATCTTTCGAAGCAACAGCCTGATTCTCAAGCACGTCTTGGTAATATTGGCTAGGGGATTGAAGTAGCAGGAGGCCGACAGAGTGGGTAAGAAGCATGACTTGCAGAAATGGAAAATGGCAATACCATAGGCTGGAACGTGCCTCAACAAGGATAAAAGTCTGCTATGCTGAAAACTAGACTACTAGCATTGAATGTGTTTGCAACACCATAACTAGGGAGTAAATCAATTTTGTATGCATTTTGCTAATATGTTAAGACATTGAACGGGCTTCAGCTTTCGGATGAAGCTTAACATACTTCGCTTGATGAAATAGTTCCTTTTAAAGATGAAACCAAATTTTATCACTTTTTCTTCAAGAAATAGTTCGGTAACACTCTCATTGAAGAAGATTCAATATCTAGTCCTCTTTCCTCTTTAATGAAAAGGCCATAATTTATCATTGAATCCTCTAGTGCTCCCTTAAGCTTGTCCCATCAGCTAATTTTTTTTAAAGCAGATGTTGCAGGTATTAAACAAATCCAGTGCTAAAACAAATGACAAGAGATTCACTGAAGTCTTCATAAGTTATTTCTTCCTCTACCAAATCGTCTTCTAAATTGATAGATATGTTGTCACTTGCTGCACAATATCTTCTACAAAAGCAATAACCTTTCATTTGTACAACCGGAGGCAATATGCCCAAAAGCTTCAACATTTGAAACATTTTTTTCTAGCATTAGATGTGCTTAGTTTAGTTGCTTCTGTTATTGGTAGATTTTGAGACTGGAGCTATGATAGTAGGTGAGGAATCCATTGTTGACTAGCTCCTGAAGTAGAAACTTTGGCCATAGCTTGATGACTGAACAAAGTTCTTCTCAGTCCCTTCTGAAATTATCTCTTTGTTTTTATTTTGACACCAAGTCATCAACTACAGTCTTTCTTTAACCTTGGAAGCTCTGACAAATCCATGCTAATTAATTTTTTTTTTTCTTTTATCTACATTTCATCTCCTCTCTCTGATTTTAATTTTTTTATTTCTCAAATTCTTCGTACTTTTGTATAGTTTCATAAATTTTTAACTAAATTTTTTGGTTTGTTTTGAGGCTTACACCTCAATCAGCCTCTAAGCTTACGCATCGACTCACAAAGGAAATATGCCTTAATACCCATTTCTACCTTTTTAATTAAAAATTGGTCGAGTAAAATAATTAAGTCTATTATTGGAATCGATGTTGAATGAGCTGCACTGCTCCTAGTCAAGGAATGGAGCCAGTGATATATCATCCTACCTCTTCAGCATCCCAACGTATTAAGAACTCACTTGTTATGGGTGAAGGTCTACAATCTCAGCAAGAATATTAGATCTATCTTTAACAAATGTCCTACTAAAGCAGGTTGGTAGAAGTGCTCTCAGAATCAATTGGAACATAGATTCCCAACACGAAGATACTCAACCGTAACAAATAGTATCAATACTTTAAAAGAAAACTGTTTCTCTGGTATCCAACAGGTACAAGGACACCAAAGTAGGAAAGATAGAACATATATCATCTTAGTGCAATTATCACGTTTTTCAGCCACTAATAATTACATTTTCACGATTTATTGGCGCCTAAATGTTCTAAGTACACTTATATTTTGATTTAGGTTGCAAATGAATGAATACGGTGAAAATTAGAAGAAAAGAGCGAAAATGGCCAAACTGGAACAAAGTGAAAATTCAAGGATTAAAGTGCAAGTAATCTAAACATATTTCCAACCTTGTGATGAAGATTCAAGAGTTTTAGAGATCAATTGGATGAAGCAATGAGTCAAAGGGGTGAAAGATAGCCAAAACATTATCAAATATCAACTTTCAAGCTGAAAAGTTTCACACCGGTTTTCAGCCTCATATTGAGACCGATTTTTGACATGGAAAACGATCGAATTTGAATATGGTCTCTGAATCGAAGTTGTAACCCTTTGAGTTAGCTTTTCAACGCAACTTGGATCACTTCAATCGGATATCGGGAGAGAAAGTTATGACAAAAATACTGAAGAAGACACAGAATTCAGAACAGCGACACAGCGCCCAAACGCTACAACCTAGGGCTCAGGCGCTATTTTACCCAAAATTTAACAAATTTCAAGTGCCCAAGCGCTGCTTCCATGACGCTTAGGCGCCGCGCCGCGCAAAGTAGGGTTTTGTTTAATGTTTGGGCCGCGAGAAGTCCAGAAAAAGACCCCAAAAACATTTCATTCATCGTCATTCTTCATTCTACACCATTCTTCCATACTTTTGGCTCAAGAAACTCTATGGGGAACTAAATTCATTGGTGAAGCTACGAAGGAACTCAATTGGATTTGGGGATTTCAGCATCTTTCATTCATGTAACGTGTTTTTCATTGTTTAAATAATTCTAGGGCATATGTTTCCTTTCTTTATGGATTATTTTGAGATTTACATAACTTTTATTCAGTTTTTCATGGATTTAATCATGTTTCTTCCATTGAATAATTAAAATACTTGTTTAAGTTTCAATCTCAAATACTTTATTGATGTGATTTAATTACTGCTATATATTAGACATATATAGTCGTTCTTTGAATCTGATTTCAATAAATCGATGTGAGAATGTGAATTAGGAAACTTAAATTCTAGAATTACATTTTTGAATTAAATTGATTTGATGGTTCATTCTCCTCATCATTAATTGATTTTAAGATTTGCTTAATTTTATTCAATTGGTCATAGAATTAATCATGCTCTTTCTATGGATTGATTGAAATAATTACTTAGGTTTTAATCTTAATTATTTAAGTTTATTGGTGTGATTATCTACTACTTTATGCTTTAGTATATAGTTGATTTTGAATCTAATTTCGATAAACCAAGTGTGAACATTATAATAGGAAGATTACCCATTAGGATTATGTTAGAATTAAATTGATTTGTATTGTTAAATCCTCTGATTAGAAAGTTAAGATAAAAACTTTTAATTGAGTAGAAAATGCACGAATAATTGATGTGATTGATCTAATCCAATTGAGGGAACTCCGACGCTTCACTGCTTCAAATTACTGATTTTAATTTCACTTTTCAATATTGAATCTTACTACACATTTAAGAGAACAATTCATCCATTTTTTGAAACCTTTGACAACATTTCCATCTCCTTGTGGATACGACACCCCAAAACTACACTACAATACCACGTAACTCTTCGGGCGTAATCAATTCCCAACATGAAGATACTCAACTGTAACAAACTGTTTCTCTAGTATCCAACAGGTACAATGACACCAGAGTAGGAAAGATAGAACATATATCATCTTAGATAGACTCAGCAATATTTGCAGAGCTTAAAAGAACAGTGGAGCAATCAGTTGTTTCTATTTCAGTTAACTTAACACAACAAAATAATTTGAAGGTTGAAGAAAAACAACAAGGAGAAAAGGAAGAGATCATTTTTTTCTCATCTATGGGAGAGAGTATTTCTGTTGTCCATTCCTGAATATATTTTCCAATCACTTCAAAGCATCAGAGCCAAAAATACTCTAGGGAAAAAAATGGCTAAAGTGTAAAAAATTGATTTCTGGTCTGACGACAAGACTTTGCTCCCATCAAAGAGGTAAGTAAGTACTTCAGTTGATTCAGACAGCTGTCATACATGTCACGACTTAACAATAAATTCCTCTTTTTGACCTCTTTCTTCATGTGCAACAGTGTATATATTTGTAAGATTTTTACTGTACTCTTTTCCAAATATTTAGCATATCTTGGTCAACTGAGGACGCTATATTAGAGGTGGCAAACGAGCCGAGCCAAACCGGCTCGTTTTGACGAGCCACGAGTGGCAAGGGGCTCGCTAGGCTTACGAGCGGCTCATGGCGACGAGCTACGAGCCGAGCCCACGAGCTTCCCTAAATTTTTTTTTCCTCCAAAAAGGCTTTAAAAAAAAGAGCCGAGCCGAGTCGAGCTTGAGCTCGCCGAGTACCCATTTTGGGCGAGCTCCGAGCACAAGCCACGAGCTCGGCTTGTGCTCATGTGGGCAAGGGCCGAGCCGAGCCCACGCCACCTCTACACTATATCATCATAACAAAATTCGCTATAGTAGTATTAGATTATTCAATATGTTCATATTGAACACTATTATTACCGGTATCAATGAAGTGGAGTGCAAGTCCATGTATGAAACTAATAAAACTGAGTTCCAAAGGAATTCGAGGTTCCATTTCTTTAGCCCAGCTTGAGAAGCATCAAATGAGAATCCTCTTTTTCCTAGACAATTTCCTTTCCTCTGTCCCAATTTATTTTATGGATTTAATACCAGACAAGTTATCTATTACTAGGATATAGAGCTTTAGCCTTGCTTTTCTTTTTCTAATAACTAAGATATAGAGCTTTAGTCTTTCACAAACTGATTGGCTGAAGTAAAGAGAGTTGGCTATACACAATCGTTTTTTATCTCTACTCCCCTTTTATTCTTATTATTTCTCGAAATCAATGCGCTCCAGGGCTATATTATGAAAAAATTAAACAAAATCTTATCCCTTCAAGAACTAAGCATGCACTAAATCGAACTTTTTCAAACTGAAATTACATTTTCACCATCAGATTTCCCAGAATGTTCCGCAAACATGCCACTCACACCCTGCATTTATAAATATTTTTGGCAGGTATCAGCATATCCAAACCACAATCTTCACTTTGCACCATTAGTAATTTCTTCAAATATATTCGAGGATTCTATGTCAAAATGAAAATCTAAAACATAGTGTAGCACAATTATCGACATTGAGAGTTCATCAAATTGGTTGGCACCATACTAATACCAGACAGATAGCTGTAAGAACCGAACATAGAAATTAAGGGTTTAAGGAAACATTTAATTTTAGTAATCCTTACTTGTATTACATCTTCAGCGCGGTCATTGCATCTGTGGGGTTTTGGTTGCTGGTGATCTCCCTCAGATATACCCCATGGACTCTCCCTTCTGGGTACTGTCCTTTCACTCATTTTCTCTTTCTTTCTTCTTATTCTTCTAACTCTGGTTGTGGGTTCGAAATCGGATTTGGGAAGACAATGGGAGATGCATATATTCCAATTAATTTCAGAAATGGTGACTAAAGTTTGTTCTTACTCTCAAGTTGATCCTAAAAGTTATTTTTAAACCATTTAATGGATAAAATTAATTGACCTTACACAAATGGTCACGTGAGAGATTTACGTAAGATTACTATTTTGAAAATCTGATCGATTCAGAAAAGATAAAGGGTCAAAGAGTTGAATGGAAGTCGAAGCGGAGTTGAACCTAGCGACAAAAATATTTAAATTATAAATTAAAAAAAATTCCAAATCCAATTAGTCAATGATATCAATTCAACCATGCCAATAGCAAATATGCTTATTTCTCCTTCATTATAATGAATAGATAAGTATTCTTTATTTAGTGATAATTTAGTGCAACACAAAAGACAAATAATCTATTTACAATCTATAATATATAAAAGAATAATTATATTCACACCACAATTTTTATTTCTTGTATCATATTTTAATTGCACTTAAAAATTTTAATATTTGGTCACTAAGGCACTTATGTCCTTAAGGATTTCTCATGATATTATTTTCCTCAAACTTTCTATTAGTTAACATATTTGTATTTGATAACAGTTTTATGTTCGAAAATTCGTTGAAAAAAAAAAACTTATTTATCATCATATTTTTAAAGATAAATAAATTAAAAGTGCAAAAAAAAGTATTTTTTCTCATTTCAAAGTATAATAACAAAATGTTTTGTTGTAAATCATCATCAAGGATGAGACGTATAGTTAATGAAAGATTGAAGAAAAAGTTCATTGAAAAAAGTTAACAAAATAATTGTTACAATGAGCAAAGATTGAAGATCTTAGCTGCAACTAAAATTTGGTGTATCAAATAAAAATTATAGTGGTAATATTACCATCATATTTAAAAAGTAATGATCAAGGATAAATTTTTGAATACCAAATTTATCTTTAGCATGTTTTTGCCTCATTTTATTTTTTATTTTTTTTTTCCCTAAAAATGCATTTTGGAATAAGATCTTTTGCCACCCACAGTCCCAGACTTTTTAAAAATTAGCACTTGAGGTCCAAATTGATTATTTTTGTTAGTTTAACCATTAGTTGACGCAATAAATGAACTTTGAAACCCACCACCATTGGATCTACCAGCATGAATGACCTAAAATGCATATCATACAAAAATAATTGTCCCCCTGCAACCCTATCCTAGGCACCACCACATTACAATGTACTAACACACCATCGCTACCACGAGCAAAATCAAGGAGTTATAGAAAAATCAAGATGGATTTCTCCCATGTTGCTTGCACCACCATACTAGCAAACCTTGGAAAAATAAAGAACTCTCAGACCTTGTAGATGATTATTTTGAATCGATGGGTGTGAATGGGATGGTGAGTGTCGGTTGTCGGCATGGTGGAGGTAGATTGGATTTTTTATTTGATTTGGTTGGAGTTAGGTGAGCTTAAGGGGTGGGGTCGGATTGGGTGGGGCAGGGAAGATATCCTAATTTTGTTTATTTTCTATCTTTTTTTGTTTAATTATTTTATTAGAAAAGTTCAAAGTTACGATTATACCTCTTTTAAAATTGGTCAAAGTTATTTTATTGGATCAACTAACGGTTAAACTAACAGAAATCATTCATTTGAACCTCAATTGCTAATTTTTAAAAGGTTTGGGACCGTGGATGGCACGAGGTGAAGGTTAAGATAAATTCTACAAAAAAGTGAGGTTTGGGACTGTTGTTGCAATTATTCCTAATATTTTGATAGAGAATGTATAGTTAAAAAAATAAAGAAACGTTTTAGATTTGCGTATAATATTATTTTATTGAAAAATATGTAATTGAAAATAAAAGAGTGAGTGCGAGAGAGAGAGAGAGATGTATTTTAAAAATAATGGAAACTCGGCTGTAGGTCAAAAATACCTTTAACATCTATTTATTTTATTTGACATTTTTCCAAGCGTTCATTTGTTATTTTATTTTAATTAAGCACATTTTACTTTAGTTGAACTATTTGTTTTAATTGCTCCGATGACCTAATTTAATGGTTTTAATTATTTGTTTTTAATTCCTCACGTTTTGTTTCGGTTCAAATACAAAAGAAATTCAAGGAATTCATTTTTAGTGATTTTTTATAATTTTTTTAATGACTTCATTTCACATACTTACTTTCGAATCCAACGGTGTTTTCTCTCCGTCTCGCTATCTTTTATTTTCAAAAAACTGTTTTCATAAAATAAATCAAGGTAATTGTCATGGAAATGGTAAGTTTCCATTTCTTAAGGCCCCGTTCGGTAAGGATTAAAATCAAATTAAAATTGAAAATATGGTCGTTATTGGGTCTCACTCGTCTAATAAAAGTCAACATTAACGACTAGTTTTTCAATTTTAATATGATTTTAATCCTTACCGAACGAGCCCTAAATTATCAAGGGAATAAAACTTAGCACTAACTTTTGATTTTAAGTTCTTATCAATTATTTTTTATCATCGTCTCTTTTTTACTTTCATAGGATTATTAGAAAGAGAAGTGCACGTTTTCAATTATACATAATATAATCACATCGAATCGAAATGAATTTACTTGGATTTTGGAAAACCAAAGCATTAATAGATAAAATGTGTCACTACTTTCGACAGATTAAATGATGTATAACTTTTTATATTTTTCGATTTTGGATGTATTTAATGAATATAAATTATGCAACGATTTTTGTGTTCTGATATTCACATGTGTGTATACTTTACTTTTTAAATTTAATTTGACATATTTATATTCAAATAGATCGGATAAAAAATTGTTATTTCAAAGTAAAGAATTTATAATATATTTTGAAATTGTCATTCACAATAAAGTAGAAAGGGTAAAAATTCACCTTTAGAGATTTAAGTATACAAGTTGTTCGTAGAAGTGGTAGAATTTAGTAATTTTTGACATGCTTGCTTATTATCAACTCAATTCAATCTTTAATAATTTGATATTTTTATTTCTTCATCCTCAAAGTATGTTCTTTTTGTGATTTTATTTCGTATTTGATTCTCCTTTTATATTTTTGTGTGGAATCTAAAAATCATGATTTCAAATTTTCATTGAGCAAATTACATATTTTTTTCAAATTTATTTTCTTTTCTTCTTATGTACTTGTCAAAGAAAATTCATTTCTCTCTTTATATTTGAATTTTTGAATTATTATGCCTCAAAATTATGCCTTTTTCTCCAAATTTTTATTTATGTCAAAATTCTTTTTCATGATAATTGTTTTCAAGTATTTAAGAATTTGTGTTTTCATCTATTAAAAGATTTTGTTCAATAAAATTTGTTTTTAACCCACAATTTGATTCTTCGTTCAAGATTTGATCTATATATATTATCTACTTTGGTGCATTTTTTTTGTCTCTACTTGAAATATTATGTATTTCAATAATTTGTATAGATGTGAATATTTTTATATGGTTTACATATTTTGTAGATTTTGTGAACTACAAATAAGATTGTTCTTTCAATGTTTTGATTTGTTAAGTGTAAATAAGTTTTTTTTTTTAATTAGTACTTGATCAAGAAATTACATGTCCAATGGTATCACTTTAAAGTGTTAAGAGCATCAAAAATCATTTTTCCTTTTTCAATTTTTTTGTTTTTATCTAACTATATATAAAATAGTGGGATTACAATTACTGTTCACAAGCCATAAGTTGAGCTGAATGGCTCGACTCGGCTCGACTAAGGTTTTTTTTTTTTTTTTTTTAACGTTTAATTCAGTATTTTAGGTTACAAATATGCGTTTTAAGTGATTTAAAATTCGTTAGAAATATTGAAGTACGGCGATAATAAATATATGGTCGATAAATTTTAAAAATCAAAAATAATTTTACATTAATTGTAAAACGTAAAGTCGTGATAGTTTATGTTTTTTTTCAGTCTCAACCTCATTTCAATGTCCTTTTTTCGAATTTTATTTTTCCTACAACATTTGATTCGATATTTCGCGATATAAATATCCATTTGGATCGATTTAAATTTTTATAAAAAAACCTTTCAATGTGATGATAATAAATATATTGTCGATTAAGTTTAAATATAAAAATTATCTTAAATTATTAAACATAAAATCATAATTGTTAATTTTTCTTTTCTACCCACTTCCAACCCTCATACTCATATTAATTTCTCTCAATTTCATTTTTCTTCAATTTTATCTTAAATTAAACCGATTTTTTCGTACGTTTGATTCAGTATTTTAAGTTACAAGTATGCATTTTAAGCGATTTAAAATTTATTGGAAATCTTGAAGTACTGCCATGATAAATATATAGTCGATAGATTTTAAATATCAATAATAATTTTACATTAATTGTAAAACGTAAAATTGTGATTGTTTATGTTTCTTTTTAATCTCAACCGCATTCCAATGTCTTTTTTTCGAACTTTATTTTTCCTACAACGTTTGATTCGATATTTCACGATATGAATATCCATTTGGATCGATTTAATTTATTTATTTTTTGAAAAAACTTAAAATGCGATAATAATAAATATATTGTCAATTAAGTTTAAATATACAAATTATCTTAAATTATTAAACGTAAAATCATAATAATTAATTTTTATTTTCTACTCACCATCAACCCATATACTCATATTAATTTCTCACAATTTCATTTTTCTTCAGTTTTTATCTTAAATTATTAAACGTAAAATCATAATCGTTAATTTTTCTTTTCTACCCATCCTTAACCCCCATACTCACACCAATTTCTCTCAATTTCATTTTCTTCAGTTTTACAGTTAAAAATGATAAATTTATGGCGTCAAAATGGATATTGAATGAACTCGATGAGTTAATATTATTTTTTTGTGGATTTTATGTTTAGATTTGTTACATTTGTCTACCCGGAGTCTATGTAGCTCCAATATTGATCTCAAAATTAATTTTTTCTACATACTTTTTTTTTTTTTGAATTTTCCCCTTTAAATGTACTATTAACTACTTTTTATAAACATTCTAACAGGAACATATGGAGAATAAATTTACAATTCAGACAACAACTACACATGAACACATCTTATACATAAAAATCAATGTTTAAAAATCGACATGTAAAAGAGTAAAAGTCAAGGGTTAAAAGATCGAACAAAGATCCATCTTTTTTTTTTAAATAATTTTACAAAAAATCATCAAATGAAAGCAAGTTTTTTGAAATAAAAAAAAAAGTCAAAAACTATAACAGAAACCCATCCATACAATTAATATCAATAATTGAATACAGTCAACAAATCAACGTCTTGCTCAATCCAATTACGTAATGTAAAATAAGTTCATAATTTTAAGTAATTAACTATGTTAACTTAAAAACTTAAATGGTTAAAATTTAAAAGTTTCACATGAGGTTGTTCTCCAATAAAAAATGTCATGGAATTCAAAATTCCAATATTATTAGTTACACTACATTACCCACTACACGTGCAAGGCACGTGCATTCACTAGTAATAATAAAAGAAGCCATGCAAAACAAATAAAATAAAGTTAAGATTAGAGTGCATGCAAGAATAAGTAGATTTCATGAGTATTGTAGATTTTCATATATTTAAAGGGGTTTGTGAATTATCAATGAATGTGTATAGTATGTTGCTAAATTGAATTCATACTAAATGTTCTTGTATGATTTTACGTGCATAATTGGTTGAAATTTATATAAATTCTATTCAAATGATTTCACTTTTGTCATTTGCATCACTCATACTTTGATTAATATTTTACTATAAAGTGATGATTTTTTTTTTATTTGTATATATTTAGCACCTTGTACATAATTGAGGGGGAATATATTATTCTTTTATGGTTAATTTAAAGTTTTGATCTTCTATACAATAATCTTCATCTCATATATGCTATCATTTTGCTTATACTAAAAGGAGAAATTAAGTAAGATAAATATGAAAATCATTAAAAAAGGGAAATCTTTTATTGTTTCCTATAATCGTTTTTTTATCTTAAATGTTATACATTTGCTTATGTCAAAAGAGGGAAAAGGAGTGAGATAATTATGCATGTTTTGATTTGAAAATATAGAGCTTGTTTGGTACGGCTTAAAATTCAATTAAAATTGAAAATATGGCCGTTATTGGGTCCCACCCGTCTAATAAAAGTCAACAATAACGGCTATATTTTCAATTTTAATCTGATTTTAATCTCTGCCACATACCCTCATAATATGCTTAGAGTATATGAAAAATGGGAAAGGTGAAAAATCATTCATATGTTTTAAATGTGTAGTTATTGATTTGTAAAAGATATGGGGAATATGACTTACATGATAAATTTATGATATATATTCATTTATCAATATGATATCAATTATTCAATCTTATCTTACAAATCATCTTATTTGTCATAATCAAAAAGGGAGAAATTGTTGACCTATAGTTGATTTCATCCTTAATGTTTTGATCATAACATATCAATTGTTCAATCTTATCTTGCAAATTATCTTGTTTGTCATAATAAAAAAAAAAAAGAGAAATTGTTGACCTATAGTTGATTTCATCCTTAATGTTTTGATCATAACAAACAAAATTTATATTTGTTTCTGATAATTGATTTTGAATGATGATAGTTCAATGCTAAAATCAATCGAGCACTGTCAAAATCAACACATTATAAATCGGATTCATGAAGAAGATCAAGATCGAATCAATCATGAAAGTCAAATGTCAAGAAATATCAAAACCAAGAGTTTAAGAGCCAAACATGGAAGAAATTTCGAAGCAAGATCAAAGACTGTATTTTCAAGATCATATGTAAAGGTAATAACACTTTGATCTTTAATAATGAATGACAATAACTAAAAAATTATTTTGTGCACAAAGTTATTTTCATATCACTTGCATAAAATACTTTTGATCAAAAATAAGATTTGATTTTTCAAACTGATACTTGAGCTTAGATCACATCTCAAAAAAAAGGTCAACAGTCAACTAGACGTCTGGTTGGACAGAAAAATTTTCGGTCAATTCGGACGTCCGGTTCATCCCAACAGTCAATTTTTTGACCTTTCTGACTTATTCAAACGGCTAGTTTTTTTGTCTCGTCCGGATTCCTTGTCCCAATGGACAGAGTTTTGGCCGGTTTGAATATTACAAACACATCATTCACTCTTCACTTGAAACAACTTTTCTTGAGCATTAAAGTGAAGTTTTTATTTATCTCAACTACCTTATTTCCAATCCTTAGAAGATCAAAAGTATTTAATCATTGAAATTTTTTTGATTGATTTTATTTTTGAAAATCATTTCTTCCATCAAAGTTTTTCATTTCTCTTTGTGCTTAACTTATTTACATTCATCTTAAAAGAGAAATATATTTTTGAAGAAGTTCTTGGCATTTACATTGTATAAACTCTTCTAATTCTTCATATTGAAACTTTGATTGATTGAGTCAAACTTGAAAAATCAATTTTATTTATCAAAGTTTCTTATTTTTCTCTTACCACTTAATTTATTATAATCATTCACTAAAAGAGAGATTTTTTAACATACATTGTACTTATTTCTTCATCTTCTCATTAAAACACTTTGATTGATTGAATCTAAGTTTTGATTATCATATTCATCAAAGTTTTTCTAACATAATACTTGAACTTCATTCATTACTATCTATTAAAGTGTTAGCATAATTCTCTTCTTGTACTCAACTTTGAATTTATCATTCATTAAGAAGAGAATAATTCATTTGCAAAATTTATTTGAATTGTGGATCGTGTTGAAGTCCCTTAAAGATCAATATTGTATAAGGATGGATGCTCCTTGTTGTAAGTCACATGTGGGTCATATTGAGGTCCGGTAAAGCTCAACATTGTAAAAGGATCGATATTCCTTGCTTGAAAGTCACCAGAAGTGTTATAAATGGTTGGATTGCACCATAAGTCAATCAACATAGTGAAAAAGGTCTTGCTCGTGCAGGAGAGCTTGGAACGAGGGACGTAGATCATTGTATTGGATCGAATCTCCATAAATATATCGTTTGCACTCTCTATCTCTTTTACTTAACGCTTTTGTCTTGTGCAAATTACCTTATTTCACTTATTTGCTTACTTGTGTTTAATTATCTTCATTTATTTGCACTTATTATTTGATTGATACACTTGCTTACGATTATTAATTTATCAATGTGTTTTTTAACTTACGTGATTCTAGTTAATTATTCGAAAAAAATTTAACTTTGGACCTATATTTATTCATACATTTTTTAATTGTGGTGAGTTAGGACATATAAGGTCTTGGTGTTATAAATTTCTGAATAGAAATAGAAATCAGAATATCAATAGAGTTAGAAATTAGGATTTT
This sequence comes from Fraxinus excelsior, assembly GCA_019097785.1. NCBI lineage: Eukaryota > Viridiplantae > Streptophyta > Magnoliopsida > Lamiales > Oleaceae > Fraxinus > Fraxinus excelsior. The sequence continues at coordinate 13,427,283 of CM032637.1, read as the reverse complement.
GATGACCGAATTTACTTCCTTACTAATTAAGTGAGTCATTTGATCAAGTTTATGACGGAGTTGACTCAAGATATGTCTTCCAATAGTCAGGTTTGGGTGAAAAAGAATGATCTGAAAAAGTTAAAAACTGATCACGGTGGTCTTAAAGGTAAGAGCATTTACATACCTAATTAATTAGGTACTTTTGTTGCATACTTATAATTTTTAATTGATTCATTCATTATTACATGCATATCATTTTTATTTTTATTTTACTTTTTAGGTATGTTGATTTTATTTTTTTTTTTAAATGAAAAGGTTTGAAAAATTAGAAAAACAATAGAGGGGAATTTTTTTTTACTATAGTATGATATATGATTTACTTGAACATGTATGTTTTGACCAAGTATGAGTTTAATTGATGTGTAGCATATTTTCCATTATTTTTGTTCGGGTTAATGTGGAGTACTTAGTATAAGTTTTTTTAAGTACCATCTGTACTGCACACATTATAATCTTGTATCTAACTCTTGACCGCGTGTATGAGATTTGGATTGACGTAAAGTTTACTTGAACATGAATTGACCTTAATTTAGTAGACATAAACTCTAGTACATCCCCTTAAATAAAATAAAAATGTTTCATCTTATACTCTTCTTCGAAACCTATTTGACTCGAGTAATTAAGATCAAGGGGTTTTCATAACCTGATGTTATATGGTTAGCTGACTTGGAGTCATCGATCCAAAACTCGTTACATGGATCATCTTAATTGCTTAATAGAGAATAATTTGTGTGTAAGATGTGAAAAATTGAAGAGAAAAATGACGAGCTTAAAAAGAAACATATAAATTGTGTGAAAATGTTTATATACTCGGAGTAAGGGGGAGAAAATAATAATATACATGAAAAATGAGCTTCATTTATAGGTCCTAATATGCATTATTGGTTTGACTTAGTAGATGAATAAACTTATTTAACAGTGATCTTTATTATGTCATTTCTCACAAATTTAAGGTTTGAAGTCTTGATCACAAGGAATTAGTGACACTTAACACACATGAGTAACTTATACAATTTACTCCATTTAAACTTGAACTGGGTATGTGGGAAAGCTTACTGATCATTGATTATACTTGTGTACGCTATCAACTGCATATTTGAGCTATTATATATTGTTGTTACCTTCGTCATTTGCGACAAAAGAGAGAAAGATGATGCATTTAAATTTTAGTTATTCTTGTAGTAAGGGGGAGATTTTTTAATGGGAAATGGTTTTTTTTTTCTTGAATGCTTAACTTTTTTGAGTTTTGATGTTTTGTGATCTTAGAGCCTGTTTGGTAGATATTAAAATTGAAAAAATAGTCGTTATTGTTGACTTTTATTAGACGAATGAGACCCAATAACGACCATATTTTCAATTTTAATTGGGTTTTAGTTGTTACCAAACAGATTCTTAATGTTTTAGTTGGTATTTTGATTAACATTAGTACCACTTCTTAATCTAGCTAGCATATGATAGTCTGTTTCAATTATTATATTTCATGTATCAGGTGCTTTTGCACTTGATATTTGAGTTATTAATTTTAGGAAACAGGTTTCAAGAAATGCAAAAGATGGGCATTCAGTTTAAGCTTTGGTAGATTAGTTTTGCTTTTACATCATTAAATTGTATTTTGTATAATTTTGTCAAATAGAGAGATTGTTAGGTTTTTAGTTGTATTGACTATTTTTTAAACAAAAAAATTATTGTAAAAAAAATAGGATTGATACAAATAGTTGTAAAAGTCAAGAAGTCTTTTAGAGCGATGCACCTGTCGCTAGCCTCGTGTTCGAGCGACGGTGTTGTCAGAAAAATCATAGTTTGCGATTTCAAGAGTTTTATCTATCATATACTTCCTAAACTCTTCTTATTATAAATATCCAATGTCTAGCACGATTTTGGTGGTGGTTGATCATTGTTTTACATCCTCATAACATCATTCTAAAATCCAAGAACACATTCAAAAATTTAGATTAACCTTTTGATTCTTGAGATCAATCAATCGCAAGTTTGTGAAAAGCATCGAAATTCATATCCAAAACACTCATTTCCTAGATATCATTGGGAATGTACTTTCTCAATAGCTTTCAGAGGTTGCTGAAAATTGAAGGAGGTTGGACCAGAAGCACATGAATAGTACAAAAACAATGCGTTCTTGGTGTTCCACAAGAGATAAGACAATTCCAGAAGATCGGGAGCAAGCATGAGTGAAGCACGTTCCAGTGGGTCTTGAAAATTGCAAGAATTAGATTAGCGAGCTTAGTGGATTTTTTTAGGTTAGATCATACTATAAGTTCTTATTATCTATAGTGAAAAATATTGGCTTGGTCCTAAGATTTTTACTCGGCTAAAGATTTTCTCCGTAATCAAATCTGGTGTTATTTACTGTTTTAATTGTTTATTGATGCAATTCAACATATGATAATTTGACTTAATTGATTGAACTTTTAGAATAATTAAAAAGTGACATATTGCTTTTAATTGATCAGTTTAGTTGCGCGTTATTCACCTATTAGGTGATTTTAGAGTTGAACTAGTAACTCTGATAATGTATACACAATAGAAATGTTTCATACTCTTTTTTTTTTTACCAATTTTCTCTGCCTATTAGGTCTTTGGGTAGGAAAACACTAAGACAAAGTTGAAATGTGCCATTTGTTGGGTTATGCAGTAGACAAGCAAAACTCGAAGAGAAGAAATGTAAAGTAGCTTCTAAGTGGGTTATGCAAGTTTCGAAATTTTACAATGTATAGAGCTTGAAGAATTGTGTAATTTCATGTGCCAAGAAATACATTAGTAGTTCCTGATGTCGTGTGAAACCTCAAATAATGGAATTCATCTCCCCTCACTTGTCAACTTATTCAGCAAAAAAGCATTTCTTGATATTCAGAGAATTGTTGACGAGTTCCTGTTCCTCCATACTAGGTTTCTGAATCAAATTCTGGACTTATTTATTTAGAGACCCATCCTTAGTCAACACGGAGATTCAATGGTTGAAATAAACATAAATTGCTGACCCCAAAAAATGGACTCAACAGATATCGAGCCACTCTTGCCACGTCAGTACTTATCCGACGCGTTTCTACCGGAATGGAATCGGTAGTTTGACTGGAATGGACGCAAGAGACACTTTTCGACAAGAGACAAAAATGTTCGGACCACGGCGGTTTGATTATAGCAATACTTGCACTATCAACGAATATCTCTGCGATCTTTCATATTAAATCTCTCACTTGTATTTGAATATGTGGAAAGATAGATGTGATGTTGGAGGATAACCAGATTGTCCGAGAATTTTGATCTCCTTGTTGTTATATATTTGTCTATTTGTATGTAGAAAACCAACAACTCATTATCAAAAGAAATCAAGTATATTTCCCCTTACAAACACAAATGCCCACCCCTTTTTCTATATAAACGTCACATTATTTATACTAGTTTGGACGATGTGATAGCCGTTGAATTAAATCCGTGTGGCAGCATCTCCTAAACTGAAGCTTCACATCACCATCTACTCACTACATTTAATATTTGACAAAGAGTCAGCCACCCTAGTTATAGGCTAACGTATTGACGTACAAATACTAAAAAGTCACATATACTTTATTACAGACGTCCCATCAATCAATCCCAATAGATCCCCGAATCTTGTTATGCGGCTGCATTGACTCCAGCATTCGTTGGCTTGAACTTCAGGTAGCATGGAGGGGCCTCTGCAAAGAGGCTTCGGAACTTCGGCGCCTCAAATATAAGGAGCCTCGGCATTTGCTCAGGAGGACCCTACATGGTTCCTTACCGTTTCGGGGCGCTGAAGAGACATCGGATAGATCGGTATGTTGAAATGGTATTAAGAACATAATCCAACGAGCCAAGAACATAAGTTGAAATTAAGTCAAAAGTTATGTTAAAATGAGTATTAAAAGCTAAATATGAATCATTAAATTAATTTCTAATCGTCATCTTTGGCTCATTATGTTGAACTCATCATATAATGATTTTTAATCGGAAGTATGCATTGCAAGGAAACTAGCTCCCAAATGAAAAATTACTAGCTCGGCCATTGATGGACATACGTCATTGAATGTTGATACGTAGTAGAGGTTAATTCCATAAATGGCCACTTAACTTTTTTTTTTAAAGTTCCCATAGGGTCACTGAAATTGAATTTAAAAACTGTCATACTTAACTTTGAAAATTGGTATTTCATCCATCACTGCGTAAATTATGCTTGCAAAATTGGAAGAATTTGATGGCATATCTAACGATATGACTTACTTGACACACATTTTAAAACTATAAATCAGATTTTTACATAAATCATGTTATAATTAGTTAAAAACTATAATAATCTGGCTCATAAAGTTTGAGAAATTCAGATTCCCAAAAACTCTACATTTGGATAAAACCACGCATTCAATAGTCATTAAAAAATCCAAATATGTATTAGACGTTTGTAAATAAAAAACGGTCACATACATGATATATGTAGACTCATGCTCAACGTCATCAAATCGTTCCAATTTTGCAAGCTTCGTTTACGCAGTGATTGATTGGATACCAATTTTCAAAATTGAGTGAGTAACGGGTGCAATTTTTAAGTTCAATGACACCTTGAGAACTTTGAGAATAGTTCAATGACCATTTAGAGAATTAACAGTATGATAGTTTTCTTGTTCAAACGAATACTACTTGGTTGCGACTAAGGTGAAAGTTTAGTGACCTTCAATCTTATAAATCTGTTAACTACGATTGGCATGTTAGTTTTGACGGATATGTCAACAAATTCGATAGACAAATTAACAAAATCCAAATAGAGTGATATTATTGCTTTAAAATTAAAATTAGGCTGTTTGATTGCTTCAAATTGAATTTTGGTGACTTGATTGCAATTAGGTGAAAAATCAGTGACCTCCTGTGTAATTAACCAATATATTTAATTATTTGAGGGTAGGAATTCAGTTAACAAGTAAGTGGTGTGGTTCCTACCTAAACAATCTTAAATTAAATAATCCAATTAACAAAGTTTTAATTATAATGTTATTGCTTGACAATAATGCTAATCTCCCTTTAAAATGCTAGAAAACAACAACTTGATTGAAATGTTGCTTGTGAGTAGATATGTCAAATGATCATTCGTTGAGAATAAGTTAAATATTGTATTATCGATTTAGCCCTTATTCGACAATCATTATTTTAAAACTTTTTTTATATATACTCATTTTCAACCACACATTCACACAATAAAATATTCTGCAAGTAAACTCAAAATATTTTCATATTTTTTAACCACAAAAAATCAATATTCAAAACTCATTTTTACATAAATAATGATTGTCAAACTGGGGCTTAATTTCTTTTTACACCCCTAATTGAACTAGATTATACCATTTTTCTCCTTTTTTTTTTTTTTCAGATGCATTAATCCATAGAGACTGCAAATGAAAATCCTATTTTTGCAAGTTTTCTCCCTTTTATCACTTTTACTTTATTTCTCCATTTCATTTTGTTATCAGATTGATTCCATGTTACTTGAGACTTTGATATGTTCCCTCTACCTACCTCTGTCCCCGCACAAACGTTCCACTTTGTGGGCATCCTTTTTCTCCACATTCCAACCCTTCCCCTTCTTATAATCCATCTTCAAGACTTTGTGAAACTCGTCTTCTGATCTATTCTCTTCCAATTTTCTTCTCCTTATATGTATGGAAGACCCCGAGAATTCATCTGTAAGCAAGCAAGCTACTTTAAGAGGAACTGAAGAGAGTGGTTGGACAGGTTATTTGGAGGATTTTGCATTCAGCCAAAACTCATATTCCATGGACAGTTTTAGCAGTCCTTCTTTGGTTTCTGATGCTGCATGGAATGGCCCTAATAATAATGATCAAGTTATCCGGTGTCCGTCTTTGGATGGCTCTCAATTTCCTAGGAGATTGAAATTCAAGAACACAAATAGTAAGATATTTTCTTGTGATGATTTGGAGGATACGGCTAGTTCTCCACTCAACAGCCCTAAGGTAAATCAGATGAATTCCACTATATATTATTTAAAAAGCACAGTTAAATATTATATTTGATGTCTAAGTAATTACTGTGAATAGATTAGCAGTTTGAAGCCCAGAAATGTCAGTTACAAAAAATCAGAAGGCGGCTCCAATAATTTCTCAATACAAGGAACGGATGAGAGAGACGAAATGAATTTTGCTGATGGAAGAAATAGCGAGTATATGGAGCAAAAGAAGAGGGGATTTTGTCTGGTGCCTGTGGCAGTGCTCACGAACCATCTTCGCTGAACAACCCAGAAAAAATACTGAGATATGTCGAATCATATTTTGTATATAAGCATGTGGTGGAAGATATAGACATGAGAAATGAAAAATATTTGTGATCCCATTTTCTTGACTTCATTTTTCTAGGCGCAGTTGCTTAGATTATAGTTAATTAAGCACAAATTAAGATTCCAATGTAAATTGTTCAAGATTTAAATCTAAAGTAATTAAATTCTTAGTTTAACTTTGAGATGAATATTTGAATGTCTTAATATCATCTCAAATAATGCTCTTTATTTTTTAATTTTTTTGGGTCATTTTCCCTCTATTTTTCTATATAAATCCAAGAGATGAAATAGAAAGTTGTGATATAATAAATAAAAGTTTATAAATATCACATGCAAAGTATATTTGCTACTCTATATTTGAAGAGTCAAATTCACAATTAATTTAAAATATAGCTGTGTTTATACTAACCTAGTTAGAAACACGTGTCATTAGATCATATGTTCAACTAAATATATGTATATAGAGCATATTTGATTGAATATCGTTTACTGAAATTAATATTAAAACAGGTACTAGATAACATTACTAACAATAAAAGGATGGAACTAACCCCTTTGAGGATGATTGAGTTGGTGGAGCAGGTGAACGTCGAGACCGAATGTCGCTAGTTCGAATCTCCTATGAACACTTTCTCGATCGATCCCGTCGCATCAAGCTTGCCTAGTGCAGTTTATCTCTCATTTGTGGTTTGCGAGTTATTGCACATGGAGCTAGGTTTACCTAATGCGCACTCACGAGTAGCGGCTGCAAATTCCTACGTCAATAAAAAAAATGATGGAACTAAATAGTACCTATTGCAAGTGTTTATTCCATGTAATTTTACTTTAGTGGAAAAATGAATTTGCCAACAAGAGCATTGAAGTTATAATATAAGAAAATAATTTTTCCTCTTTAACATATTGAAATTTTATATGAGGTGGTTGAACAAGCATGAGTTCTACTATCAAGTTTTATCATTATCAATAAATCATTAAGCCATGTATGATTCCTTCTACTTTACTTTACTTTAATTTATTTTTCACACTCATTTTCAACCATACATTCACACAACAAAATATTCTACACATAAATCCAACATTTTCCCTACTTTTTAACAACACATTTCTTAAAAAAAAAAAAAAAAAAATTGAAACATAGTTTTGTTTTTAAATAAAGGCCACCAAACAGGGGCTAAATGTTGTGTCAAGTTTTTAGTGAAAAAATAAAATAAAATCTACATGTTAAAGATATAACTATAAGTAAATAATTATTTCCGTCTTTAATTTTTAAACTTTTAAATGGAATAGTTCGATAAAAATTGTATTTCAATGTCTTCGAAAAATAGTGTTTTAATTTGAGAAAATCTTACATAATATTGTTGGAGCATCGAAATAACCTAGTCAACAAATTTACATGAATTACCAATGGTGAATAATTGCTTCTCTATAAAGAATTTTAAAAAAAAAATGTTCTTAGGAGACTTTTAATTCATTTCATCGTACGATCTGACATAGAGTTGACCAACTAGTTTTCATTTTGGTAGTTAATTTGATGAATGGACGCGAATTGTAGCCTCATTATCAAATATCTTAATAGAGATCAAAGGTTCAGTCAAATCAAGTCTAATCCTCTTAAAGAATTGTTATTGGTTCATTGGAGGACTATGAGTATGATGTACACTTGTAGCAACCTTGAAGAAATAAGGTTATGCTTCGCGCACCGAATTTGACAGTTGTGGAGAATTTTTGTATAAAATTATAATGAATATTAAGTAGAGGATATTACGATAGATATATCTTTTTATTTTTTCATTCAAAATGATAGTTATCTGGTGATAGCACAGTAGACCTGGTGTTTTCTCAGAAAAAATTAGGGGTAATGTCCATTTATTTTACTACTTCCCGAATATTAGATTGACTTGAGCTTTGGAATACAGACCAACATTTAACCACCCTTCTTCCAATAGTCGAGCGCTCTAATGTGTGTTCCTACTGTGCATATAAACGTAGATGAGGGGTGATTTGACTTTTATTTGTTGACACGGTTTAATTTGTCAAATTTACCCAAGAAATCTTTCGATAAGGCGATTTGCACGTCCGTTTCATCTCGAAACAGTGATAGTAATTGAAAAACTAGCTAAAAAAAAAAAAGCAAAAGGACTGATATCTCTACATACATAAATATTACTCTAATTGGAAAAAGGAGGCTTTTAAAGAATATTAAATATAATTAAATAAATGTATTATCTTTAGGGAAAAAATCAAAAATAAGGTGTATACTTTACACCAATTCAAAAATCAGGTTTATAGTTTGAAAATTCAAAAATCAGGTTTTTTTTTTTTTTTTTCATATAATATAATATAATAAATTCACCCCACCTGCACCACCCATACCGGAAACTATTCCGACAATCGTTCCGACGACTACTCCGATTCCGACAATTATTCCGGCGACTATTCCGGTCACAGATTTACAATTTAGTTAGTCACATATTATTTTGTAGGTCACAATTATTTCGTTGGTCACATATTTCAAAATTAGTTGGTCACAGATCAAAATTTATAAGTCACACAGTCACAGATCTCCAAATTAATTGGTCACAGATTTTTTTACGGTCACAACTTATATAATTTTTAGGTCACAGATTTTTTTACGGTCACAACTTATATAATTTTTAGGTCACAGATAAAAAATGATTGGTCACGGATTATATTTTTAGTCACAAATTACCGAATTTGAAGGTCACAGATTATATTTTTAGTCACAACAAACATCCACATACACCACCATCAACTACCACCACCATTATCAACCCACCACACAAAGCCGCCACCCAATACACTACCAATAAAAATCATCATAACCACAAGTGCCATCGCCGCCACCGATACACAAAAACAGTCAAATCCACCCACCGCCAAGAGGCACTGCACAACGATTATGTGACCATCCCCGTGACATCACCGACTTCTGTGACCATCCATGTGACCGCCACCGACTTCTGTGACCTTCACCGCCGGCGACAGTCACCAGAACCAACAGCACCACCACCTCGTTGCAGCAGCCAATATCACAAACGCCTACCAACAAAACACCAAAAAACCACCACCGAAGCCGTCGCCACCTCCACAGTCAAACCGCCACCTCACCACAAAAACCATCACAACAACCACCACCGACCACAACCACCTAAACCCCCCACCCAAACACCACCACAAACACAGTAGATCCACAAAAAACACCACAATACTATTTAAATTACTGGTCATAGTAGATCCACAAACACCACATCTGTGAGACGGCGATGACGATCTGCTGCTCGCACGAACTAAACGTCGCGACTCAGTTCAGATGCGACGATGGCGATCTACTGCTGGCGCGAATTGAGCGTCGCAACTCAGTTTAGATGTGACGACGGCGATCTCATGAGAGAAGACGAGATGAGGGATGAAGAGAGAAAGAGAGCGGCGGCGAGAAGAGCGCCGCTGTAGCCGTTTCTTGTGACGGTAGCTCTGACGGAGGGAGGCGACTTGGCTGGGGGCGGCAAGAGGAATGTTGAGAGAGAGAGAGGGCAGTGAGCTGTAGAAATTAGGGTTTGAGAAAAAAGGGGGGAAGGGATAAGATAGAGAGAGAACGTGGAGGAGAAAATGTCGGTGAGTGTATTAAAACCTGAGTTTTGATTAAAAAACTTCTACACCTGATTTTTAAATTTGAAACTTCAAACACCGGCTTTCATGTAATTTCCTCTTATCTTTATGGAGGTGATCCAACATAATATATTTATTTATAAAAAAATTGTAGACTTGTAAGTATATATATTTAAAAGTATGAAGCTTCCTTACACTTGAGAGGAGACATAGTGTATAATAAATTAAATTTATTATATTTCGAACAGTATAATTTCTTAATAAAATAGTCCAACAAAGACGCATTTAAATCAAAATATTGTATATTCAGTGAACTACAAGGAGAATACAGATAACATCAATAAGTATGAGAAAAGGCACGTATATAGATTATAAAGGTCTCCCACACACATGGTATAGGCAAAAAGGTGGCTAATAAGTTTAGCTATGTACGCAGTCAACGTCCTGCATACTAGTTCGTTCGTTGCTCGTTTGTTTGAGTGGTTTGTAATTATGTTTCATTGTTTGGATCTTTTTGTAATGATTTCATTGTTAATGTCATGTTGGGTGATTATTTAGCTGGGATGGGAGCTAAATGTTTGTCGAAACGGTATACCAGTGGATAGAATTGTCAAGGATTGCTCGAGGATTGCTTCGTTTGGATATGATGGGGGTGGCTTATGTGAGAAAGTAAGATGTTGTAGAAGGTAGATGATGGTTTAAATAGTTGCTAATGTTATGATTCTACTTGTATTGATCGTTTTTATATTTTGTCACTTAGGTATTCCTCCGTCATAAGTGAGGTAATCAATGAAATGTGAGTGTTTTGTTTAAAAAAATGTTGGGTGAGGTAAAGAATAATGTTACTCATAATAAAGATAATTGATAGTCGTCCTACTTAGCATATATGTGACAGTTTCTTATTTGATATATGAGAAAATGAAAGTTATAATTTTAATGCATCAAATAACAAATTATCAGATATATGTCATGTAGGACAACTATCGATTATTTTCACTGTGAATAACATTAACTCTGATGAGGGTACTATGGATGTGTTGACCTAATTGAAACAAGTACATCGCTGATCCGTGCCTTAAAACCATTTCTTTTAAAAGATTTTTCAAGATTAAATTTTAGATGTTTTTTCATGACATTTTCTAACATGATAGTACAGAGTTGGATGATTATTATTTTTTCCTTGTTAATGATTACGCCGCAAAATTTGGAACCAAAATACATCTGCTGCCCAATTGCGAAAACTCTAGACAATTACTCAAATGTATGTTAAGATTATTCATTTAAATCATACTATGTTCTCTCTCTCTCTCTCTCTCTCTCTCTTAAACATTCACCTGAAGTTCGACTAACATATTAAATAACAATAAATAAAATATTAAATTCTATTGGGCCAATTTGAAAGTAATTCAAAGCTTCAAAACACTATTACTTGATAAGCATTTTCGTTTATAAAGGAAAATCGTTTAAACAAAGACGATGGTATTAAGCAATCTAAAAATTTAAGTGTTTATGAGAAAAAAAATTAATATTTGTTAAATTCATTAATATTATAATATTTATCCTGTTACTATATTTCAATTAATAAAAATATATGTCAACCAAACATAAATCTAGCCTAGTTACAACTCAGTCCCTGTTTGACCCCCGTTAATTTAAAATATATTTTTCAATAAAATAATATCACACATAAATCAAAAACTTTTTCTTCATTTTCAACCACACATTCTAAAAAATATATATATATTTGTCTCGTTATAAATTGAAATAATGGAGCTCAAACATGGGCTCAAAATGAACACTTTAACGTAACTCACTATTGTAATTTTATTATTACCGTAGTTATACTTGCTATGTCTAAAATAATATTCACTTCGACATAACTTTTATAGATTCCACCAAGGCGGTACGCAGGTTCAAGTCATTCTATAAGTTGGATCCATTAGATCCTTTAATTTGTGATTAATCTATGTTTACATAAGTGTGTACATATGTGTTGACATGATGTGAGTAATGTGAGCTCAGACTACACTATCGTGGGCCGCACTCACTCACATTATATCAACGCCTATGTACACATGGCTTGACTCTTTAATTTGTTTGGACTTCTAAAGCAAGAGAAGTAGATACTTGTGTAGTTCGATTTGTTAGAAAATGACTCTGTAAGCAATAATTGCTGGCAAATGTTAAGAGCAAAAAGGATAAAAAGAACTCGTATTTTACGCCTATATAGTTTTTTTTACTACATTGTATACTATACTTTATTTTAAATAACTATGATGGAATAGGAGTAGAGATAAAGTCTTAATAAATATTATTTTTTTCCTTTTAAATAACTATGATGGAATATATTATCTTAGATTAATGCTTAATTAATAATATCGCATGTTATAAAATTAAGAATAAATTTTACATAGAGAGATGAACATAATTAATTTCTATACATACTCGACAATGATGCAATTTTGATTATCAAACGTGCAAATGTTAATTTTGATATGTATTAATAATTTTAAAACAAAATTTTGCCGACACTTAATTAATTCTTCCTATAATTCATTTTTTTTCAACACGGTTAAAATCGATTTTCTTAAATTCAACGACAATATCAAATCAAACCTAATTCACTACAAGAAAAGTCGCCCTTTTCAATGAGCATAGAAAGTTGTCATAAGTCTTACGCAACGTTCACTCTTATGTTGCAGCCTTCGATATTACAGTAGAGTAGAGCAGGTGAATGAATACGACAGCAGACAATGCATGTTATGAAAGATTACAAAGCACGTTGCCGATAATACCTTTTTCTTGTATACTCTCAAGACAATTGATTGATTGCTTAATATGAGCACTTGTTTGCTATAGTTCTTTAATTATACCTTATCTTATCCAGCCTAAGCAAAGATTAACCTCATCTTTATAATATATATATATATATATATATATATATATATATATATATATATATATATATATATATATATATATATATATATATATATATATATATATATTGCTTAAATTAGTCGACATTATCTGATATGAAAGGAGGAAATCATCAGTACATGGAAGTTAGACTGAAAATGTCACAATTGATTAGACCTACGAAATTAACTATACATTTTGGAAGGATTAGTTAAAGCATTATAGAAAAAGATGTTATTTATTTAATAATAATTAAGATGAATCAGTCACTTTAATTTGATTATCAATCGATTAGTTCACAAGTCAAATAATTAATGATCTTTCTTGATTTATTCTAGACGGTAGATAACATGTCTCATTCAACACTCACCAAAAGTTCTTTTGATTCAAGTGTTAAAAACTAAACCGGCAACCAAATGAATTATCTTGCAATTTGATCTTACATGTTCTACACCAAATTCTTCAGTCAAAACTAATTTATATTTTATTTTATGTGTCGGTAATCCGAATTCTGACAAAAAAAACAGGTTAATAAACTTGATCACATCTCTTTATCTAGTCAATGTGAGACTTTGTTCACAATTTCTTGACGATCGCCCCATTGAACAAAGCATTGTATTGTCAAGTAGATTTGATCAAAGAGTTTATTTCCATAATACCGAATTTTGATCAAAAGAATGAAAATATCCAATTTTTCTATAATTTCGATTCAATCAACAACCCAAAACAATTGAACTCTTAAACAGGGGCACCTTACGTTCTTGAACCGATAACCAGCTTTCGGCTAACCTAGCATCCTCCGTCCCTCGGGACCAACAAGGGGTAGTACAAGAATATTCACCTGTTGTCCATCGACTACGCCTTTTGGCCTGATCTTAGGAAAGGAGTTTAAATAGTAACAAAAAATTGGGAAACTCCTCTCACTAAATTGAATTAACTAATGATGGCAATTCAAATAGAATTAAAAGCAATAAAGCACTTAAAAACATTCGTATTCTTCATCATTCTTCTCTGGTTGAAGAATATTCATCCTCGAATGATACACAACATCTTCGTCCATTATCTCGTAGTAGTTGTAATTAATTCGATGGATAAAATATATTATAAGTTGGAGTCTCAACATGCCAAGCATTATGTGCTGTGTGAAGTATAACACAATTCACAAATTCGTTACCCCCAACAAGAACCCTAGGAGCCTCATTTGGACAAAATATTCACCAACCTATTAGATTGGACTATATGTCAACCACCGAAAGAGCATTAAATAGATTCATCATAATTGATTAATTATCAATCACAAATTTCGTTTGTGGTTAAAACTAATTTATATAATGAAGTGCTCGACGATTATTCAATTTAAACTTTTGACCAACCGCGAATTTCTTAGACAACTCTTTTTAGAAAACCTAAACATCGGGCCACTAATCAAAAATCAATCACTCTACTTGTACAGTTTTTCACACTTGACAACATCGCATTCATTCATTTTAAAAACTATTTTTTTTAAATCAATGGTTCAGATTTTGACAACATCAGTATTGTCAACCATCATTGAATTGAAAGCTGCAAAAAGATTTTTTTTTTTTCTTCATGTACGAGCCACGCAATAATTAACTAATGTTAACAAATAAAATCTATAATTTATATTATATAATATATACATTTCACACGAATTGGGACTCATTTTATGGGCAATTTTATCTAAGTTATATACACATTTTCAATAATACCCTTTCGAACTAAAAGATGCTCATGAGACAGAAAAGCTACTTCTGAATCTATTTAAATAATTTTCTGAAATTATTTCATCTAGTTAGAATATTTTTAGATGAATGTGGCTTCCCAGAAAGCTCGTCTACAAAAAGTAGAAACAAAATACTGTGCCAAACAGGCCTATAGTGCATTGACCCTTAAAATTCCATCAATTACAGTAGTTAAAGAATGTCACTAAAGCCCAAAAACTAATCACTTGTTTCTTCTCTCTTACAGGAAGTTTGGTGAATTATCCCTTAAAAATATTTCAATAATTAATATAATTAAGGAATAATTCAAAAGAAGTCCAAAATTAATAATTGGTTTCTTCTCTCTGCGTGAAGATTGGGTGTTATGTCAAGAAACATTGTGTGGAAAAGTTATTATTTAATAAAATGCTCATTTTCATTAACAATTCTGTAAACTATATACCAATCTATTAACTCAAAATTGAAAAATAATAGATTTGTAAGACTTAAAAAATAATTTCAGTATCGTGTGCGACGCAATTTAACTGCAATGTCCCCGTTTGAGCCACATTATTTTTTTCGTTATCGTTCTTATACTTATTTTCAACCACACACTCTTCAATAAAATAATATTTTCTATCACATCAATAATTTTTCTTTCTTTTTCAACTACATATCCCCCATTACATAAATAAATAAAAAAAATTGCATTTTGGCTACAAAATGTGCACCAAACAAGCAATCAAGAACATCCATCTTCATCAATTTGAGAAATGATCTTTGAAGCATGTAATAATGAATAAAAAAAATTTGTTTTAAAAATAAAGATGGTAATAAGGTCAAATAAGTACAAGTGGTAAATTAATTTTAAGTTCTTTTAATATTATCATGTTTACTCCTAGAAATGAATTGATATACTGTAGTTGCATCAGCAAAAAAATAAAACACAAATGATAAGCTCAATTTAATTTCAGGCTATGTACTTAAATTGTGCTCTGAGATAAAATTTATGTAGACTAACGAGTTAGCAAGATAGTTCAATTTTTAAATAAATGTTTCTATTGACATCTAAATATGACTAATCATCTAAATTATTATTTTACAAAGCTTTGTATCAAACCTGGTATTATACTTTCTCAAGACACCCTTTATTGAAGTCTCACCTTGGCTGGTGATATTTACACGATTCACTTAATCCTCCCCTAACAAGCCAGTTTTGTTAGATTGAATTAGACATAATATCTTTCATAACATGGTATCAGAGCAGACCCAATTTTGCAATATTGGGTGCACCCAATATCGATTTGTTCACAGTTGTTTGGCATGATCCACGCTGTGCATGAGGAGACGTATTAAAGTCTCACATTGGTTGGTAGTATTTACACGATCCACTTAATAAGGTGAGGGCAATCCTCTCATAACAAGCCGATTTTGATAGGGTGAATTAGACCCAATATCATTCCTAACACCCTTCTTTCGCCATCCTATTTACTTCATCTTAGGATTTTTTTACTTGAAAACAACTCTTCTCTTGTTTTAATTTACTTTTCTTCAATGTACTTCGAATTCGGGGATTCATCCTAAAAAAAAAAAAAATTCAATAAAATCAATAATTAATCTAGTCCGATACAATAACAAAAAAGCCTTGAAAGTGAGTCAAGATACTTATCAATAAACACCCTCAAGTGCATAACAAATTTGTTTTCTCATAATAAGTTGATCAATTTTTCTCCTAGCAGTGCTTTTCTCATCTACCATTCTTTTCAGTTTTCACTATTTATCGTCAAACATTTGACCAGTAATACTGAAATAGAACAATAAAATTTAAATTGATCTCATCTACCATATTTTATCCAGCCGAAAATCAATTAGATAGACCATGTCTCGCATGAGGATCTTGTCAAAGCCTAAAGATGGTTGGACACGACGCCCTTATCAAAGGATTGGCATGTGGATGTGAGATTTGACAAATATGAAAAAAAAAAAAAAAAAAAAAAAACTACATACTCTAGCTAGAGAGACGATAAATTATTTATTTATTTATATTAATGCATTTTACATATAATTATTTCTTCAAGGAATTAGGAGCCATTTGAGTGTTTATTCACCTTCTATGTTTTAATTGTCATTGTCATGAAAAGCCACTTGTGATTAATTAATTATATACAGTCTCCATTCACTGTCTTCAGGTGTGTTAGGTGGTATATTTTTGTTGACTTGATATTATCAATCTGAGCCCGTGACACAAGCGAATTAAGGACTACTACTTTGCAATTCAAATGCCAACAAATCTTACATTGAATTAATCCTTTGAAATAAACTAAAACAGAGAATAAAATATAGTGACCATATCTTGTCTCTTTGATTTTTTTATTTTTTTTTTATTTTATAAAGAATATTGAAGAATCAAAGGTGCAATAAATCTCCTATATTTAATCAGCCGCCGGCCGCCCAAATGATTGGAATAAGGATAATATATTGACAATAATATACTTATTCTGGCATAAGAATAGTTAGTTGTGATCCACAAATTAAACACATTTAAATAATCGTTTTGTTCTTCTAACTCCTTAGTCTATAATCGACTGCTCAATGGTTTGAACCAAAAATACACAAAACAGAAAATAAGAAATAAACGAATATAAAGAATTTTCGGCCAAAGGCCCCCGAAGGTTTGATGACCGCTATCTAACAGCTAATTCCTCATTGAACATTCGTTAGGATTAAACTCAAATTCACTATCACTACCGAAAATAGGCAAAATTCTGATTACAAGAACACAAAACTCTTTAATTTCTCTCAACTTACAGAAAAATCAAAACGTTGTATTTCTCCTTTATAATCACTCAGTATGTACAAAATAGCTCAAAAATTACACAAAGAAAATGAAACAACAAGAGAGAAAGCTGCTGGATTTTCATAATGAAAACCCTAGAGTCGTCCACCGGTATGTATATGAAACAAAGCCAATTTATCATCCAACGGTGCATATTCAGCCACATGTCATTCATCCATTAAAAAAGCCTTTTCGATTTTAGAAAACGTATCAACAAGTAATTCCAGATTCTTCCACTTACTGAACCAGCGTTTTGGGCCAATCCAACTACAACAGATAGGCAGAAAATTCATAAATCGCGTGTATAGTTTACACCAATTCACAGATCAGGCTTATAGTTTAAAAATTCAAAATTCAAGTATATATATTATTAATTAAATATATTTATTAATTAAATATAATAAAGTCACGGTTATACAATTCATGGTCACAGATGCATCCTTATGAGCCACAAATTATTTACTAGTCACATTTTATCAAATTAATTGGTCACAAATTATTTCGAGGTCACAAATCAAAGATTTTATACGTCACAGTTTATTTTATTAGTCACAAATGACCAAATAATTAGTCACATACACCAAATAATAGTGGTCATATACCACCGCCACCAACACTACCACCACGACGACTACAACAACTTGCGACCACCCTCACCCGACCACTGTTGCTGCCACGGCCACGCTGCCACCACAATACAATCATCGTCACCAACAACAGAAACGCACAACCATCGTCGTCGCTGCCGCCACAAACACTTGCTGCAACACCACCTCACAAACACCATCACCACCACACAAAAACCCATCCAAACCCTCCCCAGCCGCCAGATCCACCACACAAACATCATCACCACGACCACAACACACCATCCAAACCCACAAAATCACCACCACCCAAACTGAGCTTAAAACACCATCAAAGTACCCGAACCCTCCATCCGACTCGGTAGCGTCGCGATGCTGTCGCGAACTGCAGCGCAGTGGGAGGGGGAGGGAGAAGGGAGGAGAAGCCGACGGTGGCGGTGGAGACGGCGAGTGAGAGAGTGGAGAGATGAATAGATTGGGAGGGAGTAAAGAGAAATGAATTAGTTTAGGGTTTGAATAGATCAAGTGTTTGATATTTAAAATAAAATACCTGATTTTTGAATAAATAAATTGTAGACCTGATTTTTAAAAAACCAATTTTAAAACACTTGGTGTTTTATAATTTCCCTTCGAAAGAACTAACGAAAAAAAAAATGTTTATTGTCCAAGACATTTGTTATCTAATATTATTTATCGAAATTGTCCAAGGTATTAAATAAATTGATGTGGAATTGCTCTGGAAAATAATCTCTTTTAAGTGTGGGAATTATAATTAAGTTTGTTCATAGTAAAGATTGAGTATTTTCTGGTGCGTATTAATATACTTTATGGACATAAATATATTCTCTAGTCCACTTCGAAGTAACTAGAATTAAAAGAATAGTGTAATACTGTATGAGCATGTTTGATGTAGAATTTTTGAGAATAAATTTTGTGAAAATTATTTTTTTTTCCTTTTTTAGGAAAATGTATGGTTAAAAAGTATACGAAAGTTATGGGTTCGCGTATAAAAATATTTTATTTAGAGAATGTGTAATTAAAGGAAAAATATAAACAATTACTATCAGATGGATAATGTGCCTAATTACTGAGTAGGGCTATGAAGAGAATTGAAAGTGTGCTTAGGCGAATTTGCATAGGTTCTTGTGGGGTCAGTTAATCCCACAAAATTTTCTGAAATTTATTTTATGTTCTTTTCTGTTTTTTTCCTCCCACATTTTGCTCCTAGCCTTCTCTTAAGCATCGAATCCATTCTTCTGTTACCTAGGGCTGTCATTTTTACTAAATATAAATAATTCTCATTTTTCCTAGCCTACGAGCTCAAGTTTTTTTCTTAAAGCTATCAACCGATATTTGGTAACTTTTTTGACGAGCCTACGAGTGGCCACGGCTAGCCGTACCAGCCCCTGCTCGGCTTGTGCTCTTCCCAAAACAAGCCCGAACAGTCCATTGGCTGATCTTCAACGAGCCACTCGATCCTTTTGTCACCTCAATATGCAAATAACCCCTTTAAAACACTTCAGCTATCCCTATAAAATGTGGCTTTTCCATTTTTCCTTGGACAAAATAAGCCAATAAATAATATGATGAAAACGTATGCAAAGGAAGTTATCAGGTTTCATTTCGCAGTAGGTTGACGTGCCTTCAGATTTTCACAATCGCATAATTCAACACAACAAAATGGGATGATTGGGGGAAGAAAACACAAATCTACCAGTACATCAACAAAAAGGAACATATCAATTAATCTGAATGTGACAACCTTAGAAATGAGCATCATAATCCAGGGATCAACATACATACTAGTTCAACCGCACCTATCAAACTCCTGTGTCACAGTTACAGCCATAATCTCTAAGAAATTTCCCGCTTTCATCCAACTTCATGTAAAACTGGTAGTCAAGAAATATTTGACTTTGGACTGGTTACTGTACAGAAGTATATGATGATGAAACCTAATTTTATCAGGGACTCAGGGACCACCCATGGGAACATCATTAACATTAGAAATATTTGTGTTTGCGCCACAAGTGGTAACGTTGTCAGAAGTGTTTTTCTGTGCTTGCCCTGCTCCGAAGCTGAATTCCTGAGGAATGTCCAACGGTTGGTGGGAAAGGAATGAATTGGCACTACTGTTATTGAAAACGGGAACAGGTGGATCATTAGGCTTTGGGAAGCCAAAGCTGAAGGATGGCAGGCTTGGAGGTGAGAAGCTCGGCATTGAAACTATGTTCTCTGTTGAACTGAAAATCTTTTGTTCATATTCCTGTAATTGCTGGTAGACCGCTACAAATCATAAATGAGAAACTAAATGTCAGATATGAAACTGCACCATTTCAGAATGACCGAGTACAGGTAATTACGATTAGCAACTTTGTTCTAGCACTCTCCATCCTAGCTGCCAAGACATTCAAACAGGATCGGAGAGCATCTTTCAAGGCAGAACTGTCAATTGAGGTCGAAAGAATCGCGGACATCATACTAACATTGCAAATGCATTTAATCGAAACTCTAATAGAAATTTTTAGTTGAGTTCATTAATGGCTAAAATGAATCAGTTACTATAAGAAAACATAGTTGGGGAGTTAAATAGTTGTTTTTGGCTTATTGGGGGAATGTGTTATAGAAAACATACCTCCAGGGAGGATTCTGTAATTTTTTAAAACAGAATGGGTCGGTGTCACTGAAATAGTTTAACCACCGGGGGGTGGGGGTGTCACTGATATTTGCTCTGTTTCTTAACAATGATATGCATTTTTTTGATTCCAAAAACTTTGCACTCTAATAGCTCTTGTTTCAAAGTGACTCAATTGACATTTATCATATCAACTCTCATTTATCCATCAGTAATATTCTTGTTTGAAATAAAATTTAGCAATGGATAATCAACAAGCACATGCACCCTTTTAATGATATAAATTAAAAAAGGCAAAGTTGGTATGAACCTTGAGTTAGTTCAACTGAAGGTCTCCGCTCTTTCACCCATTGGTAACTTTGTGCAAGTTTCCAACCTTTGCTTTTCATCAAGTAAGCCATAACTATAGCTGGCGACCTTTCAAAATGCCATAAACACACTTTAGAGTATTTTATGATCTTTACGGAAACAATGTTTAAAAAGACTTAATTTAGTATTAATGCATTTCATCTCTGTGAGGTGAGGCATGAGCCTCAAGGCGCATTGGGGCGTAAGCTTCAAGATAGAACAATTAAAGAATTCGAAAGTACGTAAAATTACAAAATTGTGCTCATAATATACCATAAACCCCTTTTAAAAACATAATAATGCTAATAAATAAATCAATAATAATTAATAAAGTTCTCAAAATCATGTAAAAAAATAAAATCTATTACTAAAAGTGGACAACTAAAAAATTTCTTATATCATCAGTACGAACATGATTTATTAGAGAATCATTAACATCATTGTAATAATCCTCATTACAGATGTCTTTTCATTCTTTGTGGTCATCCTCAAATTGCAATGGTGTATTATCCTTCTCATTTTCCTTCCACGCAAGTAGGAAATAAAAAATAAAAAAATCCATAAAACATTTATAAAGAAATAACACAAAGCTAAGGCCAATGAAATGCAAGGTAAAAGGACGAACACCTTAGTTGGAATGAGGCTCAGACTTGAGGTGTAAGCCTCACCAATGGCATTTAAGGTGCAGATTTTGAGAAATTTTATGATGGCCACACGTGAGACGGAATTCGAGGAGTAAGCCTCAAAAAGTTTTTTAAACCATGCACTTACAATCGAAGAAAATAGCAATTCCAAAGAAATATAGTAAATCCAAGAATAGGCCACATAATTGAATAGGCTTATTTGTACTGGATGGTCATTAAATCATAGACTACCATGGTCCTTAACTTTAATGGTAGATAAACCATATGTCAGCGTTTTAATTACAGTTTGTTAAGTATACAAGCAAACAACGACCCAAAATTTCAAAACCCAACACATTCTCCTTTCCACATCACTTTGAAATCCCCTCGAAAAGAACAATGACAATCAATTAATTAAAAAAAAAGAGCTAAAAGAAAGAAGACACAAGAGCTTCAATTGGCGGTAAAACTTTTCACCTGTTTTTTCCTGACATGCAGTGCACAAGAACCCGTGCCCTGTCTATTTCACATTGTTCTGCATAAATGTTCTCACCAAAATAAGCCTCAAACGAAGTAAACCAAATCAAAGTACGCAATATTCATGAAGCAACTAATTATGTCCAGCCATACTGTCATTAACGACATTAAAATGATTGCATTCACTGTTCACATACCACATGATAGTCATTATAAATTATGATTAAAAAACAAAAACAAAAACAATTATAATAATTACCACTTCAAGTATCAATTAAGAATTTAATAGTAAAGAGTATGGGG
Organism: Fraxinus excelsior; assembly: GCA_019097785.1. Taxonomy (NCBI): domain Eukaryota; kingdom Viridiplantae; phylum Streptophyta; class Magnoliopsida; order Lamiales; family Oleaceae; genus Fraxinus; species Fraxinus excelsior. Next base: position 13,404,852 of record CM032637.1, on the reverse strand, counting down.
ATGGTAGCAACTTAAAGGACAGAGATAGGTGCAGGGGTAAAAGGGGAAGGTAGTCAATTTCGATGGTGATGGCCTGATGGGGGAGACAGACATGAGGATAGAGAAGTTGGAGTTTTTGGGAAATATTTTCTTTTTTTCCAATGAATTATAGTACTTTTTTTCATGGAGGTTATTATAGAAGGCGATAAGCATACATTAGTTCAAAAGATTTCAGAAAAAGAAAATATTTGCCTTGAACAAGAGTATTATATTTCAATATTAGAAAATATTTAGCCCCTGTTTGACAACTATTATTTGGGTAAAACAAAGTTTTGAATAGTGATTTTCAAGAAAATGTATGGTTAAAAAGTAGGGAAAAGTTTTAGGATTACGTGCATAATATTTTATTGTGTGAATGTGCGATTGAAATAAGTATGTAGAAAAAAATGTTTTCAAATAACGATTGTCAAACAGGAGCTTATTTTGAAATACGAGTATAATATTTCAAATTTATTTTTTATATGCTTCTAGTTCGATATTTATTTTGAGTTATATATAAATAGGGACTATTTGATATTATTTTTGATAATCATTCTTTCATTTTTTCCCGTTCTACTCTCTGGTTAATGTGAAACAATAGTCCTCAACATTGATACATAATTTCATTTGACAAAATTTCATTAGTGATTAGAAACTAAATATCTTTCTTTTAACAAGATTTTATTAGCTTAGCAAGGAGGTAGGAGAAAATAATAGATTCATTATTAAGGATTTATGCTGCTTACCAACAGAACTTCACACAAGAGTGTTTAAGGTCGATAATAAAGACTGCACATTCTCCCTTCGCATAGTCATGAATGAAGGTACCATGTATATAAAATGCAACGGGAAGCTGTAGCACGATCTTCTAAAGAAAGAAGACATTCACAGACAGATTCTAGAATGCAAGGGGGAAAAAACACTCACCAAGAAACTTGATTGCATCATCAAATGCCAATTTTTGGTCATCTTGAAGGCAGTGGTAGGTAAAAGAGTTCTTGTAAAGATTTTGACAAGCAGGGACTGTCTGCAGATAGGCCAAGTTTTGCCAATATAAATACACAAAGGTTTCATTATGCGATGATCAACTAAGTCGCAGCAAATTGCCTTGGTGGTAAATGCAAGATAGAAAGGTTAAGTTACTAATATTAGCAATTCATATCGAAAGGGTAAATGACTAAGCACCAATTCTACATATGTTCCCTTGAATAGGTAAGAAGGTAAAACATTTATTTTTTCCATTTTCCTCAGAATTTTCCCCTAAAGTTAGCCTAAAAACTTTTTCTTGGCCTTTCACCTCGAAAAACATACATCCCCATATTGCTGCCAGTTAAACTAACCGTCAAAGTTCTATTCTCCCATATGAATCTAACACACAGAGTACTAAGTTTAACCAAATTGAAGTTCGACCTTGATCAACTCAACAAAATTAACCGAGTAAACAACAATGATGTAGAGAAAGAGAGAGATTACATTGAGGACACGCGAGATACCCTGGGTCTTGAGAAGCTCTGCACGGGAGGCGTTATCGTAGCTGCCTAAGTAGAGGAATTCCGGCAGGATCTCGGAGGGAAAGGCGCTGACTTGGATCGAAGAGGCGGCGGAATTGTCGGAGCCGGATGGCATGCGGTGGCCGCAGATGCCGCAAACCTCGCCTTCCTCGTACTTGTGGTAATGCCCACAAACCCCACACGGATTCTCTCTCTCTCTTTTCCTCATCAATGATGATTCACGACCCGATTCAATCCAATTCAATTCAATCGATTCAATGCTAATGATTATAGCTATTTAATCAGGGGAGGAAGAGAAGCCTGATTCGAAGTTGAAAGGGGGATTTTTCAAAAAAGAAATGTCCTGTAGGTTTAGGAGTTAGGACTGGCAAACAAGAGCATAAACTTTTGGGTAAAATCCAGCTGAGTCCCCAATCTTTATCACCGTGATAAATGAAAGTCCTCAAATATCCGATATATAAACCTATGCATGTCATTATCCGTCAGTATGATCTTATCCTATCTTTGCAGAGTGTAATTCTTTTTTTAACCGCCTCGTCCTGCCCCCATTTAGTTATTAGCCCCCACCCCACCCCCCCACCCCCCAAAATTATTTAGTAAATAATATATTTTTGAATAATAAATTTATGGAGAATATGAGGTTAAAAATAAATAAAAATTTTAGATTTACGTTAAATATTATTTTATTGAAAAATATGTGATTAAAAAGAAAAATATGTATTTTGAAAATAATGAGAATCAAACAATAGCTTAATGTGAAAATTACACCACAACATGTATTTAAATATGACAATTCTAAAATCAAGTATAAAATTTATTTATGCATAAATAAGGTGATGAATCAATTTTTTTTTTAATTTTAAATAATAATATTATAAAAATAAATTAATCAATCTATCCACCTCACTACCCACTCCCACACTCACTTCAAACCATTTTCATTTTCTTCTTTTACTCTATCCTTTCCATTGTCTCTCCATTCTATTTTTCTTATATTTAACTTCCCATCATTGGTGCTTCGATGAGCAAGAGAATCGGCCAGAAAGAGAATGTCCTTCGTACGAAGTGAATCGTTGTTGTGAGTAGCGCTTATAGACAGAGACGAACCGATCGCTGTGTGCGGGGCGATCTGAGCACCACACAACGACGAATTGACACTCAGATTATGCCATTGCAACGACAATCTTTAATTATTTTCAATGGCGCCACTGAAGTAAAGATAAGCACCACCATTCAGTTCGCCCAAATCGTCACCCATATTTTCAATTTGCCCAGCATCAGCGTCACCCACAAATTAACGCATTTTTATGCATAGTCATTTTGCATGTTTGAGCCATATTATTTTGGAAGAATATATTTTGGAATAGTAGATTGATGGAGAATGTGTGGGTGAAAATGAAAGAAAAGTTATTGATGTGATGAAAGTATTATTTTATTGAAAAATGTGGGGTTGAAAATGAGTAAAAGAATGAAAATGAATTTTTAATGTGTATCAAACAGGGGCCACAAGTATTCACATAATCACTAGTGAATAGCAGATCTTATGGGCAGCGCTCGGTTCGTCGCGCTTTGTGGTGGTTTGCGGTGATTTTTGGTGTTTTGCAGCGTTTTGTAGTGTATCTATTTATCTAGGTATTATTTTGGTGGTTTGCTTGGTTTTTTTATTATTTTGGTAGTTCGAGAGTTGGTTTGATTAATGGTGGTTTGCATGTTTGCAATTTGCAAATTGTGATTGTTAGTGGTGGTTGTGCGATAGCGATGGTTGTGGTTGTGGTTGTGGTGGTGTGTTGGTGGTGGAGGCGGTTGTTAGCGGTTTGCACATTGTTATGTCGATGCTTGTTAGGTCATGGTGAGTCACAATTTGTTCACGGGGTCACATTGCGTAGGATACAGAGTAATACGTCACAAATTAATTAAAATTGGTCACATATCAATATTCATAGGCCACAAATCAATTAAAATTGGTTATAGATCAATGTTCACACATCAAAGATTAATTAAAATTGGTCACAAATTATTGATTTATGTTCACAAGTTACACTTTATTGGACGCCAGAGCACGGTATAAGGACCATTGTATCCCTAGTTTGTATAATGGGTAAAAAACAAAGAAGAAAAGAAAACTCAAAGAATCGTCTTTAGGATAGCTCAAACCCCATCCCACTGATGTGCACTATCATTGTCGTCTATACCCAACATCGCCAAACACTTGAAAATCCCCAATATTACATACCATAGCCGACAATACTTCCAACATTATACCAATTGTTATGTCCTTCACACCTAGCATCTACTTCGTTCGATAATGACATCAATAACCTTAGCATCATTCGTCATTATAGGCGCCATCTCTCCACTCCAACATTCAAGTCCTAGACACGAAAGAAATGAAACGGTGTATAAAATTTGAATATGTTGGAAAGATCTAAGGTACCAAGCCCTTATTTATAGGCTTCATCCTTGCTCATGTTTTATGTAGGCTATTTAGCTTGTGTTTGACATCCATTTTGGGAAAAAAATAAATTCTGGAATAGTGATTGATGGAAGAATATGTGGTTAAAAAGTAAGGAGAATTTTTTGGTTTATGTGTAATATTATTTTATTGATAGAATGTGTGGTTAAAATGAAGAAAGAGAAAGAAAAATGAGAAATAGAATGAGTTTCAAACAAGGGCTTAGAGAGGGACATGCCTCGTTATACATCTTTGAAAATATGGAAAAATATATATAGGAAGTGGAGTTCCTTGACATTACAACGCTATCACGTCTATATGAGTTTAGTAAAAGTTGAGCTAAATGGTATTTCTACTCGACGACTTCACTCGAGGAATGGAGGTCGACTAGTAGTCAAGTGTTATGTACTCCCCCTAAGCTTAGTCCTAAACCTTGCCCAAAGATGAGCCTCATTATAACTATCGGGTTAGGACATGCGTTCGAAGGCACATTCAGTTGTAGCCTACTACCTACCTGTATGTCAAGTGGAACATTTAAGGAGCTTCTACCAAGGGTTGAAATGCAAAATTAGTACTAGGTCGGCCATAAGTATCACAAAGCTCCACTCCTCAACGCCTTTAAATAGGGGTTCACTAGTTCCTTTTTTTAGTATTGTAAACATATTCTCTCCTAAGCTCCTTAATCGAGTTTTGTTTTCAACCTATCTCAAGTTCTTTTCATTCTTAACATTTCTGTATTTTTCCAAGTATAAAATAAGTATTTCTTCAAATAATGAATCAAGTGATAGAGACAACCAATATCCAGGATATTCGGAAGAACCTCGTAGTGACCATCGTTTGGGAGATATGACGCCTTAGTTGACCATGACATCATCGGTCAACCTGGTCCTTCAAGTACCCTGACTCTTAGGGGTGAGAATGTATTGCTTGAGATCCCAAAAATGGGTAGCATTTACAACAAAGATTAAATTAACAAAGCCATTAAAGAAGTTTAAATTGTTTCCCTGTCATTTTTTGGAGCGCTTCTTTAAAAGAGCATTTCACAGTGATAAACCCATTCGAAATCACAATATTTAAAGACAACATGGACACATGATTCTAATTTTTGTCTCTATTGTCAATAAGAACCACCTAACACCAAGTTAGATTACTTTATATGCTCGGCGAATATCAATTTATTTTCTTTGCTTTTGCCTTTTGAATGGCATCGATCCATCTCTTGACCTTTTCCCGTGCGTCTTTAAGATGCATTCATCATGCGAGTATAACTATTATTTTTTACTTAACAACTAACATCTACTTTACTTTCCTCGCTATCCAAATTTCAATAATGAGTAGAAGAGTCATTTCATTTTTGTCAAATGACATGAGGGAGCTTCGCTTTTGTACCTCTTGGACGATGTCTCAAGTTGGGATTTTCAATCAATTGCCCGATCTCGACTAGGCATTGCAAGGCTGCCTTGATAAGTAGCTGAGTTTAGATCCATTTGGCACCATATCAAGTAAATTTATTATTATCAGAACTAGTTGTCCATCGGATCGGCCAACCTTCTTTACATGGTCATTTCTTTCTCTCTCATTCATTTGACTAATTGATAATCTATATGTTAACACACTAAAAATGCAGCCCAAAAATCAAAGGGAAGTCCAATTGAGAAACCCAAGATGAAGACCCAATGGAAATCGATTAAAAGGCCCAAGAATAAAAACCCAATCTGGAAACCTGAGAAAATGCCTGAATATTGGAAGCCCGAGAGCGAAGGAGTATCATCGCCCAAGCCCATGGGACGCCTAGAAGTTGAACGAGTGAAGTACTGCACAATCTCCCAGAGCGATAGCCTCACCATCGCCCAAACTCTCAAGTCGCCCAGAATTAGACAAATCTAAAAGGTGTAGTTTATCCAATTCAGCAGTTACGAAAGCAGTTGTCAAGTAAACCCGGCACGCCCCCCACGATCCAGAAACAGGTAGTTAAAAGGCAAGAGTAGTGGCAACGGTTACTAAGTAACCTCTCTCCAATAAGCAGTTCCTCACTGAAGAAGCGGATAGTCACGAAGGTAATGGAGCAGTTCCAAGCAGTTTCGTTAACCAAGAGAAGCCCGGAAGTATAAAAAGAAGTGAAGTTGTAGAAGAAAAAGACCCCGAATCAAAAACTCTCGACAAGAGAATATGTAATTTTCATTTCCTTAGTTTAAATTTAATCATTTCTCAGTACTCGTGTGCTTGCGTCCCTTGGAGGTGTTTTGTCTACTTTCCAATTATAACTCTTCACTAGTAAACGCACCCCTTTTTAGGACTTTGTCTCAAGAGGTTTGTTCCTTACACAATCGTCTGAACCTTTTCTTGTAATTATTGGCGGGTTGGAAAACACGCGAAAACACTATATATATGTTTGAACCCCATTTTTACAAAAAATGTATTTTTTTTTTTCAAAATTCATTCTCAACCACACATCCTCTTATAAAATAATTATACACATATTTCAAAAAATTTCCTTATTTTATAATCACATATTATCCAAAAATTTGTCCATGTTACAATTAATGGCGCCATGTTTCAAATGTCATCTCTTTAATCTCAAAAGTGATTGGGTAAGAGGTTTAATAAATTTAAATGGTATTGCAATTTGTGGTTAAAAATTATATATATTTTTTAATTTACGTGTAAAATATTTTACTGTATGAATGTTTGGTTGAAAATGATTCCGTTAAAAAAAAGAGTCTTGAGATAATGAAGTGACAAATATGAGCTAAATTGAAATATGTTCAATACTTTCTAAAGCTCGTTTGCTGAATCTCAAAGGCCTCAATTGATAAGTTATTAATTCTATGAGGGTCAAATTGAAAATGATTGTCATATTGAGAGGTAATCAAAAAAGGGGAAAAAAGCACTTCAATAAAATACCCATTTCTAAATCGGTCCTTCTCTTCTACGAATCGTCGCTCTTCGCCGAGAACTCTATTAGCCGATGAAGCTTTAACATCAGCTCAATCTCACATCTCGATTCTATTGGATTTTTTTTTTGTTTATTTTAATTAATTAAATTTTTTTTTTTTCTCTTTGGATTGGCTCCTGTCTATTCCACTTTCAGTTTTGGCCGTATTTATAATTTTGGTAAGTCACTGGATTTAAAAATTTTATTTTCTAATTCATTATTAATTTCAGTAATTTTTGCACCCAATTCAAAAATCCAGCGCGCATTTAATCATCATTCATGGTTTCCCCCAATTTGGATAGAAACCTAACATTGTCAAATTCCTTTGATGCCGCCGTCATTTAAACTCGATGAATATCTGCTGTTGTTTTCATACTGACCCAATTGTCTTCCACGTGTAATTGCATGCTACGGAAATTAAATACTTCAATATATTTGATTTTCCTATTTTCTATAATGTGAATAAGTTGAAAGTTAGGAATTTGTTAAAGAATTTCACACACACACACACACACACACACACACACACACATATTGGTGCTAAGAAGTGGATTGGAATTAAATGAGAACATGCATCCTTCCACACTCTTCCAATTTTGTAATCCTTAATTGCATTGTAAATTGGATGAAAGTTTGGTAAAATGGTAATTTTGATTATAATCTTCTGGAGGCTTAAAAATAAAAAGATAGATTGCCTCTAGATTTTATGGCCATTTGCATTTAACTCTCGATTTCATCATTAATGTGCTTTTTACTGTGAAATTTGTTATGTGGCAAATGATTAGATTGAATCCTCTTGTTTTGAGCTGTGTGCACGATTCTTTAGCAATAGACATCTGTACTTGTAGTGTTATAATTTTGACTATCAATGGATTCAAATGTTTTTTGCCTGAAATCTTGTTAACAGCTTGAATTTCTGAAGCCACTATGAATCACAAATCCGTTCTATAGCCATAGGATCCAACCATTTGTTGTGTAATGCATAGCTGGAAATCTTCAAGTTGAATTTATGGTCCTGTGAAATTCATGTGCTTTCAGGGTATATTTTCAGCAAGTTTAAATGTTTCTTTTTGATAAATTATATGATTTTTTTTAGTAAAAGAAAAATATATTCCTACCATAAAAAATCAGAATAAAATATGGAGATGAATGGAAAAAGATTGTTGCCTAAGGGAAAGAGGTATAAAAGAAGTTGCATTTAGTTTTCTTCCTCCTGTATGCATTAGAAGCCCACCTATTATCTTCTGATTCCAAACCACCTTTACCGTACACAAGGTACTTCTACATAAACCTTTGGTCTCCCACTTCCTTTAAAAGCTTTAGCAAAGGAAAAAAGTGCTGCTTTGGTAAAATGCATGACCTAAGCCATTTATGAAGAGTGAATGAAGGTGCTGACTCTTGCACACAACATTATATGAATAATGGGTTGTGCTTTCCCCATTTTCCTTGCACAGAAGAAGAGAACTACAGAAAGAAGCTTTCTTTTCCTCCGTAAGAGCATGTGTTGGTGGGCTTATTTGATGTGATTTATGCTCTCTCCTGCTTATAAGAACCAAATAACGAGGCTGTAACCTGTTTAATGTGATTTATGTTCATTAAGCACATATCAAATGTTTTACCTAGTAAAGACGAGTATTTCCAACTATAATTGGATTGACTGATTTTGAGACTTCTGTCAAGGACTTCCATTGTGTCATGAAACATTAATTCCCCTACTTCAGTTGATTCATTGGTGGCTTTCTTAACTCATTATTCTCAGTTTATCGAGTTTAAATTGTTATTTTCTTATGGAATATTCAATTTGATTTTATGCAATATTAAAGAAGTGATAAAAACCTTAGAGAAACATTTGGAATAAGCATATTTCTGAAACCAGGGAACAAGTCTGATTAGTGATGAAATCATCTTTTGTTCTTAAAAGGAGCAAAAAATGCAAGCATCTTGCAGAAAATACACATTGACCTTTCAAATAGACTACGATACGGGGACGGTAAAATGTAGCGCACTGTGCGTTTAAACAACGTGAACAGGAAAGCTTGTCCCAAATTTTCCAATCTAGTATCACTAGCTATTTGATTTAGAAATTTTATGAGATTATCTTTTCTGAATGCTCGTTCATTGGGTCATGACCCATCTTTTCCCATTGCAGGTACCCTGGTCAGACAATATGGGCGGCATTACTTACGGAACATGACCGATTAGGGATGCATTATTCCAATTGGCATATTATGTTGTTTATCTAAATGTTGGAACTCTGGTTATTTGTGTTATGAAGGACAAATTCATTAGCCTAGGCAAAGATGAATATGAATTTACCCACGCACCACCTTTCAGGGCAGATATCAGGACAGGCACTGAACCAAGCTGGTACTTCAGTGCCTGGACTGGCACAGCAAAATGGGAATTCTCTACCTGGCCAGATGCAAAATCCTAGCGTCCATCGCGGTGTCCCATATATGGATCCTGAATTTGCAAAAGAACGCAGACATATGGCAGGAAAAATGTAAACTTCTGTTATTTATGTCATTTATAGATACACTTTTTCTTGCTGTTATTTGATCTATTTATCTGATTGAATTGGATCATATGCATGACGGGGTTAATGAAGCAGATAATAACTTTATAGCATCAGCTTGGCCCAAAGTCCTTGTAGTTATGGGTCTACTTCCATAATAGTTTCATGTCAGTTTTTTTTTTTCTCCCTCCCCCCCTTCCCAACAAAAGGAGACTCAAACTCAGGTCCATGACCTGGTAAGGTTTCACTCTTACCACTTGATCTAGTCTTTGGTCCTGGTTTCGTATGTCAATTGTTTTACCTAGGAACATTAAAAAAATGGAACGTGGATTTCATGTTCTGCTGCTGAATATTCTATATGCTAACCAAACTTTAACTTATATCAATATTATTGGCAAGTTCCTTGATTTTTGTTCCACGAATCCCCCTCCTTCCCCAAGGAATTATGTTCTATAATAAACTGTAGTAGGATGGTGGTTCTCTATGTTTCTGTGTGTGAAGATTTTAAAATAAAACAATGATAAAATGAAAACTTTTGATGGCAATAGGCGTTTAAGCAGGCATGTGCCGTGTAACTTGCTCTGCAAGTTTTTGTGAGACTGAAGTCCAAATGGCATTTTTGCATCAGGATTTTTTTTAGTTATTTTTGTTTAAAATATGTGCAACTGAATGTTCCAAAAACATCACTATATATATAAAAAAAAAGATTTATTAAACTGGCTGGAAGTGTGGTTATCCAGCTTTTCTAGATTTTTATAGTATTTGAGTAGAGCTGGCCTTCTATCTTCAGCATATGGAGCACCACATGTGTTTTGGCATATAGAAAATGATTTGGCTTCTTTGTTGCATTGTGGTGAGTAATTATAGAAGATATGCTCTGCAATGGTAGCAAAACAAATCGATATAAAGTTCTTGTAATCTGTACATGACTTTTGTAAGAAGTATTGCTGTTTAACAGTGGCCAATTAACTGATATTTGAGCTGTAAAGTTATATTTTTCTTTTGTTGCACTCAACTGCATTCATTCATATGGTTTCTCTTTTCTGTTTATGGAGAGGATCTTTTGTTACAATGACATTTTCCCCTTCATTCACTTGCCAGTCTCGAGATGATTGGATGAAATCACGCTGTTGTGTTATAGCAACCATCTCTTGTTTCATTTTGCATCTTTAATTGGGATATATGTATATATTATGCTCATTTGATTGCAGCATTAATACTATACTATTGTTTTGGCAACATATTTTGCTTTGTCTTATCTCATTCTTTCTCCTCACATCTGGTGAAATTTTTTATTTGGTCACTTTCTTCAAGTACCCTATGTAAGGTTGTAAAAATTACTTCCTGGACCATGTCACAAACATGTAGGTGCTCTTGCATTTATGATTTCACACATAATGAACTTTGATCTAAAGTTATGGCGTTTCTATTCTACAGCCTTGAATTTCTCAACCAGCGGCGGCAGCAATCTCAAGAAGTACCTGTGAAGAAAATGATGGATTTAGTAAGACGCCTAGATGAAGGTCTGGTTAAGAGTGCCAGTTCAAAGGTTTGTCATAGTTCAATCTTTGTTTACAACAAGCGTAACATATGCATTATGGTATTTGACTTGAGATTAAACTTTCAATATGATTTCCATTCTTTCCTATAATCACATATTAGGAAAATCTGCTGGCTTGTTATAAAGTATCTTGGAAAGATTCTTATACTGGTGAAATAAATAATTGCCAAGTGTGTAAATATTCTAATGTCTTTATCTTGTATGTCTTGTGTTATAGGAGGAGTATCTGAATCTGTCAACCTTGGAAAGGCGTCTGCACTTTCTGATTAAACGATCACCCATGAGTAATCAAAACCAGCAATTTTCACATGCTAATACTTCTGCTTCCATTGGAACAATGATTCCAACTCCTGGATTGATGCAACCTGGGAATTCAAGCCTTATAGGAACATCGTCTGTTGATAGTTCAGTTATTGCCAACAATAATTCTAATATTCCATCATCCAATGTCAATTCTGGAGGCTTCATGTCTACTGGAAATGGGTCCTCTGGGAGCGTGCATGGTTGTTCTTTTAGTTCCTCTGATGCTACTTACAAATCTTGTGATCTATCGAAATGAGAAGCTTATTAATTTGTCCTTTCCTTACTGTTTCACTGAATATTTCTTCGCAGGAACATTATCTGGTGGATATCAACAGCCGTCTTCCAGTTTCTCGAGCAATTCTGGTGGAAATAATTTGATGACATCCATGGGTGTACAAAGAATGGCAAGCCAAATGATTCCTACTCCTGGATTTAATAGTTCTAGTAATAATGATGTAAATACTAATGCTAATAATCAGCCGTTCATGAATATGGAATCCTCTAATAATATTGGTGCATTTCAAACTGGTGAATCTACAATTGTATCACAGTCCATGCAGCAAAAGCAGCATGTTGGTGGTCAAAACAGTCGTATATTGCATAATATTGGTGGCCATTTAGGTGGCGGAATTAGGTCTACCTTGCAGCAAAAGTCCTATGGATTATCAAATGGCCCCTTAAATGGTGGGTTGGGGATGATGGTAAATAATACGATGAATGACGCAGGAGCTTCTGAGGGCTATTTAACAGGAACACTGTACGGAAATTCCCCCAAACCCTTGGAACAACATTTTGATCAACATCAGCGAACAGTAATGCATGGTACTCTCTCTCTCTCTGTCTGTGTGTGTGTGTGTGTGTGTTCGAAGATTTTGATATTTGTGGTTTTGGATAAAAGAATTAGAAATTGATCTTTCAGTTGTCTTTTACTGGTATTCTCACTGCAAATAGCCCACTTGACAGGTAATGGGTATGGAATTGGTGCTGCTGAATCTGCCGGGTCTGGAAACTTGTATGCTTCACAGATGGTGAACAATCAGAGCTTGAATGCTGTGTCTTTGCAGTCCATGCCGAAAACAAACTCTCCTTTGATGACCAATCAGACGAATGTTCACTCTACTCAACAGGTGACGAGTATGAACCCTCAATTAATTGATCAATCAGAAAAGATGAACTATCAATCACAATACTCAGGGAGAGATGATCTTGTAAATTCCCATCAACACCAACAATTTCATCAGTCGTCTCATCAATTTCAGCGCCATCAACTTGTTCAACATCAACTCCAGCAAAAGCAGCAAAGTCAACAACACCAGCTCATGTTGAAGAATGACATTTTTGCCCAGTCTCAGTTGTTATCAAATACTGATTCTGAAGGGAAGCCTGAGATAGAGCATCGTGATGAAGGTCTGCACTTCCAAGTCCCTGAGCCATTTCAATTTTCAGATATGCAGACTCAATTACCACAGAACCCCATGGAAACCCGTTCAAGAGGTGCTCAGTTGCTCTCACATCCTTCATGCTCACAAGATGCCTTTTCATCACTAACTCAAACTTCGGATCAGATGCAACAGTTGATGCATCCTGATCAGTTTGCTACTAACCCAGAAAGTGATTTGAGCGGTATTTCTGGTGGCGTCCAACCGGATACAGCACTTCAAGGTCAATGGTATCCCAACTCTCAGGATGGGTCTCATATATTGGGGAGACTCCCACATGATCAAAATATGCACAAGGATTCTCGTCAGGGTATAAGTGGGCAAAACGTAGCTCAGCAAAACAATTTATCTTCAGAAGAATCAATTATTGGTCAATCGGATGCTACTAAATCCAAAGAACCTCTGAATGTAAGTGGCACTGTCTGTAGATCCAATAACCTTAATCGTGAACGGCAGTTCAAGAATCAACAGAGATGGCTATTGTTTTTACGCCATGCTCGTCAATGTCAGGCTCCAGAAGGAAAATGTCAAGATCCCAATTGCTTAACGGCACAAAATCTGTTGAAACATATGGAAAGATGCAACGTATTTCAATGTACATATCCACGTTGCCGCGCCACAAAGGTTTTAATCAATCATCACAGGCGCTGTAAGGATGCAAGTTGCCCTGTTTGCATTCCTGTTAAGAATTTTGTGCAGGCACAGTTAAAGGCATTTGCTCGTTCTGATATCAATTCCAGTCTACCAAATCCAGTCAATGGCTCCTGTAAATCCTTTGATGCTGCTGAAATTGCAGGTAGGTCGACTCCGAAGACAAACCCAACAGTAGCTGAAACTCCAGAAGATTTACACCCTTCTATTAAACGCATAAAGACTGAACCAACCTCCCGATCTCTAGTGTCTGAAAGTGAAAGTTCTGTTGTACCAGATGCTTCCACAAATGGATCTCATCTCCTTCCAAAGGCACAACATGCTGAACAACACCGTGACTCTTGTATGCCAACAAAACCTGAAGTTACAGAAATAAAGATTGAGGTTCCTACAAGTGTTGGACAAAGTAGTCCAAAGAGTGTTGAGATGAAAAAGGATAATTTTGGCAATATCTACATTCAAAGTGTCGATCAAATCATGCAGAAAAATTCTGCTGGCTTTGATTTTAAGGAGGGCATTACAATTGAGAAGGAATTGGACCAGGATAAACAAGTAAACACATCATTACCTGCTGAAAATGTATCGAAGTCTGGGAAGCCAACCATAAAAGGAGTCTCGATGACGGAGCTGTTCACCCCTGAACAAGTTCGGGAGCACATTAGAGGTCTGAGACAGTGGGTTGGACAGGTTAGTCTATTTTACCTATTCGTGTTACCTTATTGAAGAGGCAATTATATATCTTGATATTCTCAGTTAGGAAATTGCTGTAGCATGCACGTATGCTACATTTCTGCATTTCTCTAATTGCTGGGAAGATCTTTACACCCGAAGATGATTGTTGAAATACTGTTAACATGTAGAACCATCTTTCTTCAATAAAAAATGTCACGATTGTACAATCTAAATTTATACTTAGCTACCAAAGAAATGAGAAGTTAGTAGACTGATAAAGCATGTGTTATTTTTTCAATGAACGGTCATTCTAATTGAAAACTTTGATATTAGGCAGTGTTATTTTGTTAATTCAAACATTTTACATCATTGTCCCCTTCAGTCTCGGTATAGTTGTAATTTATTCGTACATGATAATCTAGCAGGCTTCTCTTTTACATACCGCTTAGAATATTTCACTTTTCTACACATTTTGTGGGACCCACATCTACCCGTTTATAATTTAGAGCTTGTTTGAGTCCCATTTTTTTTTTTTGGAAATAATGCATTTTGGAATAGTATTTTGATGGATAATGTGTGGTTAAAAAATAAGGAACGGTTTTGGGTTTGCATGTAATATTATTTTATTGAAGAATGTGTGGTTGAAAATAAGAGAGGGAAAGATGTATTTTGAAAATAAAAGGGACCAAACAAGGGTTTAAACTGTTTATAAATGGTTTCCAAACAAATTTTGAATTAAATAAGGGATTGGCTCCATTTCTACGCAGTCCATCTCATGCACATTGGTGGCAACACAATTTAGTTGGTTAATTGAAATTGAGTCAGGAACTTGTTAAGCAAGTTATATACTCTTAAGACAGACAGTTATCCACTTCTGATTATATAATTGTCGAGCAGTGCCTGTGCCCATATTTTCTTCTTTTGATGGGTTCTCCTTTCTTTTGTTTCTTTTTTTTTTTTTTTTTTATTACAATTTTTTTTATTTAGTTATTTCATTTTATGTTGTTTGGGTAGGATATAGCAATTTCTGGATTTGATCTCGCCGATTTATTTTCAGCAACCTCTTCAAGGGGTTTAATTCCTTATCATGTGTTCTTCTTGTGCAATGGTTTCTAATTTTTCATTTTCTTTTACAGAGCAAAGCAAAAGCAGAAAAAAATCAAGCAATGGAGCGTACAATGAGTGAGAATTCTTGCCAGTTGTGTGCAGTTGAGAAGCTTACCTTTGAACCACCACCAATATATTGTACACCTTGTGGTGCTCGCGTTAAAAGAAATGCGATGTACTATACCTTTGGGGCGGGTGATACTCGTCATTACTTCTGCATTCCCTGCTATAATGAAGCCCGTGGAGATACCATTGTAGTTGATGCAAATTCTATTCCAAAGGCAAGGATGGAGAAGAAGAAAAATGATGAGGAAACTGAAGAATGGGTATGTATACCTACTAAATTAGTTTTTATGCCCATGGTAGCCTAAGATATTGACAATCTGTTTCATTGCAGTGGGTACAATGTGATAAGTGTGAAGCATGGCAACATCAAATATGTGCATTATTTAATGGTAGAAGGAATGATGGAGGACAAGCTGAGTACACTTGTCCAAATTGTTACATAGAGGAAGTTGAAAGAGGAGAACGTATGCCATTACAGCAGAGTGCTGTTCTTGGGGCAAAAGATTTGCCTAGAACAATTTTGAGCGATCACATTGAGCAGCGATTGTTTAGACGGCTAAAGCTAGAAAGACAGGAAAGAGCTAGGCTTCAAGGAAAAAGTTATGATGAGGTGATTCAATTGACTTGCTATGTATATGCAGTAGTGGCTGATGTTCTTTCTATTTCTATGATCTGTGGTGATGCTGTAAATACTAAGATATTTGCTTCGTGTGTCCCTGTTCAATATTTGGGTTTATATTTTCCTACTTTCGAGTAGCTTAAGGAAATCAATAAATATAGAGAATATTTTAACCAGTGTAGATTTTGATGCTGTAATTCCAAAAATATTCAATGGCTCTTATCTGTAATTTTGAGGGTAAAGAACATGTCAGCAGTAATCAGCAATTATGGCGCAGAACTGGAATTGAAATTCTTGAAACAAAAAATAAAGTTGAAAAACTCGAAAATATGTAGAGAATAACTTGATTATAATGAATTGGTTACTGAAATAATTGCAAAGCCTTAGTCTATATAGGCAAAATAATCTCCTAATCCTAATAGCTTCAGGAAGATAAGTAATTAATTAAAACTTAAAAAGAATAAAAAGTCTTAATCAAAACAAGAAATAAAATCATATTAGAACAAGAAATAATTTCATGTCCTATTTGAGATAGAATTGTCCTGCATCAAATTCCCTGAAATTTTCGTTTTTTTTTTATCTCAAATTATTAACTGTGAATTATTTGAATAAAGCCATTAGGTTTTGGGATTCCAGACTTTAATCATTCTTCATGTTGAAAAATTATATTCCAATATATGCAGTTAGAATAAAAAGTTTATATAGACTTAGTTGTACCATAATAAAAATAAGTTTTTAGGAATGTAATTTTGTTGGGTTGTCTTTTGATTTGAAGTTTAGATCTAATTACTCTTTTATAGTTTTATGAATTTGACATTTCATATTAGTTACTAGAGTTAACTTAATAAAAGTTGTCTTAGTTTATGCATCGAGGTTCTTTAGAAAATTGTTTCCTCCCGGCCTTATTTTCTTTTAGGGCTACTTTTACATGTAATTTATCTGAATCCTCATTTATAAGATCACGTGCTCTTTTGTTTTTTCTTTTGTGTGGTAATCACATGCCAAGTTTGACTGGGCTGAGCATATTTTTTTGTTTTCTTTATTTCTTATACCATATTAATTCACCTGGATAACTATTTTGCATTCCTACTGATATTACCACCACTACTATTACTACTGCTTTTACGTCACGTGTTCTCTTTGTGTTCCCGTGTTTGTGATTGTTCTTATGTTGATTTTGTCAGGTTCCAGGAGCAGAATCACTTGTTGTAAGAGTCGTTTCCTCAGTGGACAAAAAGTTGGAAGTTAAACCGCGGTTTCTTGAAATTTTTCAAGAAGAAAACTATCCGTCAGAGTTCCCATATAAATCTAAGGTGTTGCACATGGAGACCTGAATTTACTTACGGAATGCCCATAAGTGATTCGGTTCCTGATTTAAGTTCATTTATTTTAATTAGATTATGTTGTGCAGGATTTGAAAAAAATGTAGTCTAAATAAATTCATATCTATATCTTTTTCCTTAGTTTTGGTCTTCTCTCATTAGTATTGTCTTAACTTTTATCCTTTTCAGTCTTTTTTGGGAGAGAGCGGGGAGGTAGATTTAAAGGGCAGATGTCCGTTGTAGAATACTGGAAACAGCTACTACTGTGAAAAAATAAACTGTGTGTCTCTGTGGTTAGAGAGGACGGTGAGGGAGGAAGATCTTTGTTGGAAGATTTTTAGTGGAGATAATGATATTATCATGCCTAATGTGTATCTGCCCAAAATTATGGAGAACACTTACGAACAGTAGTTTGATATGTCTTTTCAATCAGAAGGCATGGAACACTTTTGTTTCTTAAGATGATCATCTTTATTGTGCTTTCGTGTGCCCTTAATTAATTTTTCAGACTATGAACTAAAAGTTTCATCTTCCAGGTGTTATTATTATTTCAAAAAATTGAAGGCGTCGAAGTATGCCTTTTTGGCATGTATCTTCAGGAATTTGGATCAGAATGTCTGCAGCCGAATCATCGCCGAGTCTATCTATCGTATCTAGATTCTGTCAAGTACTTCCGGCCAGAGGTCAAAGCAGTGACAGGAGAGGCTCTTCGTACATTTGTGTACCATGAAATTTTGGCAAGTTTTTTAGCTCTTATTTGTCTTTGTTCACTGATTCCTCTAGGAAGTTTCTTTTTTCCATTCATTGTATCAACAACCTCAATGATATTTCTATTATGTTTCCAGATTGGATATTTAGAATATTGCAAGTTGCGTGGATTTACAAGCTGCTACATATGGGCTTGCCCACCATTGAAGGGTGAAGACTATATTTTATATTGCCACCCAGAAATTCAGAAGACACCAAAATCTGATAAACTCAGGGAGTGGTAAGATTGACAGCTGTCTGACGAGGCACTTTTAGTATGCATTACGAGGAGCATGCTAATGCTTTTTGATGTTTTTAGTTGAGACTTAGATTATATCTCCGATTTCAGGTACTTGTCCATGTTAAGAAAAGCCGCAAAGGAAAATATTGTTGTTGAGCTCACTAATCTATACGATCATTTCTTTGTATCTAATGGTGAATGTAAGGCAAAGGTGACTGCAGCTCGGTTGCCATACTTTGATGGAGATTATTGGCCGGGTGCTGCAGAGGACATGATCTATCAACTACAACAAGAGGAGGATGGAAGAAAACAGCATAAGAAGGGAACTATTAAAAAGACCATTACAAAAAGAGCTTTAAAGGCATCTGGCCAAACTGACCTCTCTGGGAATGCATCAAAGGACCTGATGTTGATGCATAAAGTAATTCTCTTGTTCAAACTCTCTTTAATTAGCCCTCTTCCTCATTTTGAGTTTGTGTAGTCGTACTAATGTTGGTCCTGTTTCATGTTTAAAATTTCTGTGGTTAATAAATATGTTTTGAACATTTACGAAAACAAATAGATATTATTATTTTATTTTAAAATCGCAAGCCATTTCTGGTACTTCTCTTTCGGTTCTCAGGAAAAATCTTTGTTTTTGTAGCTTGGTGAGACAATTAGTCCGATGAAAGAGGATTTTATCATGGTTCACTTGCAGCATGCATGCACACATTGCTGCATTATCATGGTATCTGGAAATTGTTGGGATTGCAAACAGTGCAAAAATTTTCAGCTTTGTGACAAGTAAGGATTCAGCTTACTTTTGACTAAGAGTTAAAACTTCTTCTTTCTTGTATAAAATCCTTCTATTTCCTGTATTATTTCATAGAGCTATCCATCTTCTATTGCCCAAGACAGCTATTAGCCTATTACAATATGAAATATCTATTTGTTGGGTTTGGGGGGTCTTTCCACTTTCCTTCACAAGAAACTGATATTTTTTCATGTATCGATTAGAAAATTACATTTTTTATCATTGATCTACACCGTTTAATGCTCACATGAACCACTAATTTGAAGGATAGATTTGAATTCATTGAAGAAGTATAAATACTTGACATAAAAAATGTAACTGAATTATAGTGACGATTGCCTGCAACTAATCCATCCACTGTGGGCAACATGAATCTATTTCTGTATGTGAAGCAAGATCTTAATTTGGTTTAATGTGAATTGGAATTCTAGTATTCTACTGGTCACACACACACACACACACACACATATATAGTGTCAGAATTACTTGCTGCAAATAGTATTTTACAGTCATCTGGTATGCCTTGATTTCTAATTAAAAGCAAATGGTTTGCTGTTCGTTTTAATGTTGGCTCATTTCATGTGATGGTTAAATGTTTGTAAATCAGCATGTGACATGTATGTGATGCATATGTGTGTACTTATATATATGTATATGTATATATATGTATATGTATGTATATGTATATATATGTATATGTATATATGTATATGTATATATATGTGTATATATATATGTATATATATATATATATATATATATATATATATATATATATATATATGCACAGATGGTGATGTATACGCGCCTGAAGTCGATATTACTTGTTACCTGAGAAGTACAACATGGTTTCATTTTAATCCAAAGTCCTTGTAGTCAATTGCACTTGATCTTTCAAAGAACTAATCTAATTTTTTACTAGAGTAAATGTTTAGTTATCGCAAATGGAATTTACCTACTTTTATAAATCTCCTTTTTGACATATGATTCTACCATTCTTTGCTAGATTGTATAACATTATTTGTTAAAGCGATTGAAATTTGAGGAAGGTGGATCACTGGCACTTGATCAATTAAGTTTACACACCTCAACTAGGTGGTGGGGAATTTGGTTCATTCTTACCGACTGCAGCCTTATGCTCCCGGAGTATCTGCTCCCTCAATATATGCAATCTTCTAAAATGTTATGTTTTTAATTTTTCTGATATTAATAAGCATGTATTTGCTTTACCTATAAATCCATTTGTAGTTGGTTGTGGCATTTGTGGAAGCTGGTTTTGAGTTTCCCTTTCTATAGATTGCAATAGATATTCATCCTTCTACCCCCAACGAGTCCAGCTATGTAATCCCTATGATGTTCCAGTATAGTAGCATGCCGTAAAGTCTGCTGGTAATTGAAAAGCACCCCTTCATTCTAATGCTTTCTCTTACAGCTGCTATGAAGCCGAACAAAAACGTGAGGACAGAGAGAAACATCCTATCTATCAAAAGGACAAGCATGTACTTTATCCAGTAAGTTCTACAGGATTATTGTATTTGGCAATGTGGTTTTGTATGAACTTCTGTGTTTAGTGTGCATTCCTCATGGATATAGTTTAGTTTTTGGATTGAGAAATTGGTAAATATTCAGGTTGAAATCACTGATGTCACGAGTGATACCAAAGATGAAGATGAGATTCTGGAGAGTGAATTCTTTGATACGAGACAGGCATTTCTCAGCCTTTGTCAGGGAAACCACTATCAATATGATACCCTTCGCCGTGCTAAGCATTCCTCTATGATGGTTCTCTACCATCTACACAATCCCACAGCACCAGCTTTTGTAATAACATGCAATGTATGCCACCTTGATATAGATGCTGGTCAAGGTTGGCATTGTGAGACGTGCCCGGATTATGATGTATGCAATACTTGTTATCAGAAAGATGGTGGAATTGATCATCCTCATAAGTTAACTAATCATACATCCATTGATCGTGATGCACAAAATAAAGAAGCAAGACAGATGCGAGTTATGCAGGTATGTTGTTCTCTCTTTTTCGATCATTGCATGTCATTATGCAGCTTTTATGTTCTTTTACCTTCTGAGTTCTACATGTCCTTTTGTTCTGAGGTAATTAGAGTGTTTAATGCACCTTAAAGATGACATGTCAACAAGATATTTAGGCGGGATGGAATGTTCCGCAAAAATAATCGGGTGAAGCTAATATAACTGGGTGAACATCTCCAAGAGACTCTCTAAACACAAATTACTCTTTATTTTAGAGAGTCTATGCTTCAAAATAACCTCTTGAGATTCTTTATTCTGACTTTTTAAAATAAAGAGTCACTATCTATTCATAATTAACAATGATTGCATTTAATAAGTTACAATTTCAAATTTGAATTATTCAAATCACATTTGAATTGATTGACCATGAATATATATAAAAACAAAAATTATGTTAAATAAGAGATGAAGAGAAATCAATAAATGTTCATTGGAAAAAAACAAAATAAAGAGTCAAAATTGAGAATATTGTTGGATTGCATAAAAAATTTACTCTCTAAATTTAAAAATGCTCTCTATTATGTATCAGATGTTCTTTATAAATAGAGTCTATTGGAGACGCTCTTACTAATTAGGAAGGGGCATGAAATGCGAAATTAGTAGTTTAAGCTGATTTTTTTCCACTAAGGGTACAGGAACAATCATGATGTGATGTTCAATTTTATACTTCATTTGCTTGGGTGTCTCATATTTGAAATGTTAGTTTCTAATATAGTCAACAGAGTAACACAAAGACCTTGGAAGCATTTATTTCTTGATGGAGATCTTGTGACTCAACTGTGTTTTGGATTTGCAGCTTAGGAAAATGCTCGATCTCTTGGTACATGCTTCTCAGTGTCGTTCCCCACATTGCCAATATCCAAACTGTCGCAAGGTCAAGGGACTTTTCCGCCATGGTATGCTGTGTAAGATACGTGCTTCTGGAGGTTGTGTTCTTTGTAAGAAAATGTGGTATCTCCTTCAGCTTCATGCTCGAGCATGCAAAGAATCTGAATGCAGTGTACCACGCTGCAGGTTTGTTCTACCAATTCCTACAGCCCTCTTGTCGTTCTCCTTTTCACTGTACTGGAAAACTGATTTTGTATTAAAAAAAAATATGCTTATTAAATTACATGGATTTGATGCAGAGATTTGAAGGAACACTTGAGACGGCTGCAGCAACAGTCTGATTCCCGACGAAGGGCTGCTGTAATGGAAATGATGAGGCAGCGTGCTGCAGAGGTTGCTACCAATTCTTGACGATGATTTTTTTTTTTTTTTTTGTGTATATATACACTAGTTTCGACATTTTGAAGATGCTATTTCTGAGCCAGGCAGATAATTTATTAGTTATAAACTGTGGTGCGGACCGAAACCTAAAACTGAAGAAAATTCGACGCCAAACTCCACAGCAAAATAATTTGCGGGAGTTTCTATTCATCTACAATTCTAAAGATAAGCTTGATGGTGAATTTATAGATCAGGGACTGCTGGCTTCTGTAACAACTGACTCTTTCCTCAAAGGACTGATTTCTAGAAGTGCAAGGTTATGGCTTCAATTCTTTGATTTTTCTGTTGTATTTTATCTCTTGCTCGCATTTGATGGCAAGTGTGTGTACCATAGCTTTTGAAATTGTTTGCTTCAACATAATTTTTTTCAATTTCCTTTAGCATTTTTGTTCTGTTGTAATCCTCAAAATTGTACTTCCTGTAGATGTTTCGACTTTATATGTTTCTTTTGTGTTAAATTGTCATCCTTGATATTGATACATACACCACACTGCTTTTAGTCACGTTGGTTTTTGTTAACTTTTGTTTCTTCACTATTTTTCCGTTAATATATTGAAAAGTTCTCTAATTAGTACAGGGTTAACTTCAGTAATGGTAACTGAAATTTGCACGTAGTGTGTCACTTTGTCCAAGGAACACGTTAATTTGTTTTTAGATTGTTCAGTGAACTTCACAAATTGTTCTATTCGAGTTACTGATTAAGTTTGATGTTCATTTTATGATTGAACCTTCTACGTGTTCGTCTTAAAATTTTACTGGAAATCCTGTGATGACTTGGCAAACAATAGTAAAGACTACCCGTAGTCGTATTACGTGACATATATATAGCGGTTTGTAATTTAATAAATTAACGTGATAGTTTTTTATTGACTTGTGCATCAAATCACAAACTATGTAGGATGACTAGTGATAGCCTTTACTGTGAAACAGTGAACCAATTAGAGATGAAATGAAGTATATTGCTTCAAACTGAAATGGGGGTACATAGTTGGATAGGGATAGCAATTTGAACCGTTAAAATCGAAAACCGCGATTAACCGAACTGAATGGGGCGAAAAAAATCGAACCAATGGTGCAATGGGGCGGTTATAGTTTTGATTTTAATGAATCGCTTCATTTAGGGGCAGATATGGTATTTAGCGATGGTATTCCGTCCCGAACCGATCATCTGTTAAAAAAAAATTAGTTGGGCAATTGGGCTTTCCATTATTCTTTCTCAAAATTAAAGGAACAATACATAATTCTTAATTTTAAAGTTCACATTTCATAAATAACAAATTTATTAAAATATTTCAAAAATCAGGTGCTAAATAAATTTATTAAATATTAAAATAAAATGTAATATACATTAATTATTTTTATCAATGCCACATCACCTACCACATCCTATTACCACATTACACCACCTTTTCTCCACCTCTCCACCGGAGACGACTATCAACTCCGACGACTGCTCCGGTGACATCTTCGGCGATTTCAAGATTTTCAGAAAATTAAAAATTGAAAATCATACTGTCACTCCCATGGATCCATCTACCACCACCCCACCTTTGCCTCTACCTCAAAAAAATTACTAGAAAAATTTCAAATCACTTTATATAATCAAGTCGCTGACACATGTCATCCGTGACTAATTGTGACCAGTTTGTATTCAATGTGATTAATTGTGACCAAATTTGGGTTCAGTGTGACCGTCTGTGACCAATTTTGTGTTAATTGTGACCGATTGTGACTTTGTCATATTCAAGTCACAATTAACATAAAATCGGTCACAACCAGTTACAGTACACACAAATTTGGTCACAAATGATCACCACAAACAAATCCGCTTACACCACGGATCAGCACCACTATCCACCAACAGCCATCACCATCATCACCTCCAATTGGAATTTTAAGGTCACATTTTAATAGTTAGTTACAATGAACTAAGTTGTTGGCGATATTAATTTCATTTTTTTCTTCTAATACCATTTTCGATAACCCATCTTATCAAACAACCAATCGTTTCTATCGATTTGAAAAAAAATTACCCTTGACATTAGAATTATCTTATCATTTTTGTTTCTGGAGGTCCAATGAACAATTCAGTCTCAACATCCTTGAGAAATGTTTTCATCAAACTAAGCTCCTTATGAAGAGACTCAACTTGATCCTTTGCTCCAGAAATCAAATCTACATGGTAAAGTAGAAGCTCCTTCAAGTTGATCAAGAGAAATTCTACAATTGCATCAGCCATTTCACACCATGTATCTCTTCCAGAATAAACAATTCGTACTATGCTTATTTCTCAGCTATCAGTTAAAACATTGAGCCACAAGCTACAGTCCAATACCTGAATTTAAAATTACAACCATTATTTGACTTCAAAGGAAAAAGAGAAGAACTAGGTCAATGAACAGAATTTGACATTACCTATGTTTATTGGATCAATACGGTAGAGTTCAGTTGAATGCAGAAATTTCAAATTAAAAATTCTGAATTTTTAATGAAAACCTCTCATGTTTCTATCCCCTTCCTTTAACCAATCAGCTCGCAATCTTTGCCTCCAAAACCACTCTTCTCCTCCCCCAATCTCTGGATATTTCCCCTCCAACTCCTTAATTTCTCTAATGACTTCTCCTACTCTCGACACCCTATACAGTCTAGCCAACTGTACCCTCTTCTGCCCCAGCTCACTATCCCCATGTCTATTATTATTCCAAGTACACATCCGAACAATACATCCCAAGTCCTCCAAACTACAATCAGACGGAACATTTGTAAAATTTAGCATAGATGTACAAGACCTATCAGACCACCACATTTTGCAGCATCAGATGAAATTTAATTGAAATCTACCCCCACAAAAGATCCGGTGACATAGCAGCCACCAACGTCCCACACCAAATCAGTGCGGGGAGCAAAACCTGACCACCATCAACATATCTGCACCGTGATAGCGTAAGGGCGTCGTCAAGGCGAGGCTGTACCTGCTATTTCGTCGGATCGAATAAAGAATTGAGAGAGAGAGAGAGAAGAATGGTTGGACCTGCGATACCCTAGGGAAAGAGACAAGATGAAGATTGAAGACGAGAGAGGAAGACGGACGGGGGAGAGAAGACGGACGGGTGGAGAGAGAAGTCGCCGGTGACTGTGAGGAAGAGGGGAGAAGGCAGACGGCGAGAGGGAAGACAGACGGGTGGGGTGAGAAATGAATTAGGAGGAATGAGGCGTTAAATTTGGTGGTGACCGGAGATGGTTGGTTGTAGTCTCCGTCGAGGAGAATTTGGATGTGAGAGATTTTGGGGAAAACGGGTGTGAGAAAAGGAGAAATGAAATTATAATATAGGTTTTTCTTTTTTCTTTTATGAAAAATTATAACCTGATATTTGAAAGAAAATAATTTGTACCTGGATTTTGAAATTGAAAATTAAAACGTAGGAGTTAAGGTAATTTTTCCCAAAATTAATTGGACAATTTTGACAATTGGGCTTCCCAAAATTCTGGCTCAATTAACATTAGGTAAACCTTAACCCAATAACCCAGCCCACTACACAGGTAGTCCAATTTCAATATACCCTACACGTTAAATTAAAACCCAAGTTTACAGTCTCCAAACTATACTTCTCCACTCAAATATTGTATTTTCTGTTCATCAAATCAATGATTAGTTTATTAGAATTCTGTTTGTTTTAATTTGCAGTTGGATGTTTGTTTAATCTTAAAAAGAAAGTGGAAGCGCTTCATAAAGTTGTGATTTTTTGGTGATGACATGTTCAATTTAATTTTAGTAAATATGTGCATTGAAGAAGAAACCATTCTTGAATTTCTTTAATATATTGATCCAAATCATAAATTAACATAAATTGTTGAATTGTAGTGCATGTATATAGTATATCTTAACCCTTTTTTATTTGCTTAATTGCTCATATGATACAAGTAAAGAAGAAAGACTTGAATGCCTTTTCAAGATTTAGGTTAACCAATTTCAGTTTTGAAGACGTGCATAGTTGTTATTTTTTCTAGATTAAGTAGATTAATTTCGAGTACTAATAACTGCAGATCTATCTTCATGGTCGAATCAGCGAATGCCGGCCCTCCGTTCGTTTGACTTAATTATTGTTGATAGTTACAAAATTACAAAGAACTTTTTTCTCGTCTAAGGCAAAGAGAAACTCAAGTGAGTCAGCTTTAGTAAAAGTGATAAATTTGTGAGTCCACATAGAAATAGGCTTCACCCGAAGACTTTAGAAGCTTTAATGTGTGCTCTGGATTGACTTTGGACTAATATTCATGGTAAAGAGTTGTGGGAAAGAATGAAAATTGACCTATGTTGATAATGTTGTTTGTTAAATTTGAATTTTGCATTTGGGAGTTGGGATATTGTTTGCATTTTCATTTGGGATATTGTTTGTTAAAATGGCTTGGTATTGTGTTTTTGTTTTTATTGACTTTTCTTCATAATATTTTTTTTCAATCTGATGATTGGAGTTTGTACTTATAAAAAATAATTTATTTTCGTGGTTATTAACCAAACCAAACCGAACCGAACCGAGATACGAAGCGAGCCGAACCGAACCGAACCGACTTTTGTGGTTATGGTGCGGTTATGGTATAACAAAAAATTTGGTGATGCGATTATGATTTTAGCCGAACCGAACCGTTGTCATCCCTAGAGTTGGATTAAATTATTGGAGTACAAAAGTAACAAAACTAAAAGTACGAATCAAACATACTGATGTGCAGTAGGAAGAAGCAATAAAACTCCAATCTGTGCCAAAGAAGTAAAACACTAATTGGGACCTTCAAAAATTCAATCAAAACTTGGAGACATTTGAGTTGGTAGTGGGATCTCTCTCTTCTTATTCTTCTTCTTGAAATGCTTTGAAGCAACTTTCAATACCTTCGCCCATCCCTGAATAAAATACATAATTCATGGATAATGTTGGAAATTGATCATCTCGTTGCACTGTTCAAATTATATTACGATAATTCTGTAGGTGTAGTATATTCAGATTGTTGTTCGAAAGAGGAATTTATACTCCAAAAACAACAGATATGACACCCAAATCTCTCTGTTTTACCATCGGAAATTTCATTTCACTGCACTAGTATGCAAAGCAAGAAGAATCCATATTGTAAATCGGTGATGTTACACACAATGTTTGATTACGTTATAGTGATTATGTTACCAGTAGTGCTAGAGGCACCACTCCACTACCTTCAAGTTGTGCAACCTTAAATGCCGCAAACACCAATCAAGTCAAGCTTGAGACTTGACAGGCGTCAAGAAGTTTCTAAACTAATGAGAAAATAAGTTTTTTCAAAGTAGCTTAAGTTTAGACGTGTTTGGCTAAAATTAAAAGTCATTTTTAAATAGATGATCATTTGAAAGTATCTTTCTTGGTGTTGGGGAAGTGGGAGTGAGCTGATAAGAAGGAGGGACTGAAGAAAACTCCATAGATCTCCTTCTCTTCTTCATCTTTTGGTACCTGTGAAGATTGCCAAATGCAACATTTGTGAATTTCCTTTTGAACTTGGTTGTAATTTTCTTCATATCTTCCAGAAACCCATCTTGCTTGTACTGTAATTTCCAAGAAACGGATACCCCACAGCTTTCACTGGTTTCTTGATCAGAATGCAAGGGCGGAGGGAACAAAGGGGACCAAATGGAACTCTGAGCGTATTCGAATTCAAGGGAATTTTTGTAATTGGCTCAATTATGTTTTTTCATAAAATGTCTATTACTTTTATGGCTGGACAAAATTTCCTAAATCAAATCGAATCGAATCGAATCGAGCGATTTTTCATAAATTAAATACCCGAACGGGTATCTGAATCAAGAACCGATGGGATCGGTTCAGTTCTCAGTTCTAGGTGAAGAATCGAATCTAAATAATATTTTAAATTTTTTATATTGAATTAATTAATTTTTTTAATTTTTTCTAAACAAATTGGCAAATTAATTAGGTAAATTTAATTTTTGGTATTTGTATATATTGAATTAATCTTACTGGACAGTTTGTTATTTATATATTTTTAAATTTGGCTACGTTAATTTGTAATAGTTACGAATGAACATGGTATTAATTATATTTATATAATGTTGTTGTAATGTTAAAAAATTTAATTATGGTACAGAATCGAACTGAAACAGTTCCATAATTATATTTGGACCCGGCGATTCTATTTATTAAATATTTGAAAATTTTAGGTCGGTTCAGTTCTATAGAGAACCGAACCGGACCATGTCCAACCCTAATTACCTTAATGAAATGAATTCCAATATATTTTAGAATATATCATTTCTTTATTCTTTAGTTAAATCAAGGTTCTCTATTTCTGATATAGGATAACTTCTGTTTATTTCTCCTAATAAATAAAAAAGTCAATTATGCTCGTATTTATCTATATATCTTTTATCAAAACAATTGTTTAATGTTCTAATTTTATTTTTTAGTTTATTAATTTCTCTATTAATTCTGACTATAGCTTCTATCCAAGATAGATGTTCAATTATATTTTTATTATTTTTAGAAAATAATCAAGCACAATGTAAAATAGTTTAATTTCTTATCTTTTTCTTTCGCAATCAATTTCTAAGATTCGAATAAAAGTAACTAAAACTTCATAAATAGTGGGAGTGCAAATATTAATGCAAGTATTTGACATAAATAAAAAAGATCTTACAGTATTGAAGCAGGGGGTAAAAACAGATTAATATCAACGAGATTTCCCTTAAACTTGTACCCATATGTTAGTATACTTGGATTTAAGTGATCGGTGTTATTTGCATTTAAGAAAGTGGGTTATGATCAAACACGACTTCTGCACACTTATTAATTCTTTCTCTAGCTTTCTTGTATATCTTACTATGAATCACACAGAATCACAATTTTCCTCTCAACTCCTTGTTAAAACATTATCTTAATGGTAATAGGGTTCTCATGGCTTTCTCTAACAACGCCTCAAACACCTACACACGGCAACACAATACTTGCACTAACCCTCAAGATTTTCACCGTTGGAGTATAAAATAAGAGTTTTTGAGAAAATAATAAAGATAAAGAAATAGTATCTTCAAACAATTTTAATTTCATAAACACGTCACACTAAAATCACTTACATAAGAGTATACATACATACTTTGGTAACACTCTTGGTACTCTTTCTATAGAGATTAGAACTCCATAGATATTACATTATTACACGCTTCACTTCCAAGAGAGAAATTGAAATTGTTACAAGATTTAAAACACTAGGTAGAGAGATTGGTTTTTGATTAAGAATTTTCACACATTTCTTCTGAGAATTAGTCTTCAATTTATAGACTGGAAAAGTTCAACAGCTGTCCTTCATTATTAGTGCTTTAACTGTGTAAGATATTGAGTATCTTACTGTTGCCTAAAGTTCTCCTGTCGTAATATGAAAAATTATTGAGGTAAATCCACAGTTTTTGTTTATCAGAATGATTTTGATAAAGTAGTGATAAAGTGGTCCTTTACTTTTCCATATGCGACTCAAACTACTCTTCCGAAAATTCCGTTGGATCTAGGAAGATTGGTGAGATGTCGTCTTCAGTGTTACAACAACGCACTTATGATTAGGATAACGCCAAAAATGCTTGCACGGCTCATCTTTTGCTTTCTGTGTTTCACTGACGTGTCCTTCAAAGATGTAATCACACCATGTATCAAGATAGTGTCAATCCTCTTGTTTTGTGGGAGCTACAACTTTGCTGTAAATTATGTGGTCTTGTGACTCGTATACCCATATTTTCTGTTCTTCTTTAATAACCTTCTAGATATGTTTGAACTGCTCATTGTATCCTTTTGCTCTACGGAAGACTGTCATATTGATGACGTCTTCTTATGTGATTTCATGGACTTTATTCTTCTCAGACTGGAGATGCTTGGAAGTGGTGACAATTCTTATGATATAGCTTGCTAGAAGCAGCCTATCTTCTTCTTCATCACATTTATGACTTGCAGAGAAAAACTTGATATAGATGTTCTTGTGTTTAAAAACTTGGCAATATCGTTCAATAGCTCGGACAACATCATTTGGCAATATAGAAATTTCTTTTAATGATTCTGATGGGTAAATACAGATTATGTTTCCCATTTCATAAAGAGTACGAACCCAATATGCTTGCGCTCCTGGATATAGATTGACTTTGTTATAAGTTCAATACATTAAAGTTTTCATCCATCCTCCTATACTGGTGAATCACCAGCAGGCAAGATTGAACAATACATATGCTAAAATAAAATCGTTTTTATTTTTAATATCCATAACATTAGGGATGTTATAGGCTTTGATAATATTTGAGTGATTAAGCTCTGGTATAGAGATACTACCCTTTGTATGTTTTTATCCTGTGAGGGAGACAAAGTAGTATTCTCATTGACTGATAGCTTATGAAGTTTCAATGCTTCTTGTTTAATATTGGCACTAAGGCTTTCAGATAATATAATATTGTTGGCTTTTTCAGATATTGGCTTGGCAGCAGCCATTTCTATCAGTGTTATCTTGGATTCTATCGTGGCTATCTTTACATTTATCTCGAACTTCAGTGTTTCGAGTTCCTTCTTGATTTGTTCCATTCCTGATTAAGAAATCTGGAATAAAATTATTTTTCCTTTAATATGAACAATATCAAATTTAAATGGCGCAAACCACATTTACATTCTAATAAGTGGCATTTCAGCTGCACTTATTCTAAATTTATTTGTCAACAATGGTTTTACTGAGTATTATTTGTTCTAATAAGAAACTTCTTAAATAGCAAGTAAGATTCAAATTTTGCTACTCATTTCTTAATAGCTAAACATTTTTTACGATTAACATCATACCTGATTTCTACATCTTTGAAAGTATCTGAAGTATAAGCAACAAGCTCTTATGGGCATTTACACAATGGATTACAAAGAAATTCTTTATGATTTTCTTTTCTTTTGAGGACTGCTCCCCAGTGTAATAGAGATGCATCAGTTTCAAGAATATAGAAATAATCATCATTTGAAATATTTAATTCAGATAGATTTTCACATTTTTTTTATTTTGTTTATCATATTGATATCTTCTTGTATCTATTCCCATACAACCCTCTTTTCAAGCTTTTTGGTAAAGTAGACTTTAAATTTTGTACAATTTTTGATAAATTTTAAGAATAATTTAATAATCCGATAAAATTTTGCAACTCTTTCTTATCTCTAATTACTTCTGAAAATTCGACAATCTTTTGTCTAATATGAGGTTGTTGAAGTATTTTTTCTTTTGTAAAAATATATCCTAAAAATTCAATTTCAATTTTAAGTATTTCTACTTTTCTTTCTGATAGGGCTAATCTATATTTTTTGGCAATATAATTGAAATTTTTAAGATGTTCGATATGTTCTTTTAAAAATCTACTATGAATAAGGATATCATCTACATAAACTATGCAGAATTTTTTTATTGGTCTAATAATCATATTCATTTTTTGTTGAAATATTGCTGGTACATTCATTAATTCAAATGACATAACATTCCATTCGAATTGTCCTAATAGATTAGGGGAAGTAAAGTTAGTTAAAGGCTTTGATGCTTCGTCTAGTTTTATTTGCTAATATCCTGATTTACAATCAAACTTAGTACATAATTTTACTTCCTTGTATTTATTTTATTAATAAATCTTTTATTGGTAATTTATATCTATTTGGTATTGTTTTAGAATTTAGATCTCTATAATTAATTATCATTCTAACTTTTCCCATTTTAATTTCACTATAGTTTCTTACCATAAATGCTTGACTATTATATGAGTTGGTTGATTCTCTTATTACTCCTAATTGTAAGAGTTCTTTAATTTGTATTTCACATTCCTTTTTATTTTCTTCATTATAAGGAAATTGTTTTCCTGATATCTTAGCATCTAGGCTTTTTAGTTCAATAATTGCAATAAGTTTATCTTTGTCCCATTGAGTTAAGGGATGTTTATGATAACATTTTTTTAGTTCTAATTTAATATTTTCTAATTCTTCCTTCAAATTGCTAATTCTTAATACTGATTTTTTTTGTTTTTGATTAATTTCTGTATAACATCCACCACGATTATCTGTAGAACTCTGATGTCTAGGTTTATGGTGAATTGGTTGATGTGTAATTCCAATGGCTTTATAAATTTTTGGTATTTTAATTTTGTGATTACAAGGTGTAGAAAATTCAAAACTATTTTTATAATGTGAAAATGAGCTATATTTTTATATAAAGTTTTCTCCTAAAAGGATATCACATCCAATTTTATATGTTGCATATATTCATAGAATAAAACATTCTTTATCTCCTATAATGATATGAATATTTTCTACAATATCACTGACTGATTAACCATAAGTTGTTTTCTTTTATTCTCTTTATAATAGTGTTCTGGGAACACATTTCTTTTACATAGATAGATTCTTGATCCAGTATCAAGTATATTATGAAATTTTATCATACAGTAGTTTGGTGAATTGAGAGTTATCTCAATATATGGATTAAGTATACTAGTTTTGATTGATCTTATTCCTTATATCATATAAATTGGTTCCTTATTTTTATTAACTTTAGGAAACATTTTTTGTTTTCCTTCTATAATTATTTGCACAGTATTCTTCTGGATATAAAATTATGAGACCTTTTCAAGAAAGTTCATTCCAAGTAATACTGGACTAGTATCTTTTCATTTTCTATAATCTTTATGAATTTTAAGATTTAATTTAAATTGTTCTTCTTTTATGTCTGTAAAACTTAGTTCAAGATTAACAAATGTTCTAATTTCATATTTAATTCCATGATAATCTGTAAGAGTTATTCCTTGTAGTAAATCTTCTTCTAATAAATGGTCAACTAAGTCTATTCTTATAAATAGTTCATGTATTAACAAGGGCTATGATTTCTTCGTAATTATTTTGATTATTTGTATATTCTGTTAAGATAAGGAAATTTTCGTCCTTACATTTTCTAAGGTCAATATCAATGTTATTTCTAAGTATTGTTGAGTAGTTTCTACTTGTAAATGGTCTACTAGAACTTGAGAGTTCTCTAGTGTTGATGCTTCTTTCTATTTTTCTACTAGGCATTTTAACTACAAGTCGGCCAGAGGTATTCAAGGTGACTAATTCTTGATTTCCTACATTATTGTCTATTCTTCTAGATTGTCGATGAAAATCAAGTAATATATCTTGTGGTAAGAAAATATTATGATTACTTAACATTCTTGGTGGTGTAAATTGTTCTAGGTCTCTAAAATCTTTATGAATTTGTATGAAGTCTCCCAAGATTTTATTGAGTTCTTTTTGGTGCGTAGTAGTAAAGGCTTATAAAGCTTTACAATGTAAAGTTACGGCTTTACTTCTTGGTGACATAATTAATCTATCAATTTTGTGATATAGATTTAATCATAGATTTAAGTTTTCATCTAAGAAGGACATGGCAAATCCAGATCTTATGGAAAAAATAATTTTCTTATATACAAGATTTTCAAAAACGACTCCTAATAGAGCATCCATAAGGTCATGAAATATTCTGTTATCCATAAAATACATTTTTATAGGAATATCTATTCCTTCTCTAAAATATCATTTAACCATCATTTGGATTCCTCCGATCACTATATTCTTTAATCTTTCTCTAATAACTATTTTTATATTTGCTAATTTTCTATTAATCCATTCTCTGGTTATTAGAGGTATAATGTGTTGCATTTAACATTTTCGATGTTAATAGGTACTTCATCATATTTGGCAATGTATATTGTTTTGTTAAATGTACATATGTTTTCTCATTCCTAATGTATCAACTTTGTGCTTAGGATCTTCCCATTCTATTTTCTTCCAATAAATTTGGTAATCCTCAAATAATTTCTGACCACATGGCCGGAGTAGTTTAAGAAAATATCTATTTAGTAATTTTTTTATCTTCTTCTGATAGATTCCATTCTTTTATGGATTTAAATGCTTTGACATATATCTTTTCGAATTTCTTAGTATATTCGTTTAATTCATACATATCATAAATTTTTAATAGTTCTATTTCTCTTTCTGCTTGTAAGGCTTATTGAGTAATCATATCTACTTTAATTTCTGGTATAACTTCTCCTAAGATTAAGTGTCTAAAGAAATTTTTCATTCGTTTTAAAACTTCCTTAAAGTTTTCGGAAGTTTTCAGCATCTAAGTTTTCATTGCTATCAATGGTAGTTGTATATTTTTCTCCATATTTGATTTTATTTTTAGTTTCTTCAGATATTCTTCTCCAGATATCTGAAATAATTCCTCTTAAGGTATGGATTATAAAGTTATATGCTTGAGTGGTATTCCATTTATGAAAAGCAATAGCTAAATCAGTAGCTTTTGCCCACAAATCAATAATTTCACTTTTATTATTGCTATCATCAACATCTAGCCATATTCATGTTGTAGGAATTGGTTCAGTAAATAATTTAACATGATTATTATCCCTAAGGTGTATAGGCTTGATTGACATAGTTTTAAGTCATTTTCTAAAATTGTAATTTTCTCATTTTTCTGTTATTCCATGTTCTTTCATTCACTTAAAATTTCAGTCATCATATTCGACTTGGGTCCAATCTGTATTAATATTAGTTCTACTAGTTTCTCCAACTAACAGTTGATTTTCAACTTGTTGATTTAAAGATGGAGTATTAATTTCAGTAGTTTCTTCTTTAGGTGGGGGATAATTCATATATATATATATATATATATATATATATATATATATATATATATATATATATATATATATTCTCAATTTGAATTGTTAATTGTTCTAAACTTTGTTTATAAACTTCTAATTCTTCTCCAGAGACTTTGAAGAATTTCGTTTCTAATTCTTTTATAACATATGGTTCAATATGTATATAATAATCTTTTTTATATTCTGCTTCTTTAAATTTTGATTCAATATGTTTATATAAGATTTTTGGTCTTATTTTAATATTGTTATTAACAATCTCTAAATTAGATTCAATATTTTTTGTATGAGTTGTAACATCTTGATTTATAATATTTGTTTTTCTTAAAGGTTGAGCATAATTATCGTATTATTCTAAAAATTGATTTATTATAATATCTTCTTCTTCATATTTGGGAGATCCATCTACCAAAATTTGTAACACTTTATTTTTTATGTCAATTAATTGTTGAAAATTAATTGTTTGTTTGTTTTATCTCTTCGCTTTGAGATTTAAGTTTGGTACTTAAATTTGTTGATAATTCTTGCAATTTAATTCAATTAATATTAGTTAATATACCAATATTTT
The DNA here is from genome assembly GCA_019097785.1 of Fraxinus excelsior. NCBI lineage: Eukaryota > Viridiplantae > Streptophyta > Magnoliopsida > Lamiales > Oleaceae > Fraxinus > Fraxinus excelsior. The sequence goes on along the minus strand of CM032637.1, from coordinate 13,369,296 downwards.
GTAATTCTTCTAAAATCATTTTATCTTTTCTATTCATTCTTTAATATATTTCTTTTAAATTCTAAAGATTTTCTTCAATTTCGTTACTAGACTCTGATACCAATAAATGGGGTGCTACAAAAATCAAATAAAATTGTAAAAATCTTAAATTTATATATATAAAATATTGGATTTATAAAAATGTAGTAGAATTTTTTAGCTTAAATATTTTGAGGGCTTAATTGAAATATTTTTATATTGTAATGACTTGATTGGAATTTTTATGTTTGGGGTATTTTAGAGAGTTTTTAATATTTTAAATAGTCAACGGCCAAAAAGGAAACATGGCCTCTTATTTGAGCCATTTCCACTTATTTCCCTCGAAATCAAAGGCGGGAATTGTCGAGGAACTTATAGAGAAGTTCTCTTGACATAGACATTTCTAAATACTCTACAACAGCTACCAGAGAGGTCGCCATTGTTGTGAATTAGGCTGGAAAAAGCTATTTATTGAGAAAATGTTTGAATTTTGATGCTACAGAAAGCACGGGTCATTGGAAAAAGAGAGGGTAGTTGTACTGCTTGTTCAATAGCTGTTATATTTAGTCATATTTTTTATATGTAATCCCTGAATTTCAGGATAAAAGGTCTGTTGGAATAGACACATAAAACTACTGCCTTGTATATTTAAAGGGATGAACAAAAGGTAAATATATCATATTCTTCTTCCACTTGTTCACAGCGTTTCTGGCAACCATTTCTTCAACCTTTTTTTGATATGGTATCAGAGCAAGAGTATTAAATCTCTACAGATCCTGATTCTCCATCCATTCTACCAACACATTAACTCCCATCATGACTGATTCTGGTGATGAAACTATAAATCCAACCGATCCACTCAACTCCAATGAAGATCCAGCTTCCAACCCACTCTTTCTTGAGTCCTGGACTGATATTGGCCTTACAACCTCTCATCCCTCAGAACTATCATGCCTGGAGTAGAGCCATGTATGTGGCCTTGTTTACCAAAAACAAGCTGGGGTTTGTGGATGGTACAGTTAACAGCCAGCTGAACCAAGCTCCCAATACTCCCAATGGCAAAGATGCAACCATATGATTTTATCATGGATCACAAACAGCCTATCCCCTGAAATAGTTGGATATGTGATGTACTCAGATTCTGCAGCACAAGTGTGGGGAGACCTGAAGAAATGATTTGCCAAGTCAAGCAATAATTGAATCTTCTTGCTGGAGCAACAATTGACCACCACAAAACAAGAAAAAAAAACCTAGTTAGTGTTTATTTTTCAAAAATGAAATTGATATGGGAAGAGATATCCAGGTATGAGGATCATTTTACTTGCTCTGCAACTGATTGTGGTGCCATCAGCATCATCAACAAAAGGCAGGAGAAAAGACAGATAATGCAATTCTTTCTTGATGGGCCTGGATGAGATCTATACTGGATTTCAAATCCTCCTTAGGATCCACTACCATCACTTGATAGCATCTTCAACTTGGTACTGCAAGAAGAATCCAACCATGAGTTAACTGAAAGCACTTAAAAGGTCCCTGAGGCCTCAACTATGCTTGCATATGGAGGAAAATATTATGGATCAGAGGACAGTCAAACAACACTAGAAGGGAAGAACCAGATCACATCCATCAAAGAATAAAGCACCGTGCAACAAATGTGGGAGGACTAACCATACCTTGGACACATGCTGGGAAGTTCATGGATATCCTCCCAACCACAAGCTCCACAAACCATCATTTGGTTCTAAGGATTACAAGACTGTAAATTTGATGGGCACTGAAGATGACTTAAGGAGATCTTCGACTCTTAGCATTTCTCAGGAGCAGATACAGAAGCTCATAGCACTCCTTCAATGTCAGAATCCCAACACCATAAAATCCAGCACGTAAATCTTAGGTGACCATCCTTCAAGCACCTCAGGGAATCTCAAAATAACTTCATTAGTTGTCTCTAAACACTGTTTGAGCTGCACAAATGTTTTCAATGAACCATATACATGGATTTTAGATTCGGGAGCCACAGACCACATAGTTGGTTCTCTGGATTTATTAATTCATAAAAGAGCGATCAAAAACACTTCAGTAAGACTGCCAAATGGGACAGCCACACATGTTACTCACAAATCTCACTCTCATGGATGTTCTCTATATTCCACTCTTCAATTTTAATCTTATTTCCACAAGTAAATTAACCAAAGACCTGAACTGTCATTGTGTTTTCTTCACTGGTTATTGTTACATACAGGAGCTGGTAACCAATGAGATGATTGGAGTTGCTAAGGAAGTCCAAGGTTTGTACCATCTGCAACTGGACTAGCCCCGAACCAATCATTTTGATGCCCCATCCAACTCCATTTTGACAACTAAGCTTTGTCATCTTAGAATGGGACATCCCTCGGATCAAAGGATGAATTTATTGCATAGCATGGACTCTAGTACTCCTAGGTTTGATGTAAAAAAAATTTGTGATGCTTGCCATATGAGAAAACAGACCAGTACCATTTCCCTCTAGGCACCAATTTGTAGAAGCTATTTTTGATTTAATACACCTTGATATTTGGGGCCCTTTCTATATTGCATCATTGAATGGAGCACACTACTTTCTCGCAATTGTTGATGACCACAGCCGAACTACATGGGTTTATCTCATGACAAACAAAAGTTAAACCAGAAACATAATTGAAAGTTTTTTTAACCTCACTGAGAATCAGTTCAAATACAAAATAAAGGATGTAAGATCAGATCAGGGAAAAGAGTTTAACGTGACAAAAAAATTTGCCAAAAGAGGAGTGCTACACCAACAAAGTTGTGTGTACACACCACAACAAAACTCGGTTGTAGAAAGAAAACACTTACACTTGTTGAACATAGCAAGGGCTTTACGTTTTCAAGCTAGCCTACCTTTAAAATCTTGGGGAGAATGTATTCTAACTGCTGCTTATCTCATAAACAGAACACCCTCACCAAATTTGAAAAATCAAAGTCCTTACCAACTTCTTTTTAGGAAAACACCTGACTATTCTCACTTAAGAACATTAGGGTGTTTATGTTATGCATCCAATCTCGATCCTCACAAAAATGAGTTTGATCCTAGAGTCTGAAAATGTGCGTTCATTGGATATCCAAATGGAATCAAAGGTTACAAAGTTTTTGACTTGAAAACGAGAGAAACCATAACTAGTCGAGATGTGATCTTTTATGAAGACACATTTCCTTTTCAGCAAAACAGCAACTTGTCTTCTCTGCTACCTACACCTGAAATCACTACACTAGATGATGTTCCAGTTATACAAAATCCTATCTCAGAAATTTTTGATCAACCTCCACAAACAGATGACAATTCCAATTTTTTACAGGAAACCACACTTGAAATTGATAACCATAATAATGAGGAATCTCTTACTTCAAAAGCTATTGATTCATCTCCTCACCCAGCTTTTGAACCACCTTGTCTCCAAGAACCCGTAGATCCACTAGAATCAGAAATAGACCCGAATACCTCAAAGATTTTCATTATAGGTTGGCAACTTCCTTGGCAGCTTCGAGCACTCGTCCTTCTGATGTAACAGCTCCTAAAGGTAACAATTATTCTCTTGCTTCAGTTCTTAATTACTCTAAACTCTCACCTGCACATTTGAAATATACATTGTCCATCACCCTTGAGCCAGACCCTCACACCTTTAAAGAAGCCCAAAAATTCTTACATTGGATGAGTGCTATGAATGCCGAAGTTCAAGCTCTTGAATAAAATGAGACATGGAAATTGACCAACCTGCCTCCAGGGAAGAAACCAGTTGGTTGTAAATGGATCTACAAAACCAAATACAAAGCAGATGGTAGTATTGAATGACACAAGGCTAGATTGTTGGCGAAGGGCTACACTCAACTAGAATGAGAAGATTACTTTGAAACTTTATCCCCTGTTGCCAAAATGCCAACTGTAAGATGTCTTCTGTCTATTGTCGCATGTAAAAATTGGTCTCTCCATCATCTTGATGTTAATAATGCTTTCCTCTATGGAGAATTGGATGAGGAAGTATTTATGAATCTGCCTCTAAGATATGGTAAAGAAGGAGAGAAGCGAGTATGTAAGCTCAAGAGGTCTCTTTATGGCTTGAAACAAGCCTCTCGTCAATGGAATCAAAAACTCACATCTATTATCACCAAGATTAGTTTTATCCAATCCAAAGCAGATTATTCACTCTTTACCAAGAAAACTAATTCCTCTTTTACTATAATGCTTGTATACGTTGATGATATGGTGATTGCAGGAGACAACGAAGAAGAGATACAGAAACTGAAGCAATATTTGGTGGATCATTTTAAATTAAAGGACCTTGGAGAGTTGAAATATTTCCTAGGCATAGAAGTTGCCCGATCCAAGCAAGGGATTTTCATTTGCCAAAGGAAATACACGCTGGAAATTCTACAGGATTGTTGGCTTCTTGGTGCTAAATCTGTCCAATTCCCTATGGAACAGAATTTGAAGTTGAATGGTGAGGAAGGGCAACCCTTGGGCCATCCTAGTCAGTATAGAAGGTTAATAGGAAGGTTGTTTTATCTAACAATAACTAGGCCTGATATCTCATTCTCGGTACAAGCCCTAAGTTAATATCTTAATCAACCAAGAGATGCACATTGGAAGGCAGCATTAAGAGTAGTAAAATACTTGAAAACATCCCCATCACAAGGATTAATTTATCCAGCAAAAGGTAAACTACAACTGATTGCCTTTCGTGATGCAGATTGGGGCACTTGTCCAGAAACCAGAAGGTCTATTACTGGATTTTGTATCTTCTTTGGAGATGGTTTGATGTCATGGAGGTCAAAGAAACAAAGGACTGTGTCTAGGTCCTCTGCTGAGGCGGAATATCGATCAATGGCTGCAACGACTTGCGAGTTGATATGGTTTAAAAGTCTATTGAATGACTTTGGCATATCTATTGAGAAACCGATACAATTGTTCTGTGATAACCAGGCAGCAGTCCATATTGCTTCAAACCCAGTCTATCATGAGAGAACAAAACACATAGAAATTGATTGCCACATTATGAGGGAGAAAATACAGACCGGTTTGGTAAAGACATTTCACATCTCAACAAATTTACAAGTTGCAGACGTGATGACGAAGGCAATTGGTTCAAAGAAGTTCCACTATCTCTTAGGCAAGATGGGGATTTATTCAATTGCATCTCCATCTTGAGGGGGAGGATTGAGAAAATGTTTGAATTTTGATGCTACAGAAGGCACAGCTCATTGGAAAAAGAGATGGTAGCTGTACTGCTGGTTCAATAGCTGTTATATTTAGTCTATATTTTTTATATGCAATCCCTGAATTTCAGGATAAAAGGTCTGTTGGAATAGACACATAAAGCTATTGCCTTGTATATTTAAAGGGATGAACAAAAGGTAAATATATCAGATTTTTCTTCCACTTGTTCACAGCGTTTTTGGCAACCATTTCTTCTCCCTTTTTTTGATATTATTGAGACGTGAGTTGGAGATTGAGAAATTGGGTGGGGAAGTTAAAGTGTAAAATGAAGGAAGGGAGGACAGAGATAGCCGTTAGGATTGAATCTCATGGCTTCATATGGAATCTTATATTTTAATTTATTTTTATGTATTTCTACTTAATTCATATTTTTTTTTTAAAATAATTAATTAATTAACTAAACCAGCAGTAAATGGGGATTAAAAATCCCAGAAAATTTCTAACCGGACAGGAATGGTAATGGCCGCCTCGACCCATCCCTGTTGCAATCCCTATACGAATCTCATGTCTCAATACAAAAAATTGAATTATCGTATTTGAGATTGTTGGATATATGTCTTCAATAGCACTCGAGAAAGTTGATTAGAAGAATAAGAAGTTGGATTAGTGCGGAAAACTTGAACTATGACATGCTGGCTTCGAAGCACGTTACAACGTAGCTTTCCTTAACAAATTCTGTGATACATATGCCATCAAGAGGATTTGCATTTGCATTTCCATTTCTGAAGAACAACAAAACATAAAGTTTGATTTCGAGATACAAAATGAAAGTGAAAAGTATGGGAGAATAAAGTGTGGAAGAAGAGAGAATATTATGAATTCTATCAACTTTTCATATCTATGGGTAAAGAATGTTTGAATCTATACATAAATTTATGCAACACCCTTTCCAATAAGTTGCAACAATTGAAAGGTGCCTTTTGGGACTGAAATGCATCGAAAATATTCGAATTCTAATAGCCAGAAGTCACCATTGGTGGTACAGAGTTCTGGCATGGGTGCACCAATGGTAGATAGTGAACCTCACAAAAATTGGCAATAAGCGCTGACATTTTGTAACGACACATAGTGAATGGAATAAGAGGTGAGACATGGTCCCATACATGATGATTGTGGCATAGAAGCGCATTCAAATGTGCATATTTCTCAAGGGGCGATCAAATCATTACAAAGTACTATTAAAATGTGAACATGACTGCTCTGTGTGAAAAGTCGTGTTCGAAGAAAATAATATTGAAAAGTAAATTATAGAGTCTATTGTCACCTAGATCGGCGATGATCATCACTAATAATGAATGTCATTACTCTTTGGGAAATATCACCAACTAGTAGAATGTTTTTCCCTTCTTTATGTGATAAAATAGGATTTCAACAAAGCTAAAAAGAAATTATATTTTAAGATAGAGCAATTTTTACATGAATAACCCTCAAATGCAGAAGGAAAAACTATGGAAATGTAGTGTGATTGAACTTTCAATATATCTCAAATAATGAGATTACATGATTCTCTACAAAACTATGGTGTATTAGAGGCTCTCGCCAAGCCAACCTTACCTACTTCATCAATTGAACAAGATTTGGATTATGCTTGCGCGACTAAATCTTCTTAGATTAATTTGATCTACGATGCAAGAATTTTAAAAATGCGCTATTTAGTTAGTCAATATTGGTGATGTACAATTTGAGGTGTCGATTGTGAAGCTATTTAGTCCAACGAGGTTGTGCGACTAGCCAGATACAGTGTTATCTACACGTCCTACACTTTTAATGGCTATTGACAAAAGACTAATAGCTGTGGAGGCTAAACAATCATTGTCATTGTTGATCCAAGTAAGATCAATACCTTCTAATATGCTCCCTTTAATTTTCACTAGTATATTTAAATTCTTACTGACATTAAATAAGCACATGAGAATCACAAATTTAACTTTTACACACAGGTAAAATCGTCTCTCCAATTTTGCAAATACCGGCTACTGTTAGGAGAGGATATGCTAGACGCACATTGTTGAATAGGGTGTTTTTTTTAAAGAAAGAACCAAGAAATTTGATATGACTAGTAGTTTTTAAGGTATACGAAGAAAACAAAGAGAAAAAGCAAAATATTTTATAGAAAGGCAGAAAATCCTTTGAAACAGTCCTTTGTTGTTAAAAGTCTTATATTTAGAAATTAGTTCATTAAATTGATGACAAAAAATATTTGCAGATGACTTTTTACACCCTTTTTTTTTTTTTGGTCCTACAAAATACTTTACCTAAATATAATAAATTTTATACTTAGCCCTAATTTGACAACCGTTAAAACAAAACTCTTTTTTTTTTTTTTTTGGCTTAAGCTCATTTTCAATCAAATATTTTGCACTTAAACCCAAATTTTTTTCATATTTTTAACCGTAAATTCTTCAAAAAATCACTATTTTAAAACTCAATTTTTTTTCCAAGAAAACTCGTTTTAATAATTGTCAAATAGCGACTTAATATCTTTATGCAGGTCATGATCTATGCCATTTCATCTACGGTTGAGTTAGTCTATTTGATCCATGCGTGCATAAAATCAATGTTTATGTTTACTTTAATAATATTTTACATGCGTCACAGAGGCGATCCAAGAATTTTATAAAACAAGTTAGGAGCGCAGATGGTAGTTGGAAAGCTGGTGCAGAAAGGGATGCTGGAATATTGAATTATTTTCAGAATCTATTCACATCTAATGGAGAAAGGGCCGGTGTACATTTCTTAGACAATCTGAGGGGAAGAGTAACACCTGAAATGAAGGAGACCTTGGACTCAGTGTTCACAACCGAAGAGGTTACACAAGCCTTAAATGAAATGCACCCCACCAAAGCTCCAGGACCTGATGATATGGCCCCTATTTTTTACCAAAAATACTAGTCTATTGTGGGAAATGATGTCACGGGTGCTGTATTGAATGCCTTGAATAATGGTGTATTCCCTAGATTGATAAACCACACTTTTGTTACTCTTATTCCCCAAAAAAACCAAGCTTAGTCTGTGGCAGATTATAGACCGATTAGCATATGCAATGTAATCTATAAGTTGGTCTCTAAAGTGCTAGCTAATCAACTGAAGAGAATACTCCGTCTTAATTTCCAAATCACAATGTGCATTTGTCCCGGGGAGATTAATTTTTGACAATGTTCTTGTAGCATATGAGCTGGTCCATTTTCTCAGAACCAAGAGACAAGGAAAGGTAGGCTTCATGTCACTTAAACTTGATATGAGTAAAGCCTATGATCGGGTGGAATGGCATTACCTTCAAACCAGGGGCGGACGCAGAAGATTTTGGTTAGGGGGGCACACTTGAACTTGCAAAGAAGTTGGGATAAATTTTACACTGAAAATTTAGTTAAAAAAAAAAAAATTACTATCCCATATAATTTTGCATCCGAAAATGAAATGGGATATGGACTTTTTGGATGTAAAATTTCGAAAATTTTTTATGTCATGTTCCATATAATATTCCTTAATAAATGATGAAAATTACCCCCATTGAAGTGTATCGAAAAACAAATAGTAAATTTTAATGAAATAATTGATTTTTTTTAAAAAAAAAATGACGAATTAAACGTTAATTTTTCTTTAAGACTTACGTTTAACATATTTTATACTATTTTCGATATATATTTGGACTATTCGATATACCATAATGTAGTTATCGAAATAAGCTTTGAGATGTCATAAGCAATTTGTAGATTGATTAGCATACAATTCTTCGGTAAATTTGTTAAAATTAGCATGTTATCGAAATTCAATTTATTATGATTTTGCACCGGTTTGGTGGAAATTAAATCAAATTTTTTTTTTTTTTTTTTATTTAAAAGTTAAAACATTTATGGAGTCTATGAAATATATTATTAAACTATTAAAAAAAAAAAAACTTTGATTTAGATTAAAATTGAGATTTCAATCGATACCAAAAAAAAAAAAAAAAAAGAAAAAAAAAAAAAAAAAAAAAAAAAAAATCTCAAAAGTTAGGGGGCACGTTCCCCCAGGACCCCCCTGTGTCCGCCCCTTCTTAAAAAGTGATAGAGAAATGGGTTTTGGGAGAGAAATGTGGATAAAATTTGACAATGCTTTGTGTAAGTTCGGCTTCTTCTCAATTTAATCAACGGAGAGAACCAAAAGGGCCAGTATATCCTTCTAGGGGGATTAGGCAAGGGGACCCCATATCCCCTTACCTATTTATGTTATGCAGTGAAGGATTGGTTTCTCTACTACATAGAGCTGATGATCAAGGTAAGGTGGAAGATATTCGTGTATGCCGAGGAGTCCCAAAGGTTAACAACCTCATGTTTGCCAGATGATTAGTGTTCGTTTGTAAGCTTCCATCGAGTCCATACCTCATATACTCCAATTGCTTGAAGAGTATGAATCATTACTTCAAGTCCAAAAAGGAACGAACAAGGAAAAGAGGGTTATGGTATCAGCAAAATCGTACCAGCAAACACCAATGAGAAATACTAGGATTTTTGGGGTTATCCAACAGCCACCAAAAATTATGATCACCTATTTGGGACTTCCCTCAATGGTAAGCTAGAACAAAAGTATGGTAGAACAAAAGCAGGGACATAACTTTGAAGTTGCCAGCGACCTGATTAAATTCCCAACTGCTCCAGTGGTCTCGCAGAACCCAGCATGCACGACCGCGTCCTCTGACCGGGTGCTAGGCCCGTCCCTACCGAATGGCCATTATCATATATCATATCATACCGTGTCAATTCGCTAGCATAATATTCATCAACATAAAGTAATAAAATTAAAAATGACAAACCACTTACACCTTGTAATCACACTTTAACCATTTGAAAAACCTTGATTTGATATTCACAAAATTGCAGATTTTTGTACCTCTTGAAATTTTCTTTTAAATAAATTATATGAAGAAGAAAGAAAAGAGCAAATACGTAAATAGAGAGATTTAAAAGACACATGGGTTTTGATAGTTGTTAGGTAGATTTAAAAATTAGTTGGAAAAAGAGAGAAAGTGGGGAAGGAATATTTGGGATGTGATTTGGATTAGAATACTTGACTTGCTTAGACTTATTCTCCCACTAAAACACTTAATATATATAATCGACATAACAATAATATACATTTATAACTTGCTTATGCATATAAATACATATTTATAAAAAATAAAATTGCACAAATTTATAACAATTTAATTTATTTTTTTTTTTTTTTTTTTTTTTTTTTATATTATTGTTATTTTCCTAATTATTTTAAAATTATATTATTAAGTAATAAAAACAATATCTGTTAAAATATGTGTCTTTGAATTAAAATAAAATGGGCTTAACTTATACGCATTTACATTTTCTTGGGTCCAACATACATTACTTAATGCGGGCTACAAAATGAACCCAATATTGATATACTTTATTTTTAAAGCACGTAAATTATTTTGGAGTATTACAAGAACTTTAGTTCATTCTGGAAAGCAATATGAGAAAATAGAGCACGTAACATTGCTACTTCACATTTCCAAGAACTGTGAGATCACACATGAGATCATTGTTCCAAAAAAAACGTAAAGAGGGCTAGGCGGCAAGTCAACCCAAGTGTATAACAAAAAGGGCTCTTTCTTATTTTTATTATTATTTTATTGTCTAAACATATTAAAAATTAAATAAAATATATCAAACACCTAAAATGATAAATACTATTATTTTATTATTTAAATAGTTAAAAGAGTTAAATTTAAGGTTCAAAAGTGAAAATGAAAATAAAGTTAAACTTAGGACTTTATAAAACTTCCAAATCGAATCGGATCGAATTGGGTGATTTAGTTTAGTTCAATTCTTTTTAGGTTAAATAATCGGATGAGGCAATAGAAGCGAGACACGTACAATTTGGTTCGATTCCCAAATCTAGATGAAAAATCGAATCTTTCCATTTTTTTAAATTTTTTTTTTATATATATATTGAATAGGTCAAATTTTTTTTATTTTTTTTCTAAATAAATTCTTATGTAGATTTGAAAGCACGAAAGGAATCAATGTGATGGAATCACCAATACTTTAGCGTTGTTATTTACTTTTTGATAATTTAATACATTTTTTTTTTTTTTTTTTTTTTTCATTAAATTTTTATGGTATATTTTTTTTTTTTTTTTTTTTTTTTTTGTAAGAGTTAAGAATATACATATCATCGATTGAGTTAACGAAGTATTGTTGTAAATGTTAAAATATTTAATTATGGTTCGATTACATAATTAAATTTGAACCAAATTTTAAAAAAAATTCCTTTTTTTTTTTTGTTTTTACTTATTAAAATACCTAAACCAATTCAAATCCATTTCTCTTAGAATCGACATTGAACCTCGGACCACATCCACTGTAAACTCAAAAAATATTTGTGCCTAGCCGCACATTAGATGGTCAAAGGAGTTGATCGCTTGTGTACTTATTATAACATTACAATAGACTGAAGTTTCGGTATTCTAATCAATTAGAAATATCATGCTGATTCTTACGAGTAATAACATGCCTACATATATATCTTCCCTTTCAGTTTTGCTACACTTACATTATGGTTAACGGTTTTATTTATACTCTTTGACATGTTACATAGTTTTATCATTGATTTTAACAACATCTATTTAAGTCAATGGTCTCAATTTTGACACCTCAAAGGATGTCAAATAAGGCCTTTTTTTTTTTTAACAATTTTTTTTTTCCTATTAATACCTTTTTTTGACGAGCGGTTATGCTTACAAATTTCCAAACGGGTTGCGAATTCTATTTTGGGGTCAAGACAATTACTATAAATATCAAATAATCATCGACGTTCACAAAAAGGTTAAAAGAAAAATGGGATCGATGATGAAATGCACAATGCAATAGAAAGGTGTAACTATAAAACTATAACCGAGTTATTATTTGACAACCCAAATGAGAAAAAGAAAAATATCTCAAGTTTCGTCGTGATAAATAACTTAAATTATAAAATACGTAAGTTCCGGGATGTATGGACCTACGGTCGAACGAAATTGCATCTATTTTGTTGGTCAAAGTTGTGACAAATAAATCGAACATTTTTAGTTGAATCCTGTTTGGAGCCACAGAGTTTTTATTCTCACTCTTTTATTTCAGTTTTAATCATACATTCTTCAATAAAATAATATTTTTTAGTAACTATCAATATTTTTCTCTTCTTTTTCAAGTAAATATCCGAAAAAAAAAAAAACATTTTTGAGGAAAAAAATGTGCACCAAAAACATGGACTTAATTCCTCTAAACCAATAAATTACATTGGTTAGAACTTATAATTTCCAAGTCGATAAAAAACATGGAGACATAAGCGTGATCCCACACCTACACGCAAACAAACACTCTTCTTTGCTCTGTCGCCCTCATATACTTGCCCCCACAATTTTGAGCTTACTTCAATCCCTCATACCTCTCTTTCTGCCGTCTCTATACACACCACACCACATGACATTAGACTTTTTCTAAACAATAAAATGCAAAAGTTTCTAAATGTTCAGGTCTGTTACAGTATTGAATGCATACGTGAAGTTGTCTATCATAGTTCCTATTTGGTTTCTCTGAAAGAACGTATTAACAAAATATTTCGAGAGTCAATTATGTATAAAGTATATAAGATAAAATGATTTCTATATTTTTTTCGGAGGAAAGAGATGTATATATAGCCCAAGAATTATAATTCAGAATTAAATTGAAAAACGTCCACCAAGTCACTCAGTAAATACGATCACATAAATTTCACAAGAAAAATTATAAACCAATATAAAAAAAAATATTATTTCAAATAATAAAATTAACAATATGCAGAAAAAGTTTACCCCTCTTTCTGGTACGAGTGACCCCTTTCTCATCCAGTTGGTCTTGTTCAGTTTTTTGTTACTCCACCAGTATAATCTCTCCCTCTCCCTCTCACACATACAGAGAGAAAATTATGGCGAAAAAGTGCTCTCTGATGTTGCTAGCATTCGTTCTCTATCTGATTCACTGCCAATCAACAATTGCACAATCGCAAAACAACATCAGTGCCATTGATCTTGATGCATTGCACCAAATCAAGAACACCCTCATTGACATTAGCACCACCACTACTCTACACTTCTTCTCAAGCTGGGACTTCGACTCGGGTGACCCTTGCTCATCCTTCGCTGGAGTCACCTGTTCATCCTCTGATCAATCAAGACGAGTGGAGTCACTTGTCCTAGGTACTGGCCTATCTGATTCACCAGGACTGGCTGGAACACTGTCTCCCTTTATTGCCAACCTCACAGAGTTGAGCCAGCTCGTTCTGTTTGCTGGCATTGTTACAGGGACCATACCTTCCCAACTTGGCTCCCTAAGGAAGTTAAGAGTCCTCTCGCTCACTAATAATCACTTAACCGGCACAATCCCGGCATCCATTTTCGCTCTGCCGGATCTCCACACCCTGGACCTCAGCCACAACCATCTCTCAGGAACAATCCCGCCCACCATATCCGCATCAACTCAGTTGAAGGTTCTATTGCTGGCCGACAACAAAATTTCTGGACAGCTGCCCCGTGGCTTTCCGCAGCAACTCCTGCACTTGGATTTCAGTCAGAATAACATCTCCAGCATGCTGCCGCCAAGGATGCCGGCGTCACTTCGCTACCTGTCAGCATCTCAGAACCGTATGTGGGGCCCCCTCAACTGCCTGAAATCAATCTCAGAATTAGTATACCTTGACTTAAGCATGAACTACTTCAGTGGGGGCCTCCCCACCTCCCTCTTCCAGCCCAAGCTCACTTCAATGCTGCTCCAACGAAACAATTTATCAGGTGGGCTCCCTCCATTGGCACCATACCCCTATGGACCAGGTTCCATTATAGATCTTAGTCACAACTTTTTGACAGGTGAATTAACTTGGGTTCTAGTAGGAGTTGAGTCTCTCTTTCTGAACAATAATCAGTTAACAGGAACAGTGCCCAAGGAATACTTTGGCAGTTTGAGCGTAGGCAAAACAAAAACGCTCTACTTGCAACATAACTACATTACTGGGTTCCCGACCGCGGCCGGGTCATCATGGCCGCAGTTGGACTCGGTTGCAGTGTGCTTATCATATAACTGTATGGAGGTACCTGTAGTAGTGGGGATAATGGCGTGCCCGAGCAGCATAGGAGAGCAGATTTCACGGCCTGCTTACCAGTGTTCTGCATTTCATAATGGGAACACCACGTCTGAGGAGAAAGAGGACTACATCAATTGATTATTTTCCATGAAAATTACTTATTTAAGATTACACAGTGTAAAGAAAGGTCTGGTGTTCAAGTATTTTTATAGTGTAATCTGGTTCCGTTCAAAGGACTTTTGCCATATATTTTATAATGATAATTCTGTTGATATTTCTGTCATAAAAATTAACAAGAGATATCTTGTTCACTATACCAGACTTTCAAGTTAGAGAAAATTATAGCATCGGTCTTCAGGAGATGATACGCTTGTGATGCCGACTCGAACTTGCATTTTATGATAGCGTAATCTTGGACTCGTTAAATTTTTAAGTAACTTTAGTCCACAATGACAAATTTTCTTTATTTGACTATTAAAGAGTCAACACCTTACTTCATATTAAAATAGATAAAAGGAAAATTAAAAAAAAAAAAAATTCATCTTTCCGAATCATCTCAACCTACTGTTCAAGCCCCACCTCCAAAGACGGATTTTTTTTCTCCTAGACGCCAAGCAATACGAAAATACAACGATGACAAGCATTTGAGGTATGCATTTTTCCACGCGATTCGTAGTTTAGTAATCATGAATTGTTTTGAGATAGATAAAGACACGAGTTGGTGTTGATATCAATATGCGAAGCACATTGAAATGGCTTCATTCTTTTGGCCGCTAAAGATCAACTTGAGACAATATCAGTTCATATAAATACTCGATTTTATACCTTGGTTTCAGCCTCAGATAAAAATCAGTATACAGTCATAAATTTGTACTATTTCTTAGACAGTGCATGATAACTATTTAGCAGGAAAAGAGTTGAATTATTAGCAGCAACCTTATCTTGAAACAAGCCACATGGCATGAGAAGCACCAACTGCTACAGAAAGTACATTGTAGTTTCCCAGTTCATCTTCGCCATCATCCTCTACAAGAAACTTTACTTCAAGAGGAGATGATTGTACCTCCGGCAGCTTGAGCTGGCAATGTTTGGCATTTCCTCACATGTACAATTTACCTTTGTCTGTGCATAACATCTCTTATTGAGATAGTTTTCAACCTAGCACATTTTAAAACGTGACAACAAATTTAAAACATGCATTATTGCTATGGATGATGTTTGGCGAGCTTAAAAGTATGTCAAACTTCCATTCCTTTAATTTTTGTTACCCAATGTGTTTGGTTAGGTACTTTTCTCTGTCAAAATCACTTTTTATTCCCATATATATTTCGTGAGATCGACAATTACTACCCACTTATCAATCATTCATTTATATCTATTAATAATTTAAAATGTTTATAAAAAACTCCCAAAACGTGCTAGACATAAGTAACTTGCTTATTTGGAACTTTGTTTAACAAACTTGCAAGTATATTCACTATGTTAAACCAGACTTGCACAAATTAACGTAACATGGTACAAGGGTCAGTGATTGTACCCGTTGAATACTGTCACCATTGACGTTCATTGTTATTAGGGATGGCAAAAAAATTCGGATGGCTCGGAAAAAGCCTGAGCCGGGCCAAACTCGAGCTCAGTTCCTTCGAGCTGAGTCGGCACGTGTGGCTCGGCGAGCCATACAAGCCAGCCCGTAAAAAAATCACAAAAAATTACTCAACTTATTCTTCTCATCACGAAACCAATAAACTAATTATAAGTGACAATTTTGTTTTTATAATTTATCACATAGATTATTTTGAAAAATATGTGATATTTGTTTGTTTAATATTTATTGCATTATTAGTTTATTACTGTTTCATTTCTTATTCACACAAACGTTTATTATTCTATATTAAGTAAAATTATTAATGATATATATTGCTTGATTACATTTAAAAATTGAGCTAATTTTACCAATGGCCACTAAAATTTGTAAGAAAATTCAAATCAATCATTAAAAAGATTTCTTACTTTATTATAATGGATAGTTACTCATTTATAAATCTAACATGTTATCCGACATTAGGCTATAAAGTGCAAAAAAAAAAAAAAATCGAGCCGGCTCGGGTCGAAAGCTCAGGCCAAGCCTCATTTTTTTGAACGGGCTCGGCTCGAGTTTTTTTTTTTCGGCTCGACTCGTTGACATAACTAATTGTTATGATCTGTTAGACATGTGCATATGCTAAATTTAGGCCATCAATTGGTTCTTGCCTTCTTTCTCAAGTACCTTGTAAAGTATTGGGCATTTCAAGAAGTCTAATTCTTAAGATTAAACAACCTTGACCTCATAGTAAAGTGATTCAAAGTGGACACCTTGGAGACCATGGCAAGTTGAGAGGTAGATATCATTTTAGTTGCTTGGATTTTTCTCAACTGTCAAATTGGTAACTATAATATTAAGAATCACCCGATTAAATGAAGTATATCCATCCACCATTTCAGTTACTTGAAAGTAAATATACTCAGCTAAGTTTGTGCAGGAGCAGCAACGGATGACTACCTCTGTCTTGGTCGATAGTTATTTATTTTTCTTGTATTAAAATTTAGAAACGCGAGATCGACCCTAACAACACATGGAGGAGGGTGAATATGTGTAATATGCGGAATTTAAAAATATATCGAATTATACATCAACAAGTCACTTTTAATTCTTAACTAGATGATTAAACATATAAGTCAATTTGTTCTAAGTTGAATAATTGCAGTTGTATAATAAACAATAAATAGTAAAGCAGTAAATCAAACACCGGGATGTTCACAAAGAAACCCAACTGGAAAAAACTCTGAGCATTTTTGTCGAGCAATCCACTATAAACGATCTTAACAACTTACAGTCAATAAGACTAGACGACCCGTACTATCTGACCACCAGATTGTACTCCTTACAACTCTCCCTTGATCCCGTGCTCCCCTGCATCAATCCTTAGCTGCGTTGCCAAATTTCTTTGAGGAATCTGCTATCCTCCAGCACTCTTAGCCTTGTAGAATCGTTTATCTCTCGTGGATCACAAAGAACGATCCGTTCTTCACAGGTATGAACTCCTTTCGATCTTCAGAACTCTGACCAAATGAATAAAAAGTGGTTTTTTAGTATTTGGATATTGGATCTAATGTTTTTCTCTCAAAAGATCTCACACAAGATTAAGGTTGAAAGCAATAATGTGAAGGATTCACTCTCTAAACTTTTTCTATCATATTCAACCTTAGAAAAAAACGTGTAGGCGAGTTTCGATATTTATAGGTAGGTTAAGAAACGAATGGGCCGGTAAAAAGTCTTGAAATCGAGAAATAAAAATTTCCGAACAGCACCGTCGCTCGAGTAAGGGTCCAGTGACAGGCTGTCGCTCGAGCGAAGGAGGGACGACGGTCTAGCGACGATATTTATGCTTTTGTAGCTCGAGCCAAACCTTAGCGACAATCCATAAAAAAAATCCGCACTATTTCCCTCCTTATTCCAAACTCGAAACTCTAGACCTACTAACTAAATCTTGAACAAATTGCACATTACTCATTGAACTTTTACATCTTATCAAATTAAGTCATTTTGTCTACAGAATTTGCCAATTACAAAATCAACTAAAACCTAACAAAAATGGATGATAATTCTCTCTTGGAAGGAAAGTGAGTAGAATCCCCAAGGAGAGAAAATGGAGTATTACTCCTCACAAACAAGAAGAAAAGTAAAAGATAGGAAAGATAGGGGAGGCTGGCATAGGAAAAAAGGTGGAGAAACCTAGCAGGGGCCAGGGAGTTGGGAGGAAAGAGGTTGAGAGATTGGGTAGTATAGGGATAGGGAAAGCGGTGGGGTGGGGTGGTAAAGGAAATTGGGAATTTATGTGGGAAAGGACGTAAGGGTGGAACAGGCAGATGGTTGGTGTCAGAGCCACATGGAAGGGTAGTTTTCTTTCTTTATTTGTAGTTTTCTATTTTTATTTTTCCTTCCTTTATTTATAATAGCTTTGTACCAAGGTGCAATCGTATTTACAATTCCTTCAAAGTCTTTAGTGGGATGCATGAAAGAGACGTTGTTTCTCAGAATAACATGATCACTGCTCTTATGCAGAAGGAGATGGACAATGAAGGTTTGATGCTCGTCTATGAGATGCAAAAGCAGGGGATTTCAATGGATGGTGTGACAATTATTGCACTGCTTCGGCTGCATCAAATCTAAGAAACTAGAATATCAGTAAAGAGACGCATGCTTATTTAAGTATGCATGGTATTCAATTTGATGGGATCAACAGTTATCTCATAAACATGTATGCCAAATCAAGTTTGATACAAGCAGCATAAACAATCTTTTGTGGGAGCTACAAAAGTGATAGTGATACAGCTGTTTGGAACACTATGATATCTATGAATGCACATGATGAGATGATTGAGCAGTCCTTTATTGTTGTCCAGCAGATGTTGGAATAGCATGTTAAGCCCAACGTTGTGACCTTAGCTTCGATTCTCCCTTGTATGCAGTCACTCAGGAAGTGTAGCACTAGGAAAGTTACTCCACGATTTTTCCATTCGCAACTTCTTGGACATTAATATCTTTGTCAGCTCTCCTATGGTAGATTGACATCAGCTTCTATGCAGAGAGGAAGAGAAAAGGAAAAGAAATCAGCTCCAACCAACCTATTGGTAGATTGATACTGACCACTGTGGAAGAATCATCTTGCGACAATATAAAATCATAACAGAAAGCCTATCAATGGTCGGTGAGATCAAAAGTGCCATATCCCCATTAGACACGGGATACTGAAGCTCGATAACTTTCTCCAAAGAAGACATAAATGGAGTACACGTCCTATGCAATGATTGTCTATGATGTCTATAGCTATGACTAACTATGAAACTAAAATAAAATTGATCGATAATGGCAGTTCAAACTGTTCAATAGAGATACCCTTCTACTCATTCTTCGGGTGACTCATTAAGAAGATCAACTATCCACTGCTTGGCTTTGGAAGAGAAGTGGTCTGCAAGAAGTAAGAGGTGTTAAATTGGGTGGGCTTAACATGGCCCGTACAAGACCAGTTTATTAAAAATGACCTGTGAAGCTGCCCACTAGCCGAGTGGGCCTATTTACGGGCCATTAGTTTTAAAATGAGGAAATTAAAGTTTAAATTTCCATTTTCATAAATCAAGAATCAAGTTTAATAATACAGAAAGCATGTTTTAATTAATAATTCATATTTAAATATTATAAATTAAACCCTAATTCATTTCTACTCTCTCTCTCTCTACCCACCGGTCAAAACCGTCGTTTTGCCCAATTTCTTCTCCCATGACTTGTGCCGCTACTTGGTGGAGTAGTGGATGTCTGTGGCGGTGGTAGTAGCGCTGCCCCCTGGAAGAAAATCTCCTACGCAGCGGCGTTGCAACGGTCAGTCACCCACCCTCCACTGGTCAGGAGATTGCTGGTGAAATTGATCCTAAAATCGACTACGGTAGGATGAAGGAGACTGCTAGTGAAATTGATCCCAAATCGCGATGTTGGTGGTTAAGAACGGCAAAGATGTTGAGTAATTAGGGTTTATGTTTCCGATCTGCCATCTTTCTCTTCTCTCTCTTCGACACAGCTGCGTTTTAGTTGTGGTGGTGGTGGTGGCGTTGCGGCAGAGGTTTTGTTAGTGGTGCGAACGGCGATGGTGGTGGGTCTCGAGTGAACACAGCGTCGCAATACTGCAGTGGTCGTTTTGCTGCGAATTTTTGTTGGCGGTGGTTGTAGTGGTATTGTAGCGATAGTTGTCGTGGTGTTGTAGCGGGGGCGGGGTCGGTGGTTTTTGTTGGTGGTGTGGTGTGGTGTAGGTGGCGACAATGGTGATTGGGTTGGTGTTGTGGCGAGGGCGACGACGGTGGTGTTTTTTGTAGGTTGTGTGATGCAGTCGTTTTTGTTTTTGGCGGTAGTTATGGTGGTTTTGTGGCAGGGACGGGGTGGGATAGTATTTGTGACCAAATATTGGTGGAGGATCGGGATGGGGTGGGAGTGTTTGGTGTATGTGACCGACATTTTGGTTCATTATGACTCATTATTAATTTATGACCTTAAATTTCGATAATTTGTGATCAAGAAATTTGGAAATATGTGACCTAGCAATAATTTGTGATCTATAATTTTTTGATCTGTGACCAATGAATTAAATTGTAACGTATAAAATTTTTAATTTATGACATCGAAATAATTTGTGATCAATTCATTTGACGTTTTGTGACCGTAAAATAAGTTGTGTGACTTATAAATTTTGTGATTTGAGACTGATAAACAAATTGTGACTTTTAAATTTTTAATTTGTGGCCGATGAACGTACTGTGCCCCATACGTTTTTTGAATTGTGACCTTAAAATTTTTAAATTGTGACCAAATTGCATTGGTTTGTGACCTTTATGTATTTATTAATAAAATATATAATTAATTAATTAAATCATAAATAAGATTTAATGAAAACCTGACTTTTAAAATTTAAAATATCTATTCTTAATTTTGAAATGATGACCAAATGATTAATTTAATATTTGAAAAAATAAAATAAAAAAAGAAAACAAATTTAAATTTAAAATGGTTGATGTCCATTAGCCATCTAATAAGGCTGCCAACCAAGACAGCTTAAAAGCCTTTAAAGGCTACCTCGTAGCCTTAAAAGTATTTAAGGCTACAAAAGACTATCACGTCCATCCGCCTTCATTTATGAAGGTTCCTTTAAAAATATATATATATTGAACTGTTCCGGCATCGATTCAATTCCGATTTCTCCAAAAAAACTTTACGAATGGTCTTGAATAGGCCCGAAAATATCCACAAGCCGGGTTTTTAACTGTACCAGGTCATATCAATTCTTTATCTTGATAGGTCGATTTGAACCGGTCCACCCATTTTGACACCACTAGCCGGAAGGATAGATGTACATACGAGTGTTGCTAGGACTCGAGCCTATGATGAAGAGTGAGGATAGTTCTAGTGCATTTCTCGCGATCTGATTTGTCTTCAAGACTTCAACTTGTGATGAGATCTCTCACTCATGATTGTGGATATAGTGGATTTACTACTTATATTTCAAATAAGTTAAGATATAAGCTGCAAATTTCCTTATTTGACTTGTAAGCTGCGAGATCCACAGTCTGAATTTTTGTGGTCCTCAACTTACAGAAAAACTATCCTCTTTATTTATTTATTTATTTATTTTTTTTTTGTCAAACATGAAAGGCAAGTCTGGCAGCCATCTTTGAACCCGTCCTAGTTCCCAATAAACACCAATAATTTTAGGAAAATGCTATGGGTAGTACCCATAGAACAGCCCATAATTTTAATGGTTGTTCTATTGCTAGGTCCAAGTGGCCTCATAATGTAGCAAAATTCTAAGGGTTATGTTACATGTATCGATTTTTTTTACTAAATTTTTTACATATTATTCACAACGAGAATGTGGACGATATTGTCGGAATTTTTAAATACACGCTGACCCTGCGCATCATGTGAGATGGAGTAATCTATTATGTACAAACCATTTTTTTGTCCTTTTTTTTTTCCATTGCTCAACAAAAACTACCAAGTGTTATCTGTATTAATTTTAAAAGCACATTTTCTATAAAAATCTATTTGAGCAAGGCGGAAACCCTGTTCAATAGGTGGTGGGGGATATATGTAGGGGAGTGTCAATTGGTGCCCCTATTTGTTTTTTATCATTGGAGTCTAATAATTAATTTTTTGGCCGTTTATTTTCAAACAATGGGCCCCTTTTAAAATAAGGTCATAAGTTACGGTCAAAAAATATGTAACGGTCGGAAATTTCATTAAAATGATACAAACAATTGGGAAACAAAA
Source organism: Fraxinus excelsior (assembly GCA_019097785.1). Lineage (NCBI taxonomy): Eukaryota > Viridiplantae > Streptophyta > Magnoliopsida > Lamiales > Oleaceae > Fraxinus > Fraxinus excelsior. The sequence goes on along the minus strand of CM032637.1, from coordinate 13,347,064 downwards.
CAAACGTGGGCTTAGACTTTTAGTTTTTTTAGATGGTGTTTGGTAGAGATTAAAATCAGATTAAAATTGAAAATATAGTCATTATTATTTACTTTTATTAGACGAGTGGGATTCAATAACGATCATATTTTCAATTTTAATTGAATTTTAAGCCATAACAAAACAGACTATTAGTATATGATCACTGAACACAAGTCAATGGAAGCTAGTCCGGACGTAGAAAGGTATAAATAATACTGTAGGCTGTGGAAAAAAATAAGAGCCCTGCTATAGGCCAAGGTCAATGACCCACCGACAGCCCCCCTTCCAATAGGGGGGCCCCGTTTGTAGTGGGTCATTGAACTTGGCCATAATGCCTTTTCCAAAAAATAAACAAATGTAAAAACCACACAAAATCAAGATTACCAGCAAAGCCATTACGTCATCGCCATTCTTCATCTCCAAGATATATTAATTATATACAAAGTGAAAGAGCACGGAAGTCTCCTCTATGAGTGATCTCCAAGAATATACATGTATAAATCTTGTAGAAGCTGCTGAGCCAAGTAAATAGCGCCTCCCTTTTAATTGGAGAACAGAAAAAATGGTAGAAACAAAGAGAGCAGAGCTTGTTTTCATTCCTATTCCAGGAATGGGTCACTTAGTATCAACTATTGAGATCGCTAAGCTTCTAACTGATAGAGATGAACGCCTCTCTATCACAGTCCTCATCATGAAGTTGCCAACAGAGTTGGAAACCGATTCCTTGGCCCTAAAATCCAGTTCGCGTATACGTTTCATAGAATTTTCTCTCAACCAGACTATCACACAAAACAACTTTGTCTCCCATTTCATAGAAAGCCACAAGGATCCCATGAGAGATGCTGTCGCAAAAATAGTCCGTGATGAGTCCGACTCGATTAGACTTGCTGGATTTGTCATTGATATGTTCTGTACAACTATGATCGACGTAGCCAATGAGTTTGGTGTCCCGACTTATGTCTTCTTTACAACTAGTGCAGCGATGCTTGGGCTCTGCTTCCATATGCAGAGTCTCACCGATGAACAGAACGTGGACGTCACTGAGTACAAGAACTCTGATGTTGAGTTATTGATTCCAACGTACATAAATCCAGTTCCTGCTAAAGTATTTCCTTCTAGATTCTTTGATGAGGGTTTGGCTGCGTTCATCACTATGGCAAGAAGGTTTAGAGAAACGAAGGGAATTATGATTAACACCTTCTCGGATTTAGAATCCTATGCATTGAAGTTCCTATCTGATGACGACAAGATCCCACCGGTTTACCCAATAGGCCCGAATCTTCATGTCAAGGCTGAAAATGACGACAACAAAGAACATAACGAGATCATGAAGTGGCTTGACGAACAACCTGTTTCGTCTGTTGTTTTTCTATGCTTTGGAAGTATGGGATATTTTGAAGCCGCCCAGGTTAAGGAGATTGCGGTTGCACTTGAACGGAGTGGCCACCGGTTCTTGTGGTCGTTGAGAAAGCCTCCTCCCAAAGACAGGTTCGAGTATCCATCAGAGTACGAAAATCTTGAAGAAGTATTGCCAGAAGGATTCTTGCAACGAACTGAAGGAACAGGGAAGGTGATTGGATGGGCACCACAAGTGGCCATCTTATCTCACCCTTCGGTGGGTGGCTTCGTGTCTCATTGTGGATGGAACTCGACGTTGGAAAGTGTCTGGTGTGGAGTGCCGATTGCAGCATGGCCGATGTATGCCGAGCAACAGACTAATGCATTCGAGTTGGTGAAGGATTTAGGAATTGCTGTGGAGATAAAAATGGATTATAGGAGGGGCAGTGATGTGATTGTGCAGGCTGAAGAAATAGAGAAGGGAATCAGGTGTCTAATGGAGCCTGAGAGTGAATCGAGGATTAAGATGAAACAAATGAAACCCAAGAGTAGAATGGCTTTGATGGAAGGTGGCTCGTCTTACGATTTCTTGAGACGTTTCATTGACAATGTCATCGATGACGTTGCATGATGGATTAGTTTCGAGAAGATTAACATACATCCCCACAACACTAGATCGTGTTAAGAAGGAAAATAATAAGTCCGTAATCTCTATCATTATGTTGTCTCATTCGATTTTCCTATGCAATTTGACTACCCACATAATCTACATCAAAAGCTACAATGTATATGCGGATGGAATTTAGAAAGTCGTGTATAGAGTGCGTAGAATTACTTATAGTAGTACTCTTACAAGTATTGGCTCCATAGATAAATCGTCAAAAAGTTACCAAACAACAAATAACGATGTCTTATTGGTATATTAAAATAGATATTAACTTAGGATTATTTTATTTTTAATGTCATGATAGTTTTCCTAGAACACATTTTGTTTTCACATCTAGGTTGATTTGTCAAAATACGCAATGAGATGAGTTTCGTTCTTGTCCAAGGCTATATTATATTTTGGGTAACGTGAAAGTTCTACAGAATCCTTCAATTGGGTAAGTCTCGATGATTGAGACATCCTATTGTTCATTTCATGATACATAAACATGAGATATGACTTTTTTGTGATAGCAGTAACATTTAGGTGGACTGTAATAATTTTTAAATATTATAAGGGTGTCTGGTAGAAATTAAAATCAGATTAAAATTAAAAATATAGTCGTTATTGTTGACTTTTATTAGACGGGTGAGACTTTTAATTGTATTTTAAGTCGTATCAAACAGACTCTATACTCCTTTTCTTTTACAGATTTTAACGTTCGAAAAAAGTTTAAAACATTTTTTCGAAGAAAGCATCAATTGGAGCCGTTTGATTTCCTAATTTATCCGTTGGGGGGGAGGAGTAGTAATTTCTCTTGTTATAGACAGGTGTCATCCATCATCTTGGTTCGTAGAATAGAGCCAGTAAACAAAAGCATTTGTCTATTATTTACTCATTAAATACTGTACAAACGGCCGAATGCTGTGGGTCCTACAATTAGGCAGGGGTCCACGTGGTTTAATATTGTTAAAAAAAAAAAAATATAGAAACATCCGGAAGTGGTCACGTACTTTTATGTCATCTTTGGTTAACAAGTGAACGAAAGCACTTGTTTGATTTATATTAGATAAAACTAAATTCGATCATACTATGCTTGCGATTTAATATATGATGTTACGGGTAATTTGATCATTATTCGAATAAATGATAAGATTGTTTACGCACCACACATCGCCAACAAATATGTACAATTTGAATGTAGAAATAACTTAATTGAATTAAATTTTTTTAATAAAATGAAATGTGAGATTTGCAGTCAAAATTTAATTATTTTCACTTAAGTTTTTAAATTGTACCAAACGAGATATAAAATCAAAACATTTATGAATAGAGATCAATATTTAAGTTTTTGTTCATGATGTTTGATGAAAAATTGAGATAGTTGGAAGGGCCTAGAGCCCCATTTTTATTTTTATTTTTGTAAAATGCGTTTTTAAATGTATGGTTAAAAAATAATGAAATTTTTTTCATTTCTATGTAATATTATTTTATTAAAAAATGTATGATTGAAAAGAAGAGAGAATGCAATTTGAAAAAAAATGGAGATCAAATAAAGGCTAATTCTTCCACTCGATGACACGAAAAAACAGGGATGGATAATTTCCCTGTTTTCCACTTATGTGAGTAATAATTTTGGAAAAAAATAAAATAAAGATAAAGTAATGTTCTTCGTTTAATCTTTGTAAATAAGTGATTCTACTAAACGATAAAAGTTGTTAGCAGATACATAGTTATATAACACATCTATGTCACGCAATTATACGAAAGCTAATCAATCCAGTCAAGATCATATTAAAATGAGGGCATATTGTACGAGCGAATCCATATCGATTAGTATATTACGAGCATAGATCGTATACTACAGCAGAATCACCTCTTGACCTCGCACAACGCTCAAATATTTTTCGTTGCTCTCTTCACTAACTCCACAATCGCTTTATTTATGTCACTTACCTCGATCTTAACCGTCTCCACTCCCCATGATTTTTGGTGAACCACCAAGCGGTCTTAATGCTTGGTTTGAAAACTTTATTAGTATCAATTTAGCTATTTAATCAATAATAGCACTTCTCTAAGTGTCAATTATGTGACTATATATAATTGAGAAATATAGAGATTTAAGTCACAGTTGAGACGTTAAAACCTTGGAAAACAAAAGTTTAAGCCTGTGAAAAATTGTTACAGATGACTATAAATGACTGATATAGGTAGTCCCCCACCTTCCAAACCTCGATCACCACGACACTCATTTTTTCTACTCCCCAACTTTCACTCTCCACTCAAAACCTTGACCTACACAAAACGGAGGTTTTCATTGGGGTGAAGAATGCAGATTCAGGGAATGGAACTCCTCAAAATTTCTCTGCTCGTTCCAATCCTTTGCATTTTCTGTTTTGCAGGCATTTTTCTTTTCTTTTCCTCGTTTCAAGCAATTTATGCTGCCATTTGAAATTTGCATGTGAAATTATTCATTGTCTGAAATCTTTGGTGCGTTTTGCAGATGGGGGCTCGATCGGGGTGAACTACGGTAGAATCGCTAACAATTTGCCGTCAGCAGCGAAGGTAGTCGAGCTCATGAAGTCTCAGGGCATCGACCGGGTGAAGATGTACGACACAGATCCTGCCGTCCTTCAGGCCTTATCCGGATCAGCCATTAAAGTTGTTATCAATCTCCCAAACGAGCTACTCTCCAATGCTGCCAGACGCCCTTCATTCGCCAATGCTTGGGTTCTTCACAATGTTGTGGCCTATCACCCTTCTACCGCAATTGAAGCTATCGCCATTGGCAATGAAGTGTTCGTCGACACCCACAATACAACCCGGTTCCTCATTCCCGCAATGAAGAATATTCATCAAGCTTTGGTCAAGTACAAACTCGATGACACCGTTAAAGTGTCTTCTCCGGTGGCTCTCAGTGCAGTGCAGAATTCTTATCCTTCTTCAGCCGCGTCATTCCGGTCCGATTTGATTGAACCTGTGTTTAAGCCCATGCTTGAATTTCTCAGACAAACCGGGTCATCTCTCATGGTAAATATCTACCCATTCTTTGCCTACGAGTCAAATGCTGGTGTAATTTCTTTGGATTACGCACTTTTCCGGGAGAATCCTGGCGTGGTTGACGCTGGGAACGGTCTGCGTTACTTCTCCCTCTTCGATGCCCAAATCGACGCCGTTTTTGCTGCGATGTCGGCGTTGAAATACGATGACGTCAAAATCACGGTGACAGAAACCGGCTGGCCTTCTAAAGGAGACTCAAATGAAGTCGGAGCAAGCCTCGAAAACGCCGCCGCGTACAACGGAAACTTGGTCAAGCGTATCCTCACCGGCGGCGGGACCCCTCTCCGGCCACACGAAGATCTCACCGTCTACCTCTTTGCTCTATTCAACGAGAACAAGAAATTCGGACCCACATCGGAACGAAACTTTGGCCTTTTTTATCCTGACGAGAAGAAGGTTTACAACATTCCGTTCACGGTTGAGGGTATTAAAAGTTACAGAGACAAGCATTCGCCGGGGACCGGAGGTAAACAGAGAGTGCCAACCGGAGCCTCGAACGGGCAGACATGGTGTGTGGCTAGTGCACAGGCGGGGAAGGATAAGCTACAAGCGGGTCTAGATTATGCGTGTGGGGAAGGAGGTGCTGATTGCCATCCGATCCAGCCAGGGTCCACGTGTTTCGATCCTAACACTGTAGAGGCGCACGCTTCGTTTGCCTTCAATAGTTATTACCAGAAGAAGGGACGTACGATTGGCACTTGCTATTTCGGTGGGGCCGCCTACGTAGTTTCTCAACAGCCGAGTAAGTCCTATTTATTGCATTTAGAAAAATTAAATAATTATTTATTATATATTTTAAAATATCGAATTAAAAAAATAGGTAAATGACAAACTTAGGGAACATCAATGTCATTTTTTATTGGCCCTTGTGGGGAATCTTGGACAAGGATAAAAAAAAAAAAAAATGTTTGGCGGAAAATAAAACTTTATGGCGCATGTTAGGAGTCGTAGTTATGAATTGCTAACATGTGTTTTTTGACTGTCTTTGTCTTTATAGAGCATGGGAAATGCGAATTCCCCACGGGATACTGAAGAGAAGGAAGGCAGGAATTTTCTTTCAAATTGGTCGTGTAAAATTTATTATTTATTATAATTATGATCCCTAGCCGTTGTAATAGATTAGCTAGCTATTAATTGGTATTGTAATGAATATATCCTTGTCTCTCTGGGAAAACTGTATTAGTATTGTAATGAAAATTATCTGCACGCATTACGTTTTTTAGAACGCAGTTAAATACTCTATTAGTTAGAGCCATTTTAGGCATGACTTTTGAGAAGTCAAAATGAACTTTAACTAATTCTATGAAAGTGTTTTTATTATTAGGAAAGCTTTTAGAGTTTGTTTAATTGACACGACGTCTTTTAAAATTACTTTTGGAATAGAAGATTCTTTCAAAAATTAGTTTTCAAATAAAAATTAAAAAAAAATTTCAAAATTTTTTTTACAAGAAACAAAAATAAAAGTTATGTCAAACAGATCCTTAAATATGATGGGGTTAGCGATGCGTGCCCTAAATTCTTAGAATATGCTATTTTAGAGCGTGTTTGGTAGAGATTAAAATTAGATTAAAATTGAAAAATTAGTCGTTATCGTGGACTTTTATTAGAGGAGTGAGATTCAATAACGACTATATTTTCAATTTTAATTGAATTTTAATCTCTACCGCGTTTATTTTATTTTATTTTTATATGTTTTAAAATTTAAATTTTATTAAAAATAAATGATTAATCGAACGAGAGGATAAATAGGATGTTTAAATCCCTCTCTCGAGTCTTGAGCTCTTGATTTGATATGTCCTGCCTGCTGTAAACATTCGTCCTGCCATCTCTTAAAGTGTGGTAAAGCTTAGTAAACATTTTCGGCCCTAAATTGTTTTACTATTAGAGGTATCAAACATGTAGATCAGTCCAAATTGGTCCTCCGATTGTCACAAACCAACTGTTAGCTTGTCTCAATAGTGAGATAGTCGGGTTTCATTTGGGCTTGACCCCAAATTCATTTTTAACATCCTAGATCCACGAATTTTCAATTGTACAATTTTTATCAACTTTTTCCAAATTTTCTTAAATTGATTTTTAGCCAGTTATGACTTAGGGCATGTTTGGGCCGGATTAAAATTTGATTTTAATCTAAATCAAAGTCAAACGATCAATATCAACAATATCTTTCATGGGGCCCATATCTTTTCAGTCACACATTTCAAAAATTGATATCACAATCCACTGAAAATTTTGATTTTAATTTACACCGGATATCCTCTTAGATTCTATTTCGTAAGGAGAGCCAATCTACTGTATAGAGAGGCAGTGGACCAACGCGTTCATCTTACTCGACTGGCCTAACAGGTTCGAACTGTATTTTCATTTTTGAAGCTTTGAACTTATCATTTCATCTTGGTATGAGTGTAGTATTTATCGTCACTCGTTTTCCGTACTTGCAGACAAATAAGGGTTCGGATAAATTTGTTTTTACAATATTTTTTTTTTATGTTCAAGTTTCATTTGCATTGGATTGGATTGAATGAAATCATTTAGATAATTGTATCGTTTTGGTAGCTGCTTCCATTCTCGTTACGTTAAATATCAAAATAAAAAGTTAATAATAGGAATAATGAAAAGAAAAGGCAAGATCATTCATAATTGCAGTAGAATGACAACTTCTCACAATTTCTTGAATCATTTAAATTATTCCACAAATCTGGATTCAAGAAAACATCCAACTTTTCCATTATTTGCTCAGGAAATATACAGTTTCACATATAGGTTTGGTTAGCGATGGCAAAAAGGTTCGTCGGCTCGGGCTCGGCTGAGAAAAAGCTCGAAGCGGGCCCTGCTTGGGCTTGGGTCGAGCCTCTTTTTTTGTCGGGCTTTGTTCGGCTCAGCTCGGCCCAAAAAAGTTCGAGTCGAGCCCGAACTTTTTTATTTAATTTATAGTACGTACAAACCATACAAATTTTAAATTTTTTAAGTAAATATGTAGATTTGACATTAAAAAAAAATCTGAGCAGGCTCAAGTCGAGCTTTATTTTTTTGGCCGGGCTCAGTTCGACTCGTTGACATAGTTATGTTTGGTTTAAGGGTTCTAAAATGCGTAGACAAGGATTTCAAAACTGTGAATCCTAGTTGCCAATTCAATCCACAAGTCTAAGGATTCGTTTGACGTGACTTTTGAAAGGTCAAAAGACGATTTTGAGATCTAAAAGTTATTTTTTGAATCGTTTGACTAATTTTGTAAAAGTGCTTTTGTTAGTTATAAAATCCTTTAAACGGGTCCAAAATAACTTATTCTAAAAATACTTTCGAAATAAGAAGTATTTTTAAAATTTAGTTTCCAAATAAAAATTAAGATAACTTACTTCCAAAAATCTTCTTTCAAAATAAAAAAACAACAAAATGAAGAAAAAAGAATGACGCCAGAAATGAAGGGACATTTTTAACTAACATCGAATGACAGAGAAGGGGTTGGTGGCGACAGTTCAGGCAGAGGAGTCGTCGACGTAGAAGGTAAAGCAACCACTTGAAAATTGATTCTTTCAATTGTTGGCCCATTGTTTGTCTAATTAAATTGGTCATTTTCTTGAGATGGTTAATATCAGGACCATTGCTGAAAAGATAATTACTTGTCGTGAACGAACACAAACTTCGTCATCTATGTTTATATTGGATTAATATATATGTACCGAATGGGTTATCCCTTCCCACAATGTGCGCGGGCCCCATGTGTATTAAAAAATTCCGGCTTGTGGTCATCACCTCCTAATGTGAGTGGGGTGTAAAAGATTCGTTATAAAAATTCGGTACATGTATCATAACCCGTTTATCTTTGTGATAGAACGATAGATTATTTTATGTAAAAAATATAATAAAATTCTATTTAAGAGCAATATATGTTATTTTATTTTTTGAAAAATAGATTCAGAAAAATTAAATAATTTCAAACATGAATTAAACTGTTTTAAAATTAATTAATAAAATTCACCTCAAAAATAAAGTTCTCATAAAACGCCCAAAATTGATAATACAGGAAAGGGGAACTTGCAAAAGTATTCTTAGAATCAGGAGCCTTTTGAAAAATATTTTGTAAAGTTAAATGTTACTTTTTAATTAAAAAGTGACATAATCACTATGGATCTTACTACATGTACATAAAGATATACATAATAGATTATGATGATAAGAAACCCGAACTCGACCTAGGGCTTTCATAATTGGCCCAACAAAGTGGGCTACTGAGGTCGAGATCTCTTACCACTAATAACGTGACACCCGAGCCCTCCCTCATCGAGAACAACAAATGAACTGTCGGTTGTCGTGTAGTATTATGTCAATGAATCCAATTTTAGTTGTGAATGTAAACATGTCTACTACTGTCTACAAACGATAATGGATTTCTAATGATAATATGCGAACAAAATGAGCAATAACGTCTGCAAACAATAATAAAAAGAAAACGATAACATGACTTCAGATTGTACAACGTCATTGGGGAACATTTAATATACTACTTCAACAACTTTCGGATATAAAACATGTTTACGTCGGTTGTGTTTACAGCGGGGTGCGAACATGTTGTCCGGTTATGACCAACTTTACCGCAACAAGTGCATTTATTGAGTCGTGTGGTAGATTCATATCTGGATCGCTTTCGTCGTGTGGATGGTCTATTCAAGTTCAGGACTTTGAACTTCAATTCAATTTGAGTGCGGGGATAAAAATACCAAGTTTGTCCATCAACTGTAGCACGAGTCCAGTTAGGGTAATACTTATCGGCACTAAAATGGAAGTGGTTTTGTCCCCTCTCCACTTCCATTCATCATCCACATGAGCAAACTGTCCCACATACAACAAGATGAATCTCAAACGATTACTCATACCAGAAATGCTGGGATTACAATGGTAATAATTTCGCACAATAAATATGTTTACATTTAATAATATGAATGTGGAACTTTCGAATATTGAAATCCATGGAGTAGCAGAGGTGAAATCAAGGATGTGTCAACAGTTTTCGAGTGTCGAACTTGACGGTTAAATTGTTTATCCCAACATTCAGAAATGTCGGGTTCGACAGTTCACATGTCTAAACCGATTGTTTTAACAGAACTATTCGATAGATGAACTGTAGGAACTGTCGAGAAACTTGAAAACATGTATTTGGTACCTTTGAACAAATTATTGAAAACATTAATGGTGATAATTAATTCTCAACTATAACATGAAAACATTTTCCCATTACTAAATAATTCAATGTTTCGTTAAATATGAAATCCTTCATTTTTGTACAAGATATTTATATTTTTATTCTTCAAAAATATTTCAAAAACCAAACAAATCAATAAATAATAATTTCAAAAATTTCTCTCATTGCATTTGACCATATTGTATTTAACATCTAAGAAATATAAATATATAAAGATAAAATTATAAACAATTTGTAATGACTAACATCTCAAAATAGATGATGAATTCAATAATAATGTGTTCTTGATCAAGGAACGAAGAAGATGAAAAAGAAGTTAGAGTTTGTTAATAGGAAGATGTGTGGTTATTTTAATATTTCGAATTCTTTTATTTATCTTTATTACAAAATTCATATTATTCAATATAATATACATATAAACAATTTTTATAGTATTTAAATTAAATCATCACATTATAACATTAATTACATTCAAATCAAACATTAAATACTCTTAAAAAGATGTTATTAAGGGTAATTTGGACATTTTGCATCAAAAAGTTACATTTTTGCTCACAAAAAGTGAAAATGACAATTTTTTTTGAATTTTCAAATTCAGTGACATTTATGAAAATTTCTCATCTTTTATTAAAACAATGTGAAAAAAGTCGGAAACTATAACTTCCTCCGAAATAAAAGTCATCAAACAGATCCTAAATACGTTGGGAAATATTGAAATGTCAAATATATAATATTATTAGCAGGGGCGGACCCAGCACTTGGTCAATCCCCGCGGCAGCCCGTGCTGGGTCTGTCGGAAGCTTCAAGCCGTCCACCGGAGCCGAGAAGAAAGATGCCGAAGGAAGAAGGCGCCGCTGGACCGTGAAGGCGTGGACTGGAGTTGGGACTGAAAGCAGGAGCCTGAGAATTTGTTTGGGTCTCATTTAAAAAAAAGGCCCGATAAATGAGCCTAAATGCCCAATCCATGGCCTTGAATTCTATTACCTAAATTCCAATGGCCCAATAGCCACAAAACCAATTAACCGGTTGAGATAGGGAGTAGGGAGATTGGGAGAGTTGGAGACAGGAGACGACGAGGGGGGCGGAATTAATTTGGGTTATGGCTGTGAATTTTTTATGTCGTCAACTCGGAGGACGGTGGTTGGTGGATGGTTTGGCGTCTTCCACGGTGGTGCTGCGGCTGCGCAATAGTTGGAGGCTGGACTTGGACTTCCGGCTTCGTCTTTGCTTTTGCCTTTTTGCTTTTCTGCCTTACTAAGGTATTTATGTCTATTTGCTTCCTATTTGCTAGCGCTAGTGTTTAGTGCTATACGCCTATACTGCTATTTGCTATTTGAGAATCTATGGATTTTTGGGTGCATACAGTACACTGACCATTGTATTTATGTTTTTATTCTTTTTTTTTTCAATTTTTGTTAATTTGTGAATTATGACTTTTGAGAAATGAGAAATTATGTTATATTGTTGTTTTGAATTGTGTATTGTGAATTGTGATTAGTGATTTGAGAATTTAGGGTTTTAGGAAATTACGATTTAAGGTTCTTAGTATTAATCGGTCAACGGTCATCGGCTCCGTCCTAACTGAACCAAATTTTTGGATTCACCTCTAATTATTAGTCAATTTTTTTAGAATCTTGGTCGTACTTCACCTAATTTGTCCTTTTAAAAGAAATTCAATTACGGTGCCCAAAACTTTCAGGCAGGCTCTAAGGGGACGCGAAAGTCACGCGTTGGACCTAGTGTAATTTACCCAATAAATTATCAAAAATGCAAATAATAAAATTTAGGAAGAATTCGTTTTTCTGTACGGTTTTTTGGAAGAGAAGAAAAGGCATTGAGAGAGAGAGAGAGAGAAAAAAACGTAACGGTGTGATGGTGGAGAACGGCGTTATAACGGAAGAGCAGCAGAAGCAGACCGCCGATAACAAAAACGACGTCGTTAACAACCATTCGAAGTCGGTGGAATCTACTCCCCCGACCGATCGTCCCGTCCGCGTCTACGCTGATGGGATCTACGATCTCTTCCACTTCGGTCACGCCCGCTCCCTTGAACAAGCCAAAAAGTCGTAAGTATACCTGTATATCTATTTTATTTTTATTTTTTCCTGCTTAATTATTTCGTAAATTTTTTCAGCGTTTTCTTTTGAGTTTGATTCGTGATTTTTTTTTCATTTCAAATTAAATTTGGACAAGTACTCCTCAATCTTTTAGCGGAAGTTGAATTTTATATACAAGTGCTGTTGTTTGAAATATTGACCGAGACATTTTCAGATACCTTTTATATACTTAATTGAAAATTCATTCTAAATTTGGGGTTTACACAACGAATTGATGTTGATATGCTCTGGATCTGCATGTGGCCCATCGAATTTTATTCCTTTGGATACGGACTAAATTTTTCTATGTTTATAAGTTTTATATTTGTTTATAAATGGTTAAAAGAAAGGTGGAGATAGAATAACTCTTGTATATTTTGCTCTGTATATATGTAGGTTTCCCAATACGTACTTGCTGGTGGGATGCTGCAGTGATGAGATTACACACATGTACAAGGGCAAGACTGTTATGACTGAATCTGAGCGATATGAGTCACTACGCCACTGCAAGTGCGTTTTTCTCTTTGGCATGCTCCAATTTATATCTTTCTAGTCATATGTAGATGCTATTTAATGATGCATTTTTTTAATAGAGGAATTGGAGCTATCTAATGGTAATAGGCTTTATGTTTATATATGAACTACGCTATCACATGCCTAAGCATATTCATCATGTTGAAATTTTTCACTTCAATTGGATTAAATTTTGTATGCAATTAGAATAGAAGATAACTGTATATAATGTAAACAGTGGGATGTGCATGTTGGCAGCCATGGACTATATACATGCATCTTGGGAATGTTGATTAGTTGCATATGTAGTTTCTTGGTGTTTACGATTGTGCTTGTTGCTCCTTTAACTATTGAATATTTGGCATGATTGGAACATCAAACATTTGTCCTTTTCTTTTCACAGGTGGGTTGATGAGGTTATTCCTGATGCTCCGTGGGTGATAAATCAAGAGTTCCTTGACGATCACCAAATCGATTATGTTGCTCACGATTCTCTTCCGTAAGGATTTCTTATAAAAAATTCCTCTTATAAATGATGTTTGGATTGATATGGAAAAGTTGGGTCATTTTAAGATGTTGAAAAGATATGAGGGGTATCCTACCCCTTTCCTCCCTTTATCTGCTTGGTTAAAATATATAATGTGCTTTCACTTCTATTTAAACTGAGATTGGTAACTGTCAGCTACAGACGGATCCTTTTTTTCCTTATTCATTTAATTGTTTTTTTGTTTTTTATACTTTGGTCTGAAGTTTATCTTGTAAAATGTTAATAATCAAGCATTGGTCTTAAGAAATTATTTTATTCTTCACATGGCTATTCTACAGTTATGCAGATGCCAGTGGAGCTGGAAAGGATGTTTATGAATTTGTAAGCATGCGATTGTTACATTTTTGCTTTTGTTGCAATCACTTGCATGCTCAAGTTTACTATGCATATTAAGATTTACTAACATTTTTTTAAAATTATTATGACATCTGGATACAAAAAGTTACATAAATTTTAATGAAGGTCAAAGCCGTTGGGAGATTTAAGGAGACAAAACGGACCGAAGGAATTTCAACATCAGATATCATAATGAGAATTGTAAAAGATTATAATCAATATGTTATGCGTAATTTGGACCGTGGATATTCGAGAAAGGAGCTTAATGTTAGCTATGTGAAGGTATGCTATTTTCAGGATATTCTGGTTGTGGTTTTCTTGAAAATTTTCTAACTCATTTTGACTGGATTTAGCTAAGAAAACCTTATGTGGTACTCGTTTTCAGTAAGGCAGCTGAACTTTTAGATTTTATTTGATGTGGGCAGGAAAAGCGACTAAGGGTGAATATGAGACTGAAGAAGCTACAGGAGAAAGTCAAAGAGCATCAAGAAAAAGTGGGAGAGAAGGTAAAGTTTCTTCTTAAGGAACATTTGCTTATGCTTTAAATGATAGTTTCTTAAGTCAAGCAAGCCTTAGGTTGCATAGACTTTAAGCATGTTCATCATCATGATGTTCGAATCCTGTGATCCACTTGCTCCGACTCATCCCCAAAGAAGTAGAAAAGAAATGAAATGAAAACAAACATGGGGGATGAAGTATATGTTCTAAGTATGGTTGCTCTCCTCTACTTTTTGAGCTTATCATCCTGAAGCATGTTTGTAGGCTTTCATTGTGTGACTAGTTGGATCAGCAGCCACATTACTGTGCTTTTATCTTATAGGAAAACCCTGCCGTTTGATCAAAGGCAAAGCGGGTGGAGTATTACATGCCAGTTCATTGATGGCTTTATATCTTTAGATTGTTTCTTTCATTCTCCACTTCTGCGATTTTGGATTCTCAAGAAGTATAAAAGGTTTCAATTAATATAAAAGAGAAGATACTTTCGGCATTCTTCATAAGTTTACACTGCAACTTTTTTTAGTCTTAGTCAAAGTTTAAAAAGACGAAACTAAGTACTGAGGCGATTTTTCTTTATGAGGCGATGCATAAGCCTCAAGGCGGATTGAGACGTAAGCCTCACAAAAAACAAAAAATCTTAGTAAAATAATTAAAAAATAATTAAAAAAAAATCAAAGTTGGAACATTAAGTAAGGATATATAGTTATTAGCATATTGAGATATAGTCCACCTAAAAAAAGAAGATATGTAGCCAAAAAAAAAAATTGCAGAAGTTAAAAATCACTCTATTTGCAATGGAAAAAAAGAAGCAGCTTAAACAAAAAAAAAAAGCCTAATAGTCTGCACAATCATCACTATTACTAGCATCGTTAATAGAATCATCATCAAATCTAATTTCCCCATCATCTTCCTATTCGCTACTCTCAATTTCTATAAAATCATCTTTCTCATCCACCAATTGCACTGTGACCTCATTTTATTGTTTTGTTTGGGCCCAAAATACCTTTTTAAATGAGCCATTTTCTTTTTTAAGAAGTGCACTTCTGATTTCTTTTCATACAATTGAAAAATCAAATTTTAAATGAAGCGTGCGCCTTAGATTTAGAGGCGTAAGTCTCATATTTTTAGCCTAAAAATACCGCCTCGAGGCATACTACATGAGCTTCACGGTGAGGCAGGCCTCAAGGCGGACCTTACTACCGCCTTTTTAAACCATGGTCTTAGTGGACGAGAATAAATGGTTTCATTCAGCAGGTTAAAGTCTTATCATAAGTAACAATTATATATTCATTGGGTTATACCGCACAACTTAACTTGGTGAATAAAGACATGACATGTCATATACTGGTTGATAAATCTCTTGGTCTTCAACTACTTTTCCTCCTTTGTCTCGCATTGAATTGGTTAACAGGCTGATTCTTTGAATATCAATTATTTCACATATTCTGCATTTCTGGACGTCATATTTGAATCTTAATCTTGCAGATTCAAACAGTTGCAAAAACAGCTGGCATGCATCGCAATATGTGGGTTGAAAATGCTGATCGCTGGGTCGCTGGATTTCTTGAGATGTTTGAGGAAGGTTGCCATAAAATGGTAAGTAGTATTCTTCTATCCTTCGACGCATATGGTCTTGTAGATGCTAAACTAAACGTAAATTCTTATGCTTTTTAACTTTGTATTTCTCAGGGGACAGCCATAAGTAAAAGGATTCAACTGGGAAGTGGATTGTTGTTAAATGGCCATAAGATTGATGATGAAGATGAAGAGTACTATTATGATGATGAGGATGAAGACGACTATTATGACGATGAAGAATACTACGACAGTGATGAAAGGATATGATTGTGCTCCATAAACTATACTGTTGGTAGAATCGCCACAGGTGACATTTTGTCCTTAAGTTTATATAAAATAGAGCAGAATGGCTGTGAGTGAATTTGTTGAAGTGTGATTGGATTTAACAAACTTGTTACTTTCTACAGTGTTTGGTATTGTTGTTGAAATGATTTTTGTTTCGATTATGCGGTTTTAATTCTTCCCTATTTACGCGTGCGCGCGCTGAAACCAAACTGAAATTTCATTTATCATCATCGCCTTTGCGAACAACTGATGACAAAAAAAAAAAAGGAGAAAAACTCATTGTGATACATGGCCTTCTAACTGGCATCATAATACATTGCCTTCTCTTTATGGGCTGCTTTGTTACCATTTTTGGGAGTGAAGCAACAAGACAATGTTTCACGGGACTCCTTTCTTTCTAACGTAGAAATGGGTGGTACCGTAATTTGCTCTGCTAAACTACCTTCGGCTTATTCTTGATCATTTTAGGACAAAAAATAATATGAATGAATAATGTTGTTTATCGTTACGATAATGAAACATCAGTGATGTGATAGTCTCTGTGGAATAATGGGATTAGACGGTTCAATTTTTGAGAGAGAGAGAGAAATGTGAGGAATAACGAATCGTGATATCATCGATGTTCCATCATCATGATGATAAATAGCATTACTCAATTTGAATACAATTTGAAAAATAACTAGACAGGAGGGAATTTGAATGCAATGAAAATATGTTGTTCATTTATCGATGAAAGCAGAAAATTATAATGGTTACGAAATGCAATTTCATTTTATCAGACCTTAAATAAAACAAAATAATTTACAAAAAGGGGGAAAAAAAAAAGGTTAATCTTCTCCCATCCAACCCTAACTCATCTACCCACCAAGCTCCAAAACCATGACCAACAACTGATTGCAATAAAAGCAAAAAGGAGAAATTGCGAGAACAAGCAGTTAGCGAAATTTGGGATTGTATCTCCCTCCTTTCGTCTTCTCATTCTCTCCAGTCTCCAGCAGTTGGATTTGAAAAGATGAAAAAATATTCACTATATAAAAGCCCAAGGGGAAAAAGAAGGAAATTGTAATTCAGCAGAGATTATGAAAAAATCACAAGAATTGCTGCTGTATGTGCTGTGGGTGAGTAGTAACTGATATAGCTGTTTACTTGTTAATGTGGATAAATGAAGTTGAGATTGGATTCTTTCTTACTCAGCAAGCATTTTCTTTTCTTCCTCAATTTACTAGCAAAATTTGAGTTTCTAAGTGAAGGGTTTTTTCTTCTTGCTGTGCGAAAAAAATGAATTGGGGAAGAATGGAAGCTGTAGGCAGGTGGCTCTGGTGGTGATGAAAAGGCACCAATTCTTTTTCTCACGACCACCAGAAATCACTCAATAACCCAAATTTTCCTTTTACTCTCGAAATTATGGAAGCTATTCTCTAACCCAACGATCTAATGCATTACTCTTCATTTACATCAAATAATAAGAATCGAGGTTTAATCAACATTTTATCATTCTAACTCTTCAAATTACTTCATTTTCTCCAACGGTTTCCTGCGATTACATCACAGATATAATCCAGCAAGCATGTGCCAAATTTAAACCATTCACCTAAAAATACTGAGGAGTATGTAATGTTCCTTCTCATTTAGGGCAACTCATTGATTGATTGTATTGATTTCCTTATCCCATGTTTGGCAATCATACTATTCAAACTCTTTTTTTTTTTTTTCTACGTACTTATTTTCAACCACACATTTTTTTAACAAATTGGGAAAAGAAAAATATTTACTAATTAAAGACATAAAAAATAAAATAAATAAAAAAAGAAAAAGAAAAAATAAATGGGACAAGGACTTGCTCTTGTCCCGTTTTGCCTTAATCAGGTATGGAGATGAGGTAAGATGACAAAAATACCTGACATGACTGGAGTGAGAATTGTCTACTTGTCGCATACCTGCTCCGTTGACATCCCTACTTAAAGAATGTCAAGTTCACAAATAGAGTCCATTACCTAGTTAAGATTTAGCTCATGTTTGTCTACCATTTTATTAAAACATTATTTTCAATAGTAAATAATTTCCACCACACATTCACTCAATAAAATATTCTAC
This sequence comes from Fraxinus excelsior, assembly GCA_019097785.1. Lineage (NCBI taxonomy): Eukaryota > Viridiplantae > Streptophyta > Magnoliopsida > Lamiales > Oleaceae > Fraxinus > Fraxinus excelsior. The sequence continues at coordinate 13,328,852 of CM032637.1, read as the reverse complement.
ACAGAAATCAATAAAATTACTTTAAATGTCAACCACACATTTTCCAAAAAAATATTATTCATTACATCATTTTTCTCCCAATAATGGAAGACAAACACACCCTTAGACAACTCATCTTGTGATTTAGTGAAACCTATAATTGAAAAGACATAAAAGGCCCATGTAATTGAAGTGCCTTTGTTATTTCATCAAAGACAATTAATTCACATCTGTACTTTCAAATACATAAATAGAATTAATTGAAAAATACTTTTAAACATTACTGAATAACAAATTAAGCCTATAAACATTACTGAATAAAAAATGAAGGATATATATTTATTCTCTACCATAAATGAAAAAATATATATATTTATAATAATATAAATACTAAGGGTGATTATATTCGGACCACAGTTTTTGTTAATTGTATCACATTTTGGTCCTTTTTTCACTAGCATCCCCAACTTTTTTCCGTCATTTTTTAATCCTCTTCCTTTTATTAAGTTGCGCATATTGTCTCTCTTAGGAAAGAGTGAGAAGACTACCATAAGTGGAAGAATAAAAGGAATTGAGAATATAATTACTTATGGACGATAATGTCATCATTAATATCCCTCACATGATGGAGGTGGAGTTCGCACTTAGTAAAAATAATTCATATTCATCATTTGTGTGGTGAATGGTGATTGAAAGACTGGGTTCAATTTTCCACATAAAAATATAAAAATAAAAATCACTCAGTGACAACTGACAATCGACAGGCATTGACAATGTTTGTGATACATATTTTTGGGTCCCACATTCACAGTTCAGATGTTGACCGACATTTTAGTTACCGTGTTCTGCGCGTTTAAGGTTTTGTACAGTTGGAATAGTCAACAGTCAATAAAATAAACATATTTTGTGATTGAGATTCAACGTTTAAGTAATATATTACCACCACAAATTTAACTAGAACTGTCCGTGGATCGGTTCGATTTCAGAATTTTTGAGAATTTAATAAATGGAACCGTCGGATCCAAATATAATTATAGAATCGTTCGGTTTCGATTCCGTTCCGTACCATGATTAATTTTTTTAACGTTTACAGCAATATTATATAAATATAACTAATGATATTTCATTTGTAACTTCTACAAATTAACGTAGTCTGATTCAAAAATATATAAATAACTAGCTATCGAATAACATTAATTCAATGCATACACATACCAAAAAGTAGATATTAATATTAAAATGTCGGTGATCCATATCAATAATTCATTTGTTTCGAGCAACCTACCCGCATAAAGAAAATGAAATATAAATTAAAATAAATAAAATATTTTTAAGTACTTGTGATTTAAAATGATTTAGGTTTTAAAATTAAAATTATGAAATGAAAAGAAATGATCTGATTTATTTAATTAATTTGTTAATTTATTTAGAAAAAATAAAATAATTTAATTAATTCAATTTAAAAAATTATTTAGTTTCGATTTTTATTCGGTTCTTGGTCTGACTCGAGACCCGACCAAAACACATCGATTCTCGATTCGGATACCCGTTCGGGTATTTAACTTATGAAAAATCGCTCAATTCGATTCGGGACTTTTGGACACCCCTAAATTTAACTAATCACACCCACAATTAAAATATATTTTCAATAAATACACCTCAATAAATTTACAATTATAATTATAATCCAATAAAAAACTATTAGGGATAATTATATTGCTTTCATAAATATTATTTCTCACGCCACTTTTTATACAACCCCTAATTTTTCATAAACAATGCATAAAGATGAAGAATCGCCAAGAAAATCACCGCTCCAAACAATATAATTATCGCACGCAATAGAATTTTTGTGAGAATAGTTGACTATTCAACACACGATTTAAGATTAATGGCTAGTTTGATAAGATTTTGTTGAAAACTTTTCCCTTCCCAACCGATTGAATTTCAATTTCAATTAATATATTATAATAAACAAATTTTATTAAATTTTTTTTTTTTGGAAGAGTATTTGCAGGTTTACAATTTTGGATTGAAAATATTTAAAGAGAATTACGTACGAATATTTTGTTTATCATCCTATTTAAGTTCTTTTTTACTATAAGATATTGTTGTGTGATGTATCGTTAAGTGTACGATTTCAATTAAATAAGTAATAAAGTGGACACAAAGAGTTCATATTATCGTTTCCACGAGTATTATCTATCCAACTATTGATTTTACTATACTTAACTTCTATTCGATTCAAAATTAATGAAATTTATTTTAATTATGTTCCTAAAAGTTATACATCTACGACTATAATTTTTATGCCTCTGTTTGATGGTCATTTTTTAGAAAAATAATATTTTGAATAATGACTTTGGAAGAATGTATGATTAAAAGTAAGAAAAAAATTTGAATTTACGTACAAAATATTTTATTGTGTGAATGTGTGATTGAAAAATGAGTATATAGAAAAAGAGCTATTACTATTCATTTTTCGACTTGTTACTATTCATAAATCAATGAATTAATGATCAAATAATTCAAAGTCATAAATAATACTAGTAATTTTAATTATTATATGTTGATCTTCAATCTTAAAATTACAAACGTCAATTGAAGATCAAAACATTTTTGCAACGTCAACTGAAAAAAAAAATAAAAAAAAAATCAATTAATAGATAGCTTGCTCGTATTTCCATCAAATCTTAAATTACTTAAATAATTCATAAAATGTTTCTGAGTCATGCTATCAAAATCAATTTAACTTATTCGATGCTCGATTAATATGTGTGTGCATAATCAATCCAATTGTTATAAATATTTAGTTGATTAAATCTCCACAAATAATAGGTCAATTATTTCATTTATTAAATCTCCACAAATAATAGGTCAATTATTTCATTTATTTCTTATGAGATGTACCCCCCAAACTCGATATTCAATCTCCCCTTGTGTTTATTCTACGGTTATTTTCTCAATACACTCATTTCTTTACCGCTCAATTTTAATTGGATTTAACCCAGATATATATAGATATATTATCTACACTGAAATGTTTTGCGAGATTGTCCTTCATGTTTATTTTACCGAGTGTGGTGGTCCGATTACTTCAGTCAACAGTTGTTACCTGCAAAATGAGGTCGGGTTTTTCTCTCCCGCTGTACATCTAGTGTGAGAATCAGTAATCGGTTTGTGAGAGTAGGAAAATAGTATAATGTGAATTCACGTAGTTCGGATTTTAAGAAGACAAACATTTCTCACTTTGGAGGTATTTATAGGCACTTGTTGCTACGCGCGCGTTTGGTGGTTGCGGTGTCACGTGTCTCACGTAAGCCTCCCCACTTCCCCCACTTTTTGGTAAAATGACCTTCACACCTCAAGTGGTTGGTTGTACCTACATTTGCCGTTGGACGGTTCCTATCTAGCACATTGTCATTTATGTGATTGTGTCATTAGACCCATAGTGGTAAACGGTTTGTGTGAACGTAGAGGGCCTCATGGGGGTTGACGGCCTCATGGGGGTAGACGTCTCATGGGGGTTGACGGCCTTATGAAGGTAGACGTCTCATGAGGGTCGACGGTTTCATAGCGATAGACGACCTCTTAGTGGTAGACGACCTCATGGTGGTAAATGCATCATAGGGGTAGACGGTCTCATGAAGGTCAACGGCCTCATAGAGGTAGATGATCTCATTAGAGTCGACGGCCTCATAATGGTAGACGGCCTCATGGTGGTAGACGCTTCATGGGGGTAGACGTCATCATGGGAGTAGACGACCTCATGGGGGTAGTCGGCCTCATGGTGGTAGACGCCTCATGGGGGACGACGACCTCATAGCTGTAGCCGTTCTCTTAGTGGTAGACAACCTTATAGGGGTTGACGACCTCATAGTGGTAGACAACCTTGTGGGGGTAGACGGCCTCATGGTGGTGCTCTACATGGAGTGGATATCAAGAGGTTCTCATCTCACTAAGCATCTTGAATATTATTAATGTCATCTTGCATCATACACCTAATATGATTATCACTAAATCCAAGTGTCCCGACCTTCAAACTTTGGTTACGTAAATCAATTTCACTAAACATCTAGATTATAACATCGACATTCAACCTTTTATTTCTATGTTTCTTCTCTCTACACTTTAGGATTGGTAGTAACGCTCAAACACCAGTATTTTGTTTTATTTTACCAATGCAGGCCACTTCTTCCTACATTTTTACTTCTTTCATTTTGGACCAATGCAATGCCTTTAGTTGAGATGATTATTTTGCATCATACTTAATATGATCCAGGAGTTGAGCCCGACGAATCCGAGTCCAGGACGAGACCCGTTGATTATTGAAGGATGCCCGATAACACGTTCAATGGCAAAGCAAGTGAAAGAGGCGATGAGATTTCTTACTTAAACTATAGTGGACGAAGTGTCAAATTTATCAAGTTAAGAAACAAATTTCATATTGGGCTCAAAAGAAAAAATCAAATGGTTCAACTCGGTTCAAATAGCAAATGAGCATTGTGAATGAAAACGAGCATAACTTTCAACTCGGTTATCGAGTTTTCGCCCATGAGTACATTTCAAAAATTGTTTGAAATTTTGCATAAGAAAAAAGAGGAATTAAAATTAATAACATGCGACCGCATGGCATAAAAATGATGCGATAATTTTTCTTTTTTGCGAATTTCCTTGTTAGACTAGAATTCTATTTTCTTTCCAATTTTACAATATTTTGTAACATAATTATGTTTTTACTAGGTTTTCTGGCCATTAGTATAAATATGACTTCATTATTTAATGTATGAATTTTTTGACAATTTAAGGTTATTATGCAATTGAGATGCATTGTGCTTTCAACCATTGTTCTTCATTGAATACCGTGACCTTATCTAGTTAATTCTTATGACGTTCAACATCGGGTGCAGATCAACGTGTAGTATAATCAAAAGGTCATTCAAACACCGTTTTTATTTGGTTGCTTGATTCATTAAGTTTTGGTTCAAACTCAAAATCAGGATTATTATTTGGGCTTTCTTGGGATCTTCAATCTCATTGTGGGTTGCGTAGTGTTTGGTTCTATGTGGTTCTCATTAGTTGGTATTAGAGCAACGCTCTAAACTAATAAGGTTATATCTTTTGTTTTTTATTTTTTTATTGTTATTCGTGTTCTTCGGGTCTAACACATTTATTGAGTTTTGATCCAAAAAATTACAAAAAAGAGTCAAAGTTATTTTTCGGATTAATTACAAGTCCAAATCAATTTTCATTTATTTTGTTGGATTTGTAGTTGAATTCCCAAAAAAAAAAAATTGAAAAAAAAAATAGAAAAAATATTATTATTACCGAAAAATTTTCAGCAATTTAAATTTCAGCTTTAAGTAAAAAAAAGTTCGTTCAAAATTTATTCCTTTTTTTTACGTTATTGAATAATCTATTGAATTCATTCTTCATCCTTTCACCTCTTTCGTGTCTTTGAGTCATTCTTCATTTTCTCTTTTCTTTCTCCCATCACAATTTGTGATCAATACACGGTTGGATCCATGTGAATACAATATTGGTTGAATTCACATTGTTCTTTAAAGTACTTGGCACTGAGTGATAAAAGGCAGAGTGATGAGATTAATAGAGGAAAAATGCCAATAATTGAGTATATACGAGTGATCATTTGAGAGGCTCAAATTCAATAGAATTAGGATGTTAGATAGAGGGAGTTTTAATTCAAACAGGCACCTGAATCAAAACCACATGTCGGATGATGTAATAAGGCGGTTTGAGCGAGTGCTTGGGGATGTGAGTGAAAGACTTGATATGTTGGATACATTGATGGTAAATCTTCATAGGAGACAATCAAATGCAAGGAGACTGGGTAAGCGAGAGCCTATGATGGATGTGCATGATGATTTTGGATTTAGTAGTGATATAGATGATAATGCATCGATGGTGGATGATATGGGTAGGATGAGAAGTAGAGGAGGTAGATTTGAAAGAAGGGGTAGAAGTCATTTTGGAGATGAAGTGGATAGGGATATGGGCAATATTAAGATGTCAATTCCACCATTTAAGGGAAGGAGTGATCCAAAGGCTTATCTAGAATTGGAGAAGAATGTGAAATTAATATTTGATTGCCATAATTATTCGGATGAGGAGAAGGTGAAAATTGTAGTTCTTGAATTTGTTGACTACACTATAACTTGGTAGGATCAAGTGGTTACATCAATAAGGAGGAATCGGGAGCGAGCATTTAATACTTGGGATGAGTTGAAAACTATCATGAGGAAGTGGTTCGTGCCTAATCACTATTACAGAGAGCTGCCAAAAATTGCAAGGTTTATATCAGGAGTCGAAGAGTGTAGAAGACTACTATAAAGAGATGGAAATTTTGATGATTAGGGCAAATTGGAAGAGGATCGGGAAGCCACCATGGCTCGTTTCTTAAATGGGTTGAACAAAGACATTGCTAATGTTGTGGAGTTGCAGCATTATGTGGAAACTGAAGACGTGTTGCATGTGGCCATGAAGGTGGAAAATAGTTGAAGGGGAAGGGGGCAGCTAGACAACCAATGGGTACTTCGGGTTTTAATTAATCTTGAAAATTGAGGTGGGATAACAAAGGTAATGTGGCTATTGCAAAAGGAAGGACTGAACTACCAAAGGAAAAAGATGATGGAGCTAGCAGAACAACTTCCAAAACAGAGCCACAGCCAACTAGAAATCAGGATATCAAGTGCTTCATTTGCTTGGGAATTGGACACATCGCTTCTCAATGTCTAAACAAAAAGATGATGATCGTGCACAATTGAGAAGTGGTGAGTGACAGTAAGGAAGATTATGAAGGCATGCCGGCATTGGAGGAGGTTAGTGAAGGAAACGACACAAAATTTGTTGTTGGTGAGTTACTGGTCATGAGGCGGGCTCTTAGCACTCAAATCAAGACAGATAACCTGGAGCAGCAAAGGGAAAACATATTCTATACACGATGCCACATTAACAATACGGTATATAGCATGATCATTGATGGATGTAAATTGTACTAATGTGACTAGCACAAATCTTGTAGAAAAATTGGGATTAACTTTATTGAGACAACTTAGACCATATAGGTTACAATGACTGAATGATAGTGGGGAAGTTAAGATGAACAAAAAGGCGTTGATCAATTTATCAATTGGTAGATATAAGGATGAGATCATGTGTGATGTGGTACCTATGCATACGAGGCATATCTTGTTAGGTAGGCCATAGCAATATGATAGGAAAGTCATTCATAATGGATACAAGAATCGTTACAGTTTTGTTAAGGATGAGAAGTCCATTACCCTTGCGCCATTAATATCGGCACATGTGTATGAAGACCAAATAAAATTAGAAAAAAAAAAGAGAAGATAGTAAGATGGTGAGCACGAGAGAAAATATTGAGTACAGAGCAAAAGTGAGGGTAACCACATGAGGGAAAATAAAGAGAGTCTTCCGAGAGGAGAGAAAATCCGAAAGTAAATTTCTTTGCAAATGGAAGTGAGTTGAAAAAGACGATAAATGAGATGCAACAAATGATTTTGTTGGTTTATAAGGAGCCATTCCTCAATCTTGAGGAACCTAATCCACTACTCCGTAGTTTGGCTATCTCTTTATTGCAGGAATTTGAGATGTGTTTTCGGAGGACATGCCTAGTGGGTTACCACTTATTCGAGGCATTGAACATCAAATTGACTTCGTTTCTGGAACATCATTCCAAATCGACCAACTTATCGAAGTAACCTTTAGGAGACAAAGGAGTTTCAAAAGCAAGTGGAGGAATTGATGAGCAAAGGGTATGTGAAGGGGAGCATGAGTCCACGTGCTGTTCCGGTATTACTTGTGCCAAAGAATGATGGAATTTAGATGATGTGCGTGGATTGCAGAGCCATCAATAACATAACGGCCCAGATTCAAGGTTGAATCCTTTTGAAGAAGGAGAGGATGATATGATCCTGAAGTTGAGCTTGACGAAGCCGAGCTCAGGACAAGACCAATTGATTATCGAAAGAGACCTAATGACATGTTCGAGGGTAAAGTGGGTAAAAGAGGTGATAAGATTACTTGCTCAAGCAATGGAGAACGAAGTGGAAAAGTTATCGAGTCAAGGAACAAGTTTCATGTTGGGCTCGAAAGAAGAAACTAAATGGATCAACTCGATTTAAGCAGCAAACGAGTAGCGTAGATGAAAACGGACATAACTTTCAGCTTGGTTGTCGGATTTTTGCCCATGAGTACATTCCGAAAACGACACGATATTCTGCACAAGAAAAAGAGGAATTGAAATTTATAACATACAACCGCATGACAGAAAAACCATGCGGAAAAACAATGCGATATTTTTCATTTTTTCACGAATTTCCTTGTTAGACTATAATTCTATTTTCTTTCCAATTTTATAATATTTTGTAACCTAATTACGTTTTTACTAGATTTTCTGGCCATTAGTATAAATAGGAATTCATTATTCAATGTATGAACATTTTTGACAATTTGAGATTATTATACAATTGAGAGGTATTGTGCTTTCAACTGTTGTTCTTCATTGAACACCGTAAACTTATCAAATTAATTCTTGTGTCGTTCAACATCGGGTGCGGATCAACATGTTGTGTAATCAAGAGGTCTTTCAAACACTATTTTTGTTTGGTTGTTTGATTCATTAATTATTGGTTCAAACTCAAAATCAGGATTATTCTTTGGGCTTTTTTGGGATCTTCATCTCGTTGTGGGTTGCGTAATGTTCGTTGTTGTGTGGTTCTTATCAATACCCCTAGATTATGGTTAATACCTAAATTCCACCTATTAGCAAAAAAACACTCCAAACAAAAATGTAACGAGTACAGAATCGACACATATCTAAATAACTCTCAACAACAACTCAACAATTCCAACTATCCTTTCGATTTGTTAAATGATTGTGTTTGAATTGTGATCTTGATTCGTTACAAATTCACAAGTAATTTTTTTAACAATTTTAGTTCATCAATCAAAAATATATTTCACATTACAATCAATAATTAGTCCCAATAAATAATATTAATTTACATATTTCCCACACTTTATTATCCTAAGCATAAGAAAATTTCAAGCACTCACAAAACTTAACTTTAAAACATGAATTTGGATCTACTCCCCTAATTTCAAAAATGCTGCTATGCCAGGCCTGTAAAAGGGCAGAGCTCAGCTCCCACATGAGGTGGGGACTCACCGCATTAAAAACCCACCTCGTCCCTATTTGTGAGAGGACCGTATCAGGTCGGGCAAAATGGGCATGACACCCCAGCATTGCTCCCCTAATTTGCATCTCACCAAACACTAAATCGGACATCCAAAATGAAAAATGGACATTATAGTTTTATCATTTATGTACGGTGAATGATGAGTGAAAGACTACATTCTATTTTCTACAAGAATAAAGTCAAGTGTATAACATTGATTAACAATAATGGTTGACAATCATTTGTTGTTAAAATCCCAACATGTGATGTAAAAAATAATTTTTTTAAGAATGGATGAATATGATAATAGCAAATAAGATATTGTCAACCAATATTGTACATGTAGCATGATTCTTTCCACAAAATCTGACTAGTCCACATTAGACTTACTTTTTGTGGGATATTTTTTTTTTATCTAATCGTGGGATACCTTTTTGTAATTCAATCCCATGTTTACAATTCAGACTTGAGTGATAATGGTATCTCATGTTTACAATTCAGACTTGAGCGACAATGGTGGATTGTGGGATACTTTTTTGTTATTCAATCCCATGTTTACAATTCAGACTTGAGCGATAATGGTGGATTGTGTGACTTGAGTGACAATGGTGGACTGGTCCACAGTAGACTGACTTTTTGTGGGATAATTTTTTTATTTTTTTATTTTTTTTATTTTTAGAAAATCCCTAGATACGTTTCCGTTTGCAATATATCCTCTATATATTGAAAATCGCAGAAAACTTCATATTTGAGACCTTTTATGCCATCGTATGTTTCATTAAAAACAGTAAAAATTTAAAAATTTAAAAGTAATAATCTCAATTTTAGTATCTAAACTTTTATTCTTTTACAAATTATACACATTTATTTATGTACCATCCAAAGTCCAAACCTTTGAACTTTATTTTCCACCTCACTCCACTTTATCTTCTTCCTCAAAATTTTATTATTTTATTTAATTCCTTCCAAAGTTTTAAAAGTTTGGGATCGTGGGCAGTACATTAAAACAATTTGAGTATGATTTGTAAAAGAATAAAATGTTTGGATACTAAAATTATAATTGTTACTTTTAATTTTGAAATTTTTACTGTTTTAAACGAAAAATTTGACAAAAATTCTCAAATAGAGAATTTTTTGTGATTTTCAATAGGCAGTGAGTATATCACAAATGAAAACGTTTATCCCTCTACTATTAATTCTTTTGTTTTTTTTAGTCAGCCACATGTTTACGATTCAGACTTAGAGGGACAGTGGTGGACTGGTCCACTACCGTCGACTTTGACTTCCTGTTGGATATTTTTTTATCGGGTCCCACTTCTACAGTACATATGTTGACAAAAAATAAATACATTTCAGACTGTCTTGTTTTGCACGAGTTTGATTTAATTTAAATCAACGTTAATAATTAATTTTTATTAGTAATTCACAATTTTTTAATTATATATTTTATTAATTTTTATCAAAATTTACTAAAAATTTAATTTTTAATTCCCTCCGACGGGCTAAAGATATATTTAACTTCTCTCCAATATGGCAATATATATTTATTCTGGATTGAAATAATTGAAAATTCGACAGGTGTACAAAATTCATAGAATCAGGTTTTGGATTTTTTATATTATTGTCAGTGCGTGAATAGTTGACATATTCGACGCTTGATTTAACATTAAAGTTTGGCCCCTTTTTTCAATTTTTTTTTTTTCTCAAATTGATTTTTAATTACACATTCATGAGATTAACTAATTTATCAACTTTTTAATCACTCATTTCATAAAATTTTAAAAAATTTACTAAAAAATTGATTTTAGTTAAACCAAACGGGTTAAATTTCATAGCAATTTTGAAAAACTTCTATTATTATTGATGCTACCAAAAATCGTACCCGTTAATTCTCGAGCTTGAGGATTGAGGATGATAACGAACAAAATCTTCGACACCTGAATCAAAGGCGTTGATCTGTGCTCTTGTCGCCCATTCGATACTTTGGGAGAAGTATAAGCGTAAAATTATAAATTGAATATAAAATATATCTGAATAATGAATTAGAACCTACATTTATAAAGGTAAGTAGCACTCTTTTGATATAATTATGATATTATCTATTTAAAAGATGTAAAAGATTTGAGTATTTCAATATGAGTAGGAGTTGTAAGTTAGTTAAAATCCAATCTTATCAGAGTTGGATAAATTTAAAGACGAAAATAGAGTTCTGCTAAAGTAAAGAGACAATGTGAAAACCCGAGGTAGCGTAGAATCGTCACATGCGACAATTAAACCTGACAAGAACACATGGGGAAAACTTCCAAAATGACTGAAAACAATCTCGGACATTGTTGTTTGGAGTTAATCAAAAAATGACTATCAATTATATATATTATTTACTTTTTTTGGTATGGCTATTTGTGGTTACACCATTTTTTATCGATAAAACTTTTAATTATAAAGTTTTTTTTTTTTTCAAGAAGAGCTGTTAAAAAAAAAGTTGATGATTATTTGATTGTAAAAAAAAAAAAAAATGTTGTGAACATTAATTTGATGGTTTGGCCACAAATCTAGAGAAATTAAGTACTTTAATTTGTTAATTGTAGAAATAATTATTACATAAAATTGAATATTTTATTTAAATTTTCATGATGGAATTTCTTAGTATAATTCTTATTATTTAAATTTACTTGTTTAAGAAGTTATTATATAACACATTAATATGAATTATAGTAAAAAAATATGAAATACCGTAATTTCGTGCATCATTTTAAAATCCTTTTTTTAAACTTCATTTTAAAGTTCGTTTCTAAAATATGTAATTGGACATTAACAAATGGAAAATAATAATAAATAAAATATAAAAGTAAAAGATGATGCCATATTAATTATTCACAAAGGATACTTTAATTATATAAAAAGTGACTAGCGAGAAAATTTTTTGAATAGTTATTTTTGTCGATAAACTATTCTTTGTATAGCAACAAAAGAATGACAATTTTTTTTTTCCCACTATAATATAATATATCAAACATGCTTTTAACCTTCGGGATAATATAACTCTGGACTAGATAGAAAACAACTAAGAGCTTGTTTGGTACATCTCAAAATCGGATTAAAATTGAAAATACAGTCGTTATTGAATCTCACTCGTCTAATAAAAGTCAACAATAACGATTAATTTTTCAATTTTAATCTGATTTTAATCTCTACTGAACACGCCTTAGGTATATACTTTTTGTTGGGTGTTTTCAATAATTTGATAAAGAGGGCTAAAATTTAAAAATAAATCAACACCACCTACACGACATGCCTTGGAAATCAAAATCTTTCATGAATTACGTTTCTTTATTTATTTCCTGAAATAGTTTATTATGTCGACATTCTTACAGAATATGAACTGTCTGACTTCCCTTCTATATATCAAAATATGCGTAAATTTAGATAAAATAGGGAGAAATATGAGGCTCAATGAGGTCATTATGTCTCATTAACTTTAGTTGACTTCTGCACGTCTTTTACACAAGAACCTTTAAGAGTACCCACCATTCTGAGAGAAACTTACACCCTCTTTTAGGTAAAATTCTTGAATCTCCACTTTAATTCATACCCCATAATGAATTTTCAATCATATTCACGTGGATGGCTTTGGAAGATGGTTTTCATGGCTTTCCTCGTACTACTTCCGACTGCAGTTTTAGGGGAATGTACTTGTGATGCCGACGAGGAAGATCGGAACAAAAGTTTAGCGCTCAAATATAAGTTAGCTGCTCTTGCTTCAATCCTCGTTGCGAGTGCAATTGGGGTTTGTCTTCCCGTTTTGGGGAAGACCATACCAGCTTTGAGTCCAGAGAGAAGCTTTTTCTTTATTATAAAGGCATTCGCAGCCGGAGTTATTTTGTCCACAGGTTTCATCCATGTGCTTCCTGATGCCTTCGAAAACTTGACATCTCCGTGTATTAGTCCCCATCCGTGGGGAGATTTTCCATTCACGGGCTTTGTGGCAATGGTTTCTGCCATTGGGACTCTTATGGTGGACACATACGCAACGTCCTATTACAGCAAGAAATCAAGCGACAAGGCACAAATAGCTAGTGGCGATGAAGGAGGAGTTGTCCCTGTTCATACTCATGCCACCCACGGTCACGCACATGGAACACTATCGTTGGAAATTGATTCTGGTGAAACACAACTTCTTCGTCACCGCGTAATCTCACAGGTATATAATTCACTCTTTATCTTGATTCACCGTGTTTGTTGTGTTTTGAAGCAGAAATTATTCGTTACTGATGGTTAATTTTCATGGTGCTGTAGGTGTTGGAGTTGGGAATTATAGTCCATTCTGTAATTATTGGAATTGCTTTAGGTGCTTCTGAGAGTCCTAAAACAATAAGGCCTTTAATTGCTGCTTTGACCTTTCATCAATTCTTTGAAGGCATAGGGCTAGGAGGATGCATAACCCAGGTATTCACACTTATAATTCTTATCTCACGATGTCAAATTAATTATTGAATAATTTAGAAATTTTAGTAGTAATATAATTTGTCATTGAATAATTTTTAAAATAAAATAATTATTTAGAATTAATAAATAAGAAAATGAAGGAAACACAGTTCATTTGGTGTAATGAGTCGGAAATAACTAAATATAAGGTGTGAAAGTTGCACCAATTTAATGTAATGAGTTGGAAATGACCTTAGAATATATTTTACCGATAGATTGTTTTAAAGTATGAACTAAGCTACAGCTGTACCTACCCGACAACACACATCATAGGTGGGTGGGGGAGGTTTCTTGTATTATTTTAATCATGTGGGGCCACCCCGTATGAGATAGATTTTAAATTCTTCTGTGAGAGAAATTCTGCACTCGATGAATTATTTTTAAAGTATTGATTTTTTTCCAAGAGATATGCGAATAGATCATATGTGCTAATCTAGAGAAATGCTAATTGTACCGGGGTCCCCCCCTCCCCTCCCCCGGCAATCCTAGCATTTCTCAAAAAAATATTGACATCGCCAAACTCAATTTTTTAAGATTAATTTCGTATTGCTTTAGAGTTTTCGTGTTATCTAATTCCTTTGTATATCTTCACAAATCTACTCAAAATATTTTTAGAAAGGGCTCTTTTGCATGCATCTCAGCGTTTAGCTTAACTGTTCGTGTTCTTAATTTGCAGGCTAAATTCAAATCATTCACAGTTGCAATAATGGCCCTCTTCTTCTCGCTCACAACCCCAATAGGCATCGTGATAGGCATCGGAATAACTAACATTTATAGTGAGACCGATCCCAATGCTCTTATTGTTGAGGGAATTTTTAACGCAGCATCTGCCGGAATCTTGATCTACATGGCACTAGTTGATCTTCTTTCTGCCGACTTTATGAGTCCAAGAATGCAAAGCAGTGGAAAGCTTCAGTTAGGTGCAAATATTTCTCTTCTTCTAGGCGCTGGATGTATGTCTCTCTTGGCCAAGTGGGCTTGAGATACATCACATGTTTTTGTTCATCCCTCTTTCACCTTTCTCACTATTATAATATTGCTCTATTTCTTTAAATGCTTAAGAACACTACTGAGACACAAAGTATGTTGCATGTTTGTCTGTTCTTTTTTTTTTTTTTTTTTTCTCTCAATTACATATCATATCGATTATTTGGACTTGCAAAAATTTTGATTTGTACATGTTTTGCAAAAATGTCGAAGTATACCATTGAAACTATGAGGAAGACACAATAGCTAAGTCCATGTTTGGTTCAGCTAAAAAAGATAATTAAAATCTAAGTCAAAGTTTACAATTAATTTTAACTATACATTTTATGGGATCTATAATTTTCTAACCACACTAAACAAATTGAGAAGGAAGGTAATGAGAAGAAGCTTAAGAGAAAAGAACATAAATATGATTGTTTATCCTTGCAATGTTCGGTTGGTAGGTGTTACACCTATAAATTACGTGACATACGCATGACTGAGGGGGTCTCATATATGCCGATGTGGCGTCTACTATTTAATTGATTGGATCTATTTAATTAGATAACTTTGTATTGGGCTTGAAGCTCTGCCCATCATGTCCACTTGACCCATTTATATTTTCCTATATATATATTTACACGCATGTGAGTTTCATTCACACTAAGATATGTTCTCTAACCTTACACAAACCCTCTCTCCCTCTCTTGCACTTTCTCTATCTCTCGCATGGCCGTTGACTTGATCGTTGGAGTCCAAACGATCACCGAACCTTTTTTTTTTTTTTTTACCGACGACCTTTGCAACCTAACGGGCGTGTTCATTGTTCAGATGATGCTCACATAGAGGAACGTGATTAGGATTCTGTTAATGCATTTTTTGAAGTCAACATATTGGCGCCGTCTGTGGGAATCGGTACATCAACCATATCTAAAAAAGGCATCAACCATATCTAAAAAGGCCACTGGAAAAGAGGTATTTTCTGGGCAGCTCTCTACTGAGAAATAGTAAAGACATCAACCAAAGAATGAAGGTCTACGAGAATAATTTTCAGACAAGCAACAGTTCCTCTACCAATGGTCTTGTGTTCAAACAAAAGCTTTCACATAGAACATTAATTTTGATGGAGACAAGTTGCTAATTGTGGTGTTTTAAACAAAAGCATTAACAGTAAACAGGTACTTTTGCTTCCTCTGTGTGCTGGTCATAAGCTAACTGTCAATCTCTTGTTGGGCCTGAAGTTTATTGGGCCTATATTATTCTTTTGGTCTAAAGTGCTCTACCGATTTACCCTCTTGAATGGACTACATTTTATTTTGGGCCTTCTACAATCATCTTCATTTAGCTTAATCTTTTGGGTTGTACTTATTCTTCTTGGGCCGTCTCTTTAAGCCAGAAAAATGGGAGATAAAATAAGGCATGAGTCCCAATTTTGCAACACATTCCAAAGATGGTACAGCTTTTAATTTTTTACTAATTCAAGCATAGTCGTTGGAAGTCTTGAAATATTCCAAGTTTCCAACTACAATATTTCTTCAAAGTGTGTGGCATCTAGAGAAAAAATCGAGCCTTTATTGGTGATAAAGAATTTCCAATCACCGTAATTTGGAGGCACACATGCTTTCATTTTAAAGCCATCAAATTCCATTTACTTATCCACTGGTGACTTGCAAAATTATTTTAGCACCAAATAAACATTTGTTTATGGCTACTGGGACTTCAACATTGAAGATAAATAATGGTAAAACTAGAATTTGAGGTGGCAAATTCTTCTATTTGCATGTAAAATTTACAGCGATATACCATCTGATTTATGCATGAATTAATACAATATCCTCAAATTGTGAAAGTATATGAAATTTGCTGCTTGAATTTAAATATCAAGCAAAGCTAATGTTGTAGCAAGATTTAATGCCATAGCAGAATTTATATAAAGCTAAATTCTTTTACTACCAAAATTATGCCACTTGATTTACATGGATGTTCAAATAATTTTCCACCATTGACAAGATTAGATTAGGGAACTATGTAAATGTTCCTCAACATCCTTCTTTATGTATTTGTTGACATAAAAAACTGTAATTTGGAGGGAGAAAACTTGCAAGACTGTTATAATGCATGCCAAATATTTGTAAAAGTTCCAGGCTTAGATCTCTCTTATTCAAAGGTCTTGATGATCATTACTGATATTATTCAACGTACGTTTTAAGACCTCGCATACTCGAGGCTAGATTGAAGACCTCGCAACTTTGAAGGTGAACCCTGGCTCGTGGATTTCTTATCATTATGTGTGTCATTTTGTAAGTCCTCATTCTTTGAATAAAGTAAGAGACAATATCCTGGAGTCCTCATTCCTTGAAAAAAAATAAGAGGCAAATTGTCACACGTGTTTGCCCTTGCAAAAGGAGCTTTTTCTAACCTCATTTGCAAGAAATTTATTCCTCGTTTTCTCCTTATCGTTGAGCCTAACTGTAAGATCTAGTTATTCCAATGCCAGTTTATAAGACTCTGATAGTTTGAGAGCTATTCGAGATGTTTATTCTCTGCTTCGCCAGATTCTTGTTCCTAGTTTTACGAGATGTTTATACCTCGCCTTTCCCTATCGTTGAGTCTAGCTAGAAGACCTCGTCTTTTCGAGGCCCACTTATAAAACTCCTATAGTTCGAGAGCTATTCGCGAGATGTTTCTTTTCCGCCTCGTCAGATGTTTATTCGTGGCTTCACGAGATGTTTATTCATCTATCGTCGAGCATAGCTATAAGATCTCATCTATCTAAGACCAACTTATAAGACTCCGAAAGTTTGAGAGCTATTCACGTGATGTTTATTTCTCGTCTCGCGAGATGCTTATTCCTGATTTCGTGAGATATTTATTCCTCGTCTTTCACTATCATCAAACCTAACTATAAGACCTCGTTTATCTGAGATCAGCTTATAAGATTCCAATAGATTAAGAGATATTCTCGATATATTTATTCTCCGCTTCTCCAGAAGTTTATTCATGGCTTCGCAAGGTATTTATTCCCTACATCTCACTATTATCGAGCCTATCTATAAGATTTCATCAATATGAGGCCAGCTTATATGACTCCGACAGTTCGATGAGCTATTCACGAGATTTTTATTCCCGCCTTGCCAGATGCTTATTCCTGGCTTTACAAGATGTTTATTCCCGTCTCTCACTATCGTCGAACCTAGCAATAAGATCTCGTCTATCTGAGACCAGTTTATAATACTCCAATAGTTCGAGAGCTATTCGTAGGATGTTCATTCCCGCCTTGCCAAAGCTTATTCTTAGCTTTGCGAGATGCTTATTTCTTGTCTCTCACTATAGCACTACTATTACATAAACTGTGCAAGCATATGACCTGCTATAAAAATGATACTTTCTGCATATTATATCTTGGAAATTTGATATGTCATTATTCATTTTATTGTCATGAGTAATTTGTAGGGCAAATGGATCCCTATTTAATATATGTCCGATGGAGATATTATGTTGTATTACGATTGGTTTAATTCATATTATAGAGGAAATGCTGTCAAATTTTTGACAAATTATATGCAACATTTTTCGAGACAATCTGGCAGCCCTCACTTATTTAGGCTTGCACAGATATTTTCGAGGCAATTTGTAAGTCCTCGTCAATTTGGGATCGATGCATATTTTTAAGGTAATTCGTAAGTCCTCGCTTATTGGAACTATTCGTATTCTTGAGGTAATTTGTAAAAATTTGTAAGTCCTTGCCTATTTGCGATTTATGCATACTATAAAAGTAGTTAGTAAGTCTATGCTTATTGAAGCTATTCATATTTCTGAGGTAATTTGTAAGATTTCGTCTACTGATAGCTTATATTTTGAAGTCCGACTTGTACATGGATATACGACTTAGACTTGAGGGACTATTATTAGACCTATAAATTACGTGGCATACGCATGATGGAGGGAGTCCCATATATACCGACGTGACATCAACTATCCAACTGATTGAGCCTATTTAATTAAATAACTTTGCATTAGGCTTGGAGTTTGGCTCATCATGCTCACTTGACCTATTTATATTTTCCTATATATATGAGTTTCATTTACATCAGATTATCTTCTCTAACCCTAGCCAAACTCCATATCCCTCTCTTGCACTCTTTATCTCTAGACCAGTCGATCACTTGACCGTTGGAATGCAAACCGTCATCAGACACTTTTTTTGACCGACGATCTTTGCCTCCTAACAAAGTGTTCAGTGTGCAAGTTTTGTCCATATAGAGAGGATGTGGTCGGGATTCTGTTGCCATTTTTTTTTTTTATGTCACAGTAGGTATCGAGGGGCATGTGAACGACCACACTAATGTACTACATTTTTGGATGTACATTGCTAGTGACAAGGACTAGGAATTACTTTTTGTGAAATTAAACTTAATAATGAATATTGAATCTCAACCTTCTTCTAATAATTTCCCTTTGAATATGTCTTCCAAAAACAGACAAATAAAATGTGCTCTTGTTGACAGTGTACACAAATTTTGGATGGAATTTGAACAAACAAAATGGTAGGACAAAGAGAAAAGTTCAAATACATGTTCATGTTGGTTATAGCAGTTGACAAGTATACCTAGTAGACATGCAATTGTGACACTACTTTCACGGGGCATCCAATTCATTACAAATTATGTCGACGAAGCTTATATACACCAACGATATCCCTAATTAAAGGTACAAATACATGGCCAAATCCTGGACTAAATCCATTGACACCTCTAGTATACACGAAGAAGTCTAGAATACCTAAGAAGAAGCAAACAAATGAGGCAAACGAAGCACCAACACCACGACCTCTACTATTGAAGGTTCATCAAGGAAAGGAATAGATAAGCTACCCCTACTCTCTGTCCCTCCAATAAAACAATGACAACTAATTTCTAATTTACATCTCCTCAAACAGTAAATTGGACGTCCACAATGAAGAATGTACATTATTGTCTTATCATTTATGTGTGGTTGTGAGTGAGAAACTACGTTCTATTTTCCACAAAATCGGACTTGAGTTAGAATAGTGGACTGGTCCACAGTTGACCGACTTTTTGTGGGATATTTTTCTTATTCAGTCCCATGTTCACAATTCAGATGTTTACCATATAAAAATAAATACATTTCAGACTCAATCATGAATATGAAAAATTTTGACAGACAACACATGATGATAATTGAATAAAATATGGAAAGAGAAAAAAAAAGAGTTTAATTATCTGCTACTATAAAGAAATTCCGTGTACTCATGACTTTCCTTTTAGATTGGTCCTGAGTTCACAACTTGCGAAACGATTTGTTTGTAAGCACAACCCATTGACTCTTTTCTTTCGGAGTCAATGTCCGAATTCAAAACATTGATACACACAAGAACCTTTAAAAGTACCCACCATTCTGACAAAAAATTACACACCTATAATAGGTAAATCTCCACTTTAATTAATATCATGAGTTCTCAGTCATGTTCACGTGGATGGATTTGCAAAATGGTTTTCGTGGCTTTCCTCGTACTACTTCCGACTGCAGTTTTAGGGGAATGTACTTGTGATGCCGACGAGGAAGATCGGAACAAAAGTTTAGCGCTCAAATATAAGTTAGCTGCTCTTGCTTCAATCCTCGTTGCGAGTGCAATTGGGGTTTGTCTTCCCGTTTTGGGGAAGACCATACCAGCTTTGAGTCCAGAGAGAAGCTTTTTCTTTATTATAAAGGCATTCGCAGCCGGAGTTATTTTGTCCACAGGTTTCATCCATGTGCTTCCTGATGCCTTCGAAAACTTGACATCTCCGTGTATTAGTCCCCATCCGTGGGGAGATTTTCCATTCACGGGCTTTGTGACAATGGTTTCCGCCATTGGGACTCTTATGGTGGACACATACGCAACCTCATATTACAGCAAGAAATCAAGCGGCAAGGCACAAATAGCTAGTGGCGATGGAGGAGTTGTCCCTATTCATACTCATGCCACCCACGGTCACGCACATGGAGCAGTATCGATGGAAATTGATTCTGGTGAAACACAACTTCTTCGTCACCGCGTAATCTCACAGGTATATAATTCACTCTTTATCTTGATTCACTGTGTTTGTTGTGTTTTGAAGCAGAAATTATTTCTCACTGATGGTTAATTTTCATGGTGCTGTAGGTGTTGGAGTTGGGAATTATAGTCCATTCCGTAATTATTGGAATTGCTTTAGGTGCTTCTGAGAGTCCTAAAACAATAAGGCCTTTAATTGCTGCTTTGACCTTCCATCAGTTCTTTGAAGGCATAGGGCTAGGAGGATGCATAACCCAGGTATTCACACTTATGATTCTTATCTCACGATGTCAAATTAATTATTGAATAATTTAGTAATTTTAGTGGTAATACAATGTCATTGAATAATTTTTAAAAATAAAATAAAATAATTATTGAGAATTAAGAAATAAGAATATGAAGGAAACACAGTTCATTTGATGTAATGAGTTGGAGATAACTAAATATGAAGGTGTGAAAGTTGCACCAATTTAATGTAATGAGTTGGAAATGACCTTAGAATATTTTTTAATGATATATTGTTTTAAAGTATGAACTAAGCTACAACTGTACCTACCCGACAACACACATCATAGTTGGGTGGGGGAGGTTTCTTGTATTATTTTAATCATGTGGGGCCACCCCGTATGAGATAGATTTTAAATTCCTCTATGAATCCTGTGAGGGGAATTCTGTATTCAAGGAATTATTCTTAAAGTATTGATATTTTCCAAGCGATATGCAAATAGATCATATGTGCTAATGTAAAAAAATATCGACATAGCCAAACTCAATTTTAAGATTAATTTCGTATTGCTTTAGAGTTTTCGTGTTATCTAATTCCTTTGTATATCTTCACAAATCTACTCAAAATATTTTTAGAAAGGGCTCTTTTGCATGCATCTCAGCGTTTAGCTTAACTGTTCGTGTTCTTAATTTGCAGGCTAAATTCAAATCATTCACAGTTGCAATAATGGCCCTCTTCTTCTCGCTCACAACCCCAATAGGCATCGTGATAGGCATCGGAATAACTAACATTTATAGTGAGACCGATCCCAATGCTCTTATTGTTGAGGGAATTTTTAACGCAGCATCGGCCGGAATCTTGATCTACATGGCACTCGTTGATCTTCTTTCTGCCGACTTTATGAGTCCAAGAATGCAAAGCAGTGGAAAGCTTCAGTTAGGTGCAAATATTTCTCTTCTTCTAGGCGCTGGATGTATGTCTCTCTTGGCCAAGTGGGCTTGAGATACATCACATGTTTTTGTTCATCCCTCTTTCTCCTTTCTCACTATTATAATATTGCTCTATTTCTTTAAATGCTTAAGAACACTACTGAGACACAAAGTATGTTGCATGTTTGTCTGTTCTTTTTTTTTTTTTCATATCATATCGATTATTTGGACTTGCAAAAATGTCGAAGTATACAATTGAAACTATGAGGAAGACACAATAGCTAAGTCCATGTTTGGTTCAGCTAAAAAAGATAATTAAAATCTAAGTCAAATTTTACAATTAATTTTAACTATACATTTTATGGGATCTATAATTTTCCAATCACACTATACAAATTGAGAAGGAAGGTAATGAGAAGAAGCTTAAGAGGCCTAAAGAACATAAATATGATTGTTTATCCTCGCAATGTTCGGTTGGTAGGTGTTACACCTATAAAGGTGACATACGCATGACTAAGGGGGTCTCATATATGTCGATGTGGCGTCTACTATTTAATTGATTGGACCTATTTTATTAGATAACTTTGTATTGGGCTTGAAGCTCGGCCCATCATGTCCACTTGACCCATTTATATTTTCCTATATATATATACATGTGAGTTTCATTCACACTAAGATATGTTCTCTAACCTTACCCAAACCCTCTCTCCCTCTCTTGCACTTTCTCTATCTCTCACATGGCCGTTGACTTGATCGTTGGAGTCCAAACGATCACTGAACCCTTTTTTTTTTTTTTACCAATGACCTTTGCCACCTAACAGGGTGTTCATTGTTCAGATGATGCTCACGTAGAGGAACGTGATCAGGATTCTGTTAATGTATTTTTTGAAGTCAACATATTGGCGCCGTCTGTGGGAATCGGTATATCAACCATATCTAAAAAGGCATCAACCATATCTAAAAAAGGCATCAACCATATCTAAAAAGGCCACTGGAAAAGAGGTATTTTCTGGGCAGCTCTCTACTGAGAAATAGTAAAGACATCAACCAAAGAATGAAGGTCTACGAGAATAATTTTCAGACAAGCAACAGTTCCTCTACCAATGGTCTTGTGTTCAAACAAAAGCTTTCACATAGAACATTAATTTTGATGGAGACAAGTTGCTAATTGTGGTGTTTTAAACAAAAGCATTAACAGTAAACAGGTACTTTTGCTTCCTCTGTGTGCTGGTCATAAGCTAACTGTCAATCTCTTGTTGGGCCTGAAGTTTATTGGGCCTATATTATTCTTTTGGTCTAAAGTGCTCTACCGATTTACCCTCTTGAATGGACTACATTTTATTTTGGGCCTTCTACAATGATCTTCATTTAGCTTAATCTTTTGGGTTGTACTTATTCTTCTTGGGCCGTCTCTTTAAGCCAGAAAAATGGGAGATAAAATAAGGCATGAGTCCCAATTTTGCAACACATTCCAAAGATGGTACAGCTTTTAATTTTTTACTAATTCAAGCATAGTCGTTGGAAGTCTTGAAATATTCCAAGTTTCCAACTACAATATTTCTTCAAAGTGTGTGGCATCTAGAGAAAAAATCGAGCCTTTATTGGTGATAAAGAATTTCCAATCACCGTAATTTGGAGGCACACATGCTTTCATTTTAAAGCCATCAAATTCCATTTACTTATCCACTGGTGACTTGCAAAATTATTTTAGCACCAAATAAACATTTGTTTATGGCTACTGGGACTTCAACATTGAAGATAAATAATGGTAAAACTAGAATTTGAGGTGGCAAATTCTTCTATTTGCATGTAAAATTTACAGCGATATACCATCTGACTTGTGCATGAATTAATACAATATCCTCAAATTGTGAAAGTATATGAAATTTGCTGCTTGAATTTAAATATCAAGCAAAGCTAATGTTGTAGCAAGATTTAATGCCATAGCAGAATTTCTATAAAGCTAAATTTTTTACTACCAAAATTATGCCACTTGATTTACATGGATGTTCAAATAATTTTCCACCATTGACAAGATTAGATTAGGGAACTATGTAAATGTTCCTCAACATCCTTCTTTATGTATTTGTTGACATAAAAAACTGTAATTTGGAGGGAGAAAACTTGCAAGACTGTTATAATGCATCCCAAATATTTGTAAAAGTTCCAGGCTTAGATCTCTCTTATTCAAAGGTCTTGATGATCATTACTGATATTATTCAACTTACGTTTTAAGACCTCGCATACTCGAGGCTAGCTTGAATACCTCGCAACTTTGAAGGTGAACCCTGGCTCGTGGATTTCTTATCATTAGGTGCGTCATTTTGTAAGTCCTCATTCCTTGAATAAAGTAAGAGGCAATATCCTGGAGTTCTCATTCTTTGAAAAAAAGAAGAGGCAAATTGTCACATGTGTTTGCCCTTGCAAAAGGAGCTTTTTCTAACCTCATTTGCAAGAAATTTATTCCTCGTTTTCTCCTTATCGTTGAGCCTAACTGTAAGATCTAGTCATTCCGATGCCAGTTTATAAGACTCTGATAGTTCGAGAGCTATTCAAGATGTTTATTCTCTGCTTCGCCAGATTCTTGTTCCTAGTTTTACGAGATGTTTATACCTTGAGTTTCCCTGTCGTTGAGTCTAGCTAGAAGACCTCGTCTTTTCGAGGCCCACTTATAAAACTCCTATAGTTCAAGAGCTATTCTCGAGATGTTTATTTCCCGCCTCGTCAGATGCTTATTCGTGGCTTCACGAGATGTTTATTCATCTATCGTCTAGCATAGCTATAAGATTTCATCTATCTGAGACCAACTTATGAGACTCCGAAAGTATGAGAGCTATTCACATGATGTTTATTTCTCGTCTCGCGAGATGCTTATTCCTGGCTTCGTGAGATATTTATTCTTCGCCTTTTACTATCATCGAACCTAACTATAAGACCTTGTTTATCTGAGATCAACTTATAAGATTCCAATAGATTGCGAGATATTCTCGAGATGTTTATTCTCCGCTTCTCCAGAAGTTTATTCATGGCTTCGCAAGATGTTTATTCCCTACCTCTTACTATTATCGAGTCTATCTATAAGATTTCGTCTATATGAGGCTAGCTTATATGACTCCGACAGTTCGAGAGCTATTCACGAGATTTTTATTCCCGTCTTGCCAGATGCTTATTCCTGACTTTACAAGATGTTTATTCCCGTCTCTCACTATCGACGAACCTAGCAATAAGATCTCGTCTATCTGAGACCAGTTTATAATACTCTAATAGTTCGAGAGCTATTCGTAGGATGTTCATTCCCGCCTTGCCAAAGCTTATTCTTAGCTTTGAGAGATGCTTATTTCTTGTCTCTCACTATAACACTACTATTACATAAACTGTGCAAGCATATGACCTGCTATAAAAATGATACTTTCTGCATATTATATCTTGGAAATTTGATATGTCATTATTCATTTTATTGTCATGAGTAATTTGTGGGGCAAATGGATTCCAATTTATTTAATATATGTGCGATGGAGATATTATGTTGTATTACGATTGGTTTAATTCATATTATAGATGAGATGTTGTCAAAATTTTGACAAATTATATGCGACATTTTTCTAGACAATCTGTAAGCCCTCACTTATTTAGGCTTGCACATATATTTTCGAGGCAATTTGTAAGTCCTCGTCGATTTGGGATCGATGCACATTTTTAAGGTAATTCATAAGTCTTCGCTTATTGGAGCTATTCATATTCTTGAGGTAATCTGTAAAAATTTGTAAATCCTCGCCTATTTGGGATTTATGCATACTATAAAAGTAGTTAGTAAGTCTTTGCTTATTGGAGCTATTCATATTTCTGAGGTAATCTGTAAGATTTCGTCTACTGACAGCTTATATTTTGAAGTCCAACTTGTACATGGATCTACGACTTAGACTTGGGGGACTATTATTAGACCTATAAATTACGTGGCATACGCATGATGGAGGGAGTCCCATATATACCGACGTGACATCAACTATCCAACTGATTGAGCCTATTTAATTAAATAACTTTGCATTAGGCTTGGAGTTTGTCTCATCTGTTGACCTATGGTCATACCATATGTTTTGATTATAACAAACAACTCATGTTTATCTCTAACGTTATCTGCAAATTGAGTCTAAACGATTAAATGAGGAGTTATCAAGGAAGCTCAAACAAAGAAGTGATCAAACTCATATGGGAAAAGCTTTACGTCTAAAAAACAAGCACTCGCATCAAAATCATCAAGATAGTGTATCTAGGCCACTTATAACTTGATTGTAAAGGTAAAGTATTTTTAATTCTTAGCAATGATACTTAGAGCTCAACAAACGATTTTTCACACTCGACACAAGTTACGTGATAAAAACGTTTGCACAAAATTACGCTCAAAATGAAAGGTTTTTCCAAACATATCTCTTATAAACTTTCAAGACAAACTTATATTGAAAAATAGGGAAAAACATTATTTGCAAACCAAAATAAAAAGAAAAAGAAAACTTTGTCATCCGGACGCCCGGTTCATCAGCAACGGTAACTTTTTTGACCGTTCTGACAAAAGTAACTCTAACGGGAAGTTGGTCATCCGGTTCTGAACCGGATGTCCGGTTGGTCGTCCGGATGGACAGAGACCTTGACGTTTTGCAACTATTATAAATACCAACTCATCTACACTTTAAGATCATCCTTTTGAGCATAAAATTATATACTACTTGAGTCTACTTTTGATCTTACACAATTGCTCTTGAAAAATCTTTGATCAAAAACTAATTCTTGAAGATCATTCTCACATCAAAGATTTATACACAAAACACTTGAGCTTCGTTCATTGATATCCATTAAAGTATTTGCCTACTTCTCCTCTTACACTCAACCTTATATTCATCATTAATCAAGAAGAGAAGTTTATCGCTTGTAATATTCATTTGTGAATTGTAGGTCGTGTTGAGGTCCCGAAAAACTTAACATTGTAAAATGATCGGTACTCATTGGTTGTAAGTCACCGGAAGCATTGTAAAAGGTTGGATTGCACCACAAGCCAATCGGCATAGTGAAAAAGGCCTTGCTCATGACGGAGAGCTCGGTAACGGGGGACGTAGATCATTATGTTGGATCGAACCTCCATATCATATCGTTTGCATTCTCTAACTCTTTTACTTAACACTATCATCTTGTGCAAACTTATTTCCCTTACCTAAGTATTTATTTGCATTTATATTGGTTTATTATTACTTGTGTGAACATTAGTTTTTAAATCTTATATTACTATCGAAAAAGTTTAAAAACCAATTCACCCCCTCTTGGTTAGCCAATCTTGAGCTTTCAATTGGTATTAGAGCTCGGTACTCACTCGTTTAAGATTTCACAATCTTGAGTTATGGCTAACACCGATTTTCAAAATCTTGAGGGATACTCTACCAACCGACTCCCTTTCTTTAATGGCACAAATTATAATTATTGGAAGGCTAGAATGATGATCTATGTTCAATCTATTAACTATAATGTTTGGAAAGTTATTGAATTTGGTTCATATGTGCCCATGAAAACTATTGAAATTGATAACAAACCCGATCTAAGTATTCCTAAATTTAGAGAAGACTATGATGAAGAAGATAGGAGAAAACTATCATTAAATGCTAAAGCCAAAAACTTGTTTTATTGTGCTCTAGATAAAAATGAATTCAATATGATTAGTACTTGTGATTCGGCTCATGAGATTTGGCGGGCTCTTGAAATAACTCACGTTGGAACAAACAAGGTCAAAGAAACAAAAATAAATATGTTAGTTAAAGATTTTGAAAACTTCTTTATGAAGCGAGATGAGCCCATAGTTGATATGATTACTCACTTTACCGACATTGTGAATGGTCTAAAAGGTTTTGATCAAAAATATACTAACGGTGAACTTGTGAGCAAAATGCTTAGGTCTCTTTCGGAGGAATGGTCCCATATACGAATGCTTATTGAAAACACGAAGGATGTCAACTCATATCCATTAGAAGAACTTTATGGGACATTGATGACCTATGAGCTCAACAATGCCGAAATCAAAGAAAAGACAAGGAAAAGTAAGGAAGAATCAAAAGAAACTCCCAAAAGGCAAATTGCACTAAAAAGGGCAATGGATGAAGAGCCATCAACAAACAACATGAGTGATGATGAGCTTGATGATTTAGTTATTCTTGTCAAGAAATTGAGAGGCTTCCGAAACAATAAAAAATTTCAAAGAAGAGATGACAAAGGAGAAGAGAAAAACAAGAGAATTGTTTGCTATGAATGTGACAAACCCGGTCACAAAAGAACGGAATGCCCAAACAAAAGAAAGAGTTTCAAGAAGAAGGCATTTCAAGCTACTTGGAATGATAGTAATGATGAAGAGCAAAATGAAAACGACGATCAAAACGAAGTTGCCAACATGTGCTTCATGGCCATCGAAGACGAGGTAAGTACAAAAGAATTTTCTTATGATGAATTACTCGAAAATTTTGAAAAACTTGCCTTAAGTCATTCTATTCTCAAAAAGAAAAATATTCTATTAAAGGATGAACTAAAGAAATCCTTAGATAAAACAAATGAACATCTTGATTATGAGTTTTTGGCAAAAGAAAAGGTTGAAGATTTGATAAAAATAGTGCATAAATTCACCGAAGGAAAGAAAAACTTTGACTTGATACTTGGAAATCAAAAATGTGTCTTTGATAAAGGGGGAATAGGATTCAAACCCTCTTTAAAACAAAAATCTCTTAAAAATATGTTTATTAAAGCATCAAATACTACTTGCACTTTTTGCAACAAAATTGGACACATTTCTTTTAATTGCTTAACCAAAAAGAAATTATATTTTGAGAACAAAAGTAAGTGGATCAAGGAAACCTCAAGTACTAACTTCCAAGGACCCAAGTTTGTGTGGGTACCAAAAGTCAAAAATTAAATTGTTGTTGTAGGTACCAAGTAAAATAAAAAGCAAATGATTTTTGGATAGTGGATGTTCAAAACATATGACCGGAAATCGATCACTACTCTCAAATTTCAAAACAAATGATGGAGGTCATGTAACGTTTGGAGACAATGCAAAGGGAAAGATAACTGGCATTGACAATATTGGTAATCACTCATCCCCCTCTATTGAAAATGTTTTATTAGTCGATAATCTCAAACATAATTTGCTAAGTATTAGTCAATTATGTGATAAAGGTTATAATATAAAATTCGATTCCTCTAAATGCCTAATTAAGGATGCTACATCAAAAGATGCGATTTTCATAGGGAGCCGAAACGAGGATGTTTATATCATAAATATCGAGGATGACAATTACGAACATTGCTTACTTGGTTTTAAAAATGAAACTTGGCTTTGGCATAAACGACTTGGTCATGTAAATATGGAACTTATTTCAAAAATTTCCAAAAATAATTTTGTAAAAGGATTGCCAAGTTTGAAATTTGAAAATGACAAAATATGTGACGCATGTCAATTTGGAAAACAAGTCAAAAGCTCTTTTAAACATAATGTATTTTCATCTACTACGAAACCATTGCAACTTCTCCACATGGACCTCTTGGACCATCAAGAACGGCTAGTTTAGGTGGTAAATATTATGCCTTTGTTATCATTGATGATTTTTCTAGATTCACATGGGTAATATTTTTAAGTGCAAAAGATGAAGTATTAAAAACTTTCAAACACTTTTGTAAGAAAGTAAAAAATGAAAAAGACCACACTATCACTACTATTAGAAGTGATCATGGTGGAGAATTTGACAATCTTGCATTTGATGATTTTTGTAATGATAATGGATATGAACATAATTTTTTGGCTCCTAGAACTCCTCAACAAAACGGCGTAGTAGAAAGAGAGAATCGTACATTACAAAAAATGGCTCGTACCATGCTAAATGAATTACCAAAATATTTTTGGGTCGAAGCCGTTAATATCGCATGTTATATTATAAATAGAGTATTGGTCAGTCGCAAGAAAACCAAAACTCCATATGAGCTTTGGAAAAATAGAATTCCCAACATTAGTTATTTCAAAGTATTCGGTTGCAAATGTTTTATCTTAAACACAAAAGGCAACTTGGGAAAGTTTGATTCAAAATTCGATGTTGGAATTTTTCTTGGTTATTCATCAACTAGTAAAGCATATAGAGTTTTTAACAAAAGAACTCTAGTTGTTGAAGAGTCAATGCATGTTACCTTTGATGAAACTAATCTACTTGATCAAGAGAAAGGTATCGAAGATGATGTAGGTATGGAAACTCCTCTCGAACAAATTGGTATCAAAGAAGTACCAAATGAGGAGCAATATAAGGAATCCAACGATCAAGGAGGAGAAGAAATTCCAAACAAAACTCAAGAAGAAACTACATTGCCAAAAGAATGGAAGTTCGTCTCATCGCACCTAAAAGAGTTAATCATCGGAGATCCATCAAAAGGTATCACTACTAGAACCTCTCTTAGAAATCATCTCGGTAGTTGTGCATTCATTTCACAAATTGAACTTAAAAATTTCAAAGAAGCGGAATTTGATGAGTTTTGGACTCTAGCAATGCAAGACGAACGAAATCAATTTGAAAGAAATCATGTATGGGACTTGGTTGCTAGACCAACAAATCAAACCGTTATCGGCACTAAATGGGTTTTTCGAAATAAAAAGGATAAAAATGGAATCATTGTACGTAACAAGGCTATATTAGTGGTCCAAGGTTACAATCAAGAAGAATGAATTGATTATGAGGAAACTTTTGCACCAGTAGCTCGATTAGAATCCATTCACATGCTTCTTGCTTTTGCATGTCACAAAGATTTCACTCTTTATCAAACGGATGTTAAAAGTGCATTTTTAAATGGATTTATTCAAGAAGAAGTCTATGTTGAACAACCACCCGACTTTGGAAATCATAAAGTTCCAAACCATGTATTTAAACTTAGAAAAGCTCTCTACGGCCTCAAACAAGCTCCTAGAGCTTGGTATGAACGGTTGAGCAAATTCTTACTTTCAAATGGTTTCTCTATTGGAAACGTTGATACTACTCCCTTTATCAAAACTAAAAAACAAGACATGCTTATTGTTCAAATTTATGTTGATGACATTATCTTTGGTACAACAAATATTCAACTTTGTAAAGAATTCTCTAAAAACATGAGCGTGGAATTTGAAATGAGTATGATGGGTGAACTTAGATTCTTTCTCGGACTTCAAATCAAACAAACATGTAATGGCATATTCATAAATCAAAGCAAGTACATCTTAGATATGCTAAACAAGTTCGAATTAAAAGATCTAAAACCAATGAACACTCCAATGAGCACTTCTATAAAGCTTGACAAGGATGAACGAGGCACTTCCATCGACATCACTAAATATCGAGGTATGATCAGATCCCTTCTTTATTTAATTGCAAGTAGACCCGATATTATGTTTAGTGTATGTTTATGTGCTCGTTTTCAATCTAATCCTAAGGAATCCCACCTCAAAGCCATTAAAAGAATCTTTAGATACCTTAGTGGGACTCAAAACTTAGGACTTTGGTATCCAAAACGTACTCACCTTGATCTACTTAGTTACTAGGATGCCGATTGGGCCGGTTGTCAAGTCGATCGGAAAAACACTAGTGAAACGTGTCACTTCCTCGATTTTTCTTTAGTATCATGGTTCAGTAAAAAACAAAACTCCGTGGCATTATCCACCGCTGAGGCCGAATACATTTCCGCCGCTAGTTGTTGTGCTCAAGTGCTTTGGATGAAACAAACTCTTAGTGACTATCACATATCCTGTGATCATATCCCTATCATGTGTGATAACACAAGTGCTATCAATTTATCCAAAAATCCCATCTTACACTCTCGAACAAAACATATTGAGATTCGACATCATTTTTTACGAGACCATGTTCAAAACGGTGATATTTCACTTGAATTTGTTGATAGCGAACACCAATTAGCTGATATTTTTACCAAACCTCTTGCACCCGATCGCTTTTCATTTATTAGAAGATGTTTAGGTCTAATCAATGAAAATGAAATACATGTCTAAATCCATAGGACTCTTATAAACTTCATTTTCATCTTCAGCTGAATCGGACAGATAACTGGACGACCGGATCAGAATCGGACTGTCCCAGTTTACCTCAGTTTACTGAACCGGACGTCCGGTCAGGCATCCGGACCCAGATGCACAGATCTGAGGAGTCACATTTGCGATTATAAACTCATCTTCTTCATTTTTTTTCTCACTTTTCACCTTCTTCCCCAAATTCTCTCCCTACATATCTTCTCCGTAGAGCAATCTCACATCTCAAACCTCCAATTTCTCTTAGATATTACAAAACCCATCATTTCTACATTCCAATTTATCACAAAACTTCATTTTTCATATCCAAATCTTCTAATTTTTCCCAAAACCGATTTTAACCCTAGAACAACAAATCATCTCACATGGCAACTACAAGAAGCAAGGGAAAACGTCTCAAAACCATGGTAGGACGCTCTCCTCCACCCTCTTCCGACGAGGACATGGATTCCGAACCCGAAGTACCGGTCAGCCCTTTTGCAAAATCACCCATTCTACTTGGTAAGAATGTTAATTTCGCCGATTTTACCTTTGATGCACCCTCTTTTCACATTGAAGAAACGTTTGAAAATATGGGTTGGATTTCCATCGCTACATTAGAGGAAAATGCATATCCTCGCCTTATGCAATTTTTTTATCATGACATGGTAATTTCACCCTCAAATGAAATCTTATATTTTATAAAAAATAAACGCATTGTTATCAATCATATACTCATTCGTGATATCTTAGAACTTGAAGAATGTAGCACTCAAATATTTTCACATAAAACTCATCCAAAACTTGATGGTTACGCTCCTACCGATACTTGTCGTCGTGTCACTGGGGAAAATTTTGAAAACATCACAAAAGTTACCGCACATCAATTATCTCTTCCTTGCAAAGTTTTACATAACATTATTTCAAATGTCATTGTTCCCCGAAAAGGCCATCGAGATGAAGTAAGTGCTTTTGATCTCTTCCTTCTCGATTCCCTTCTCGTCGGTCGAAAACTCTCGATTCCCTTCTCGTCGGTCGAAAACTCGATTTTCCAACCATCGTAATAGGTCTTATGAAACTCATTCACTCCCCCCGAGTCATTAAAGCCTTACCATATGGCATGCTTCTTACCAAAATTTTCAAACATTTTGACATTGCATTAGATGATGAAGCATTCATATCACCAAAACCCACCGACACCATCAACATTCAAATGCTTAAACGCATGAAAATAGTAAAAGAACACGGTCAATGGGTGGCACACACAAAAGGGTTTGACCCCACTTCGGGCCCATCTACTCTTCCCTTTGCCGGTGATGAAGATGATACTGATATACCACCAGATCCACAACATGCTCCAAGTACTCATTCTTCATCCGGTGGCTTCACATTTACCGAAGATCACTACAACATGTTAAACGGTCGCATTGATTCTCTTGCCTCCACGGTTGATGGTCTCAGCGGAATGCTTCAACGAGTACTCACTCAACAGGAAACCATGCAAGCTCAGCAGAATGCTTTTTATGCTCACTTTTACGCCATGTTTCTTCCTCCTCCTCCTCCTCCAGAATCCTAGTTTTGGGTCCTTTTGAATTTAGCTCGCTTCTATCTCTTATAATTTTACGTTGAACTCTATGCTCTACTTTCTTTATGTTAAGAATTTCGGTTTTAAATATGATTATGTTTTTGCTTATGATTTTCTATGATCTATCTATCTTTTTGTTCATGCCAAAAGGGGAAAAGCATATAAGAAATGATTTGAATACATATGGGAACTCTTGATCTATAAAACATAGGGGGAACATAACTACAAACTGTTGATATCCCTTTTCCATCATATATCATTTATTGTTTGTCATAATCAAAAATGGGGAAATTGTTGACCTATGGTCATACCATATGTTTTGATTATAACAAACAACTCATGTTTATCTCTAACGTTATCTGCAAATTGAGTCTAAACGATTGAATGAGCAGTTATCAAGGAAGCTCAAACAAAGAAGTGATCAAACTCATATGGGAAAATCTTTACGTCTAAAAAACAAGCACTCGCATCAAAATCATCAAGATAGTGTATCTAGGCCACTTATAACTTGATTGTAAAGGTAAAGTATTTTTAATTCTTAGCAATGATACTTAGAGCTCAACAAACGATTTTTCACACTCGACACAAGTTACGTGATAAAAACGTTTGCACAAAATTACGCTCAAAATGAAAGGTTTTTCCAAACATATCTCTTATAAACTTTCAAGACAAACTTATATTGAAAAATCGGGAAAAACATTATTTGCAAACCAAAATAAAAAGAAAAAGAAAACTTTGTCATCCGGACGCCCGGTTCATCAGCAACGGTAACTTTTTTGACCGTTCTGACAAAAGTAACTCTAACGGGAAGTTGGTCATCCGGTTCTGAACCGGATGTCCGGTTGGTCGTCCGGATGGACAGAGACCTTGACGTTTTGCAACTATTATAAATACCAACTCATCTACACTTTAAGATCATCCTTTTGAGCATAAAATTATATACTACTTGAGTCTACTTTTGATCTTACACAATTGCTCTTGAAAAATCTTTGATAAAAAACTAATTCTTGAAGATCATTCTCACATCAAAGATTTATACACAAAACACTTGAGCTTCGTTCATTGCTATCAATTAAAGTGTTTGCCTACTTCTCTTCTTACACTCAACCTTATATTCATCATTAATCAAGAAGAGAAGTTTATCGCTTGTAATATTCATTTGTGAATTGTAGGTCGTGTTGAGGTCCCGAAAAACTTAACATTGTAAAATGATCGGTACTCATTGGTTGTAAGTCACCGGAAGCATTGTAAAAGGTTGGATTGCACCACAAGCCAATCGGCATAGTGAAAAAGGCCTTGCTCATGACGGAGAGCTCGGTAACGGGGGACGTAGATCATTATGTTGGATCGAACCTCCATATCATATCGTTTGCATTCTCTAACTCTTTTACTTAACACTATCATCTTGTGCAAACTTATTTCCCTTACCTAAGTATTTATTTGCATTTATATTGGTTTATTATTACTTGTGTGAACATTAGTTTTTAAATCTTATATTACTATCGAAAAAGTTTAAAAACCAATTCACCCCCCTTTTTGTTAGCTAATCTTGGGCTTTCATCATCATGCTCACTTGACCTATTTATATATAAGTTTCATTCACATCAGATTGTCTTCTCTAACCTTAGGCAGACTCCATATCCCTCTCTTGCACTCTTTATCTGTCGACCAGTCAATCACTTGACCGTTGGAGTGAAAACCGTCATCGGACACTTTTTTTGACCGACGATCTTTGCCTCCTAACAGAGTGTTCAGTGTGCAAGTGATGTCCATATAGAGGTGATGTGGTCGGGATTCTGTTGCCATTTGTTTTTATGTCACAGTAGGTATCGAGGGGCATGTGAACGGCCACACTAATGTGCTACATTTTTGGATGTACATTGCTAGTGACGAGGACTAGGAATTACTTTTTGTGAAATTAAACTTACCAATGAATATTGAATCTCAACCTTCTTCTAATAATTTCCCTTTGAATATGTCTTCCAAAAACAGACAAATAAAATGTGCTCTTGTTGACAGTGTACACAAATTTTGGATGGAATTTGAACAAACAAAATGGTAGGACAAAGAGAAAAGTTCAAATACATGTTCATGTTGCTTATAGCAGTTGACAAGTATACATAGTAGACATGCAATTGTGACACTACTTTCACGGGGCATCCAATTCATTACAAATTATGTCGACGAAGCTTATATACACCAACGATATCCCTAATTAAAGGTACAAATACATGGCCAAATCCTGGACTAAATCCATTGACACCTCTAGTATACACGAAGAAGTCTAGAATACCTAAGAAGAAGCAAACAAATGAGGCAAACGAAGCACCAACACCACGACCTCTACTATTGAAGGTTCATCAAGGAAAGGAATAGATAAGCTACCCCTACTCTCTGTCCCTCCAATAAAACAATGACAACTAATTTCTAATTTACATCTCCTCAAACAGTAAATTGGACGTCCACAATGAAGAATGTACATTATTGTCTTATCATTTATGTGTGGTTGTGAGTGAGAAACTACGTTCTATTTTCCACAAAATCGGACTTGAGTTAGAATAGTGGACTGGTCCACAGTTGACCGACTTTTTGTGGGATATTTTTCTTATTCAGTCCCATGTTCACAATTCAGATGTTTACCATATAAAAATAAATACATTTCAGACTCAATCATGAATATGAAAATTTTTGACAGACAACACATGATGATAATTGAATAAAATATGGAAAGAGAAAAAAAAAAAGAGTTTAATTATCTGCTACTATAAAGAAATTCCGTGTACTCATGACTTTCCTTTTAGATTGGTCCTGGATGGTCCTGAGTTCACAACTTGCGAAACGATTTGTTTGTAAGCACAACCCATTGACTCTTTTCTTTAGTAGTCAATGTCCGAATTCAAAACATTGATACACACACTGACACAAGAACCTTTAAAAGTACCCACCATTCTGACAAAAAATTACACACTTATAATAGGTAAATCTCCACTTTAATTGATATCATGAGTTCTCAGTCATGTTCACGTGGATGGATTTGCAAAATGGTTTTCGTGGCTTTCCTCGTACTACTTCCGACTGCAGTTTTAGGGGAATGTACTTGTGAAGCGGAAAAGGAAGATCGGAACAAAAGTTTAGCGCTCAAATATAAGTTAGCTGCTCTTGCTTCAATCCTCGTTGCGAGTGCAATTGGGGTTTGTCTTCCCGTTTTGGGGAAGACCATACCAGCTTTGAGTCCAGAGAGAAGCTTTTTCTTTATTATAAAGGCATTCGCAGCCGGAGTTATTTTGTCCACAGGTTTCATCCATGTGCTTCCTGATGCCTTCGAAAACTTGACATCTCCGTGTATTAGTCCCCATCCGTGGGGAGATTTTCCATTCACGGGCTTTGTGGCAATGGTTTCCGCCATTGGGACTCTTATGGTGGACACATACGCAACCTCATATTACAGCAAGAAATCAAGCGGCAAGGCACAAATAGCTAGTGGCGATGGAGGAGTTGTCCCTATTCATACTCATGCCACCCACGGTCACGCACATGGAGCAGTATCGATGGAAATTGATTCTGGTGAAACACAACTTCTTCGTCACCGCGTAATCTCACAGGTATATAATTCACTCTTTATCTTGATTCACTGTGTTTGTTGTGTTTTGAAGCAGAAATTATTTCTTACTG
Source organism: Fraxinus excelsior (assembly GCA_019097785.1). Classification (NCBI taxonomy): domain Eukaryota; kingdom Viridiplantae; phylum Streptophyta; class Magnoliopsida; order Lamiales; family Oleaceae; genus Fraxinus; species Fraxinus excelsior. The sequence goes on along the minus strand of CM032637.1, from coordinate 13,291,674 downwards.
ATGGTTAATTTTCATGGTGCTGTAGGTGTTGGAGTTGGGAATTATAGTCCATTCCGTAATTATTGGAATTGCTTTAGGTGCTTCTGAGAGTCCTAAAACAATAAGGCCTTTAATTGCTGCTTTGACCTTCCATCAGTTCTTTGAAGGCATAGGGCTAGGAGGATGCATAACCCAGGTATTCACACTTATAATTCTTATCTCACGATGTCAAATTAATTATTGAATAATTTAGAAATTTTAGTAGTAATATAATTTGTCATTGAATAATTTTTAAAATAAAATAATTATTGAGAATTAAGAAATAAGAATATGAAGGAAACACAGTTCATTTGATGTAATGAGTTGGAGATAACTAAATATGAAGGTGTGAAAGTTGCACCAATTTAATGTAATGAGTTGGAAATGACCTTAGAATATTTTTTAATGATATATTGTTTTAAAGTATGAACTAAGCTACAACTGTACCTACCCGACAACACACATCATAGTTGGGTGGGGGAGGTTTCTTGTATTATTTTAATCATGTGGGGCCACTCCCGTATGAGATAGATTTAAAATTCCTCTATGAATCCTGTGAGGGGAATTCTGTATTCAAGGAATTATTCTTAAAGTATTGATATTTTCCAAGCGATATGCAAATAGATCATATGTGCTAATGTAAAAAAATATCGACATAGCCAAACTCAATTTTAATATTAATTTCGTATTGCTTTAGAGTTTTCGTGTTATCTAATTCCTTTGTATATCTTCACAAATCTACTCAAAATATTTTTTAGAAAGGACTCTTTTGCATGCGTCTCAGCGTTTAGCTTAACTGTTCGTGTTCTTAATTTGCAGGCTAAATTCAAATCATGCACAGTTGCAATAATGGCCATCTTCTTTTCGCTCACAACCCCAATTGGCATCGGGATAGGCATCGGAATAACCCACAGATATAGTGAGACCGATCCCAATGCTCTTATTGTTGAGGGAATTTTTAACGCAGCATCTGCCGGAATCTTGATCTACATGGCACTCGTTGATCTTCTTTCTGCCGACTTTATGAGTCCAAGAATGCAAAGCAGTGGGAAGCTTCAGTTAGGTGCAAATTTTTCTCTTCTTCTAGGCGCTGGATGTATGTCTCTCTTGGCCAAGTGGGCTTGAGATACATCACATGTTTTCGTTCATCCCTCTTTCTCGTTTCTCATTACTAATATTGTTCTATTTCTTCAATAAAAATGTCAAAAGTACACTATTGAGACACAAAGTATGTTGCATGATTGTCTGTTTTTTTTTTTTTTTTTTTTCAATTACATATCTTATCAGTTATTTGGACTTGCAAAAACCCTAATTTGTACAATTTTTGCAAGAATGTCGAAGCACACCATTGATACAACGACGAAGACACGATGGCTAAGCCCATGTTTGGTTCAGCGAAAAAAAAAAGTTAATTAAAATTTAAGTCAAAGTCAATAATAAATTTTAACCACATTTTATGAGACCTACAATTTTTCAATGATACATGAACGAAGGAAGATAATGATGAATTTAAAGGGTCCAAAGAACATAATTCTGGTTGTATTTCCTTGCAATGTTAGGTCCGTAGCATGTGAATGACCACACTTTTGGATGTACACAGCTAGTGACAAGGACTAGGAATTTACACAAATTCTGGATGGCATTTGAACGAACAAAAAGGCAGGACAAAGAAAAACGTTCAAATCATATTGAAAATATTAAAATGAATTTATTAACAAAAAAATAGACAGAATACATCGTCTCATTTATGTCATTCATGATTTTAGAAATATTGTCAACAATATGGTGTCACGTAGAGTATACCGATGTCAAAAATTGTCGTGAATGATCTATTTTTACGACATTTGCGTCATATGTTCATAAACGAATGCCGAAAAAACTACTTTCGTTGTAGCGAGAAGAAGTTGACCACGATGGACCCTCAACTTTTCAGAATTTATTTTCTTCAATAATATTTTTAACCTAATTATAATAATTTTTTTTCTATTGTAGAAATCGTGTAAAAATGAAGATGGGACATTCTTTTATGAGCAAGATAATTTCATTTTCAATTGGATCAATGTGCTTGTAGTAATACAAAATAATTTGAGTTCATCTCAATATCATATTTGCAACCCTAAAACCGTCATCAGATCAAATTTAGGGCATTGTATTCATTATATGACTCTGTGTGATCCAGACAAAGATCAAGATTGAATGTTCTCTATTCAGTCTTGGTTACAAAACTATGGAAGAACGGACCCTAATTTCTCTTGGTATTTGGATTATGGAGTCGTTAGACACCTTTTGAATGTCAGGCATGTGCCTGGCCTCAGGAGAAATTTATGTATGTTTGATTTAGATAAAAAAAAAAAAATAGATTTTCAGCAAATTTTGATAAAAAATTGAGAAATCTTATTGTTGAGAAGTTGTGAGTCTCGTTAAATATATGATTGAAAATGAATTTAATGAAAACTAAGTTTTAGGAAATGGGGGACAAATAGGGACTTTTTTTTTTTTTTTGAAGAAGGAAGGTGGAGAGACCCGCCTACCCCCAAGCCCAATTAAATTTCTAAGGTTAAAAAAATAATAAAAAAAAATAATAATAATAAAATTAATCAGAGTTAAAAAAAAAAATCGAATGATTTTTTTTTTTTTTTTCTATGGAACACATAAGTGAGTTGCACATTTTAAAGAGATTTGGGAAGATAAAATAACTAATTTTAATTTCTGTTAGGTAAACAACACAGATTGAGTTTGGATGAAGGAATCCATAAATCAACGAATGAATTGGATTGTGTACATGCTAATTTATGGAAACCAGAACATGGTGCTATCCTTGGATGAAATAAATACTTTTTATTAATAATAGATAAGGATTGTGCCATGTCAAAAGTATTTTGACAGATGTAGTGACAAAAGTGTATGTAGCAGCAAATGATTGAATGAAAAAGTTGACTGTGACATTATGTCAATTTTTCTGTTAGTGACTTGCACGTATTATGCTATTTCATCTGTGAAACAGATTAAAAGGCTTTTCAATATCTCTCCAAGCTACTGTGGCATGTCCTGAAGGCACTGCATAGGAGTTTCTCCTTCTTTACTTGTTGCGAATCACTTCAAGAAGGTGCTTTTAAATTCCGGCCAACTCTAATACTCCCAGCTGGTACTGTACCAGATTTCGACCCCTCCGCTTAGAGTCAAGTGAAAGGATAGCAGGGGAGGAGCCCCTCGGCCTCATGTGCATTTTGTAGCTATTCAAGTGCTTAGTTGAGTCATCTCTCCCATCGTACTTGAGTATTTTCGGTGGCGCATAGTGGCTTGGATAGGAGCATCCCTCATTCCCTGTGAAAAATGTAGATTATCATCATCATCGTCTAGGTCAAGACCTTTGAGTCTTAATTTGTCTAATACTTAGGGGGCGAGTGAGACAAGCCTGCTTGATTTCTCACCACCTCCATTGGCGTTGACTCCCACCTCCCTTTCCAGGTGACTGTTATCTCTTTCATATTAGTGGGATGGAGCCATCTGGCTCTGAACATTATCCTCTTTTGGGTAATACCCTTGGGGTGCATAAGGGGAATTGGTTGATCCCCTAGGCCTTGCATCTGTCTGAGAATTTCTTGCATGGTCATGTTTTGGTAGGTGATGTTCCACGTGTTAGTAGCCATAGTGGCTATTTCTCGGGTGAGGGTGAATTTCCTCTTCAGGGTTCTCTCTAACCCTCCTAGACGAATATCATTGTCTGAATTCACTTTTTCCAATGTCTTTGTTGACGTTGAAATTCCAATTCTTTGTTTTGGGATTTCCAAATGTTTTTTATTCAAGAACAAATCTTTTTTCAAAGGGCATGCCCAATAATTTTCCGGCAGGCTTTTTCCACGAGGATACTCATGGTTATAATATTGTTTCCCATAGACGATGTTAATCTTTGACCTCATTTTTTGTATGCGCACTTGGACAACAAAAACCGATTCACTCGCGTCCATGTAAGTTAATTTCAACACGTTTGGACATATCAATAGTCGACAAAATATTTTGATTTGGGCGTGGGGGAATCTTTATAATGCGAGACAAAGATGTTTGGGCACCGACAACATATATGAAATGGATTGCATAATGAGTAACAATGAACAATACACAAATCAAAGTCTAAATCCAAGTTTCAAATAGATATAGTTGCATTAGCCTTCAAAGTGATAAAAGGGCTCCTATTTATATTGTTACAAATGAAGTAGTGTCTATTGGATTAGGTAGCACATGACTTCATCTGCTTAACCGAAGCGTATCTTAGGCATCAATCCAACGTACCTAGCCTGTGGCACATTTAATGTCTTTAAAGAAACGGTCACCCTACAACCTATAGTGACATGATTTTACATATTTTTAATCACAAAGTTCATATCAATCATTCGGATAAGATTTTTACAGAAGATCCATTTAGGTGAGAGCTTTGGATGTCGCCTCCAAAGATTGACCTTCGGTGGTTTAGAAGTTGGGCATCGGATTGTGCCTCGGAAGTGGGGCCTTGGCAGTTGGGCATCGTCTTTCACTTTGGTCAAATGTTGGTGATGTTGGCCGTTCTTCCATGAATAAGTTCAAGGTGGGGTGCCACGTTGGTCACACTTAGAGCCTTGGTGGCAAGGCGCAACAAAATCTTTGAAGTCATAGGGCTAGGAAGATGCATAACACAGGTTTTCACACTTACAATTCTTTTCTATGTTAAAGTAATTTATGACTTAAGTTTGATACCCGATAGACTCATTCCCAAGTATTCATAGATACATTGGATTAACATCTCCTTTCTATCTGATTTATTCAGTTATGTCTCCACAAATCTAACTTCACAATATTATGACAATGGATGAATTATTATGATGTTTCTTTCCATCCCTCATTCTTTTCAGAAAGATTTGGACCTATCTTTCGGCTAACTTTATGAGTCCAAAAATGCAACGCAATGGAATGCTTTAGTTAGGGGCAAATGTTTCTCTTCTTCAAGGCGCCGGATGTATGTCTCTCTTAGCCAACTGGGCTTGAGATTCAACAAATCTTTTGTTCATTATCTCGAGGGGCGGACCGAAACCAATTTTCTTGTGGGGTCAAAAATGAGATTTCAAAAATGTTAAGGTTAAAGAAAAAAAAAACTCATTTTTTTTTGTGGGGTCATCTGACCCCACATGACCCCATGTGGGTCCGCCCCTGATTCCCTCCCCTTATATTTTTTCGCAATATTAATATTGCTCTCTTTTTCTTTAGCTAAAATGTCAAAGTACTCATTAAGGTAAAAAGTTTCTATCATGTTTGATATTTTTTCTTCAATAACATTTCAAATTGGTTATTTGACCTTGCAAAAATTCTTGTTCTTGGAGTGTAGGCTAAGCCTATATGTCTGAGGAAATACAGTCTCTTTACCGTGTTAGATTCATTTAACATATTATCACTTTTTTGTGTTAGATTCCTTTTAACATGCGATAATAATGTTGCATATGCATGTGCCTCACCAGTGTTCAATGAGCTGGTGACAATTCTTGCTAGGGTACAACACAATTTTTAATTATATACCATCCCACAGTTTAGATAAATATCAATCCTCACTGACTCCCACTTGTTGAAGGACAGAACCAGAAATTATCGACTAAACTCAAATTTAAACCATAATGCACAATGCCCAACGACATTTTATACTATAAAACCCAACTGTTTTTAACCTAAAAGGACTAAAAGAAGAAAAACAACCACAAATTTGAAAAAAAAAAAAAAAAAAGATGGATGGATGGGATTCTAACCTTGAAATGAGACTTTTTGCACTTGTTTGAGATTAATTTGAAGGAAAAGAACGTGATTTTGATTGTAGGAGTAGTAGATTTGTGGTTGATGAAAAATTGCCTATTGAATCGCTTGTTGAATGCCAACATTACGTTTTTAGAGTATATTGAATACATTGTTTTTTGATATATTTTATTAGGCTTCTTTGGGTTAAGTGGCCGGGCACGTGGTGGTTGAGTTTATGTGTTTCCTCAAGATGGACTCTTTGAACCCGTTTGGTAGGGATTCAAATTAAGTTTTTAGTACATTTTAATATAAACAGATAAAATGTGTGTTTAAAAATTGTGAATTCTATAAAATACGTGGTTAAAATTAATTGTTAATTTTGACCTTGATTAAAATCTGAATTTGAATTGATAAATGAGAGAAAATGTTTGAAAAATTACATAATTACAAAAATTTTGATTTAAATTTTCAAAAATAATAAATTTTTATTTTTATTTTTAAATTAGGTGGTCAAATTTTGTGACCCTTGATAAAAGTTAATGACTTATAATTTAATTAATCAAGTCATAGTTACAATCACACGCAATTTATGGTTACAATCACATATTAGTAAAAAATCGTACAAGGACCGAAACTCAAAACTCGAGCTCAAACCAAAACGGTTCGAGTTTTTTTTTTGGCCCGAGACAAGCAAAGCAAAAGTTTGGCCATAAAATTCCGACTCGACCCCAGCTTTCGGCTTGAGCCTTAGCGGGTAGAGCTAGCTTTGGTTTTTTTATAGTAGCCTTTTTGTAGCTGCATGCATTTAAATTTTTTTTCCTCTCTTCATGCTGCTTTTGATTTTGATTTTTTTTTTTTATTAATGAGCTCGGCTCGTATAGACTGACCCTTGTGGCTCAACGAGCCACACGACTAGGCTCGAGCTGATGCCCAAAATGAAGGTCGACATAACTCGAGCTTTTTTCAGACTGAACCTAAGTCGGCAAGCCATTTTGTCATCCCTAAGCTCTTGACAATGTAGGTTTGGGATATGGGTGGTGAATTTGGAAAGAATTGAATAAAGTGATAAGTGGGTGGGATGGTGTGAGGTAAGGTAAGATATAGTATATATGCTTAACTAAATTCATAATTTTGGGCTCCTTTGAATTTGGATATGATGCGGGGTCTCACATGTCATTACATTAAGACAATTTGTTTTTTTTTTTAATAAAAAAACACACACATTTCCTCTTGTCCCCCATGCCTTTAAGCCCCTTTTTGATTATCATTATTCGAGAAAAATGATGTTTTGAATAGTGATTTTCAAGAGAACGTGGTTAAAAAGTAGGTAAAATTTTTTGGTATACGTATGATGCTACCAAAGATCGTACACGTTGATTTTCAAACTTGATGACTGAAAACGAATACATACGAGATCTTCTAGTACCTGTAACAAAGGTGTCGATGTGTTTTTTCGTTGTCTATGCGATGCTTAAATTAGAGAAAATTTATGCGCTGGGCTAAGTGCTAAAAAATATTTAAAAGCGTACCTGAATAATGAATAGAAGCTTTGTATTTATAGATGTAGGTAGCTCATTTTTGGTAGGACTTGATTCACTATGTGTTCTTATCCTTAGAAGTCCTACCTTTAAATAAGCATTGGATTATAATTGTCAATCTAGTTACAATTCATCTATAATCTTTTTCAAAACAGACTCATCTTAGACATATGAGTCTGGGATTGAGATATTTGGATAAGTTTAAAATTCTGAGGGTCCGTCTACATCTAGGCGAGAAAGCATGTTGGGCAAAGGGAAGTACTCGATAATATGTTTCTTGAGGTATTATCTCCAAGAATGCTGTCGCCAAATTCAATAAAAATTATAATGGATGTCCTTAAGCATCTTCGAGGACAACATAGAACCCCGAGGATTGGGCTCCATCCATTCGTAAGTATTGATGCTCGAAATTATACTCCTCGAGCTCACAGTGTGACCATATCAATGTACAACCTTTTTTTATTTTATAAATGTGTGATTGAAAATGAATATGTACAAAAAAAAAAGAATTTTCAAATAATGACTCTGAAACGGAGCTAAATTTGAAACTACCTTTTTTAGATGGAAACATTGTAGAATACAACTCAATATATTAACACAATACTTTAATCCAGTCATGTTTAAGAATGTCCCTATTAGACTTTATTTTTTCTTCAATTTATTTTTAACTATACATTTCATTATAATCACAATTTTTTTTATCAATTTTTTAATTATATATCTAACAAATATTTACCTAAAAATTGGGCAAATGGAGGACCCACCACTAACATTGATGTGAAGAGGCGCTAAGTTATTTTATTCTCTACTCGGACAAGCACAACAATTACGAGGTACTTTTCAATTTAACCAAGTCAGCACTGCCATTTTCCACTTTGACCAGATTTTTTAAACATTCACCACAATAGTCTTTCAATACATAAAAGACAAAACTATCCTTAACCATGTTATACAATTACAAAAATATGGTATTGTTTAAAAAACAATAATACAATTTTTAAGTTATAAAGAATTTCAAACATTTTTCACTTAAAATTTCAAAACAAAGTTACTTTCTTTATCTGTTTACACCAACACAGATAAAGATTGTTTCATTTTTCATCTACTTTAAACTTGAAAATATATAAATTTATCAAATACTCAACAAAGAAATATTATTTATAGCCATCAGTGGAATCGAAAAGTATATTTACGTATTTTTAATTTCGTTTTAGTTAAATTAGTACATTATTTTAATCTTTAAATCATATTTCGATATAAGCATATAAAAAATTTACGATCTTTAATGGATCTATATATTTTTTTAACAAAAACGAGAAAAAAATTCATTTGCATATATAATTTCAGACAAATTTATGATCGTCTGTAAAATAGCCAACCCAGGCATATGGAAACAGCCGGCCCAGTCGGTCCGGACAATCGAGCATACAATCTTTACCCTTTTTTTCTCCATATTTAAACGTTTTTAACAAATTATGTTTCCTAATACAGATATGGGATCGGCTGCAATCCCGATTAGTTACTTCGGTGAATTTGAAATGAATGAAAATGGTCAATAGATCTGGAAATGGACAGGTCAAATACATGACACAATTGTAATTGTGATGACATCGAGTACCATCATATGCACAAATGTACCATGAGATACAGAACAAGCTCGACGTCGATCCCTCTTAGTGCGACATGGAATTGAGATTTCTATTCAACAACGAGCATACATTCATTCCAATTCAACCTGTAAAGGTTACTTCTGAAGACAAAATCAAGGTTTCAATTGAACTGAACCAAGTTCGTACGACTACTCCTATTTGCGTAACTTTAGCAAAGAAGAATGTCCCCAATAGTAAACACGCAGATCTCGATGGAGGGGATCGTAATGTGAATAACTTTTGGGATGCAGTGGAGATAGCTCGTAAGGATGATATGGTTATTCTCGATACGGTCATTCCTCGCCATGATTTTACTCTTACGCATAGAATTCCTTCGATGGATTAATCTATTTGTACACGGGGGTTTACACTCCCGTGTACACTCCCCTCACATGAGGGGAGGGCCCACGATTAATAAAATAATCGTGGCCCCCTATTGTGAGGGGGGCAGGTGGGACCAAGTACATGGGAGTGTAAACCCCCGTGTACGTCTAGCAAAATCCTTTTCTCGATAGTTCAAGACAATGGGAATGAAAATGAATTTATAGATGAGCGCTTGATTGTTTTATCCCGTCGGAGACATGAGTCGGGTTCCCATGCTGGAACGAGTACACATTCCTCTAATTGTTCTGATATAGTTCATGATGCTGAAGACTTTTATGTCAGCAACTATTTGAAATAAAAAAAGATTTGCATGGAGATGTGCACCAGATTGATATGAAACACAATTTTGAGTTTAAAATGAAAAAATTGAACAAGTCGACGTACACAATTATCTGCATTGAGGACAGTTGCCATTGGTGTTTGTGAATGACAAAAATGGACACGAATGAGTTCTTTGTAATTCGCAAGTATGTACGGTGTTCGCTAAAATTATATACCGCAAGTACACGTGTCGCATTCAAGTAATAAAGTGGACTTTTTGGGTCCGAGTTGTAGACCCCCGAAAAATGTTTACTTTTGATTACACAACTTTGGTCAATTTAATATTAACAATAAAAACAAACACAATAAAATTTGATATTGAAAAATAAGAAAAATTAAGTAAAATCTACAAAAAAAAAAAAAAAAAAAAAAACATAAACATTTGAGAATTTTGGAAGAAAAACGTGATTAGATTCATGATTTCATTTGACCGTCACCTAATTAATTTCTCAACAAGCCAATTAATAAATTACTCATTTACTATATCAGACCCGATTTTTTAAATTTAGTTAATTACATCTCTCGAACGAAATAAACTCTAATTGATTGATTAAACCTACTATATTTCTATGTTGATTCAAACCAAACAACATTAAATATTTATGAAAATAGTTCAATAGGTCATCTGAGTTAGGAGCTCTCTATCCCCTACACAAACCTAAAGTATTCACTATTTGGTCTAAAATATACAATCTTCTCTCGAACGATATACAAATCACTAAACTCAATAATCTAATGGCCAAATAAATGAAAGACATTCAACACAATAATAAATACACATGAAAATAAGCATTTTAACATTAAAAGATAAATATTAAAATTATTTAAAAATAGGTTAACTTTCAGCCATAAATCACAACAAAAATACTTATCCCATTTTATATAAATAATAAAAAGGAGAATACTTATAACAATACATTAAAAATATCGCAAAATAATTGAGAAAATACAAAGTTATAGATAAAACCCCTTTTTAAAGCTTGGCCTTGATTTCCCCAAATATTTCTCTAAATTCTTGAATGTATTCTCCTTGTGCTCTTGATTTGTATCCACAAAATACCAAGAAATTGAAAAGAAAAAAAAAAAAAAAAAATCAGCCACGGAGAGAGAAGAAGCCTAGGCAGACACGCAGCTGCTAGGTTTTTAATAATCCTATTCAGAAATTGCAGCTTCAGTTCCCAGAGTTTCAAGCAAATAACAAAAGGGTCCTTAGATTTTAAAGAGTGACGCCTAGGCACTGCTACAATAGCGCCTAGGTGCCAACTTTCTGTCCAAAACCATTTTTTTGGTTTTAATTTTGTAGCCAAGCCCTAGGTAATTGCACAACAAGTCCATTAACTTTGATCTTATACAATTTGGTCTTCAAAATCTGACTTTTATATCAATTATGCCCTTCATAAATTGCATCCAAGATCCTTCAACCTTTTGCTTTGCTCATTTTGGTCCTCACATTTACAATTTTGCACACTTTTAGTCCATTTATCCTCCTTTTGTCTTGCTTTCTTTCTTTTGGGTAATTTTTAGCTACAAAAGTAAGAATTACTTAACTGTGAGTAGAAATTCGCTTCTTTTTATCAATAATAAACATATTTAGGTATTAAATAAGTGTGCAAAAACACACTTATCACATGAGAACATATTTGCGAAGTGGGTATTCAACGAAATTATCACGGCATGTCCGAGTATGGTTCATTGGTCGACAAATAATGCACAAGTTTCAGGACCCACGAACGATCTACGGATCTTCGGACATCATTAACGACATCCGTCGAGAGTACGTGGTAGTCATGAGCTATTAGAAGGCCTGGAAGGCCAAATAATGCACATTGGAGGACTTAATGGGTCCGACTGAGGAAAGTTACGTTAAATTGGCCAAATATTCCCACAATATGGGGAAAACTAATCATGGATTGACATTTTATATTCATACGGAGGACGAGAATCGCTTCAAACATTTCTACATGGCCCTTAGACAGTACATTCGAGAATTTTGAAATACGATGCGACCCGTAATTCTAGTCGACGGTATAACCCTTAAGGTTATATAAGAAGGCAAGTTGACTATTGCTACGTGTCAAGATCTCAACATTCAAATTTATCCTCTTGCGTTTGGCATATCGATGGAGAGAATGATCTAGCGATGCGTTGGTTCTTTACGAAGCTAAGAGAAGTAATTAGGAACGTCGAGAACCTTGCATTCGTAACTGACTGGGGGGCAGTCAATAATAAATGTTATCACCAACGTCTTTCCCGAGGCACATCACAATTATTGTATGTACCACATACAAGGTAACCTCAAGACGAAGTATTGAGGCAATGACATTGTTGCATTATTTAGAAGAGCTGCAGAGGCTTACAGTTTAAAGCGTTTGAAAAGTTCATGGTCGAAATAAAAAGTAAATCACATGCTCCATGGGTTTATCTAACAGAGATGTAGATCAAACATTGGGCACAATTATATTTTCCAGGACATTGATACAACATGATGACGTCGAACAATGTTGAGTCGTTCAATGCGTTATTCAAGAAGGATCGAGAGTTACCAATTCTCGTAATGATTGAGCAAATTCATAACAAGTTGCAACAATGGTTTCATGACCGACATGAGGAATCATAGAAGTGCACAAGTGTGCTGACTCCGGCTCAGGAAGATAAACTCTTCAAAGCTCTAAAGATGGCGATAAATGTATGGGTGGAACCATTGGATCAGTTTCACTTCTCCATGAGATATGGACGTTATATTGGATACATCGTGGACTTGAATGATAACACATGCACGTGTAAAAAGTTTCAGTTGGAGAGTTTTCCGTGTACGCATGCAGTGGTAGTGGCTATACACAGAAGATTTTCACCACACACCTTAAGCAATAATTATTATATGGTTGATTATTGGAGAGCAGCATACGCCGAAATAATATTTCCTCTGCCAAATGAAGCCGAGTGAGAAGTTCCCGACCATATTCTCTCACTTAATAATTTGTTGCCACCCGAAAATGTAACTCGGACCCTCTTACTCGATCGACGGTGTCAACTCAGTGAGGATTTCAATCTAACATATTGACATTTCACCGAATTAATGACCATGTATCGAGTCGCAAATGTATAATACGTACCTCAGGATCGTAGAGGAGAGTTGACATTTGTTTCGTAAGTGGCTTGTCTTATGCTCGCCAGTTATGCATCCGAGGGCATCATGTCTCCCATCTCCTTGCATATTGGCCAGCCAAGATGGGGACAGTAAAAAAAAATAGATAATTCATTATGTTGAATATTTACCTGCAAAGCCAATAGCATGCCATATGCATCCTACTTCCGCTCAGGTCTATCCTAATTAGGCATCGAATATCCCTTCCTAAAGATGCGTAAGGTATCCTGAAACATCTCTGCCCCCAAGGATAGTTGTTGAATGTATATCGACAACCTCCAAATGATAAACGTCAATCAACATCTTCCTGTGATGACACCTAAGTACGTTCTCGAGGATAAGCACTAAGCCCAGCTTCAACCTATCAGACATATGGTCGCATGCCCTAAATGCTTCTCCCAACTGCCCAGAGTTACTATCGTTTGCCCATGAAAATATTCATTCAATAGCCTCCTATTTCTCATAATACGGGCCCTTGCTGCTTTTTCGCCCGTTCACCTCAATCCGGTGATGATGGAAAACTCAAATGTAGAGAATGTAACAACATTGCCCCCAAGATCAAAACGGAGGACATCTCCGTCAATTGGCTTATGAAGTCGATATAGCAATGCTTCGAGCAACTGCCCAGAAAACTGTAAGTCACGAAACGAATACAAAGGCCATAAGCAGGATTGATGCAATATGCCCTCGTGCTCCTCGTCGAGCAAATCTAATACCGTAGTAAAGCCGACAAAGTTACAGTTCGATGTAACTTTTTCGAAAATTTGTCTGACGGTGTCATCCAAATGGTATTTCATCATATAAAATTTCAAATGTTTGAATCTTGTGCAAGATATAAATAAATAAAACATAATATCAGAAAATTAAACTAACCAATTAACTACTATACGCAAGAATCAACAAATAATGGAAAGACATATAATGCAACAAACAATTTAAATAAGTGATTTAAAATAAATAATTTAAATCGTTTACATAATATTTAATTATAAATAATAGAATATTAAATAAACAATTTAAGTAAGTAATTTAAATTGTTTATTTAAATTTTTATTTTAATTGTTAATTGAATATTTCATTATTTATTTAAATTATTTATTCAATTCAATTTAATATTTAATTGTTTACTTTAATTGTCAATTATTTGTTTCAAATAAATATTAAATAAATAATTAAGAATTCAAGAAAAAATTAAACTAGAATTTATATTAAATAAAAGATTAAAAAGAAATTAGTATTAAATATTAAATAAAAAATTAAATAAATAAATAAATAAATAAAATATTTATATATTATTTAAAATTAAATGTTAAATAAACAATTTAATTAATTATTATTTATTAATTAAACAATTAAAATAATTAAATATTAATTAAACAATTAAAATAACTAAATATTAATTAAAGTGAATAATATTTTATTATTTATAAACTCTTATTTGTAACTAAATATTAAATAAACTACTAAAATAAAGAAATTAAATAAAAAATAAAAAAGACATAATTTATTTTAATTTTTTATTGTAATTGTTTATTTAATATTTTATAAACAATTTGAATAAGTAATTTAAAATAAACAATTTAAATCGTTTATTTTAATTGTTTACTTAGGCTTTTTTTTTCATTCTCATTCTTTTACTCATTTTCAACCACACATTTTTCAATAAAATAACATTTTACATCACATCAAATAATATTTATATTATTTTTTTATTTAAATGGTTTATTTAATTATTTATTTTAATTGTTAATTGAGTATTTCATTATTTATTTTAATTATTTATTCTAATATTTTGCTTTAATTGTTAATTATTTATTTCAATTAAATATTAAATAAATAATTAAAAATTCAAGAAAAAATTAAACTATAATTAATATTAAATAAGAAAATTTAAAAAGAAATTAAATATTAAATAAAAAATAATTAATTTAAAATTAAATAAACAATTAAAATAAATATGAAATAAATAACTAAATTAAATATTTATATAATATTTAAAATTAAATGTTAAATAAAAAATTACATTCAATAATTAAATATTAATTAAAAAATTAAAATACCTAATTAGAAAAAAAGAATCCAAGCGAATTGGGCCACCTCGATGTTAGACGACCCAATCAACTATTAGGATTCCAGACGACTGGGTTCCAGACGGCCTAGTGGTGTGGAATTCAGCGGTCTGGATTTAGACGTGCGACGTCTCTGCCGCGTAGATCGCCATTTTCGACTATCTTCACTAGCCAAAATTCTCAATTTCATCCATAATTTATGGTTAACAGCAATTTCTACAAAGATCATTCAACAAATGAACATACAACATGCTTTATTTTTTCAATTATCACTACTACTATAAAAGAGAGGATGAGCCTAGCGCTGTTCATTTTTGCACCTTCCATTTTATACTTAACTGATTTCGTTCTGATTTTTCTACAGTGAGATAGCCACAATTGTTGACTTCTCAATTTTAATTAAACCAACTCTTAATAACAAATATCTGGTTTCTCCTCCTCCTTCACTTTCCCTGTGTGAACTCTACAAAAAATCCAAGGAAACCCAGAATTATCGCGCACCACAGAGAGTTAGAGAGTTTCTTCTTAACGTTACTGTAAGTTCTTATATAATAAGTAAAGTTTGCTATAACAATAGTCGCTTTCCCCTACTAAGTTTGCTATGACAATATTCTCTACTACTTTTGCTTAAGTTTGCTATGACAACATTCAATCGATTAAGTTCGATGTAATTTTTATTTGTTTTAGTCGTGTAATATAAAATGAATGATTTTTGCGGCTTTGATCTGATGGGATGTGATTTTATTTATAGAAAGATGAATTTAATCTTTCTTGTTAGAAAAATTATCAATTACTTACATTTTTTTCATGTTTCATGTTAGTTATTTGTTTGAATGGGAAAATGGTTCACATTCAATTTAGTATAATATACTATATAATATATCATAAAAAGAAGAAGAACAGGAAAAAAAATTCCGCACAGCACGAGACACGGTTGGTTCGAATTATGCGGAGACACACCTTCAGTGTTTCCGCAAAATTCGGAGACACCACTTCAATGTCTCTGCACAATTCGGAGACACCGTGTGCGCAGTGTCTCCGCACAATTTAGAGACACACACGCGGAGACATCGTGTGTGTCTCCGAATAATTCGGAGACATCGTGTGCGCGTTGTCTCCGAATTATTTGGAGACACTGAGGGTGTGTATCCGCACAATGCAGAGACGCGCCTTTTTTATCAAAAAATTCTACTCATTTACATTTGACACAAACTATAAATATAATTTCACTTATTCATAATTTAATTCAAAAATATTAGAAAAAAATTCATTCCATACATACATGAAAACCAAAGTTCTTTTCGGGGGCGTTGCCCTCGAGCCCCACGAGGGGCACTGCCTTTTCGACCTAACCGGTCAGGTCAATCCCGCCGGGGGTGTTACCCCCGAACCCCCACGAGGGGCGCTGCCCCCTCGACCCCCACGACCTGACCGGTTACGTCAATCACATTCATAGCGTTACTCCTAAATAATTGATGAGATTTTTTCTTCAATATTTGTATGACTCCTCAAAAATACAATGGATACATCGTGCAAACAGTGTCTCCGAATTATTCGGAGACACTGTATGTGCGGTGTCTCCGAATTATTCGGAAAACTGATGGTGTGTCTCAGCACGAGCATTTTTTTATTTCTTATTTTTTTGTCAAAAAATTCTACTCATTTACATTTAACACAAAATATAAATATAATTTCACTTATTCATAATTTAATTCAAAAACATTAGAAAATAGTATATTCCATACATACATGAAAACCAAAGTTCCTGTCGGGGGTGTTGCCCCCGAACCCCACGTGGGGCGCTGCCCCTCGGCCCCCGCGACCTGACCGGTTACGTCGATCACATTCAAGGCGTTACTCCCAAATATTTGATGAGTTTTGTTCTTCAATATTTGCATGACTCTTCAAAAATACAACCGTAGCGTCTTTAATATTATCAGAAAATATTTTCGTTTTTTTCATTAAATTTTCTTCCTTATTTAGTGTGTACTATAAAAATTTTGAAACGTTAGCAAGTTTTAAAATGATTAATATTGTCCTCATTAATTCATTCCTTATAACAATTTTTTTGCTACAAAAAATTCTTCATTTAAATCTTACTAAAATATTATTATTATTAAATTTTATTAATTATTATATTAGATAAAAACTTACGATGTCTCACAATACCATTAATATTTGATACACTACTATTGTCTTAAAAATACTAAAGCCCGTACATTGTACACAACTAGTTGTATATAAAAGTTTCAAAACTCATCTTCTTCGTAGAAATGGCAAGATCTCCGATCTGAGTCGTCGGTTTCTCTATAATTTTTCTTCTCATTTCTCTCTTCAAAATCGTGTTTGGGATAAAAATGACATTTCATTGCTGGGTTTAATAAATTCTCCTTTTTTTTTTTTAATTGGCCAACCGCCATCTTCCACTATTTCCTCCAGCAATTACGCGTCCATACAGGATAGTGTCCGAGCTTTCAGTGGGAATGCTCAGTGCTGCCTTATCATTAACAAATTCATTTTTTTCCCCAATTTTCATTCTAAATCCATTATTTTATACTGTTATAGACAGCAATTGGAAGAGAAACTGGAACTGGACCTGGACCTGGACCTGAAGCTGAAGCTGAAGTTGTGTTAAAAAATGGTTGCTACGAATTATTGTTCAGGCCCTGTGCTGCATCGTTTGAATGAGATTTCCTGTTTCGATTTTCCTTCTTCATCTACTGCTCGTATCTCCATTGCTAAGAAAAAAGGGTATTCATTCAGGTACTCATTTTCCCCATTCAACGCACCGTTAAAAAAATGGAGTTGCTTTCTCGTTGATTAATTTGGTGCCATCCGTGTAGTTCTATATGTTAATTTTTCAAGCGCCATGTTTCTGTATTGACTCTTTGTAGAATTTTGAATGTAGACAAAATGTTGAGCTACTGAATTTGATGGAGCTCTTGGGATTATGACTGGTGCTACTGCTGTTGAATCTGCTGTTCTTGTTCTACAGACTAGAATCCACGGTGCATCAATAGATAGACTTATAGAATTGAACTTTACACGGAGTTCTGGATTTGGATTAACAATTCACTTTTTACTTTCCTCATAGATTCGATCCACATGATGAGGATCGAGCTATCTGGACCATTCCCAATGTAGCATCCGGCCAACATCTTAGAAGATGACTAGGGTCTCACAACCTATAAGAATTTTTTTGGAGAGAAAAATAAAAAGATTCATACCATGTAACATTAATTAATAGGAGTCACATTTGATTGCATTTCATAAATTTGCCTTTTAGTTTCCAACCTCAAATATAAGTTGGAGAAACAAGGAACCAACTAAAATCTACTTTCGGGATGATTATGTCAACTTTAGAGGGACAATCTTTGGGCATGTACCAAATGATAACACACCAGGTTAAGCAAGACAAACGTCGTTTGTGCAACCAAGGATTAACTGTTGAGCAGTTAGACTGAATATTTGGAAAAATCTATCCAGCAACAGAGGCAGTTTTCCAGCGATTAACACGCTGGACTAATGAGATTTTTATCAAATAACAGAATGCAACATATTTGATCAAATTGATTTGAAGTCCTAAATAAGTTATAGAAGCAAGAGGAAATTTCAGAATATATCATTCACGCTACCTTCCAAGCTTCTACTACAACCACTGCCTAGGGTTCTATCCCAAAAGTTTAACCTATTAGGTGGAGTAGCCCAAGCCTTTATATACCCATTATCCACAGGATCATGGTCGTTGACTTTGGCACACTTATGTTGATCTAAGAACACTCAATGAAATGAGAAAGAATGGGAACAGGTGGTTCATGCATTTCATAGTTTTAATGAATACCTTCAATTTTCAACCTGTTTGCATTTTTTCCATTGACACGCATACACTGACTTGCATATTTATCTTTTTCTTCGTAACTTCTTTTTTCTTTTTAAATCACTTTTAAGTCCTATCTATACATCTGTACTTCTTGGTGAAAATCACTCCATTCTTAGGCATTTGCAAATTTACTTCAATGTTTTTTTGAGTTTTATGAAAATAACTTAATGTTTGGGTTTTTATAAACTACATCTTAAAAATGAATGCTTTTGTTTGTTATGTGTAACCTTCATTATGAAATCTAGTATATGTGATGATTTTATGCTTCTTTTTTGTGATAAATAGATTTAACAACATAAGCAACAGGAATATCTTATTTTGTAATTTGTATGTGTAGGTTGATCACCCCCTTTCTAATTTATTCTTTAGTCGGAAAGTCAACAGGCGACAACACAAAAGTATCATGTTTATATAATATTATCAAGTAGAATGACATTGTTTGGGTTAGATAATATGCTCATTATGATTTTTATGTTTTCCGATAGTTGTGCCCTATGCAAAAATATATATAAGCCAATACATTTTTAATATCATAACCATTATGAAATGATGCATGCCTGGTGCCAGTACAAAAAACTTTAAACTAGGTTTAGTCACATGGCGATAAAACTGGAGTTGTGCCCCCATGATTTAAGTGAGCTATACTTTTCCCTTCTATTTCTTCTTGTTCACGATTCAAGTGAAGGTAGCTTAGAGTATGTTTCTCATCTTCCATGATTTTCTACAAAATCTCACTTGAGTAATTGGAAGATCTTCTGGTAAGCTGAAATTATGTCTGTAAACACAAAGGGAAAGGAGGGTGGTTGGACCATGATTATCTTTGGCAAAAGATATTTAGAAGTATGGTTTACAACAAATTTATTGGATGGTAGAACCACTCGTAACTTTAGTTATGAGGGATCATTAAGAAGTTTGTGTTTCAGTTTTATCCTCTTTTCCTTCCACTTTTATGCTTAGGTGTAAGTGATGAATGGCTGCTGGGAGGTTACACGATAGAGTGACTTTTGTGTAGTCACCAGTTAAATATTTGCATTGTTTGTCTTCCATTTTAACACTCGCTGAGCTTTCACATATTTTTCTGCGATCCTAATGATATTAGCCCCTAGCATTTATCATCAGCGAGCCTTCATCTTTCTTCTTTTATTAAATTTGGACCGTAGAGTGATCTGCGTTAGTAGGATATAGCCCCATTTATGGGATGATATTTAAATATATTCTGTAATTATTATATATTCGTTTCTTAGTTAGGCTTTCCATACTAAGTTAACCGAGATTGATGTAATGACTGAAATTCAGTCTTGTAATTAGCCATACTCTTCCTATTTAATCAAAGCAACTCTCAAATGGAGAGGCATTCAAACCAAAACATTGTGTTTGACAATCTGGCATTCTTTCTTGCTCATCATTTTTCCCTATATCTATCTGTTCCAATAGATATTGCTCCGGATCCATGTGACTTCACCATAAATAGGCACCTAACATACCAGACCCAATCTTGACCCATGAGCTTAAGTTATTAGGCGTTGTCCATCAGAGAGATGAGCTCACTTTATGAATGCTTAAGTTATTATGTGTTGTCCATCAGAGAGATTAGCTCACTTTATGAACGCTTAAGTTATTAGCTGTTGTCCATCAGAGAGATGAGCTCACTATATGAACGTGGAACAATTTTTTCTCTAATCTTTGTAGGCTACCTTTTGGTGGTTTGTTTTTATCAGACAACGCGGTGGAAAGTTTTTTTTTTTTAAGTTTCTTCTTTCTTATTTTATGTTGAGAAATTCTATATTATTTGTACATCTTCTTAATAATAGTATCTATATTTTTTAAAAGAAAACAAATATTTTTTTCCCTAGTTCCTTCACTTTCAACATGTCACTCAGGTCTATCGATCTTGTTGGTATTTCTCCTTGACATCGAATTTCAGTTTATTTTGAGTTAAAACTGAGCTTTTCAGCCAATCATGATTAAAATGAAAAGGAAAGGCGTGTTGATTTTAATGTTTGTAGTTGTTTGGAGAGCAGATGGTATAAAACTAAGCAATTAATTCAAAGTTCATTCATGATGAAAATTCGATGAGTTGAAAATCCCTAGGTCACGTGGCGATATTTTTACTGAATACAGGTGCCAGTCATCCACAAATACTGATGAATCCAAAACAACAAAAACAAGGAATCTATTAGACAATGCAAGCAACCTGCTGACTAATTTCTTAAGTGGAGGAAAGATTGGATCTATGCCTACAGCTGAAGGTGCAGTTTCTGATCTTTTCAGTCGGCCACTTTTCTTCTCCTTGTATGACTGGTTCCTAGAGGTACTTTACCGCAATCTTTGCTTTCTATGGTTGTAATAATCAGAGACCATTTGTCGATGGCGCTTGTACTTCTATCATCATTGTTATATGTTCCAGTCACTAACGTGGCATCTAATTGGTCTTTTTGTTTGTTCATTGTGTTTTTGCATGCTGACAAACTCTACTACAGGTGATTTTTTCATACCATATATTGTTTGACAGATCTATAAAACAATTTGAGAGAGAAAACCAAACCTCGTTCTGCTTCATGCCAAAGTGATTGGCTTGAAGCCTGTTTTTATGTGTGTTCACATGGGCCACTCCCAAGTCCCCTGTCCTACCCTAATATATTCTCTTTTAGCCTGTGACCTCATAGAATGGTTTTCCATTTCACAAGGGATTTCCATTATGTCTGATTTCTTCTTGATTTTGAACTACACAGCATGGCTCTGTATATAAACTTGCTTTTGGGCCAAAAGCATTTGTTGTTGTATCAGATCCCATTGTCGCACGACACGTTCTTCGTGAAAATGCATTTTCCTATGACAAGGTATGATCTGATTCCATAATCCTCTTCGTCTCTATTTTTATGATCTCACAGTTATGAAAATTCTCTCTTGTCAATTTGTGAGGTAATGAAACATTAATGGCTTTTGAAGATTTGTTACATCTTGCTTTCATTCCTGCGTTTTAAAGTACATTTGAATTATTCTATTCATATTTCAAATTTTTAATTTATTCATCATTTTTTCTGATTAAACCCTTGTTCGATATTTATTTTTTCAAAATCATTTTTTCTCAAACTTATTTTCAACCACACATTCTCCTAATAATATAATTTTCCACATAGACCCATAACTTTTCCCTACTTTTTAACCACACATTTTCAAAAAAAAAAAATCATTTCTCGAAAAATAAAAATCAAACAAGCGCTAAATTATTATTATTATTTAAGCTGATTCAATGACACTGAAATTCAGAATCCTTTTGATCATAATGTACTGAGAATATAAATTTCTTTTCTATTTTGTGTCACAGGTTTTATAACCATATGTACAACTGAAGTACACAAAAAAAGGAAACTATTTGCTTAAAATCTTACGTTAAAATTTGGTGTATTACCAGGAAACTAGATCTCTAAAATCTGTCCTGAAGAGTAGGAAAACTTCTTCATATGCTTACATCAATTTTTTAGATCAGCAAATAATGTAAAAATTTTAACTTCCTGTTTAATTGGAATTCCTAACAAAGGTTCTCCTCAAGCTGGTGAATAGATTTTGTTCGCTCTGAACTTGTAGGTGATCAACTCTCCCCCGAGTTTTGTTTATGCAGAGCTAAACTGTGTATTGTGAATGTGAATGTCTTCGAGGACTAGTATGTTGCTATGCCATCCAATAGGCTATGTCGAAGTCGAGTGCGAAGGGTTGTCCCCTTGGATAACAGGAGAGGATTTTTTTTTTTTTTTGCCAACTTATCTCTCGCAGTCTACCTCATCGAGTTCTCAACGCTGGAGAGAAATTAATGGGGATTCTAATGAGAGAACTATTAGAACTGTGATTAGATATGTATTTTATGAAAATAAAACTAGATTAGATTAATTTTGGTAATATCTTGAATTTTTGGTATAGTTAGACTTATTAGAAGTTACATTAGGTTCGAAGTCTTCACAACTATAACATGGGAACTAGGTTTCAATTGACATAGACTATTGCTTATTGAATATAGTATGAGAAATTTCCTCCTAAATTTCTTGTCTCTCCTAAGACTCTTCTGTTCTTCTCTTTCTTTTCCTTGTCTCTCACTTTTTGTATTGCTATGTTTGTCCATAAATTAGTTTCCTATTTTTTGTGAATGTTTATTCTATAAAGGTATAATATTTTTCATAAGTAATAATAAAGTAGTGCCAATTCATGCACCTACAGATTTTTCATTTCTTTTATGCAAATGAAATTTATAAAAGTAAGTTAAAATGCAAAACAGAAAGAGTATATGATCATTGTTTTTTTTTTGAAGTATTCTAAAGGTCAGTTGCCGCATTTTTATGTAGGGAGTTCTTGCTGATATATTAGAACCGATAATGGGAAAAGGACTCATACCTGCTGACCTTGAGACTTGGAAGCTGAGGAGAAGGGGTGAGCTAGTTTAGGATGTATAATATTTCATTTAAGTCATTATAGTGGTTGGTGACATCTTATTTATATTGTAAATTGCAGTAACCCTAGCAATTTGTAGAATGATCTCGTAGGTTGTCTCGTAATTTGTTGACATTATTATTGCACTTCACGAGATATCTAAATTTGCTGTAGACTGAGGCTCAGTAGATGTTCTTAGTATATCTCTTCCTACCCTTGCTCAACATTATTTTGTTATCCGTTCGAGACCACAAGTTAATTTGATATATTTAAGTTACTGTAACTGGGTACTTCACATAGTTAATGAGAATAGTCTTCTCTGGTGTTGATCAATTTACTTTTCAGAAAAACCATTATTAATGATTATATTCGTGTAGCCTTCGGTATTACTTTATACTTGAGCAAGAAGATTGGGACTATCCAAGTATTTGGTTCATTGAGTGTGTCCTCGCTGATGGTGAAATCTTGGATTTAAATATTGCTTTAATGGTGCTTTTAGATTTTTTTTATTCAGAAGCACTTTTCCTCTTGTCAATTGATGTGATAACAGAAACTTTATTTGAGCTGTGAAACAGAAGTTTGACAAGATTATTAATTTGTGAAAAGACATGTTTTTCTTCATAGCCTATATGGTGATTATTTTTAAGCTCATACATCCATATAGTTTCTCTAGAAGCTAAATATACCACTTAATTGTCTGGATCCTTGAAATAATCATTGATGCATTTGAGTTTCTTCCAAAATTTAATAATCACTGATATATTATAAAATTAAGAATTTGGAGGATCATAAGGCTTGTATTCAGTTCATAGAGCCCTCGGGTGGGGTTGGGGGTGGGGGTGGGCATACAGAGGAAGCCTGACTGTCTAGTTTGTACACCTGAGTTTGCGTGTGTATAGAGTTCCAGTTTTCAGTTCATTTGGTTCAACATTTTTAAATATCAGAAATGAAACAAAAAAAAAAAACTGAAATTTTTCCACCTTTTGCAGACCTGCTCTGAAGTTCTCTTTTTTCTCCTTAAGTAAATAATATGATGTATGCACAATTTTATCGAATTAATAACCATAAAATGTACAGTTATTGCTCCTGGGTTTCATGCATTGTACTTGGAAGCCATGGCCAAAGTATTTACTGACTGCAGTGAAAGAACAATGTTGAAATTTGAAAAGCTTTTGGAAGAAGAATGTTCAAGAGGAGGGAGGACAATTGAGCTTGATCTGGAGGCTGAATTTTCTAGTTTGGCACTAGATATCATCGGGCTTGGTGTTTTTAATTATGACTTTGGTTCTGTTACAAAAGAATCCCCTGTGATTAAGGTTTGATTATATGATTCCCTTTCGTATTTTTTTTTTTTTTTCTTTTGGTGTATGCTGATGTCTTATCCCATTGAACTTTGAAATGTGGTCTTGGTTCCACATTACCTTTTCTAACAATTTTTAGGAATGCTGCAATTTACATGTTTTTATCCAAGATGATGTCAAAGAGCATGTTTGAGCAATCAAGATTCTTTTTAAGTAGGGAGTGGAGGGGAGGTACCAATCCTTGAACCCTTGACCTTAGTTGTGGAAACAACAATCCTTTGAGACTTTCCCAGATAAATTCAGCTACTTTGTTTTGCGTATTTTTCTTATGCAAAATCTGTATTTTTTAGTTGGCCTTTTCTTTTCAGCGTTAATGTTTCTTTTATTATCGTTCTTCTTTGTTGCTCTATTAATGAGGTTACACCACTTGCTGCGCCACTCTCCTTGAAAAGTGAGTTATTCCTCGAGTTTCACACCATACATACGAATTCAAAAATGTCCTCGTAAATATCAGTCTTAGGATGGAAATTTTCTGTGTAGCACTGTAATGACTCAGGTTCTAAAAGGCAATGAAGTTTTGTAACCATCTTATTCAATTTTATATATATTCTACTTCTGGCATTACTTAACATAATGCTACTGACTACATTACGGAAATGTACAATTAGAAAAGTGATTTATCCCATGAGTTTCATGCCAGGCATGAGAACTTGAAAAATTCTAATGAACATCAATTTTGAGAGAGATATTTTCTATGCAGTACTATAAATAAAAAAATGCACTTCCAAGGCCACTATTATCGTAATACTTCTGCCTAAAGCATGAAATGTGCGCCTAATCTTGTTTTCTTTTGTCAAAACATGGAAGTGCCATAGATTATCTACTGTGAACCTGTTAATATCTCTGAAATGTTATGAGAACATGTGATCAAAAGCTTCGTGGGCATGGTCAATAAGTTCTCACTATTGTTTGGATCTTTTCTCTTTGTTAAATGCCATTGTGTTCTAGACTATCTTTCTATATCATACTATTGTTACATTTCTTGAATTCAACTCAGTTAAGAGCTCGTTGGCGAGTTGACCAATTAATCTCATTCATCTGTTGAAGCGATGCATATTTTCATGGTTATCTTCCCCTCTCATTTTTTCTGCTGGTTAGTTGCTCCTTACATACTAATTGTTCGCCATTATCCATGTATTTGCAGGCTGTTTATGGTACTCTTTTTGAAGCTGAGCATCGTTCTACATTCTATATTCCTTATTGGAAAATTCCTCTGGCAACATGGCTGGTTCCTCGGCAGAGAAAGTTCCAGAGCGATGTCAAGGTTATTAATGATTGTCTTGATGGCCTCATCAAAAATGCAAAAGAGACCAGAGAGGTGAGATCCATATACAGGTGGATGACCATTGTATTAGAGAAACCATACTGTTGCAACTTTTACTGGTTTTGTATCGTTCAGTTCATGAATTGCTAAAAACATTCAAATATACAAATTTTCTAGTCAAATACTCATGCTATATTATAGCTATTGATATCTACTTCTATCAAAACATGAAGTCCATGGAACATCTGGCAATAATCTGTTGTCTTTGGAGGATGGGAACTGTGGATGGCATTTTATAGGTGATTTTCAATGCAAAAGGATTCCTTAGCGTCTACATAATTAAGCTTAAAATTTCATGAAGAAACTCAAATTTTACATAAATATTCCAAGGACATGGAAGTTAGTTTTGTACGACTAGCCCATACTTCTTAAGGTTTGTCTATAATCAAATGTGTACTCAGTGTTTGTCTGTAATGATAAATACGACCGTGGATAACTATAGCATCATGCTTCATTTTGACTGAAAACTGAGCCTCTCTCTGAGCTTCAGCAGAAATGAGCAAATAATTTTAGATTAGGGCATTCCATGATGCCGCTTGCTGCTTGTGTTTGACATTTGTTCTAGAAGTGTTTGATGGTCTCTCATTAATGCATGCATGACATAGTCGTTATTCAGATCGTTATTCACTGCCCATAGTTCTTAGTTTTATATATTTTATGACAGGAAGCAGATGTCGAGAAACTCCAGCAAAGGGACTACTTAAATCTTAAGGCATGAAATATCCTATGCTTATAAAATTTCCTAATTTCATATGGTATAGACATCGAATCTAGTTTGCACATTTGAAGCTTTTGAAGACCAATAAAATTGAATTTCGGCGCTGCAACTGAAAGTTTGCAGGATGCAAGTCTCTTACGTTTTCTTGTTGATATGAGAGGTGCTGACGCTGATGATCGTCAGGTAAAGAATATCATGCCCTTCTTTTTGTGGAAAACGTATTCTTGCCACCATAACTGCTTGTAAATTCCCCTTTGAATGAACAAACAAGTAATAGTTCCGTTCCATTAGGCATATACACAATTTTGAGACAATAAGAACCCATCTTTTATGTGAATGCTCATGTGATACTCATTGATTAGCCTTTGGTCAGTGTCTTGTTTTTATATTTATTTTTTATGATTACCATTCTGAGATTGTTTCATTTTATCTTCTGTTAATCCGTTTAACAGCTAAGAGATGACCTGATGACAATGCTTATAGCTGGACACGAAACAACTGCTGCTGTCCTTACTTGGGCTGTTTTCCTTCTTGCACAAGTATGGTTTTTTGTAGGTCCAAGTTCAATTCTAATAGATTTGGACTGATAGGTCTTCATGTTCCCCGCTTCCACTAGTGATTGTACGGGAGTACAAAATTAATGTATGATAAATTGCTCTAATGCAGCATCCTTCCAAAATGAAGAAAGCTCAAGCAGAGATTGACTCAGTGCTTGGTCAGGGGAGAACAACATTCGAATCAATCAAAAAATTAGTGTAAGTTGCAAAACTCTTTAACATTTTCTATTACTAGAACCAAATAGCCCTTTCTTTATACTCTTTTGATTCTTTGATGAAGTAAAATTTGTTCACTGCAGTCATAGAGTTTATAAGATTATAATGCTTATAAGATCTTGCAAGTTTGACTTTGCTTATAAGCCAAAGGAAGCACTTTATATGTCTATATGCTCTTTGAAGAAAAGTTGGAGTGAGCCAACTTTTTTCTGTACTTGTTGCACTTTCAGTTTGCCAAATAAGAACTAAGAGGTCCTTAAGTCCAATAAGATGAAAGATTTAGTTCCTATAAACTCCTCTTATTCTAAACAGAATCCAGATGGACAAGAGAAAAGGATTGTTGAAATTTGGCTTTGTAGTTCATAAGGGGTCTCATCTTAAATACACTAGATTGCTATAGCTGTTGAAAAGAAAGTAAATTTAATTCAGATTGTCAGATCTTAATTTTTTATTCCATAATTTTCAGGTACCTGCGACTTATTGTTGTGGAGGCACTACGTTTATACCCACAGCCTCCATTGCTGATTAGGCGTTCCCTTAGATCAGATTGCTTGCCAGGTAAAGTTTTTGTTACTAGAACTATGAAGATTTCATTTTGAGGTCATATAATATAATGCTTTTTTTAAAAAAATAAAATGAAGTCGGATTTGTGGATTTGGAGATGCGATTCTATAGTAAATTTGTGATATTGTGGATACTCTTCACAGTGACAATCTATTCAAATTGTTCCATGTTTCTGTTCATTTTCTAGTGGATTCATAGTTATGGTTTTTTGGGTATTTAAAATATCGTGGTTCAAGTTATGATCTGTACTTAAATTCATTTGTTCTTCCAGCACTATTCATTTTTCCATTTCCCTTGTGTGTATGCAAACATGTACTTTATATCTTTTAAATACAAAACAATCTGTCCGTATCAAATTTTCCTGTGCACTAGTGATCCAATGCTTTGACATAATTTGGTATTCGAAAAAGGTATTCAAGTGTTAGAAGCAGATGAGGCCATGAAATTGTATTTCATATAAAAATTTCTTGCTAAACTCACTGTAGTATTAGATTACTAAGCACCAGTGGCATGTGCTGCAAATTCCAAATCTTCCATGCTGGTATACAAGTGGTTCACTGGACTAATTTTATTTGATTTTCCACTGTTTCTACTCCCACCTTTAGTCTACTCTCCCACAGGAATGCAAGGAGTATAATTTACATTGTACTGGAAATTTGATGACTCCAATATGTCCAGGGTAGTTATTAGTTTAGCAGCTTTACTGCCAAATGGTTAGATACTTTATTTTAACCAACATTCAGATGGAATAAAATAAATTCTTTGAGGAAGGTATAACAACATGAACTGGAGAAGTAAAAACGACAGTGGAGGTGATCATAGAACATAGAAATTACGTGCAATGGAGATGTTATTAACTAATTCTTCACTATAATTATGAATATAGCATATAGTTCATTGTTAGGTTCCACTGGGATGTATGTACCTATCATTTTACAACTGAAACCGAAGTGAGGACTTAGAATGCTCAAAACCGTACAAAGGCAATGAACTGTGGCTGGTGTTTTATGTTTATGGTATCGAAGAAGTTAATTGGGATGCCTATTCGCCACTTTTGGTCATCCACTAGGTTTTCCGAAGAACTATTTATTCTAACACAGACAAATAATTTTTTTTTTTTTTTCACATAAGAAGAAAAACTGTGGCTGGTGTTTTATGTTTATGGTATCGAAGAAGTTAATTTGGATGCCCATTTGAAAATTTTGCTCATTCACTAGGTTTTTCGAAGAACTATTTATTCTAACATAGACATCTTTTTTTATTTTTTTATACATAGGAGAAAAATGTGTAGAACTTCTGTTTTGTCCTCTTCAATTTTCAAATGAGTCATGACGTTCTTGATTTATAGAGGTGCTGGAATTAGAAGCCAGTGTATTCATGGTGTGAACTAGCGATTTCTGATATAATTTTTCTTTACTTGCATCAATACAAATCTAGGACATTATGCTCAGAAAAAGAAGAGAACTAAAAAATGCGGAATGCTTGATTTGAACTTATTTTTAAGTTGTGGAGTCTAATTCATATCGAGCCTAATTATTGCCACTTAACGGAGCTGGTCACAGATCGATAATAAAGATTGTTTAAGAGTTTGTATTCTTGTAAAATTCTATTTAGGAATTGAAGTCCTTGTATAATTTGGTTCTGCTCTATTTTATCTTATAAATAGGGAGCTGTCTTAGACTTTATTATTATTATGAGAGAGAGAGAGAGGAGAGGAACATGATTTTCTTTTGTAAACCTTTTTTTCATCGTAGTGAATTAATGCAGCAGCGAGAAAGGACGTAGTTTCACATTGAGGCGAACCTCTAAATTTTGTGTGTTCTTGAGTATTTATTTTTTTCTTTCTTCAAATCAATTGCTCTCGATGGAATAGAATTAGGGTTTATAATTCTCAACACTTATTTCTCTTTTTTATGACGTTTAAATATTATTAATGTTCTCGACTGTGTGTACTCTCAGTATGCTCTAAACTAAACAGTTATACTTCTCTGCCATTTCTATCCTAGCTACTTATTTTTGTTTCCCCAAGTGCTTATAATTCTTCAGTTGCAGTATGTTCTTTTTTATCTTCAAAAATCAGAAATATATACATTATGTAACATCTGAAATAAGCTTGTTTAATTTTTAATTAGTTTTCTCTTGCGAACAATATCCCAAAATTTCCAAATTCTTGTCTCCTTTACATTATATGAATGTCCTGAACTAATATATCATTTTTCAGGTGGTTACAACGGTGACAAAAATGGATATGCGATTCCACCTGGCACTGATATATTCATTTCTGTGAGTCTTTACTTTTTCTCTTCGTTAATTTATGAGAAATAATGTAAAGTGAACTTGCATAATGCGCTCGCTTTCTTTGAAATTTTGTGATGAGAACTAATATATTTGGGGTACTTGAAATAAATAGTTTAAAACAAAGAGGAAAGCAGAGTTAACACCATTCTGAACTAATAAAAATTGATTGATGTTTACGGCAAACACTTATGGTTTCATTTAATAAGCTGTTCTGAATAAATTAAACAGGTGTATAATCTCCATAGATCTCCATATTTTTGGGACAAACCTAATGAATTTGAGCCTGAGAGGTTTCTAGTACAAAAGGAGAGTCAAGGCATTGAAGGGTGGGCCGGTTTTGATCCGTCCCGTAGCCCGGGAGCATTGTACCCAAATGAGGTTATCGATCTGTTTTTTAATTCATATTCTCATGTTCCATCCAACTTTCATAACCTTTTACCAGTGTCATTGTCTTGATCAGGTTATATCAGACTTTGCCTTCTTGCCTTTTGGTGGGGGACCAAGAAAATGCGTAGGTGACCAATTTGCCCTCATGGAGTCGACTATAGCACTTGCAATGTTACTAAAAAAGTTTGACGTCGAGCTTAAAGGATCTCCAGATTCCGTAGAACTTGTTACTGGAGCAACCATTCACACAAAGAATGGATTATGGTGTCGATTAAAGAAGAGGCCAAATGTTCATTGAACATTCTGAGAAGAAAAATGCTAAAGATGTAATTGTAGTTTTTGCATAAGTTGTGTTGTTCATTATTTGAAGAGTACTTCAACCGTATTTACTATTTATAAACTTGTGAAGAAGAAATGAAAATAAAAATCACATAATTTTGTTTGGTTGAGTCTAATGTGTTGTTATTAACTTGAATGGCTTTTATGAGAAGTGATCGTTGTGTTTTGGTAAGTAATTTGAAGTAGTTCGTCCAAAGAATGAGTAAACATAATGCCTCGAAAAGAAACCATTGTTGTTACAATCCATAAATTGACGCTAGTAGATATGATCAAACAAAGCGCGTACAAATAGCCCAATATTGTGGTATGATCTTTCAGCGGTCCAAGTTTTTTTATTTTATAATTGTAACTCAATCTCTGAAATGTGTAAGCTACACAGATGTTTCATATCCGTATATCGAGATAAAAGATGGTCACTTAGGGGCTGTTTTTTTTTTGTGTTTCATTTTTGTATTTTGAGTTTTGAATTTATTTTAGATTTTGTGTTTTGAGTGTCCAATTTGAGATTGTTAAAAATGTGTTCTTTTTGAAATTTTGAAAAATTGTTTTGATAACACCCAAAATGCGTTTTGAAAATTTTGGTTTAATTATAACTGAAAACACTCTAAACAAAAAATTTGTCGTTTTTAGTTTTCTTTGTAAATTTTTAACTTTTTTTTTTTTAAAAACGCGTTTTCGAAAATTGGAAAAAGAACGCGTTTTCACTATTTTGAAAAATCGAAAATAGAAAACAGTTTGAAAACGGTAAAGAGGACAAGCTCATAGTATTTGGAAATCCACTGGCAATGAATCTTGAGTTCTGTGATTGTGATTCAAGATGATAGAGAGCTTCAATTGGAATTGTACGTCTCGTGTTTTGATTGGAGGTGCGAGAAGAGAGAGCATCTTGGGATTGCTAGGTGTGGAAGAAGGGAGCTCAGACGACAATTTATAGTACACGGCACAACTATGGTTGCGTGTAAGCCATCCTGGAAATCCGAAACATTTGCACCTCTAAAGGAGCTCTTGATGCCATGCAAAAGGCAGTGTTTGAAATTGGAGGGTTTTTAGGGTTTTCGATTTACTTGGGAAATTATGAAGTGGATAGCTCTTAGATTGCTGTTTTGAATTGTATTTTGTATATTCATGACTAAAATTTATTTAATTTCATTGTTCAATTAATGAAAATTACATTACTCGTGTTTATAAATCCCATTGTCCCAATGTTCAACTTCAATTAATGAACATTACATTACTCTGTTCTTACCGTGTTTATACATCTTTTCTTGGTTTAATTGCTATAATGTTAAGTTCTGAATATAATTACCTTAAATATGCTGTAAAAATATTACGTTGACTTGCACTTTTTTGTTTGTGGTTTAGTTGTAAACAATTGAGGTTCAATAGTAAATTTGTGGCTTCATCGATTGTGGTTGTTGATGTAGGAAAAATACTTTAATTTATATATAAATTTATTATATCGACTTTTAGATTTTAACCCGTGCTCCAAAAACTCCTGGATCCGCCCCGGTTGAAAAGGCTAGTTCAATACTTCAATTCAATCAAATTAGTGCCCTCATGATTCGTGTAAATCCTTCTGGGCACTCAGATATGGTTTGCACTGTGAAGTACAATTTTTACCGGTTTGCATTTAGACATTCCAGTTATTGGCTGCATAATTCGATTTCCTTCCCTTATTGAAGCGTGTACAAATTGTACATCAAGGATTTATAGGAATTGAGCAAAATGCGCAAGGAAATTACTAACAGGTGGATTATGGGCATTGACATAAACGCGGTTCTGAAAGTTGAGGGAAGGTTTTGTCGAAAACTTCGTCGTTCTTGTGCAGGTATGAAAATTTTCAATTGTTGTCTTAGGTTTTAACGGAAACAGATATACTTGGAGTGATGTTAGTGCTTGATAAAAGCTTGTTCGTGTCAACGATGAATGTGATAGAAGTTCAAGACTTGGCATGTTTGGTACAGGGAAGTCGACTCTGCACGACTCAACATTATTAAGGGAAATACGTAGAAATAACCTAAAAATCATAATAGCCTTTGACTATTTAAAGGTAATAAACTATCAAAAATACCCTCAAATATAAAATTTATAACTACGTTATCATAATATAAGAAAGATACAAATAAGTCCTAAAGAATTATTATAATACGTCTATTTTCTAATTAACTTTTAAACCATGTCTGAAAGGAATTATAAAATGAAAAAAACCAAGAACTAAAAGAGGACCATACAAGATTAAAAGAATCATGAAAAATAGAAAAGAAATTGAATTTGAAAATGAAATTGATAAAATAGGATATCAAGAACAATTGTATGCATCTCAAGAAATATTAAAATGTTTTAAAGAAAATTTAATAGAAAATTTTGCTAGATGAATTGTTAGATCTATAATCATAAAAGATATTATAGATAAATTAGAAAAAAGAAAAAAGAATATCTCAAAATATGATATATCTTTTGAATCAAATATAGACATAATAACAGATCTTGATATTATAAATTCTCAAACATTAATAGATTTTGAAGAATTACTTAAAAACCTATAAATGAGAAAACATATCTCAAATAAATTACCACAAATGATGAAATTACAAAACAAAGGTTTGATAAAGTAATAAAAGATTGTAAAGATACTGAATGTAAAATATATTACTTGAATCAATCAAAGATAAGATAAAAATGTCAATAGGAAAATTTATTGGAGAACTAAAAATATTAATAGATGATGTACAAAAAATAAATAATGAAATAAAAGAAGTAAGAAATGAGATAAATGTATTAAAACTTGAAATAAGAGAATTAAAAGAGAATAATAAGTGTAAAGACAAGAAAATAGATAAAACAAACTTATAGAAAAAGAAATGACAAAAATATGGAAAAAATGGGGTTAATTACCTCAATAGTCATTGAACTTTACCGAAAGTTTCCACCAAGTCACTGAACTTTCGAAAAATCACCCCATTGGTAACTGAACTTTAAAAATCACCTCATTAGTCATTGAACTTTGCAAAAAGTTTCTACGGGGTTACTGAACTTTGCAAAAAGTTTCCCAGATAGTCATTGTGTTTAGTGACCATCTGAGAAACGTTTTGCAAAGTTTAGTAACCAATGAGGTGATTTTTAAATCTCAGTGACCAATGTGGTGATTTTTCGAAAGTTCAATGACTAACTACGTAGTTTTTAAAATTCAGACACTTGGTGGAAACTTTGGCCAAAGTTCAGTAAATATTGGGGTAATTAACCCGGAAAAAATGCATTGAACAAGAAGACATTGTAATAGAATCAGAAAGTATGGATGATGAATTTAGAAAAAATACCTTACAAAAAATAATAGAAGAAGAAGAAGAAATAAAAAGATCAAAAGAAAAAACACTAGGAAAATTAGAAATTAAAGAAAATCGGGATAATAAAGAAAATAAAAATGAATGACGAATTAGATTTACTTATAGAAAATTTTGATCAATTAAGTTTAGAAAATATAGATGAATATCAAGTTCTAATGAATACAGGAGGAGGACCAAATAGAGTAGAACATTCTAACAAACAATAAATACTAGACCCAGATGAAAGTTATGCACTTATATACAATAAACCATATAGACAATATTATGATAAGATAAGAGATAGATAATAACCAAAAAGAAACAAATATAGTAGTAAATTTGAGCCAAATGATAATTACGATAAACCCGTTAATCATGGAGGAGCAAAATTAGATTTAGATTGTAAAATAGATATTAAGAAAGCCTTAATAACTTGGGGGCAGATTCGATGATATTATTCTTTTTATATAATAAAGATGATATATGAGAAAGTACTAAAAGAATAATAGATTTCCTAATAGCATCTTTTGAAAGAAATGTTAAGAACTGGTGAAAATAAATAAATAATGATACAAAAATATTAATACAAATAAATGTACATAGAAATAATAAAATCAAATAAAGAAGATATAGAAAGAATAGTAGATTATATTGCAAACGAATTTCTAGGAAAAAATTGGATAAGAAATGATAAAGAATAAGCAATTAAAGAAAAAGATAATGCTAAAATGAAATTAATAAATTTAACAATATGTAATATGTGTAGAATTAAATAATACACTTGTGAATTTAAAGAATATTATTATATTCAGATTTATAGTAATGAAAACCAAGATGTATACAAAGACATGTATTATAGTAAATTACCAGGTTCATTGGAAATATATTTTAAAATAGAATTTGAAAAATATATTAAAGATAATACTGAAATACCTAGATCTTTAGGATCAAGAATAAAATTTTTATTTGAAAGACTTGCATATATATGTCAACAAAGACAACTACTGAAAAAATCAGGAAAATTAACTAGGATACGTTGTAAAGATATGGAAAAACCTACACAATGGGAATGTAATCCTGAAAGAAAAAATATTAAGAGAAAAATAAAAAATAATTTAAAAAATTTAGGAACTTTAGGAAAAAATAAATAAAACTTAGAAAAAGATATTATAAATAGACAACGAAAAAATAAACCTTATAAAAAAATAAAAGCCAATGCAAATATTGAAATTGTGGAGAAATATGACATATAAGCCCTGATTATAATAAGAAAAAAGTTAAAATATTACAAAAAGAATATTTAGAAATAGAAAGTAAACTAAGTGAAATATCGAATATTGAACAATATTATGATCAAGAAATATATATTAGTGAAACAGATTCATAAGAGAATGAATCAGAATCTGAATAAAGAAATTGAAGAAATAGAAAACGATAATATAGATATACAAGAATATGAAGGAATAGAGGGTTATGGATTAAAAATAACCTTTGATAATAACAAATTCAAGAAAATGCAAAAATTATCTCTAGATTTAAAAATAGAAAAATTGGAAGTTTTAGATAGAATATGAAAAAGAGAAAGGATAGCGATAAATGAATATCATAAGATTGAGAAAACTATAGATGTTAGAACAATTCAAGAAACACATAAATTAAATCTTTTAACAAGAAATAAAGTAGAAGAATTATTATCAAAAATTAATAAAAAATAAAGTGAAAAGATTCAATATGTATATTTAACAGGAATACAAATAATGTTTAAATCTTTATTCAGAGAATGAATAAATTCATCTTTAACAATAAATTTACATGATGGAAGAATAATAAATTTAAAAGATAGTCATTTAGGAACCATAGAAGGAAACCTAGTATACCAGAAATTGATATTTACTTGTTACCCAAAATATTGCGTTTCATTAAAAGATAAAAATTTCAATGAAGTCTTAGAACTACATTTTAAGTTACATATAAATGATATAATGGAACCGGAGACCAAATTATGACTATACAATATAGAGCCTTGTACACGTTTACCAATTCCAATTATGGAAATATTTATTCTAAAAAATCGTATATAGAAGTACATAAGAAATGTAATGATATTAGTAAAATAGTGAACCAAATAGATAGATAAATCTAATACCTGAAAGATATGAATTTAGTATAATTAAAGAAAAACCCGAAATAACAAAATGAAAAGAGAATAATTATTCCGATAAAATAATATTTAGAGATAGAAGATTAATTAAAAGATCAACAAGCCTTAGATTACCTGGAAAACGGTTAGAATGAACTAGTAATGTAAAAGAAAATTAAATTTCATAGAAATGCTGAAAATATGAAGATAGAATGAGAATATTATAATGGAAGAGAACATATTGAAGGACCAAATATACTAATAGATACAAGAGCAAGTGAATGTCATATATTTTCAATTAGAAATAAATGATTAACAATTCATAAGATTGAACCATATAGATATGTAAATTTTGATGAACAAATACATACTACAGAATTAGAAGCCAATGTACCAATAAAAATATGATGAATTAATATTGTAGTACCATACTATATAGACAATAGTATGAATACAAATCCTCATATATTATTAGAAATGAGTTTTTTAAATGGATTAGAAAATTATAGTATAAAAAGAGAAGGATTATATATTACACATAATGGTCAAATTATAATATGTGAAAAAATGTAAATGAATAACCAAATAAGTTTTCCATTAATATACATATACAAGTTGACATAGTAGACTTGTGCTTTGATAGATACAAGAAGTGATATAATAATATTCAAAAGTTTCTTAATAAAATCATGAAATGAAAATAGTAGGATAAAAATAACAGGAGTAACAGGAGAAAGTACCCAAACAATTAATAATATTGATAAAGTCAATATAATACTTGGAAGTAAACAAGTCATAATAAACAAAATATATAGTTATAGTAAATTAGAATGTGATATATTATTAGAAAATGACTTTATACAACAATTTCAATATTATAAACAAAATAATTATATGATAATGTTACAAACACCATGTGCATATTTATTAAAAATTTCAAAAGAATTTAGACCTTATAGAGTTCAGTCAGCCCAGCGTGATGATAGATGGAAGAAAAAATCAATTATAAATAAATAAATACAAAAGCATTGTACAAAAAAATCTTGAAAACGGGAATAGAAATAAGCATAGAAAAAATCATAGAACAATTAGAAAAAACATGTGGAGAAAATCCATTATTATTTTGGAAACCATGTCATCCTAAAGCTAAGATGGAACTAACAAAAAATTAAATTAGAGTTAGACCGATGATATATACTATACAAGATACACAAGAATTCAAAGCCCAAATAAAAAAACTATTAGAACAAAAACTTGTTAGACCTGGTAATGGACCCCATAGTAGTCCAGTTTTTATGATTACGAAACATTCTGAGCAAGTTAGAGGAAAAGTCAGAATGGTAATCAATTATAAAGAATTAAACAAATACACTAAATTTGATGGATATTTTTATCAAATAAAGAAATTTTAATAAATCTTGCAAATGGAAAACAATATTATTCTAAATTTGATTGTAAATCGGGTTTTTGACAAGTTAAGATGAAAGAAGATAGTATACAATATACCACATTTAGTACACCTCAAGGTAAATATGAATTGTTAGTAATGCATTTTGGTTTAAAAAATGCACCACAGATATATCAAAGAAAAATGGATAACATATTTAAAAAGTTTAATGAATTTTTAATTGTATATGTTGATGATATATTTGATATGCTCCAACACTAAAAAAGAACATAGAAACCATTTGATACAATTTATAAATGAATGCAAAAAGAATGAATTGTCCTTTCAAAAAAGAAAGCTATAATAGAAAAACAAGAAATTGATTTTCTTGGATTATCAATAGATAGAAGAGGAATAAAATTGCAAACCCGTATATCTAAAAAGATAGAAAGTTTTTCAAATAAATTAGAATCAAAAGAACATATACAAAAAATTTTAGGATGTTTAAACTATGCAGAAGGATTTATTGAAAATCTTTCAAAAAAGAGACATAAAATACAAGTTCTATTTAGAAAAACAAATACTAGATGATGGAGTGAAGAACACACAGAAATAGTTAAATCATTGAAAGAAGAATGTAAAAATCTACCAAAATAAAGATTGCCAAATGAAAAAAGATAATTTGGTTGTTAATACTGATACTTCTGATGAGTATTGGGCAGCCATATTAAAAACAAATTTGAATGAAATTTGCAGGTATTCAAGTGAAACTTTTAACCAAACAGAAATAAATTATACTACTCATGAGAAATAATTGTTAACAATAATTATAGGAATAAAAAAGTTTTCATTATTTTTATTATCTAAAAAATTTATTGTTGAAACTGACAATTTTAATGTTACAGGATTAATTAAGAATAAACTTCCAATTGAACCTCAATATAGAAGACTGCATAGATGACAAGCATATTTGTCATTTTATAATTTTGATATTATCCATATTAAAGATGTTAACAATTATTCTGCAGACTTCCTAAGCAGGAATATCGAATTTGAAAATGGATGATATAAAAAATACATTATAGACGTCAAACGACGAATGGAATTCCTCAAAGAGGAATCTGAAAATATCAAAGAAGGAATTGAGCAAATGATGGAACCACTTCAACAAAGTGGTAAATTGCTTGTAGAAATCTCTGTTTCTCATTCCAAATATACCAATGAATTGAGAGAGATGATTGATGATATTACTTTACAATTCGAGTTATTAAATACCAAACAGGGAATACCAAAAATACAAACAGGTACACAATAATGAAACAACAGTAGACCTAGTAAAATCAAAAGAGATACGCCAAGTCCCCAAAAGGTGACCATAAAAAACAATGATAAACATACAAAGATTATCAGAATCAGAGCTGATGAAGATTATAACACCCCTTATCAAAAAAGGAAGAATAATACAAATTGTTTGCCAAGATAGTTTATGAACTGGAAGAAAACGATTCATGATTCATATCTTCTGGAGATCATGTTTACCCAAGATTGATTATTACGAATGATGCAGACCCCTTTATGGTCAAATTATCGTCAGATTATGGATTCTTAGATCTCATATATCCTGGAAAAGATCTGAAGGAAATTGAAAATTTTGATAACATATTTAAATCCAAAATATCAAAATTTGCTCAAGGTAAATTATTATATATCAAATTCTATTCAATCAGTCCTGAATTTGATGGAAGTGTATTCTACCCTGCTGAACGTATAATCACAGTTGGACATGTTGGAAGAAATTTTCAAATAGAAGTTGGTAGGAATAAAAAGTCATTGCCAAATATCAATAGATCATGGATAAAATCCCGAAGAGTCATAGGGATGAATGTTCTCTACAACATTACAAAGAACTTATATGAGAAAAAATTCACATGTGCCAATATGAATGGTGGACACTTTTGACTAACGATGGAAAAGAAGAATCTGAAATTTTAAAAGAATATATCCAAAAATTTGATATCCATCATATTAATGGAAGTCCATCAACAATACATGAATCTTGCCAATTAAGGGAAGGGACATGCTACCCAAACAAAACGGAGATAAAGACAAAGCAGAATAATAAATAAAGATAGAGAAGATGTCCTACCATTATAAGAGGATCTTGCCAACTCCATGTGAAGACAATAAAGATAAAGAAGATGAGAAGGAAAGGTGGACAACTAGATGTAATAATAAAACTACAATTATGTAGTGACTATTCCGTTGAAATGATAGAACTCCATTAGTGGAGTATGAGATAAGGAATGATATAAGAGGCCAATAATCGAGTCTCATGTAGTTGCATAAATAGAAGCATTAGGGCTAAGATAGATGTAGAATGAGTTAGAAAATTACTTGAGCTCTTAACCTGTAAGATAGCCAAAATATTCTGTAAAAAATTGTATCTATTTCAAAAGATATCAATAATATCCCATTCATTTCATAGAAAAAGATGAATTTCTAAATTCCATTCCTATAGATTCTTGATAGATTTTAGAATAAACTTCTTTCTTATTTTAACAAACAAGACAATTTTTCTTTAATTCAAGTCTAGAGATTTGTCCTTAAAAACGATACATTGAAGGCAAGAAGCTGAAATAACAAAGATCCCGTTAAGGCAAGAGGCCGTTGGAGGGAACAGTTTGCATATTCAGAGCCCAAAGGCCACTCGGTTCTAAGAATAAATATCCGATCAAAATTAAGGTAGAACTACTATTTCTTGTTAAATTTTGAAAAAAAAAATCTTTTAAGATCTTAGAGAATTGCAGGGATTATTCATAATGCTTGAATTATTTACCATGATGTTTTATAGCATTGTTTCATAGTACTTATATTATTATGATGTTTTTCATCACTCATTCATGACATGATATACAATTGAAGGATTAGATAATTTATTAGAAAAAATAAATTATATTACCTCTCAACTAGAAAAAATGAATACGTTATTTAAAGAATATAATGAACTCAAAAAAAATAAGAACAGCAGATTATTCTAACTTAAATGATGAGAGGATGGATCTATTTATTGAAATTCAAAATAGAAGAAATATAAGTTACTAATCTCTAAAACTATTCAAAAAAAAATGAGAATATGTCTTGCAATAAAGAACCTCATTTCATTAAGGGTAAAATAGACATTTCAATAAAAAAAATACAAAAAGGCCAATTGACCCGGCTAATTTGAAAAATCTCCCCATTATTAAAATGTTATCTATTGATTTGTTGAGTCATTTCTTATTGCATATCAAAACATTTGTTAACTACTCGAACAGTCAGTAACAAATGCTTCCATCCTAAGTTCAATCAGTGTCCCTTAAAGCATCAAATAATGCTAAATAGTAATGCCTTTGATTCGAATAGCTCGTGTAAAGCTGGCCGGTAGAGTTCAATAGCCTCATGGAGGGTCCAAGGCCGGTAATTCGAATGGATTTGATTTTAACCAATTTACAGTCGGAGATATTGAACAATCCCAGCCATTGAATGCCCTGCTTGATGTTGAGGTCAATGATATAGATGTGATCAGCGCGGGTAAGGGCCTACTGAATGGCTTGACTAGCCGTGAAATGTGGGAATTTGATTAAAGAGGCTATGGAGTTGAAGATTTGAGGGCGTTGAGGAGCTTTTGGTGGTAGGTTTCGGTGAGGGTGGTGAAACGGGAGTAGGTGCCCAGGTAAGAGCTAGTGATCTGAACTGAAATGGCGTCGGTGAAGTAAGCACCCACGTGCTGAGCAGATGAGCCAAACGGAGATGACACTCCGCTCTCAGGGAGGAGTTAACTGCCATTGTCCAAGTGTCCATGGCTACACACTTAGCAACTAGGGAGGGCAATCTAAACCGTTAAAATAAAAAACCGTGGTTAACCGAACCAAATGAGGTGAAAAAAATCGAACCGATGGTGCAATGGGGCGAGTATGGTATTTAACGATAGTACCCCTCCCCGAACCGATTACCCGTTAAAAAAATTAATTGAACAATTGGGCTTTCCATTATTTTTTCTCAAAATTAATTGGACAATTTTGAAAATTGGGCCTCCCAAAATTCTGGCCCAATTAACATCAGATAAACATTAACCCAATAACCCAGCCCACTGCCTAAGTAGCCCAATTTCAATATACTCTACACGTTAAATTAAAACTCAGGTTTACAGTCTTCAAACTACACTTCCCCACTTAAAAATTGTATTTTTTGTTCATCAAATCAATTAATAGTTTATTAGAATTCCGTTTGTTTTAATCTGCAGCTGGATGTTTGTTTAATCTTAAAAAAGACAGTGGAAGTGCTTCTTAAAGTTGAGATTTTTTGGTGATGACATGTTGTTCAATTTAATTTTAGTAAATATATGCATTGAAGAAGAAACAATTATTGCATTTCCTTAATATATTGATCCAAATCATAAGTTAGCATAAATTGTTGAATTGTAGTATAGGTATAGGGTATATCTTAACCCTTTCTTATTTGCTTAATTGCTAATATGATACAAACAAAGAAGAAAGACTTGAATGTTTTTTCAAGGTTTAGGTTAACCAATTTCGATTTTGAAGATGTGCAGAGTTGTTATTTTTCCTAGGTTAAGTAGATTAATTTCGAGTACTAATAACTGCAGATCCATCTTCATGGCTGAATCAGCGAGTGTCGACCCTCCATTCGTTTGACTTAATTATTGTTGATAGTTACAAAATTACAAAGAACTTTTTCCCCGTCTAAGGCAAGGAGAACCTCAAGTGAGTCAGCGTTTAGTAAAAGTGATACATTTGTGAGTCCACATAGAAATAGGCTCACTCGAAGACTTTTGAAGTTTAATGTGTGTTTTGGATTGGCTTTGGACTGATATTCATGGTAAAGAGTTGTAAGGAAGAATGAAGATTGACATATGCTAGTAAGAGTCTTGACCTATGTTGATAATATTATTTGTTAAATTTGAATTTTGCATTTGGAAGTTTGGATATTGTTTGCATTTTCATTTGGGATATTGTTAGCTAAATTGGCTTAGTATTGTGTTTTTATTTTTATTGACTTTTCTTCATAATATTTTTTTTCAATCTGACGGTTGGAGTTTGGACTTATAAAAAATAATTTATTTTCGTGGTTATTAATTGAATCGAACCGAGCCGACTTTCTTGGTTATGGTGCAGTTATGAAATGACTAAAAATTTGGTGCTGTGGTTATGGTTTTGACCGAACCGACCCCGAACCGAAGCGTTGATATCCCTATGAATAGGGCCTACGTGGCCCCTTGTTCAAGTGGCACGCCCCATGGGTTTTAGTACTCGTTACTTAAAATCTAACATTGTGTCAACAATTGATACACTCTACTACATTGATCAATGGGCACAATTAGAACCAATCACGACTCAAAAATCAAAACATTTAAGATTTTTATGATACTTTAAATTTCATGTGATACCATCCAATACAATGTAAATATTACTGTTATTTATCTCGAAATCACCACTTTTATGCACCATAGTTTCAAAACTAAGCCCATGTTTGATAGAT
This sequence comes from Fraxinus excelsior, assembly GCA_019097785.1. NCBI lineage: Eukaryota > Viridiplantae > Streptophyta > Magnoliopsida > Lamiales > Oleaceae > Fraxinus > Fraxinus excelsior. The sequence goes on along the minus strand of CM032637.1, from coordinate 13,248,342 downwards.
ATTAAAATCAAATTATTAGTAAGTTTTGATAAAAGTTAATAAAATGTGAGGTTAAAAATTATGGAGGGACAATAAGAGAAGAATGGTTATTGAACTTATCCCTTTGTTTTCGAATGCTCACTAAGGGTATGTTTGAGCCGGACTAAAATTTGATTTTAATCTAAGTCAAAGTCAAATAATCAATATCAACCACATCTTTCATGGATCCCACATCTTTTTAACCACACATTTCAGAAACTTCTATCACAATTAACTAAAAATCTGATTTTAATCTACATCAAACACTCAATAAAGTTTAAAATATCGAGTTTAGACTACTGAATTTATTCAAATGTTAGACGTTACTCACTGATATAACATCTGTTTTAAATCGTTAACGAAATTGGTGACGTGGCTAACGAAATGCACATGTGATGTCCCGTCACACTGTAATAAATTATCGTGTCTTCGATTACCTGCTAAACTTTGAAAAACATCTTAAATTGCTCACTGAAGTTTGAGGTGGTCGAAGTTTGACTACTAAACTTATAAAAATGACGTTGGATTTATTATATCTTAAGCTATTTTCATTATTTGCAAAAATCAAATTTATTGTATCTATCGTTGTTAAAATTAAATTAAAATAAAACTTGAATTTTGCAATGAAACACACAATAAATTCAATTAAAATTCGAAATTTTGTAACAAAACACACTACCCATTTAATTAAATTTATTGTATATTTTTGTTGCAAAATCCAAATTTTAATTTAATTTTTAAAACGAACAAACAAAAAATTAAAATTCTACCAAAAATATGTTAAAAATTATATTTTGTTATTGTGTTATTGAGTAATAATTTCTCATGGGATCAACAATTCGGACTCTTTTGTCCATTTTATTACTTTTATACGACTCGTGTGCTTGCAGTACACTTTTTTAACCAACAAAAATACGATGTCATTTTTATAAGTTCAGTGATCAAAATTCGACCACTTCAAATTTCAATAAGCAATCTAAAACGTCTTTCAAAGTTTAGTGGACAATCAAAAATATTTTTTTAAAATTTTGTGCGCAATTGAAGACGGACATTTGTTAACAGTGTGATGGGGTACTCGTATATTCTGTCAGCAACTTCACTAATTTCGTTTACGGTTTGAAACAATGTTATCTTATGAGTAAGTAGTAACGCCTTTGAATAAAGAGAAAATTACCTAAAATCCTTCTTTTCAAGATTACAATTCAAAACTAAAGGGATAAAGTTTACACTTCAAAAGTAAATAGGATTATTGATTGTAATTAATAAAATTTTAAATCTACATATTTCATCACCCCACCCCCATTCCCCATTCATTTCCAAAGAGAAAATTACATAAAACTCTTCTTTTCAAGATTACAATTCAAAATAATGGGATAAATTTTACAATTCAAAAATCAAGTGGTAAATATGATTATTAATTGTAATTAATAAAATTTTAAATCTACATATTTCATCGCCCCGCCCCGCCCCATTCATTCCCAAACCTATTCAAAAAGACCTCTTTCTTTTCTCTGTATCTTCTTTCTCCCGTTATCGCACACTCGCCCACTCTCTCCAGCACCGCTAACTCTCCCTCACACCCAAACCTTATCAGCAATTCTATCTCCTCCTCCCCTCTCTCTACCGACCACAGACCCACGACACACACACCGACTAATGTTCCTCTTGTTTAAAATTACTGGTTGCGGCTGAGCTTCTCGCCGGGTTGGAGGCTCTAATGCGGCTCGCACGCCGCTGCCAACGTCGCTTCTAGGAATCGGGTTCCATTGTGAACATTTGATGAAACTAATTGATTTAAAATGATTTTTTAACTATTTGATGGTATAATTTTTATTGTGGTATTATTTGAAAATATGGATTTGTTTCCCATTTTCTTATCATTTTTTTTTTCTGGTTTTGGTTTGCAGAAAAGTCTTGAGGTTTATTGGGAATAATCTATCATATAGGATGTTATGCATTTAAATGTTTATTCATTTTTCTCAGTGACTCAAATCTAATTAATTGACTAAACTTTTGTTTTGATGTTTGCTTGCAGTGATACTCTCTAATTTTTATGATCTACCATTTAATGACACTCTAAATTGGTATAAATTTTTGGTCATACTACGCGAGAAATATGTCTACCAAGGTGGTTTGCAATTTCAAAAATTCTAACAATGCTATCGTGGTCTTTCATCAACACTGATACGGGACCTACCAACGGCAAAATCATCAAATGCCTCCAATTGTGAAACTGGAGGGCAATAGCCAGCAGGTTGAACAAGCTTAGAATTTTGAGAGTAATGATTATAAGTATGGATGAATCAATTGTATTTAGAAATTTGTAAACAAATTCCGTATCTTCTTCGACTTCAATGGTGTTGAGTTATTGCAATACTTCGTTTGTAATTGTAGTTATAATACTTTGGTTTCAATGTGTTAAGTTATTGCAATACTTCTTAGCATAATCCATAGTTGTATGTCACCACATTTTGTCTATGTTTAATCGAAATTGGTCTTCTTGATTTTCTTGATGGTGTTGGTCTTAAATTTGAGTTGAAGGTGGTAGTAGTCATGCATTGGAGGTGAGGGTGGTAATGATTGGTGGTGGATTGTGGTGCTTGTTCGTGGTGTAAGCGGATTTGTTTGTGGTGACCATTTGTGACCAAATATGCATTTATTATGACTGGCTGTGACCAATTTTATGTTAATTGTGATCAATTATGTGTTAATTGTGACTGGTTCTGACTTGATCACATACCGTCACAATTAAGATTGACTTGGTCACAGGCAGTCACACTGATTACAAATTTGGTCACAATTGGTCACAAATGACACGTCAGTGACTTAATATTTTTAATTTTTGAAAACTTTTTGCAAGGTAGGGGTGGTGTAGGTGGATCCATAGATAGGGAGTGTGATTTCCAGTTTTTAATATATGGAAATTTTTTGGAAGGTGGGGTGGGTTGATGATAATTAATTATATATTATATATATTTAATTGGAATTATATATTATATCTGGAAGGTTTTTAGGGGTTGGGGTGATTTTCAGATTTGAATTTCTAAAATTTTTTGGTAAGGTAGGGGGGCGGTGTGTGGGGTGAGATAAGGATAATTAATTATATATTATATATAATTAATTGAAATTAATACTTGAATTTTGAAGTAATTTAATTAATTTTGAAATGTGATTTTAATAAGTATAATTAATGTACTGTTGCTTGAATAAATTTACCCACCAAAACTCGACGTCTCGAGCAATTGAAAATACAGGCGTTGGGATTAACTCACGATAAAACAGAAAAAATTACAATCTCCGAATCTACAAGAAATGCATGATTTGCGTGTCGAGAATTGTTTTTCCCATTCTAATTTGACTACAATTTCTTTTGTCCACAATTTCCTCTCAAGGATCGCTTTGCAGGGATCTGGGATCGAAACATTCACCAGTAAATGGAAAATTGGTTTCCGCTGATGTACTGAAAAAGGTCAGATATAGACTTCATTTTCATTTATCTATCCCTAAAGAATAAATAAATAAAAATTATTTGGCCAATCTTTGAAATTGATTTGTGCTTTATTTTTTTCTAACCAATTTTTTACTTGAATTGCGCGTATTTTTACTTGTAAGAAATCTGTTTTACTTGGGATTGCAATTCGATTAAATCGTCGTTCATTTTCTGGCCTCTAATTTATATTATTATGCTTTTTATTGCTGACAAAATGAAGGATAATGGGAAAACACTTTTAATAATTAATGCGGCGTTCCCTCACAATGTAGGTATAGCTTAGGGTGAAATGATATCTTATTAATATAGAAAATTTGCATCCCTCGTTTATTCATTTCTCTGGCAAATCTGCCTTTCTGCCTATGAGGAACAACATTATTTTGATGATAGAAGAATGCCTTATAAACCATGCCAATACCCCGTCATGTCTTCAACCAGTATCGTAGCTATTTCGGGGGGAGGTTCCATAATCCAGTGTTGCATCCCTGCTTCACCAGTTGCCATTTCTGCTAATTTCATGGCAGCCCTGTTAGCGAATTCTGTCACAGGGTGAAATTTAACAAGTTTAAATGCTTGTAAAAGTTTACGGCATTTATGGGCGGTGGAACTTTTGGAGGGCGCAAGTGTTGCCTTGTCATCAAAGGCCACTGCTATTGCATCAACGGAATGTCCCTCAACCTCAAGGTAGTCAATGCCTTGTGCTATGGCTTCTCGTAGACCCAACTCAAGAGCTACAAGTTTCGTCTCAAGGTGGCTGAAATAATTTGGCAATGGCTCTGCACGAGCAGCTTTAAATAAGCCATGATGCTCGCGAAGGACGTATCCTGCTCCACCATGCCTCAGCTCATTAGGGCCACAGGCAGCGAAATTTAGCTTCCATGCATCTTCCAGTGGTGTTGTCCAGGCTACGGTATGTAGCATTTGAATAGAGCTGCCACAGTAAAGATGTTGGCGAGGTTTTGGTTGATAGCCTAGAAGTATGGTTCTCATTGTTTAGGTTGTTTGATTGTGAAATAAGATAAAGTTGGTGTTTAGACTGTATGATTTGCCTGTGAAACACTATTCACTATTTATAGGCAACAACTAGTAATTGCATCTGCTCGGGAAATTAGATATATTGTAATCTACAACGGCTAGTTTATTGTCGATAGTTTGAGTTTTCCCAACGGTAACACAACGGATAAATTATTAATTGCCTTAAATGGTGATTGATGGCACCAAAATTTAAATTCGTAGTAAGATGCATCATATATAACTCATTTGGAAACAACTGTAAGTGTTGATGTAGGCTTGGGTGAATTAGATTCTTTATAGTTCACGAAGAATTTGAATTTCAATCTTTCCCTGCTTGGGCTTGACACATTAATATGAATATGCTAGATGATGCCTAGAGTAACTTCCTTTTATTCTTTGGTCTCTATATCTTTTACATTTATGTAGCATGTTCACAATCTTTTGACTGGTTATTTTGTAATCTACCATTTAAGACATCAATTTTGCTACTTTGCCAAAATTTAAATTTAGACACAGGAGTATTACCAATGCATTAGCATATTAATGAATAATATGTGAAAATTGATGGTGTATATGATGGCTTGTTACTCACCTGTTTTTATTGTTAATCTCTATGTAGATGAATATTCTTATGTATAACCTCAACTTAACTAGGGCTTATCCCATACTTGTCTAGCAACTGCATATGTCCTCTTCTTCTACTCTACTCCATCAAGTGCCCTAGGTGGTCTACTGGAAAGGGACCAACATGTGAGATTCTATCAGAGGGTTTTACAAACAACTACTTCTCATTCGTTGTTGCTTTTTGAAATGGTTAATCCAAGTTGGTATGGAAACTCGTTACATGGTTTACACCCACATTTGAACCAAAATTAAATTCTATTCAACAACGGTGTTGGATGTTGTCCCACCTTATTTACTCGAAATCAATTAATCCACTACTCCAAGTCAACTACTTCTTAATTTCTCATTTCATGTACTTTGATCGACCTTTTACTTTAGGTTTACAATTGATGTTATTTTAATCACTTTTCTTAAGGTTGCATCTACCTACCTTCGTGAACTACACCTAACTATCTCAAGTGTAGTTTTTGTCTTTTCTATAATATGAAACTTTTTGACAAGGATTTGGATTATCAAAGGATATTTAACTATAAGTGAAGAAAAATAAACTCGAATTATAGGCTTTCGAAAGGCCTACTCTCTACTCACGGCTCCATTTTTTTCTCAATGCTTCCACAAATTTGCCAACCCCTATATTTATTTGGTTTCTATATTCGTGAAACTATCATCCTCTTTCCTTGCTGCTTCTTTCTCGCTTCTCTCCTCTTACCTTGCTGCTTTTCCCCTCTTTACTTTCTTGCTTTCCTCCTCCTTCCTTGTTGATTTCCTCCACTTTTCATGCTACTTCCTCCCACTTTCCTTGGTTGATGCTTCCCCTTACTTGCCTTGCTTGTTGCTTCCTCTTACTTGCATTGCTTGTTGCTTCCCTCTACTTTCCTCACATAGCATATGTCCAACGAACAACCTGTCCCTAAAATCCACATTGTCCCCATGGTGGAATATTTTCACAATCAGGTGGTTTTGAAGGGGTTAGTTATCTCTTTATATAGGGTTAGGCTTTTCCGCTTACAGGTTTTGGGTGAACAAAGCCTTGCTTGAGACGTAAATTGGTCCGGTTCTCAACTTTCCGGGAGATTTCCACTACACCAAGTAATCTCGCAAATTTTAGGTTGTGAAAACATTTAACATCATGCAATCATTTAGTATATGTATATATTAGATACAAATAATATCTAAATAATCAACAAGGAGAGTGACATGACGCCATATATTACCATAAATAATTTCTACAGAAGTATGAAATTTAATCCATATTTTAGCTACTGCAGGTCTATTAGTGTATGTACCTTGAGAACGAGTAGCACGTGAGAACTCATTGCACTGAAAAATATTTTGATTTTTCAATAGATATTCTTATTAATTATTCGCTTATTATTAGCCTAAGATGGTCAACCGGTCTTGCTAAATATTAATATCTTCAGGACTTTGAGCTTTTGGTTCAATATAATATTTATATCAATTATAGTGATATTCATATATTACAATTTAAAAGAAAGTGAAAATAACATAATATCGGCTCTTTTAAAAACTAAAGTCACATCTGTAGAACCAATGTTATATTGGTGGCAGTTATCATTCTTAGCTTTCTCCTTCAGGGTTCTTTCTACTTTAGGGAGTAATAATAAATTCACCAAATTACTCATAATAGGTGAGAGATATTCTCCATTTCCACTTTCTATGTCATAATATAAATCAATTGATTTCATTAACTTTTGTGACATCGATAATTAAACCAAATATTTATAAATCAATAAAAATATTGATTTGACGTGTTTAGATTCATGAAGAGTGATCCCTTAAATATATTCACAATTATCATGTTCTCATAATTAATAAAGGACCAAATAACATAATCTAAGTGGATGAAGAATTTAACGACATCTATGATATAAATCTAACAATATCCATAAATGTTGGTCCAAAATGATATCATGCAAAACCATTATAATTTAATCTGTCATATGGTGGTGCATAATCTATATTAACTTCAATTCAATCACCATAACTAGTCATGTGAGACATGTTAAAATTATACAAGCACGTTGTACAATAAAAGCAACTAAATTCCAAAAAAGTTGAGAAATCACAATATAAACTAACAAAAGCAAGGCCATATTGGATATTTTTGCAATATCCAGCCATTTGTAATTAGAAAAAGATAACGATCAAAGATAACAGCTTGGACATTCAAAACAATTGTTTGTGGGAGTAACAGAATCATTGCAGACAAACTTGCTCCTATTACTATTAGAGAACCAAAATATTCGAGTTGGGTACTAACTACTACCAAATTGATCATTTTCTTGCTTCTTTATTATTATTATTATTAATTAATGAGAGCACTTTAGCGTGATCATTGGTACATAAAAAATAAAACGAACAGAAATTATATAAAGCAATTGTATATACAACATATAAATATTTTTCTAGAATATTTGTATTTCGGTCGTGTTTCTTCTAAAATTTTTTGTAATATTTTAAAATGTTTAATTGTTTATTTGTATATAATCATGCTTCTTCATGAGTATGAAGATAATATTTAGATAAAAAAAAATGTTTTTTTTTTCTAGAATGTAGAGGCTCGTGCTTATTCGGAAGCAATAATAAAAGATTCTTATGAGATATTGAATTAAATAAAATTATGCCTTTGAAGATCAACTTAACAATGTTCTTTTGGATTATTGGCACGTTCGTTATGCTTTTCCAGGAGCTACAAAATAATTCTTATAGAATATTGATATTAATAAATTTATGCAACCTCACTATAGTATTACGATATTTTTTTTAATATTTATAAGGTTGTAAATATTTGGGGGTAACAATGCAATAATTTGCCAGATTATTGATATAATATGAATTTATGCATCTTCATGAGCATTTAAATCGTCAAATCAAAATATTTAACCAATCTAGAAAACTTTTGATGCTTATTATATATACGTAATCCTCTTTGAAGATCCCATGTATAGCATTGTGGAGTACCAGATGTATACGAATCTTCTCCAATATTCATGTTCACGAGAGAGATTAATCTCTTACAATTCATGCCATAAACCCTTTTACACATTGTAATATGTAATCACACTTTGCCTGCCTCGTGTTTTAATTCCAAATCTTTGAGTCAGGTTTCCTCATCTGAGCAGATTTGAGAAACTGCATTCCATATCTCTTTCTTTGTTGATAAAAAGAGATATGTTCGGCCAATATTAGGTTCAATTGAGCTGATGGGATTTTTGGTTTACATGTCTGAAACTCCAATTCATTCCCAGTTTTTGGTGCTTCTGTGGAACCCATGATATAATAAACGTTCCTTCCACGAAGAAACGTGTTCATGGACTGACGTCTTTATAGGTAATTCTACTCATCTATCTTATGAGTTCTGATAGGAAGCAATGGTGTTCCATCATTCATGAAGAGCCCTTCGGAATTAGCCTCTAAGAGTCTGCTTGGGAGTTTCGACATGCCGGTTATGAACGTTTTTTAAAGTACCGATTTTGAGCATTTATGAGAGCTTTAGTAGCAGTTTTTGAAACTATCCAACTTATGATCCATAAGTTCTAAAAGATTTTTTTAAAAAAATAAAATTACATATATATCCCTCAATAAAATTTTTAGTTTATAGTTTCTTATATGAATTTTTTTTTAATCATAAGTGATATTTTACTTGCACTTAATTTTTTACATATAAGTTAATATTTAATTTAAAAAATTAAATAAAGTTAAATATTTACTTAAAATTTTAAGTCGATATTTTTATTTAATAAGTACATTTTATAATTATAAATTGATTTAATACTTTTAAATAATTTGAAGTAATTTTATTACTTATAAGTAATTTTTTATATTTATAAGTGAATTTTTGTCTTATTAATAATACTTTAATTGTATAAATAATTTTTTACATAAAGTGATTGTTTTTACTTATAAGTAATTTTTAATTATAATATTGTACTTATAAGTATTTTTTAAATTATAATCTAATTTTTTTGCTTATAAATAATTTTTTAGTTAATATATTTTTATTTATAAGTTAGTTTTGAAGAAAATGTTAGTTGGAAGTAATTATTTTATAAAGGGTAAAATTAGAATTAATAGTATTTTTATTTTATAAATAATTTTTTACATAAAAGTGTTTTATTTTACTTATAAGTAATTTTTAATTATAATATTTTACTTATAAGTTATTTTTTAATTATAATGTATTTTTTTGCTTATAAATAATTTCTCAGTTAATATATTTTTATTTATAAGTTAGTTTCGAAGAAAATGTTAGTTGGAAATAATTATTTTTATAAAGGGTAAAATTAGAAAAGAATTTGAGAAACGGTCAAAACCTGCCGATTTGGTGGGTTGAGAGAACCAGTTAAAATTACACTACACCGATTTTAGGTGATTTTTAAATCATTCAAAATCGTTGCCCAAAAAAATTAAGCAAGCACCGGTTCTTCCAACCCCTCATAAACAGTGCCACCCAAAATCGGTCAATATTGGTGAAAATAAAACTCCCAAGCAGTCCCTAAGGTTGTTCATACTATGGGATACTAAAAAACATAACAACGTAAAACTAATGACAAGAAGTTTTATTCCTACAATTCTTCCTTGTAACAAATTAAATCCTAAATGTTTCAGCAGTACTATACTTTTTGACCGTACTTGTATTTGAAAAAACATTGTTTATTTGAAAGAACAGGGAAACAGATAAGCATATATTGCAAATCAAAGACCAGAAGAGTAACACAGGATTTGTGATCTGTCAAGGGCGAAAGCATAACAATCTCTCAATTGAAGACTCAAGAACTTTTGATGACACAAGTATCTCAAATACGAGTCAAAATCTTTGAAAACATATTTACTCCAATCAGGTATAGTGCATCAACAGGTGCAATTTTCACCAATATTGATCTTTTTTTCCACCAACTTGGTGATCATACTATAGGTCAATAAGTATACTTCTATTTAGAAATAATCATTTAGTATGTCTACCATTATTTACTGTATGAAAATGTTTGTTCGAGTGTATTATGATTTTGATCTACTATTGTTTTTAATGAACCTCCAATAACTTGAGATACGCCGGTGCATGAATACGTGTACATATCTTCTCCATATTGACTTTCTGTGCTATTTTTATTAGTACAAAAGCATATACCACTCTCTCTCTAATCAACTGCTGCCAAGTTTTTCTTCTCTTTGACAGAAGGGAGAAAGGAATTATGAGCTCAAGATGTCTCCAAATTCAAATGGGTTAGTTTGGCGCACTAGACATTTTGGTCTGAAATAATTATGAGCAATGATTATTTGTTGGGGTTACGAAAATATTCAATATTTCAATTTTGGGGTACAATCTTTCAGCGGTCCAAGTTTTATTATTTTTATGGATGTAACTTGATCTCTGAAGCATGTAAGCTACTCAGATTTTCCATATCTTGATATTACGACAAACAATGGTAGACCAACAGTAATTGGGGTTCCACTTGCAATGAATCTTGAGTTATGTGATTGTGATTCAAGATGATAGAGAGCTTCATTTGGAATCATACTGTCCTGTTTTGATTAATGGATGTGTGAGGAGAGGATATCTTGGGATTGCTAGGTCTGGATGGAGCTTAGATGACCATGTATAGTAGCCATTCTGGAACTCTGACATTTGCACCTCTGGAGGAGCCATTATTTCCATGCAAAAGGCACTGTTCCTTGTGCTTGTGGCCGCATTAGCCTATGAACATCAGTGTTGATACGATAGCGATGGTTTTGAAGTTTTCTGCTGCCAAAAATTACGAAATATTAGGAGATTTCCTACTCACTATGAAGAAGTTTATGGTACATATAAAAGGGCGCATTTATTGATTTGAACTGTCTGAGGAATTGCTAATAAAAAGTCCCAAAGACGGTTGAAAATACTTGTTCAATTCAATCTAATTAAAGCTCTTGTTGCTTGTAAGAAAATTTGCATCTTTTGGAAAATTCGCATCATTTGGAGGATTTGATTTGGTTGCTCTTTATTGCTCTGATAAAACTGGTAGGGTTTCTTGGGCACTAACATATTGTTAGCACTTTGAAGTGTTATTTCTACCAGTTGCTTCATTTAGACATTCTAGTTAGTGGCTTCATAATTCAATTTCCTTCCTTTATTGAAGTATATACAAATTGCACATTAGGATTTATGGCAGGAATTGAGTAAAATGTCATAGGAATTACTAACAGAGAGATTATGGGCGGGGATGTAAAATGCAGATCTCAAAGTTGAGGAAAGGATTGGTGGAAGATTTTGTTGTTCTATTGCAAACATGGGATAATTCAATTGTTGTCGTGTGTTTTGATGGAAGTAGATACACTTGAAGTGATGTTAGTGCTTGAAAAAGGCTTGATTTTGTTCCTGTCAATGAAGAATATTTTAGCAGTTCAATACTTTTATACAATATTCAACATTATTGAAATGTTATCAGTTGGCACGTTGAGTTGTTTCTTACGCTGCATATCAAATAATTTGGTAGTCTATAATAGTTGCCAGGCGGATACAGTCAGCAATGAAAAACCCTTCCATCCATCCACCCTTGCCGTGGAAACATCCCAAGCAGCAAACCCACCTTGGCTGCTGGATTACCCGCCAAACAAACTGACCTAAATCCAACCAGCCTCAATTCATCTATCCATCTCTCTGCCTTAACCTCACCCATTCGCTTCAGTTCATCCCCTAATGCATCAGATAATTCTGAATAATAATGCGAGGCCTCCCCAAATCTCCCTAGAAAACTACCCCCCGTGATCTAGTCTTGTTAAAAAACGGTCATCAATTTTGGCCTTAACAACAATTTCAATATTCCTATATCACACCCTGTTGTATATCAAGCAGCGGTGCATAAAATTCACCACGGTTTCTCCAATTTTGATTTCTGACCGACTAATATAATTTATGTTGGATATTTTGCCTTCGAAAAGCTGGAACTCGAGAGGAATGCTAAGCACAGTGGTGAACTCTTTCAAATACTGGCTTGTTGTGCTCAAGCTCCATGGAGGGTCCAAGTGTCACGGACCGAAGCTTTACTTAAGTCCCGCGACCCTATCATTGTAAATATTTTATTTTATTTTGTTAAATAGATAGAAATTAGAAAATCTTAATATGATTCTTCGGCCAAAAGACATTTACTCCCGTCACTTGAGTTTTTGTTCCGAAGTCTATTATAGGGGGTATTAGTCTTTCAAACATTTTCAAACTTTCTAGTAATCGCCCCTTGCACTAGCAATTGTAATTTCCTGCTTTTATCTATTGTAATGTTCAGCTTTCAAGCAATCAATGATTAAGTTTATTCCAATACATTTCAATTTCATGTTGTAAGCTTTCTTTAAATTGTGATCAAATTTACTTTCGTCCCGACACGACCGAGAAAAGGCGGAAGGTAATCTAGCGGAGCAGACTACTGCCGCACGGTGTCCCTTTCTGTGCTAAGAAGAAAGGTAACCCGTGAAACCAGGGCCAGTGATTCGAATGGACTTTATTTTACACAATTTGCAAGGAAGGGTGTGGAATAATCTCGATCATTAGAGGCCTTGCATGATGTCGAGGTTGATGATGTGGACGTGATCAGTGAATGGCTTAATTGGCTGTTAAATGTAGACTTTGACTAGGGATGATAGAATTTAAGATCTGGAGGGCATGGAGGAGCTCTTGGAGGTGGTTTTTGAAGAGGGTTGTGAGAGGGAAGTAGGTAACCAGGTATGAGTTGATGATGATCTGAGTTGCTAGTGTATCGAGAAAGTAAGCCACCATGCGTTGAGCAAACGAGCCAAATGGAGATGACGACTCAGCTATCTCTTGAAGAAGCTAGCCAGAGTCCTCCAACTTGTCCATGGCTACATTTTCGGCACATTGTAGGAGGCGAAGCCAAGTGGAATCATCATAGCATAGTTATTAGACCCTACTTGGACATCGTCCTGGACAAAGTACTGGGTCTTCAGTTACTGTTTGAATCGGTGAGTCAATGGTCGGACCGATGGGTCATCGCATAAAAATCTATAAAAAAAAAATTAAAGTATGAATTTTTTTTAGACAAATTATATATTTTTTAAAAGTATTCTTCACTAATTATTTAAGTCTATAAAATAAAGTAAAATGTTTGACCAAAATTTTTATAAAAATACTTTTAGAAAACATATATATGTTTCATTGGATATATATAACTTATTGCACATAAAAAAATATTGAAGTATTCTACAACTTCAATGGTGAGGAACTAATTATTTTACTTACAGGTTTATGGACTCCCAAAAATTTAAAATGCAATTTTGAAAATCGATAAATCTGCCCAGGTTAACTCAGTCAAATTCATCGGTTAACTCAATCAAAGCCGATTTTTGATTGAGTCATGTGCCTTCCTACTAAATTAAGTGAAAATTATACTTACTGGAATTTTCAACTTCCAATTTTAAAATTCAGATTTACAAGTTTTTATTCAAAAATTAGATGATAATTAAAATTTTTAATATTATTATTTTTAATATTTAAAATTTAAACTAATCCACCCCAAAACCTAAAACCAATTTCAACTCTCTTCTCACTATCCACAACTATTGTCGCCGCTACTTTCTATCTTCCATCATCTGGTCGCTACTCCTACTCCCCCACCAAACTCGTGGAGCAGCCTATGGCTGTCGTTGCGCGCCGCTTGAAGCGGCACTATAGCCGTGAGTGGTGGCCATCGCGTCGTCCATGAGTGATGGTCATGTTGGCGGTATGATAACGTCGTGGTGTTGAAGTTGTAGATGGTAGTGGGTACGGTGTTTGTGTTGGCGGTGGCGGCGGTGGTGGTGGTGGTGGTGGTGGCGGTTTGGCGAGGGTTGTTCATGTAGCAGCGACAACAGTCATATACGGTGGTGGTTGTGACCGATTAATTGGTGGATCTAATTTGAGTACGATCGCACACAACCAACGGTGTTTTGGTTCTGGTGATGGCGTTTGTGAATCCGATTTGTTGGTTTTTTAGGGCAGCTGTGGCGGTGATTTTCTTGAATCTTGTTGGTGGCGGTGGTTCGTTGGTCGTTGTGGTGGTGAGGTAGTGGTGGTGATGGGTTTTGGTGTTGTTTGGGCGACAATTTTGTTGCTTGGGATTTGGTGTTTAGGCGACAATATTGGATAATGTTGGTGGTGGTGGTTTTGTTGGTGGTTGGGTGGCGATTTTGTTGATTTTTGGACGGCGATATGATATTTGGGTGACGGTGTTGGATCTTGTTGGTGCGGTGGTGACAATGGTTTTGTTGGTGGTTGTGGGACGAGGTGGTGGTGTTGGTGGTGGATTTGAAGTTGAAATTTTGTTGGAGATGGTTGGTGGCGACGTTGGTAGGGTTAGGGTTTTTTGGGTTGTAGGATGGGGGTTGTGGTGGTGGTTGTGGTGGTGGTAGTGGTTCCGATGATAGGGTTTCGATTGCCATGATGTTGGTAGCAGTGGTGAGTCTTGATGGTGGTCACAGATTATTTAGTTGTTTGTGACCATTAAATTGATAATCTGTGATCAATAAACAATATTCGGCCAATGAAAAAGATAAATTGTGACAAAAAATAATGTGACCTAAAAAATTGTTAATTTGTGACCAATAATTTGATAATTTGTGGCTGTCTAATAAGTTGTGACTGATAATATCTGTGACTTTTAACCTTTAAATAAATTGTGATGTTTCAATTTTTGATTTGTGACCAATGAACAAATTGTGACGTTAAAATAATTTGTGATTTGTGACCAATGAAAAAATTGTGACTTCTAAAATTTTCGATTTGTGATTGTGAAATAATTGGGACCTATAAATTTTTTTTATTATAATCGAGAAATAATTTGTAACCAATTAATTTATAATTTGTGACCAAATTATATGAGGTAGTGACATTTAATTTATAAATAAAATTTGAAAAAATCTGACTAATTTGATATAACCTTACCTATTTCCTTGCAGAATAGTTTGGCTGCATTAAATGATTTTCTGGGGAGTCTTTTCCTAAATAAATACATGACCTTAAGAAATTTTTTTGAAGCCTTGAACTAAGAGAAACAGTCTATACATTTTCCTTATTATAAAAGGGGGTGGCTGCTGAAGATTTTTTATTGTTGATGTTCTTGGCAATCTTTGTTCTTTAAGAGATTGAAGACATTGATTTTGTACGTAAAATAGATTCATAATCAATGTGAGTAAAATCAAGATTCTTATTACGTTTTGTGAAAGATTATTAGGACTTGATTTAAAAGACGAAACAAGGGAAGTTTATTTATAGTATAATTCCAAAACATATTGAGACATTTGTGTCATATTTAATATAGTAAATTATTTACCCGTGCCGTGAGGTCGTGAATGTTTCCTTTAGAGGTTTACCACGTTATATTAGGTGTTGAATATTTATTTGCTGTAGTAGGATAAAACCACGAGTTCTGAAAATCTAGAAAAACTTGCCCGTATATATTCACCAGCCAGTTTTGACATACTGGCAATCTTACGAGTTAGTTTTGACGTACTAGTAAACTTGCAGTCTAAAATAGTAATTAATTAATTAGAAAAACAAAGATTTTCTGGATTGTAAACTCTCACTTTGGAACAAGATCCCCTTAGCAAGATGAAGATCAAACACAACCAATGGGATTATTACAATGTAGTTAGGTGTTAGCATTGTTTATGTTGTTTGTCCAATTGAATCGTGTTGCATTAACGCTTGGGTATACGAATCTATTTGACTTTATTTTAATGTGAATATTCTGAATATTTTTATGATATGAGGATATGCCACTACAAGAATATAATGAAGTGACTCAACAAATTTTCAGGTATTTTTATATATTTTTTTATTTTTTTTAATGTGTTAAATCTATTAGATTTTCATGATATGGGTTTTAGTAATTGTTACTTTAATTTATCATTCATTGTATCAAAAATGGACACTCCCCGAATGTTGTAGACGGGACATTATTGAGAAACTTTTCTTTTTTCCTGGATAGTGAGTTGATTTTGAGAATGTTGTGTGGTTGGTTTTGAGAGGAAAATAAATCAATGTGATATCTTGAATGAAATGGTGTTTATTCGATAAAATCGGGCTAGCTTTATCTCTAAAATCGAGCTATCGCCTAACCCTCAGGAGTCAGATTGTGTTTCAATGCAATAGCGACGGTACTAAGGATTTATGCCCTAGAAGGTGCCATTCGACGGAGTGGAAGGTGCAATTGAGGCGATGCAAATCAAGCTGGCTCATATCCTAGGGCGACAAGCTTTTTTTAAATTTCAACCATCTGTCTAGATTGATGCCACTCCTCCTTTCTCGTAAGAATTATTCTACATCTACGTCAGAATTTACACCACGTTGTACACTAGGATGCAAATTCTGATGTACATGTAACAAGACCCTTATTGTAAATGATGTTTGTAGCAATGCATTTTACTTTAAAAAATAAAAAATAATAAAAAAATGGACACAGCACATTTAGAGCCAACTTTTGACTCTAATTGGACTAGTTTTCCATCGTACTCAAAAACAATATAAATTTAATGGTTTTGTGCTAAATAAATTTCACGCGGAACTATTTAATACCATATAAATACTAGTATTTCTATCAAGAATTGCCATTTGTATGCCTCGAAAGTTGATACACGAGTAAATTTCAACTCCTGTACTTTTAGTGAAATTTCAATTAGGATTCATCTGATTGCAAGGGTGAAAAATGGGTGGAAAGAAAATGTTTTACAAGAAATTGATTTTCTTAGAAATTGTTTTACTGAGAATTGTAATTAATTGTGTTTGATTGGTATAATTTTTCATGGAAAATGTTGAAAGTTTGGTGTTCATTTGGCTTCGTTTTTTATGGAATTTGTCCATTAAAGTGATAATTTTTTTTCTACCATTAGGTCTAAAATTTGTTCCAATTGTAAAAAAAAAAAAAAAAAAAAAAAAATTTACCATACCGAATATCATTCGTTTGACTTTGTTTTGCATGGAAGTTGTCAATAAAAGTGAATTTTTTTTTTACCATTGTATCTAGAATTTGTTTCCATTTAAAAAAAAAAGATGGAAAATATTTTCCCACCAAATACGTGGGAAAACAAAATCAAGTTTTTTTGCATCAAATGATTGTATCTAGAAAAAGATGGAAAACATTTTACCAGGAAAATTTGTACTATCACACCCTTAATTGGTTAAAGTTAGAAAATATTTTCTTTTTCCACCTATTTTCTAGGCTATCAAACGCACTCTTAAATCATACTTTAACTTTTCTTAAATTAAACGCTGAATTTTAATTTAGTTTCTAATAGGATCACCATACTTCAATCCCAAATTTCACCATTGTCAACTACCTTTTTTCTCATTTGATGAAAACTGCTTAATCGATAGTCATATATACTGCAAATATACATCTCGTATAATCGTTGTGTGACATGTCACAAAATTGAAAACATGTAAACAATATTGTCTAAAAAACCAGATTCGAGAATAAATTATCAATAATTTATTTTTCTCACGTACAAATATGGAATACTTCAGAATTTTGGCCACACGACCCGATAAAAATCAACCAAAATTATGGAGCATCCCTTCTTTATCCATTTAATATCAACACTACCAAATAACCTACAATATCTCTGTATAATCAAGAATTACATTTCAACAAAAACAATATTAAAATCAACACAAATAATTTTATTACACGGTATAAGAAGAAGTCACAAATATTCTCAAATCAATCAATCCAGATATTAAAAATACATGAAACCGAAACAATTTAATTATGATCTATGATTATGAATGTGGACCAACTCCTTAGCCTCCTCAGAAACAAGCATCCAACACACAGCAGCAACACAAGGCAGCACAACTGCCAAAACAAACAAAATCAGTATATCATATTTGATGTCATATATAAACGGTGGATCCTACGGAATATATGAATAAAACTTGTGGTTTTTATGAAATGTATAGATAAAAATGATATTTGGCTTGGCTGTTGGCGGATTTTGACATTGAAAGACGACTCACCATCCCTTCCAAAAGCCATCACCCCGAGACTGAGTTTTCTCTGCAGCGGTATACTCCGGAGCCTTATCGTGCTCATCTTTCACCGGATAACCAGCTGGCGGTGGAGCCATGTAACGGGCTTGTGTCTCTGGTTTGCCTTCAACTGAATATGCAGTGCCTGCTGGAGCTGGACAATACAATATTAAAACAAATCATTTACATACCCACGAAGGATTCTCATTAATTCATGAAGGGCAAGCTGAAGAAACAAGAAATAGACAGAGACATATATATATACCTTGAGACTGGTTGTAGTGACTCATTTTTCTGATACCAAAAACAGAATGAATAATTTTGGGGTAATTAAGATTCAAGAAAAGTTTGAACTATGATGGAAGAAGATGAAAATGACGAAAGAGATTGTGCGTGTATATATAGATATTGAGAGGAAGACGCGTACGCTGCTGGTGATGTGTTACGTGTGGGGGAATGGCGGCGACGCTGCGTAAGAGGCCGAGGAGAAGAAATCCAGAAGAGGAAGGAACTTAAGGGGAGGTGGCCAAATAGCAAAGATATTACAATTATTTATGGGTTTACGCGTTATTTTCTATAACCATCTTTTTCAAGCTGGCATAATTTGCTGACTTTTAATATTATTTATATATTTTACTGTAGAATCCAATTGATGAATGACACACATAACACGTGGATGATCACAAGATTAAAAAAGGAAATCAATATTAAAGGTCGTTTGGCAGGACTTCCGCTTTTTATAAAAAAAAGTTTCACAATGATGCTATTTGAGTTTAGCCGTTCTTCTAATAAAATATTTTAAAAATATTCAAAAGCAATATTTTAACCTCAAAAGCAGTTTATGGCTTTTCAAAAACCTGTCAAATGAGACCTTAATTTCCTTATAAGTCTAGAAAATATATCCCAATATTGGGAAAAATTTAGACAAAATCAAGATATCAAATATCAATTGATATTTCTTCCTTAATTGTTCCAAAATTTGATTCAACAATCTTTATGACTTTTTACTTCATACACACAAATTTTCCTTATAAGAAAAGAGCATTTGATAAATTTTTGAATTATTTTGATTCTTTGAAAAGACTAAACTTAAAGAAGAGTCAAGACACTTGAGAGACAAAATATGCACCCATCTTGACTCTCAATTTTGTGTTTTCCTTTTATCTTAAAACTGAACTTTCATTTATTTGAAGCCTTGTCGTGACAGTCCTAAAATTTGTCTAGTGAATCCTCGTACTATTGAGTTCTAAAATTTGTTAGACCGCCTCCACATTCAATATGTCAAAAGTAGTGTTAATAAGAGACAACGGAAGTGATCTCCAACGGTGGGTTGAAGTTATCTTGTCCACTGATGACATGGGTCTATCAAATTTTTACAATTCAAATTTCAAAAATTGTAACGTTTGTGATGACCTGTTAATGTGGCGTTGGCCACCTTAGCATTGGACATATTTTATCGTTACCCACTATGGATATTAGATGAATTCATGGAGAATAGTGGTTTTTTCTAAGTTGTTATTTTGCATATGCTGACTTTACAAGTGTAAAGCATCGTGGATTTTGTTGGAGAAATAGACAGACCTCGAAATTTTGATGATGCCAGCTATGATCATTGCAAAAAAAAAAAAAAAAAGAATACAAAAATTTTTTTTTTGTTGTTTAATTTAATATTGAAACTCCATTATTTTGATTGGCGCCACGTAATGTAATTCTAATGCTAAAAGAGAAGTTAATCTTACTCCTAAGATATATTATATAATTTATATACTTAGACCCTTGTTTGGTTTAAATAAAAATCAGTCAGATTTTTAGTAAATTTTTGATAAAAACTAATGATTGTTTTGGTTGAAAAGTTTTGAGACTCATTAGATGAGTGATAAAAAAAAAAAAAAAAAAAAAAACTTTAATTTTAATTTAATTTTTTAATTGAATTTTTTTTTTTTTTTTTTATTCTTCTTTTATTTCACATTGTAAAGTTGCAATAGAGGTTAGCAACTTTGGTCTTGTTTCATGATGTGGGTTCTTGGGTCTATGGCTGATTTTAGATAGGGATGACAACGGCTCGATTCAGGGTCGGTTCAGTCAAAATCATAATCGCACCACCAAATTTTTGATCATATCATAACCGCACCATAACCACGTAAATCGTTTCGGTTCGGTTAATAACTACGAAAATAAATTATTTTTTATAAATCCACTCAAAACGTCAAATTGAGAAAAAAAAAAAATTATGAAGAAAAGTCCAATAAAAACAAAAATAATACTAAACCAATTTAGTAAACAATATCTCAAATGAAAATGCAAACATACTCCCAACTTTCAATGTATAAATTTCGAATTTAACAACAACATCATCAACATAGGTCAAGACACTTACTAACATATGTCCAATCTCTTCATTCTTCTCACAACTCTTACTAGCATGGTCAAAAGTCAAGACTAAAAGTTGACATTGCATAAATAGAATGTAATTAGAAGTATAAAATACAACCATACTACATAATCAAGAATGATCTTAACTGAAGATTTAAACAAAAAAATGTATATCTTCGTCAATGTCATCTTCAATAAACCTTGCACAAGTTTCAGAGTATGAAAGAAAGTACATGAATAACAATATAAAACAAAATTCTACCAATAATATCAGTCCAAAGTCAATCCGAGAACACATTAAACTTCTAAAGTTTTCGGGTGAATCCTATTTCTATGTGGACTCACAAATCTACCATTTGTACTAAACACCGACTCAGATGCCACGGTATATACTGGAATGACTAATAATCTCTAACGAACCTTCTTACAAAAGATTGTATATTTTATTGAACTTGTTTTCCAACCATGTCCAATAATTCACACCATCCACCCTTGGCAATACGGGCTCGTCTAGAAAAATATCAAACTCTGTTTTTACATGATCACCGGTAATAGAATGACTAACAAATATATCAAAACCAGCCATACGAGAATGCTTTTCAACAATAGTAGACGACTTTGATTGCAAATATAATGAAGAGTGAGATGCATTTTGATGTGATCCGGACCAAGCTCCTAAGGGTCGAAGATTCGGAGTGTATTGAGAAGAAGTCAAAGAAGAGTCCGGGAAAGGGTCAGGGTTCAAATCAAGCTAAAGAAGCCATGTCATCAAGGGATCGAGCAACAAAGTATAAAATGATGAAGAAAACATGCCAAGGAACAAGTTTCATATTGCATTGGAAAGGCGGAATCAAGTTTGGTGAGTTGGATTCAAGATTTGAAAGATAATGAGAAAAACGAGCACCGTGGATAAAAACGGGCATAACTTTCAGCTCGGTTGTCGAATTTTCGTCCATAAGTACAATTCGGAATCGTCACAAAATTATGCACAAGATCACAAAATTCTGCACAAGATCGCATGGGCAAATTGCACTTTTGAGCTTTTAATCGTATAGAAACATGCCGAAAATAATTTGGACAACTGAAGACGGAGCAGAGGGTACTTGCGCCCCTGCGCCAACTGGAAAATTCAAATGTGTTTCTTATCGAGACTATGAGCGCCTCTGCGTACACAAGAAGTGCAGTTGCTCCCTATGTTTCCATATATTGATATAATTCTAATATATTACGAACTCTAGTAATTTAGGCAAGATATTTCCGTATTATTTCGTACTTTCTAGGGTTTTTTCATACTTTAGTATAAATAGGTTTCATATTTCATTGTAATTCAAGACTTTTGACAATTCCTTATTTTGGAGAGGCTATTATTTTCCCTTGTTCTTCAATTGAACAACAAATCGAATTTATCAAGTTCTAAATCTCGTGGCGTTTAAATTATCGGATCGTGGGTTCTTCATTGTGTAGTCAAGGGGTCCCAACGCATCTTTGTCATCGTTGGGTTTTTTGGTTCACTTCGTTAGGTTCAAGTCCAAAACCGAATCTAATTGGTGTTCTTGGGTTCCACATCAATCTATTTGTGGGTTTCGTAGTCACCGTTGCTACGGGATTCGCATCACATTTGCTGTCGAATGACTTGGTCTCTTGTACTCTTTGGGCAACTTATGATAAAATGCTTTAACTTTTTCAACCTCTACCTGCGCTTCATCTCCAAAGATCAAAGGGAAATAGTATTCAACTAGTTTCATCTTGTATCTCAGATCTAATACAGTTGCAACAGCTAGAATTCCATGCATGTCACTCCAATATTTGTCAAACTTTTCCTTCATGCTTAACGCCATCCATTTGACTCCATCACAAGATAATGTGCTCCAATCACGAATTGTCAATTTTATGTCACAAATATTTGGAAAGTACATATTGGCGGTAGGATTTTTTGTACCTGAAAATAATTCAGTTGATTAATAAAATATCTCCAACTTATCACAAATCTCTATAGCCAAGTTCCAATCACTCTCATTGGGTACACTTCTATATTGAGGCTCTCTTTACCTTAGACGAGCAAAAAGTTCTTTGTAAAGTAAAGCAATATGAATCATTAGATACGTGGAGTTCCGTCAAGTCTTGCAATCCAGTGCTAACTTTTTTTTTCACAAGGGAATTTCATTTGTCGTGCAGCTGCCTCAAATGGAGAACATGGATGATAAAACCAAAGTGGTTGTTCAAACCACCAATATTATCTATTTCATTAAGATTTAATTTTGAGAACATTAAATTCACCAAAAATCCATAAACAAATTGTTCAAATCACCCAACATATGCAAACAAGACAATTCTCATAACCAACCAAAATAGACAAATCTATTAAATGCAGTGTTGAAATATGAAATCAAACTTGAAAAAGAAAAAAGGGTACCGACAAAAGGAAATCTTCTCTTCACATATTTCAATGGTATAAAAATGAAATTCACCAAGACAAAACTTAAATTATAGACTATCATGTTTTTCTTCCATCTAATTTGAGTTGAATTTGAATATTTTGGATTTTTGGAATGATCCGTAGAGAGACGACGATGGAATCGGCTGCTCCAAAAATGAATTGAGGATTTCCAATTTTCACGTGGTGAATGATGTGATATAATGGTAATTGGGTTAGGTTATAAATGAATTGGATTGGACTTCTGGATAATGAGCTCAATTTTTTAACTGGACTTGTCCAAAAAAAAAAGTAGAATTGCCCAATTAATTTTTTTAACGGGTAATCGATTCGGGGCCCGTCGCTAAATACCATACATGTCTCATCCCGAATCGGGTCATTAAAATCAAGAGCGTGTTCGGTAGAGATTAAAATCGGATTAAAATTGAAAAACTAGCCGTTATTGTTGACTTCTATTAGACGAGTAGAACCTAATAACGGCTATATTTTCAATTTTAATCGGATTAAAAGCTATACCGAACAAGCCCCAAAACCATAACCATCATATTGCACCATCGGTTCGGTTAATCTCGATTTTCGATTTTCACAGTTCGAATTATCATCCCTAATTTGAGACTTGAGAGTGGTGTTGGTGGGCTAGACTTCAGGAATGGGCTAAGGAAAAAGATTTGGCGTGATTAGATCGGGCCATTCTCAGGGTTTGTTTCATATTGAGCCGACGAGATTGTGGGTTTGGGCTAGTTGGTTACTTTGCATGGACCAGATATTCTATTTGTTCTTGAGGATAAAATCATATCTCATGCCTTAAATGTAGTGGAAATTACACCCAACTAGGTTTTTAAAAATTTAATTTCAAAAATCAAATCTAAAGTTTTAATACAAAAATCAGAACACAATTATTATTTTTTAAATGTTCTAATTACTTTGAATTTAAAAACATGTGTAATTATATATCAATCCCTCAACTAACAAGCACACCCACCCAAACCCCAAACCTTAAAAATCTCACCCAATTTTACATATCTAACCAACCAACCACCCTCTCTCACTCACTCTCACATGCTCACAATCCAGCAATTCGATGGAGTCAATGGGCTGACCATTGCGCGTAGCAACGATTGTATCGCCGCAGCGAATGCTGAGATAATGGTCTCGCCAGCGGTGATCGACTTTTTCTGCGTCACTATGCTCAATATGGCAATGAGTCAATAGGCCGACCCTCACGCTTGGCAATGATGGCATCACCAACATCGATCGATTCTACCAATCGATGGAGATCATCCCTACGTTGCAAAAATTAGATTTTTCATTTCTCTTTCTTTTTTTGATTTTGTGGTGGTCGAAGTTGGAGGTTGATTTGTAGCGTATTGAAAGTGTAATGGCGGTGGCAGGTTTAGGGATTTTGTTGGTGGCTGTGGTCTAGTATGGTAGAGGTGGAAGAGATTATGGATTTTAGCAAGCATTGGTGGTGGTTACTGGTGTAGACAGTGGTGGCTGCTGGTGCAGGCGGTGATTGTGTAGTTGTAGTCGGTTGGAGTTGTAGGTAGAGGTTGAGGTAGATCTGGTACTGTTGGTGGTGGACCCGGTGCAGGCGGTGATTATGTAGTTGTAGTTGGTTAGAGTTATAGGTAGATGTTAAGGTAGATCTGGTATTGTTGGTGGTGGACTCGGCGTTGGTGAGGTGGTGGATTTGGTACTATTGACTGTGGTGATGTGCGGTGTTGGGTGATGTGGTGATATGTAGTAGGGATGAGCGGTGCGGTGGTTAGGTTCGATGGTGTTATGTTCGATGATTGGGTGCAGTGGTGTTAACCAGTGGTTGGGTGCGGTGACAATGGGCTCAGATAGTCCGTGTGGGGGTGGTCTGTGAGATCTGCAAACGAAGCAGATTTGTGGTATATTTTGGTTGGGAGGTGGTAGTGGCGGCAGCGATGGTTCTGACGGCGACGGTGGCGAAGGTGTTGCTAAGGCGGTGCCATAAATATTTGTGATTGTCACAGATTATTTGGTCGTTTGTGACCATTAAATTCATTAATTTGTGATCAATGAAAAATATAAATTGTGATCTAAAAAATTGTTATTTGTTATCGATAATTTGACAATTTGTGATTGTCTACTAAGTCGTGACTTATAATGTTTGTGATTTGTGACCGATGAAAAATTGTAACTTATAAATTTTTTGAATTGTGACTGTAAAATAATTTGTGACCTATAAAATTTCTGATTTTTTACCGTAAAATAATGTGACTTATAAAATTTCTGATTTGTGACCGATGAACAAATTATACATATAAAATTTTTGAATTGTGGCCGTAAAATAATTTATGACGTTTCAATTTTTTATTTGTGACTGACGAACAAATTTTGACCTATAAATTTTTTGAATTGTGACTACAAAATAATTTCTAACATATAAAATTTGTGATCAAATTATATGAAATTGTGACCTTAATATATTTAATTAATTAATTTATAAGTAAAATTTTAAAAATCTGTGATTTGAAATTTGAAATTTTAAAAAAATCTGAAATTTGAAATTTTCAACATTATCTCTTAAATTTGAAATGGGTAAAACTAAATTTCTTACTTATGAAATTTTTCCTTAAATGTATGCCCATTCAATTTTAAGAGAACAGTTTTACATTTTTTAAAACTTAAGTTATAATTAAATTAATAATTATATATAAAATAATTTCAATCTCTTTCCAGTTTGGGACACAGTCACTGCTATCTACCTGTCGCTATTCCATCTTGTGGATGACATCCATTCTCATAGTCATCGGCATCAAAATAATTTTGTCGGAGAAAAGATAGAATCTATAGGGATTGTCGGCAACTCAACATCTTCTTCAACAACGAATTATATGTTGCTCAGCGATTATTGAGCATCGTCAGCTCAGATAATAGAAAGGATCGACTGAGTATCGCCGGTAATTGATCATCTTTTTCAATACGACGACTGAGCAGTGTTGATGTAATTTAAATCTATTTTTAAAAAATGAAAATTGAAAAATAGCCATTGGTGTAATTTATAGAATAGTCGCCGAATCAAATAATTTCAATTCTAACAACTGAAATCTAATTAATTGAATTTATGACCAGATCGAATAAATCAATGTCATGTAACCAATTATCAAGAATCTAATTAATCCATTATTTGTCATGTTGTTTCAATGGCATGTGAGCAATTCTATTGGATCTATACCATGTAGACATTAATTTGTTAATTATGAATGGTGACATGTGACCAGTGAATTATAACATGTAACCAATTAATATTGATATGTTAACATCTGTGACCTATACAATATAATTTGTGATTTGTGAACGGTGACATGTGACCTATAAACTATAACTCGCGACATGTGAACTATAACCCGTGACCAATTAATATTGACATGTGACCTGTGAACATCCGTGGCCTATAATATATGACCAATTAATATTGACCTATGAACATAAATATGTGAGCATGTGACATTATCAGTTCACATGTCACATGTTATTTATTGATCACAGATTAACTTAATTTATTGGTCACAAACCATGTTTATACAACCCTAACCAAAACCTAATCCAAACCTAGCACTACAAACCACTATCTGCTCTATCACCGCCAACACCTCTACAGTGCATCGAATTAGAAACCACCCTAAAAAATCCATCACTAAACCACTGCCACGAGGACTCGTGAGCGCCGATAAAATGAGCAAAGTGACAGAAATTAAGCTGGCAAACTGAGTAAAGTGCATAAAGAAATTCCACCACCACCTCCGACAATGTCCACACCTCTAAACAAAAGGTCACTCGAGGTTGAGGATTGGGTAAGGCAACGACACTCAGATAGAGCCACATAGCAGACAATTCCATAACAGCTAGTTTACAACGCCTAAACTGCACTGCACAACAACAAATATAGTAGAGAGAGCTATGATTGAGCATCGCTGGCACCAATGAAGAAAGAAACCAAACACCGATAAATACGAAAAAAATGGGTAGAGAGATAGAAACTAAAACTTGGTCGGGGAACTGATAGAGTGAAAATGTAAACATATGGGAGAAACTAAGGGTGGGTTTGAGTCACATTATTTTGGAAGAATATATTCTGGAATAATAAATTTATGAAAAATGTGTAGTTGAAAAAAAATGAAAAATTATTGATGTGATGCAAAATATTATTTTATTGAAAAATGTGTCGTTGAAAATGAATATAAAAATAAAAATTTTAATGTGTACCAACCATGAACTAAATGATAGAGAGAGAAAAGAGATAGTATATTGGGGTGGGTGGGTAATTTTATAATATTATTATAAATATTAATAGTTGAATTGTGATATGATTTATCATTAATTAAACCTTACACCTGATTTTAGCACGGTAAATTTAAAAACAGGCTGCAATGTAATTTCCATTTCTTCTTATTTGTCAAGAGATACATAATTGTCTCTTCCAAGTTCTTCATCCATCCTAACTATACTAAAAGAGGGAGTTTGCCACGTCATCGTCGTCAATACGACGTCGTTTTCTCCTTGGACAGATGTCGGCTTCTCCCATCGTCAACCATAACACGCCGTTTCACTCACCGCCTCTTCTCCCTTAAACCGCCATCTTCTCCCTTAAACACCCACGCCTCTTCTCACTTTAGCAGAAACTGCGAAGCTAATTCCTTGCCTTCTTCAATACTTTCTGAAATTCAAATAATTCCTCGAAATCAGAATCCTACTTTTCAGCTAAAATCTCAACTTCTTATTATTCTTTACAATTTCAATTTTTATATACATATGTGAGATTTATTTATTGACTCCGTGTGGATTTAGCGGAGGGAGGCAGTCGTGTCTCCGTGTGGAACGGAGGCACGGTGCGTGCCTCCGTTCCACACGGTTCAATCTCCGTTTAGTGAATTTCAATTGAGTACAAATTCTTGAAGTATATATAAAGAATTTATTAACAATGTTGTTATTTTTATAATTTCTTGGTGGAATGTGATTAACCTTGGAGTTGATTCAGCAACCACCATCATCAACTCCAATTTATTACACTTCTAATGACTCTCTCCCTTTTCATTTCCTTTTCTGCCTGCGTTTTTGAGTTCCCGATTGGAGTTGATTCAGCAACCACCATCATCACTGCCTCGTCGGAAAAGGTAGGTTTTCTCCCCTAATTGGCAAGAATCTGATGTTTTTGGTGCTTGCGGACGGAGGCACGGCTCGTGCCTCCGAGCAACGGAGGCACGGGCTGTGCCTCTTTTTTTTTTTAAATTTGGTATTGAGATGGTGTTTTGGAAACCAAAATAAATAAATCAATCAATCATGAATTAGAAGATGCTGAAACAACAAACTATAGTTCTGAATTTTTTTTTCTGAGTATGAATTTATCCCTCTTTTATTATTATTATTAGAACTCAGCAAGCTCTGAGTTTGTGAAAGCCTAAACTTTTGTTTTACTTTCTGGAAGTTCAGATTTACTTCCAACTCTAGAGCCCTGTGTCGTATTGTTCACTGGTCAAATAGCATATGGCATCGAGCAATTTCTGCAAGTTATTTGATTCTTATTTGCATGCTTTATACTCGTTCTCATGTCACTCTGTTTCATAAGGTTGATGCTTACATAGTTAATGAAACATTTTATATTTGCGTTATTGCACATATGTATTGCTGCTTAAATTCCGTTAACACAGACAGGAACTCTGTTGAATGATATTGATGGGCTGCCGAACTTGGTTAAGAAAAGGTAATTACAAATTTCAGGACATACCTCAAATTTATTGGGAATATGGCTATTTGTTGTTGTATAGTTTCAACATGGGTAATGGGACTAACAAGCAAAGTCATATTTCTAATAAACACGGGGTGATTTGCATGAATTATTTTCTCTGCTTCATTTGATTCAGCTCTTTATCTGCTGAAAGATCCAATTAAATAAAATACTTTGAAACTACACAAGGACAATTTATTTTTGGTCTACATTTCTCTTGTCTAACCCGTTGTCCTTCATGTATATTCTCATTTGTTACTTTATCCATTCTAGAATTGCATCACTTCCCTCTTAGTACCATCATATTAGTTACATTTATCTTACGGACATTTTATTTGTTAGTTGCCAAATACAATAAAGAATACGGGGATTACAAATTTTTGTATAACTTTTAGTTTGATATGTTACCTATCTGAAATCACACAGAAACTGTAGCATATATCGACTGCTATTAGTCTGCTCTAATTCTATGCAATATTGGAGTAGTATTTCAAATATAATTTTTTAAATTAGTATTACCCGTGGATATGGCTATATACTGTATGGAATATTTCTTTGTAGTGATTCATGTGCATTAATTGTATATATATATATATATTTTTTTGTATGGTTTTATAGCTGTCTAAGAATTTGAAATTTCAGAAATAGGTATATCTGATTTGAATGATTTACAATGTGAGTATTTAGGGGTATAAAACATAATATTTATGGTGAATAGTTATTATGTAAGTTTATTTAGTTTAGTGTATATTTTTGTTGTTGGTGAAAGCGTGTGGGAAGAATGTGGTTAAAAAGAATTGGTGGTTGATGGAATTGATTTAGTAGGTCAAAGTATTTGAAAATCACCATGTTGGTCAAAATATTATAAAAATAGATGTAGACTCATGAGGTTCGTGACTTGTTAATTTTTCTTGCATAAATTATTCGTTGCTAATCATTCCCATGAGTTCTCATGTCTTAACATCCCCAACGATTTCCAAGTACTACGATGCAAAAAAAATTGAAAATGAAAGCAAATGTTTTTGTTGTCTAGAAGGGAAAATTTAATTACATATAAATAGTGTACCAACCAAATTACATAAACTTTTTACATCATCGTGAAATGAATCAAAGGATTTTAAGTTAGAACATACAATAGCAATTTCAGTTTTATGTCCTTCATTGTAAATAAGCTACAGATTTGCCCTAGAGAGACTATTGTGAACCTCAGTTTTTGTCCAACAATCTCCCTATACCACTATTGTTGTAGTGGATAGTAGATTTGTAGTTCATTATGTGTTAAACCATGTAAATCTTATATCTGTGATCTTGCTCAGTTTTTTTTTAAAATATATATTCCCCTGTTTATATTCATGCAAAGAAAGGAAGATATACATGTTTCCCCAACAAGCTGTATCACAGCGATGATTTGTTAGCAAAGTCTCGGTTATGGAGGATTATTCGAGAGCTATGATCAAACTTAACACTTTACTTTACTCAGAAAATATCAATTCGTGTGTCATATTTCTTACTCTTGACATTTCTGCTATTGACGCTAAAGGTTTAGATACACTTCCAGTGTTCATTTTAACATTTACTACCCATGTGAAATAAGTCACGTAATTCTATTTGTCCTTAGACAGTAATATTTGGAATAACCCTTTATTTTTAGTTTTTTGC
The DNA here is from genome assembly GCA_019097785.1 of Fraxinus excelsior. Taxonomy (NCBI): domain Eukaryota; kingdom Viridiplantae; phylum Streptophyta; class Magnoliopsida; order Lamiales; family Oleaceae; genus Fraxinus; species Fraxinus excelsior. The sequence goes on along the minus strand of CM032637.1, from coordinate 13,217,963 downwards.
TGTTAATGTCACATGACAGGATTCACCTCCTCCTCTTTGCCCCACCACAACGCCTTTTACTTCAATATGGACTATTTGTGGCTTATTATATCATTTCAGTATTCCATGAGAACTATAAACTGTTCTAAATGCAGGTTGTTCAAGCACCCTCATCTTTTAGGTTGGGGTTTGATAAGGAACGGATGATGCTGATGTTGAGAGTTTATTTGGCTTAAAATTTCTAATCTCTCTTCGCTTGTTGGCATTTGTCTATAATATATGGTGATAAACCGAGTCTTTAGGGGTCACTGCAGTACAAGGGTAGTCTATTTGGAAGGAAGGAAGGATGCTGCACTTTCTGTTGTTGATGGTTTCTTAACCAAACGTCTTATATCTGTGTCAGGCAAAACTACCATTTGTGCCATCCTTTTTGCTTTTGCCATTCGCCACTCTGATAACTCCTTAGAAGCAAGTTCTTCAGCTGACATTGAACACAACCTTTCAGGTGATAGAGAATGGTGTGATAGAGATCCTTAGAGATATTATTGAAGACTTTCCATAATCTTGATATTCACTTTATGCAGGAAAATAGAAATATTTTTGAAAGGTTTCTTGATTGGTTTTACTTATTTCTTTCCATAGTTGTCTGTTTTGAAAATTTTCCTTACTATTATTTTAGTAGCTTCCATTGTTCACTAAGGATTGCTAGTATAAGTAAGAGTAAGTTTTCGATTTTGCCAACTTGTCAGAAGAAATTTAACTGATACAGTAATGGTAAAATTGTGTAATTGTTTATCAAAAAAATGCTTGTGTTCAATATAATGGATTAGGTCTCTGATAGATTTATTTATTTTGTGAATTTCAATTTGCAATTATATCTACGATTTATACAATTGGAATTATGATTGTAATGTGAGATAATTGTTGAGTGGAATATAAATCATATACTGAAATAAACAAACTCTGGAGCTTTAAAATATTAAATATTAAATAAGTACAGATTTTGGCCTTCTGGATTAGGATTATCGAGTTCACGAAACTTCTTTAACTTCCTTGGATTTGAAAATTCCCCCACCATATCATTTTTACTGACAATCAAATGGCAGTAAGAGCCTGAATTTATACTAAAAAATGGTTACCTATTCTTTACCTGTGAAAAGATAAAAGGTTAAGAGAAACACATTTTTACTTATTTATTGCCAAAAAGATTTTTCTGAATTGTACACATTCTTGCCAAGTTTGTCTTTACAGACTTCCTATAGTTTAAAGTTTCAACTTATGTTTACAGTTAGCCTGTAGGTACTTTACTCTTAAAACCATAGTTATGTAGTACTTATTGTTTTTCATTACTTTTTTTTTTTTTGAATTTCACCATTAAAATAAACTACTCTTCATTTGTATGAATGGCAATTGAGCTCCAACATAAGTTAGTGTAATGGCAGAAGATTTGAAACTGATGAAGTGGAAAGACCTGATGAGGTCGAAGGTCAGTGCATAGTGAACAGTTGAACTTGATAGATGATGCTTGTTTCTGATCCTGGAATTGGGTTTTCCTGCTTATAAATCCTTTAGTCACTGCATGTTCTTTTAACAACCTGTATGGTCACACGACGGTTGTTGCACTCAATTTTTGTATCATGCCACTTTTTGTTGACTTTTCAACTTCTTAAGATTAGCAAGTTAGCTGGTTCATCAAGATACATTATCCAAATATTTTGTAATTAGAGCTCAAAGCAAAAGTCTCCCTGTCAGCCACCACAGGAAGCGACTTTGACTCTCCACCCTCAGTTACTTACCCTGATCCAATTCCAACTAAACTGAACATGTGTAAATGCTGAGAGTTACATATTTCTTGTTTCTCATCTCAGGCAGACAGTTTAGAAGAAGCCATAAACATAGTCAACAAAAATAAGCATTTCCTATTTCTCATCTCTCTTTTATCATCAAGTTCTCTTTCTTTGTTTTTTATTTGAATCTCACACTGTGTATCTAAATTTCCAGATACAGGAACAGTGCGGCTCATTTTACTACATCCGGTGTAGCTGCAAGGAAATTCCAAACTGAGATAGAAGCAGACCAGGTATCACACTATGTTGCTTAATATATCTCACTTAACTAAACGATATTGCAAGATTGAAAGGATAGTCTATGCTGAGCCTAAATTTTCAAATTTGCATCATTTTGTTCTTGCTACCTCTCCATGTCAAATATACTGGAACTTGTATCAATAGAATATGTTAATATTGGATCAGCTTTCAGATTAGTTAAAAGTTTGCTTCCTAGGAACAAAATTCATTGATTGTTTTCCCTATTTTTATAATTTTAGTTTTAAGTTTCTGTTACTGATGTGAAGTGGTTCTGCTCCGACCTCAGGTTGGCATCAATGTTCCAATTCCAGTTCCTTTACCCTTCTCATTTACTGGCTCCAAGTGATGACATCTAGGAACATGTGTGATATTCAAAGAAAATAGTTTTTGCATTTTTTGTTGTGGAGTTGTGTTCTTATGTCATTTTGTTTAGACACATGAATCCAAAATGCATGATGTCTCAACAATAACCAAAAATTTGTCAACGCTATTACGTAGCCAACTATACTACAACACGTGCCTTGCACATGCCCTCACTAGTATTGATGATAATACTCATCTATTATCTATAGTAAAACTCACCTCTTTTATCCAATTATACACACATTACAACCACATAGCTTGATAAACAATATTTTACATCACGTAGGCACTTTTCATTATTACTAGGTGTAAGCAACGTGCAATGCACGTTTGCATTGCACGTTGCTTAGTTTATATTTAATAGTTTTGTTTAAGAATTAATTTGTTATTAATAAAGATGTAATTTTTTTAGTTAATTAAATAATTAATGATGTGATGTTTATGTAATTGATAAATAATTAAATAAAGTGTTTCTTTCTGTCATTTCCAACCCAAAATCACAAACAGAAAACTCAAGGTATGTTAAGGGGTAATAAAATGAGTTTACTTAGACTCCACTTGATTCTCATTAATGTAAAATGAGAATGAAAAATATAGCCGTTATTGAACTACACACAAGAGATAGAAATTCAAAATTGATAGATTAATGTGATGGATAACGGTCATATTTTTCATTTTTATGGGTTTATAATGAGAAACAAACAAAGGTTTAAACTTTTTGCATGACTTAAGTCTTTATTCCTTTTTATTTTCTGTAAGTCTTCTGTGAAACAGTAGCCTGTAAGTCCAGTATTTCTCATGAATTGATTGCTGGATTTGAATGGATTAAATTGAATGTCTCCATATATTGCTTGTGCGAGAGAAAAAGATGATTATTGCGCCCATGATTAATCCAACTAAGATGATGGGCAAGCACAGCCGCCCCCAACCCCCGGCCACTACGGTTTCTTGGGGGCGTCGGCCATGAAAAGGGGGGAAGAGTTTCTCCATTAAGGTTTTTTCAGTGTTTTGAAAACTGACCTGGTCATCAACCCAGAAAATGTGAAGGGTCAGGGTCAAGGGTCAAAAAGTTCAATCGGAGTTGAATCAGATGCAATAAATACATAAAAAAATAATAAAATAATATAAAATTAATATATATTTTTTAAAATTTTCATATTAATAATTCAAAGTAAATATATTTTTACTAATTAGATTCATTATCCTACAATTAGTCTCAATACTAAAAATTAAAAATCAATATGTTAAAATAGTTTACTTTGTTAAATTAAAATAATTTAAACTTATAGAAAATGATAGTTAACATTAATATATTAATAATCAAGTGTAATTTAAGTTAAATTTGAAAATTAAATAAATGAAAGAATGAAGGTGAATATTACAATTTAATTAGTTGTTATTAAAAATCAAATTAGTCAAACATACATTTGAAAATGATTTTGATGTATATTTTATCATTTTTTGGTTATATATCACTATCCCACATTGGAAGTTTATAAAACTCTTAGAGTTAAGAGCATGTATAAAAGACACAATCCCACATTGGAAGTTTATGAAACATTTAGAGAGAAGTGCATCTATAAAATGAGTATGAGATCCATTACTTCTCCATGGGCCTCAGAATTCTAAATAAATTTTGAAGCCCATTTATGAAGTTAAAAATTTTTAAACCAAAAAAAAAAAAATTGAAAATCGGGACCGGTTTGACGGGTTTTAACCGGTTTTGAAAATAATAAAAAATCGGACATGGTTTGGCCTGATTTTGGGCCCCGTTCTCGATTTTTTCAGTCTAACCGGCCGGGCCGGGTTTGACAACATTAGATTTTTCAGTCATGAAAGATTAAAAGTTTTTTTTCGATTTTTTGGAGTTGAGGAGGCAGGGAATTCTTGTGTAAATTTGATATGTTAATGTCGTTGGCTACAATTTAAGGATTATGGTTAAATTTTAAATTTTAGTCCCTAAGGTTTTAAATAAATTCAAGTTGGACCCTAAAGTTATATGTTTTCCATTAAAACAAGAAATTCCGTTAGTTTTTCCGTTAAAACAAGAAATTCCGTTAGTTTTTCCGTTAAACCAATAAATTTCTGTTTCATACACACTTATTTAAAACAAGAAATTCCGTTAGTTTTTCCGTTAAACCAATAAATTTCTGTTTCATACACACTTATTATATAGAAGAGATATATCAAATTGAAATGAGTTTTATCTTAATGGACTCATTGAGCTTCAATTTATTATCAAATTTCATACGATTGTATCTCAAGTTTAATCGATAGTCATACTGTGATGAATCTTTCATGTCATTATTGCGTTCAGCTAAAAATCTAGTATTTTAATCTTTTAATATTTTGTGCCATACTTCAGTGCGGCACACATGCGTAATTTGTTTAGCCTTTGCGCCACGCACTCAATCTCATCTACCAAGAAACCAACTGTAGCTTTGCCTTTCACCGCACTTCAAAGTATTTCTCCGCTACCTTCTATATCCATTTTGGGTATGCCTAAATTTCATGTTTCTTCCACTTTCCTGCACATATTCTAATTTATGTCTTCTTCTTGGCACAAAACCCACTTCTTTATTGATTTCTTGTTCAATTTAGGCCCCTGAAATTAAATTCGTTTCTTTGATGTCATATCATTCTATTCTATATCAAAATCTTCTGGGTATTGGATTGTAAATATTTCCTGTAAATTATAGATCTCAAATTAACAGGGGTAAAAACTTCTCTCTTTTTTGATTAATGGGTTGTTTCTTTGTGGTAATTTAATAGGTTTTGATTGATATATATAGAGTTGGAAAGTGGTGATTTGTGGGTGTTAAAAATTAAATCGTCTGGTTTATGCTACAATAGTATGACTGAGCAGTACTGGAATGCAAGCGCAAGCGCGAGCTCGAGCTCGAGTCTGAATAGCAGTTCACATGACACAGAGGATGATCATACAATTGCTGCAATATTAGCAGAAGAAGAGAGATTACGATATGATGGCAAACTTGGCAAGAGGCTTTCTCATTTGGACTCAATCCCGGTAAATATATTATCTATACATATGCATAATCTCGTTTTCTATTTAATGAAGTTGTACATCTATCTGGAGAACATGAACATGCTTTTGTTGTCAATGACAAAAATTGAAATAATATTTTCGTATGTTTAACTGTATCTTTCAGAATTATGATTATGTAGCAATTAAGAGTTTTTCTTAGATTAACCAAAATAGTAGCAAAATGATTTGGATATCCAGCTTGTACAAATATTTTCTTAATTTTATGTATACTTACAAGATCGCTGTATTAGCAGCATACCCCTCGGGTAATTGGGGAAATACCAGATGCCAATGATGCTACCTTAGACCATGACAGGCTCGCCGAGAGGTTATATTTCATCTTCTGACCTTTGTGTGTATTCTATTTCATTTCTTGCATTACTCTTGCTAACTATTGGCCAGGAAAAAAGTTACAAAAATAACAAAAACAAAATGGTTTGGCATATTACTTCATATCAATGATAAATACACAAAGATCTATTGATAATATCAATTATATCTTCGACTCTGTGGGTTTTTTCCATGTAACTTTCTAAGCTTTGGCATGGCTTCCTAGAGTTCTTAGAACTATTACTTTCATTTGCTAGGAAAACATGATATATCTAAAATGTTTATTTCTTTGCCTTTCATATCGCCACATAAGGGTTGGGGGTTTATGGCACTTGTTTGTGGGGTGTGTGTGTGTGCAGAGGGTGAGGGCCTTAAACTTTCGATGATATATTTATGTACACATTTTTATGCACGTCTGGCTCTTGTAGTTATGAGCTAAATTCATCAACATTTTTCTGTGGACAATCTTAACATTTGTTGGGTCGTGATGGGAATGGTGATTATGAGAAGGTGATAATAAATGGCCTAATTGCTCCAAATCTTGGTAGATGAAGTTGGGGAAGGGGAATTGGCACTCCAGGACTTGTTGGTATCTTCACTGGAGCTTATTGTCAAACATTTAATTTCATTTGACCCTGTGTTACCTAGAGTGAGTATTGTTTCACAAATACTGATGATAACGATTCATGAGGAATTGCAATCCACTGGGGTGGGTTTCTTCAAATTCCCTATGTAGTTTTCTGATTTGAAGAAAATGAGCGAAATGAAGTTTTCTGATTTGGTGGAAATGAATTTGTAAGAAGAAATGGAATTTTTTGAACATTAGAAGTAAAAATGACTTTACGGGGGAGTAATTGAACAAGAAAATGAAAATCAAATGTCAAGTATGAGATTTATAGTTGTGAATTTCCAAGTTGCCAGAGTTGTTGATCTGGATCACAAATTATATGTAATGTGTTAGAGCAACCTAGATCAAGATCGTGGAGGTCATTAAAATCTGGTAACTCTGGTTTGCCTTCTTTTACTGTTACCTTGACATATCCAATGCCCTGCTGCAGTGCTGCTGGTCTTTGTCAAGTGCTCTGTAGTATTATTGCCTGCTTATAATGTTCTTACAACTCTAATTGATGCAGTATATCGATTTTAAGTTTGCATTGATGGAATTTTTATGTTCCTGTTTGGCTGCTCCAATTTTTTGAGCAAATACTTGTTTTTATTGCTTGCCAGAAAGGCCTTCCTCAATATTGCTACTTATTTAGGTTGACAACATACAAATTAGCTGAACTGCAAATTGAGGGAGATGGAAATTGCCAGGTTGGTCCCTCTAAACCAGTCCGTCTTTCATTGTTAGATTTGCCTGAGGCCATGTCCCTTTCTCTTTGTCGTTCTCGTTACTGGAGAATGAGGCTAAATAAATTAAATATTTTATTTTATTATGTAATTATGGGACTATCTTGAAATGCTTATGTCATGATTTGGGACCTTTATGCAGACAAGGTCATACTATGGTTTTTTATCCTCTGATGAATGGCAATTGATTTATATATGGGTTCAATAACCTTGATTCATCTGCATCAATTTTCTTGGTGTACTCATACTAGTTGCTTGACTTGCTGGACAGTTCCGAGCCCTTGCAGATCAGTTGCTTCAGCATCAGGATTATCACCAGTATGTAAGAAAGCACGTTGTCAAACAGGTGTAGTTCAGATAACTTTTTCTTGTGAATATTTTTCCCATCTAAATCCCTGTACCACTATTGATTACAACATAAAAACTCCGTTTTAATTTTTATGTGGTGTTTTTTTCAAAAAATAATGCTTCCTCGAGTATTATATAGATATACTGATGCTCTTGTTCACAGTTTTTTAGTTTGATTTGGTCAATGATCCTATATTCTTATCCTTTACAACTTATTGTGAAATGTGTAGTTTTTGGGTAATAGCATGTTTATTGGGAATATTTCATTATGTGTTTTTACGTTTGTGATTTTGTGGCCATGACTGTTAATTTGGTGTTTTCATATGATATATTTATTAAGTGTCTCATCTAAAATCTTGAGAAGTTAGAGATGAGCCACTTGTGTTCATATAAATCTCGTCTTCAACATGCCTCACATTGAGGAATGACATATTTATTGAGCGTCTCATCTAAAAGCTTAAGATGTTAGAGATGGGCCACTTGTGTTCATATAAATCTCATCTTCAACATGCCTCAGAGGAATGACAGGGCTATTTCAATAGAAGCATCTAAAATGGGTAAATGAACTCGATCCATTTGAAATCTGACACGTCTCCATTCTTTTTCATAAGACATTTAATTGACCCTGCTAACTTGTAATAAAATTAATAGCATTTTTCATTAGATTAATCCTTTTCATTTTCTTGTGGGTGTGTGTTATTGCATTATTGATCTTTTTATTGTAGAACTTTTTCCTCTAAATTTTTCTTGGATTTAATAACTTTTAGCTATGATTGGACAAGATGTGTATAATCAGTGAAGTAATTACATTATGCATCTTTTCAAAGTAATTTTTTATTTTATATCATTGTTTCTGATTTATTTTCAGCTAAAAAGCCATAGAAATTTATATGAAGGTTATGTTCCTATGAAGTACAAAAGCTATGTGAAGAAGATGAAAAGGTCAATATTTGGGCTATCAGCAATTTTTCTCCTCTTACCATAATGTCTATGACTATCAAATTATTTTCTAATGACATGTTCTTATTTTCGCATCAGGTTGGGGGAGTGGGGAGATCATGTCACTCTACAAGCAGCTGCAGACCGAGTAAGTTGAATTTTATCGTAAATGACTTTTGTAGTCTAAGCCATATGTTTCTATTTTGCCATATTTTTCTGTTGCGTTTTTTTGATAGTTTGGAAACTATTAGGGGAATATCCTATAAAGTAAAGATGTAAGTAAGCCAAGAAAAAACTTGGCCATTAATTTTTTTTATTGATTTCTTATAATTTTTAACTATATCAAGCTTGGTTTGTTTTCAATCCATTCAAAGAGGCAAGCTTTAGTAGCTCTTTGTTCTCTTCTTTACAATTTATCGAGTCGAACTAAATAACTTTGCAAAACCTTACTGTTTTGAGCTGGATTTGATTATTTCAAAAATCAACCTTAAATTAGCTTTCATTGAACCTGTGATCAGCAGGCTATATCTTCATTAGTTTTGCATCTCAACCGATGGCATAAATTTTTCAGGAATGATAGAAACAAAAAAGAAATAGACATGCAGGTTTTCCGTGAAGTTTCTAGCATGCTTCTTGAGTATTGTGTTGATTTGTTGCAATAATCACACCACAATCTATTTCTCCTATCATCTCCCCTGTTAAAAGCATTTTGTCCATCGACAAATGCATCATGGTAGAAATCAAGGTTAATTTTTTGATGTATTAACTTGTTATCTCCTCATCATAACACTTCCCATGCTCTCTTCCCTTTTAACATATGCAAACACTTTGTGAAGAGAAGGGAGAAATTCTTTGCCAAGTATTATCCTCCTAATTTCATCTAATCCTGAATTGAGTCCTACAAGGAATTCAAATGCCTTCCTTTTCAAGCATCTCTTCAAATCAGCACATTTGGTGGCGCACACTGTCTGGAGTCATGATATTGGCCAGTTCCTTTTATAAGCGAAGGGCACACACAAATAAATCAACTACTCACTGTAACATGTACACTACAAGGGTATCAACATGCTTTCTCTTACAATTTTTTTTCAAAAACTCTTATAATTGTTTTCAAAAACAAACCTAAGACTCCTATTGATACTAGTAGTAGGAGCATTCTATTTAGTATGCATACATGACTTATGGATTAGTACATTCAAAATGTATACATTCATTCTGGACTAATACGTTTGATATGTAAGATGAATACGATAGACTTGTAATTCAATTTGAAGATTGCTTGTGTTTTTTACCTATCAAAAAAAAAAAAAAAAGATTGCTTGTGTTTTAGCCCCAAATATTTGAGTTTTCCTCATCTGAGTAGATATCAAAATCTGCATCCATCTTTCTTTTCTGATAAGAAGAGATATGTCCGGTCAATATTAGGTTCAATAGAGCTGAATAGTCCTGCCATAACTCTGGAATTCTTGGTTCCATGTCTTAAAATCCAACTCATCCCCAGTTTTGGGCGCTTTTATGAAACCAGTAAGATAATCAAACTTCCCTTTTCCATGAAGAAACTTCTTCATGTGGATTGAGATCATTCTACCCATCTAACTTATGAGTTCTGATATGAAGCTGTTGGGTTTTATGAACAGCTTGGAGAATTAACTCTAACATAAACAGCTTGGAGAATTAACTCTAAGGTCATTCATATTTGTTCTTGGATTCTCCCTTTTACTCCGGGCATCATCACTCAGGATCTTTTGAAGAAAATTTAAGAGCTTTAGGATTGGAATGTGCTATGAAGGCATGAGGAGACCGTGAACTTTTTTATATATTGAATGAGAAAACAGACATAATATATGCAGTGTAACTCAGGGTTAGTTATAGTCGTATCTAAAATATGTTACAACTTCTCCTATTTTAAATTGGATACTGAAACATAAAAGCATAACTAATCATGAGAGGTTTTATCCTAACTAATCTTCCTAGAGAAAAACCCGTAAAATTCCTAAATGTCTTTGAAACAACATTATTTAGTTGAAAGAAAAGGCAACAAGATAAGCATATTTTGCAAATCAAAGACCGCAAGAGTAACACAACATTTGTGATTTGTCAAGGCAACCTATTTCTACTGCAAGGCGGAAAGCAAAACAATCTCTTATTTGACTACGAATACTCGAGAACTTTTGATGACAGAATTCCTCATAGGTCAATGGCAAAATGGAATATTCTCTATTTGTAACATTCTCTTTTCTAAAATGTAAAACTCAGAAGCATTTTATTCCATTTTAATGTAAAAACAGATGCATAATTATATTGCTAATTTCTATAGAATGCATGATCCACTCTACTAGCTAATAATTTAATTTGCCTTCTAAAGTAACAACAGGAGACCTGCTGCCTGCGTGGTGGATCGCTCATTTTCTCCCTTCTTTTAAGTCTTTTGGGATGATATTGACATCTAGAAATTTTGTGTGTTTAATATTAGTGATTAAACCCAGTCTGGTGAGGACAAGTGATTTTGAAACCTAAGGCCCATCAATTCAGATTGTTATTACCATTTTCACTAACCTGATTGGGGCTTGACCCTTTTCAAACAAAAGCATTTTACTGCATCAGATTTTCTTATTTTATGATAATACATTTTTCATTCTCTATCCTTTATCTTAATGTGATACTTGATTTCCTTTAGCTAGCCAATATTATAACTTTCTTTAATGATGAAGATCAGTTCTTCATTTGATATCTAAAACTCTCGTGCCAATGGTTTGAGATGGACATGGTGACCCTTGTTTTCTATAATGTTCTTGCATCTTCCATGACAGTTTACATACATGATTTGCCTGTTTTATCTATTATGGTGACCACCCATGTTGCTACTATGTTCTTGCATCTTTCATGATTGTTTAAATGCATGATTTTCTATTTTGGTCTCTTACCATTGTTATATGTAAATAAATGATTCATAAGAGTGACGCCTCTCAGTAGAACATGTTAGAACAGGATGTGTAAAATCAAAACTAACATGGCTAATTGTGGTTTATAAGGATATATTTGCTTTGGATCTCTCTAAAGGTCTGGTATCAGATAACTTGAGATAGATAAAATCTTTTTATGACATAAGGTTGTCTGTCGGAGAACCTTTGAGAAATTGTTTGTTATTCATATTTCTAGAGTTGGAAAGGTATTGGTCAATTCCCAAAGATTAATGACATTTCCTAGCGATATCGACTCAACTCTATGCTCTCAACGGAATTGTGCACTTTTTTGTATCTCCTACTTTATTGGCACTCTACTAATTCCTTGAAACTTGCTGTAGTTTGAAGCAAAAATCTGTTTAATCACCTCTTTCCGAGACACCTGCTATATTGAAATCCTTCCCAGGGACAAAAGTCCCTCAAGAGGTACACATAATATACTGTTTAATCTTGCTTTACATTAATGACTCTTTCTCCTTCAATATATATCAGTTTTCACTGATATTTTTGCTTATCTTGGGTGTTATGACGTGAAGAGTTATGGCTGAGCTTTTGGAGTGAAATCCATTATAACTCATTGTATCAAATCGGAGGTGACATATTTCATTATCAGATTTTTTTTTTTTCTTTTTTTTTGCATGCCTTGTTTAAGTTTCTGGATGGACAGGACGGCTAATACTTGTTTCGCCGGATATTTTGACAGAGGTTCCTGCAAGAAGACACAGGAAGAAGCATTGGCTTTTCTAAAGCAGATTTATTAGTTTTCTTAAATATATTTTATCCTGTAAATCCTTTTTTTTAACATTGGATTATTTCTATTCTTCATTTACTCTTTTATAGCTTACACTCTACTGGGCACAAAGATTACTCTTTGAAATGTGTACAACAGATTACCTTTTGATGTAACAACATGCTTGTCATGCCCCTTTTATTGTTTGAATGAAAACCAGCGTGTTTTGAATAACGTTATTTATTATTATAATGATTGATCATCATCCTAACAAGTGTTATCAGTTGATAGGTTCAATTAAATATAGATTTAAAACTTTTATTATTGGACTTGTCATACTAAACATGATGATCATCATGCAAGAGGGTTTTGTTTTTAGAACATATGGTAATCTTCACACGTTTTATCAAATACATTGTCATCTGGTCTCTTTTATTCTAAAAAGCTTTCAAAGTAAGCTAGAGCTTCCTTTATTACCTTAGTTCACTAATTCAATTCAAAGATTGTTTTTAATTAACTATAGTTAAATTTGATATCTTTAGATAATTGGAGCCAAAAAAAAATTTAAAGTTACCATTTTGCCACTTCTCAAAATTTGTTGTCGGATAGTTCATATTCGTTTATAATTAATTTTTAAAATTTAGCATCTGTTTGGTACATATTAAAATTTTCATTTTCATTCTTCTACTTATTTTCAACTACATTCTTCAATAAAATAATATTTTTTATCACATCAATAATTTTTCATTTTTCTTCAATCATCAATCTACTATTCCAGAATACATTCTCCAAAATAATATAGCTCAAACACACTATGTAATCATCATTGTTCTAAAAAGCTGCTCATGAATCGGGTGCAAAACTTCTCGCTTAATGTTTTTTTCGCTTTTTTTATGCCTTTTTTTTTTCGTGCATATGCGCTCTTTTACGTTTTTAACGTTTTTTTTTAATTATTAAGGGCGTGTTCGGTAGAGATTAAAATCAGATTAAAATTGAAAATTGTTGACTTTTATTATATGAGTAGGACCCAATAACGACTATATTTTCAATTTTAATTTGATTTTGAGTTGTACCAAACAAACTCTAAATAAATCTTAAATTTATTTAAAAATTTAAAATAATATTAAAATAAGAAAATGTTTTTACTACTAAGATGAAGTTTGGCCTCTCGCAGCTTTCACTTTTTTAAAACACTGATAATTAGTTTTTTAAAATTATAATAACACATAAATTCACTTACGATTGTTTAAGAATCAAAAGTTGAACTCTAAAACGAGTCCCAAACAAGGCATTGGCTATTCCCTATAACCCTTTTCGTCTATTTTGCTGAGGCAGGGTAAGAACTTGGAAGAGGCACAAGTCATGTTTAAATTACTGACGGAAAAGAGAATGTAGTTTGTTTCCTCTTTCTTGAGATGATGTTCAACATAGTCTCGAGCTTCTTGACCATGGTAATCCAGTTCAAGCCATGTGCCCAAAAAAAGCCCTATAGAGATGGGTGGTGTGCAATACCTGCAAATGGAGATTAAATGTTTAGGACGACGAAACTGTATAATGAGAAAATGGAGTGGATTTTTTTACTTCCGATTCGAACTTGATCAATGGATACGGGAAAGACTCAACAAGAAAACTTAAGAACACATACAAGATTCGTCACTACAAGAAGGATAATGGTAACTCCACTATCACTTCTATACATCTGCGCTTTCTCAACGCATTTCTTTAGACAAAGACTCCGACAAAGAATAAGAAACGTTTACTTGTCTTTCCCTTCTATCCATTGATAGAACAAAAAAAAATAGAAACTCGTTCATTCTTTTTCTCGTGAATAAAAATGAATTCCATGAGATGAGAAATGAAAAGTATTAGTCTCATACGAAATTTGTGAATAAGTGATTGTGTGATAATGAGCAAGGAATACCCCCTAAACAAACTTTTTTTTACAAAATGTTAAATCATTTCAATTAAATGTTTTTAATCCTTTTATTCGTGAGGATGGATGAGAAGAAACCCTCCCGTTCGATTATGTAATAGAGATGGAATTGTGAAATAACGGCCAGGACCGTTTCTAGAGTGGAGCTCATGTCTCCTCCCTTAGAGAACCGACCAATCCACTTCGTTCCACGATCAAAATAAAAATAAGATTAATTTTAGAAAACTTTTGCTATATTTATTTCTTTTTTTGGACAAAATATATTCCCTTTTTTTCTTCATCCTTTTGCATTGGAAGAACAAAGCGTTAATTCAATTTATCAATTACAATTTGTTGGACTTAAATTACGGTTACTATAATTTTCTCGATTCACTGTAACCCTACTTTACCAAACTACGAATCACCCAATATAATAGTATCGACGATCATTAAATTTCAACATTGTAGAAAGAGTCTTTAAATGTGAATGACACGGGTAAGAAGACCATCCCATCGTACATAAATTAACTTATTTTATATATTTATATTTTCTACCGTGCATTTATTTATTAATTCAGACCAGTTTATATTATAAGAATGCATCTTTTGTCAAGAGTATTTTATTTGAAAATGGCATTTGTATGTCATTTCATCGTGTCTGACAATTCTTCCATTGTTACTTGTCTTTGAATTTTAATGGTCGAAGAATAAGCAATCATCTATATTTCAAAATTTAATTTATTATAATTATTTTTAAGAAAAGTTCAAATGCCATGATTTTGAATTAGAATAGAGATTTAAGATTGCGATGTCCATCTCTGTTTTAGTTTTTTGTAAAATCTCAATGATAAATGAGTCAAAAATTACTTGAAGGACCAACTTATAATTCCACACAAACTTTAGTGACCATATGTTAAATTGACTCAATAATCCCACCCTATTCTATCCTGCTCTCTCAAATCTCACTTTTGGCTTAGGGCTTGTTTGGTAAAGATTTTTGGAGAAGTGAAAATTATAAAATTGTGAAAAATTATTTTAGGATGTATACAGTCAAAGCTTATATAAAACAAAACCCATCCATCTCTCACCTCTCCACCGCTATCACTCGCTGCCACCACCACACCACACAAACAACCGCACACAGATTCCCTCATATACATACAGACGCAGAAACTAGACCTCACGCACAGAAGTACAGATAGGCGACCTCTTTGTGTGGTTATTTCTGGCTGCTTCAAAACCCCTGTACAAAATATCAAGGTTCCTTTATTGAATCTTTAATTTTTTTAGGTTTTCGTTTTTACAGGTAGATTCGTAATTATGGAGGGATCCGAAGGAAAAGATTTCAAGGACTTCACCGACGCCGCCTCCAGCAGCTCCATAACTACTGGTTCGCAGCTCCATTTTTATCTTTTACTCCAATTTTTTTTTTTCTATTTTCTTTGTCTATCTGCTTTGATATCTTTCTCGCTTTTAATCTGCAAAAACTTTATGGGTATTTTTATTCCTGTTTTGTGTTTCTTGATTAATTCTACATGATAAAGGAGATCAAGTGTTACAATGGTAAACCTAATTATTTGGGCTTTGACTGTGGGATGCAGATAGCACGCTATTTGATGCATCACAGTACATGTTTTTCGGGAAAGATATAGCGGATGAAGTAGAATTAGGGGGTTTGGAAGATGAAGAAGTTGGGGTTCCGGTGATTGGGGGCAGATTTGGTGGCGGAGATGATGAGCTGCACGAGTATCATTTGTTTGACAAAGACGAGGTAATAATAAATCCAGTCTTGATATGCTCTATCTTGAATACCTTGCATATGAATTTTAGAAGTTTCAGTAATGTATTTCCTTTGTAAAATTTTCTGGGTTCATGTATATATCTAAAATTAATACAAAGTTACAGGTACTGGATGTTTTGACTAACAAATCTCTGAAATGAGCAGAGAATAGTTTCTGTTTAAAAGTTCTTGCTGTTTATATGATAGTTGTGTGCTTGCATCAATGAAGTTCCAACAATATGTACTGTATAGTATATATTAGGCTTTTGTTTTTCAAAAACTCATTTTTTCAAACACACATTCTCCCATAAAATAAATATTACATGTAAATTGAAAACTTTTCCTTATTTTTTAAACACATATTCTCCTAAAAAATCGCTATTCAAAAACTCATTTTCCTCAAAATTTTCATTAAAATGGAGCCCAAACAAAAACTAGATTATATTTTTATTTATGCTTATGTCTTGGGGAAAAGTACCTAAAGTTCTGATTCAAGTTCTTTTTTATACGTTGTAAAATTCAAGCATGTGTCATCTTTTTTGTTTTTCGTATTTTCTTCATTCTAAAGTATCTTTAAACATTGCTCTGGCGAGATTGTTATTTCCTCTGAACTGTGGGCTTCTTATTTTCCTCTGAATTCTTATTAATTGAACATTTTTGGCGATCTTAATCTTTTTGCATTTGCACATACTGTGTCTGTACCTTGTCCCAATGTCTTGATAGATTTTTTCAATCCATCTGTAATGTTCAAGTTTCTTTTAAGAGCTAGTAGGTAATGAGTGCTTGGCTGCTGAATTGATGTTTTTCCTTATTTGTCAGGGATCAGGTTTAGGATCGTTATCTGATATGGATGATTTGGCTACTACATTTGCAAAGGTCAGTTGTCTTCAAACTTGTAATGCTGGTCATAATTTTCAGTTTCTGGTGGTAGATTTTCTTATTATTCAAATCATTTTTTCCTGTTTTTGTAATTTTTATGAAAATCTTGTTTAGGATATACTTTTGTTTTCGGGGGTTCCTGGTAATAATGATATTTCCAGCATATCAAGTTCCAATGGCCCTGACAGACCATAGCTCTTCTTTGCTGCCTCACATTAATTTATTCTGATAGGCTTTGTAAATAGGAGTTTGACCATAGGAACAGAAGGTACTATCTTAATGTCATTTTCTGGATAATAGTTTTGACCAGCTTATTGAAATGGGTTGAAGTCTGATAGGCTTTAAAGGAGATGAGGAAAATGACACCAAACCACTGGAGAACTGACACTTCCGGCGGTGTTCCACTGATTTTCTACCGCCAGATATGTCTCTGAGTGTCGCTGACACGCCGTGAATGCTTGCAGATAATAGGAGAAAAAGATAAATAGCCTAGCCTGTTGTCATCTTCCTTTTCCAATAGCTAAATAGCAAGCCTGTTAGATCATGACTGCCACCACCGGTGGGTGTCTGCAGTGTTGGGCTGTTTTCATTTTATCTTTTCGAATGACGCTAATGGCAAAAGAAACCCTAGTTAAAGAACCAAACCGATTTTTCTGATTCTATAGTAATACACTCTCTCTCATAGTAAACGTGTACTTAATTAGAACCTTACTTGCCTGAATTAAATGACAAGCAACATGTTTTATTTATTTTTTAGAAGAGAAAGATACGCCTTATTAAATATCAATTAATTGGGAGGGAACAAACTGATTTAGCCTTTTTTTTCTTGAAAGGAAGTAACTTTCCTTGGGATTAAAGAAATTATCGTTACATCCCCTAAAGAAATTATCATTATATCCCCAAGGCATAGAAGCAATCACCCCTTTTATATTCAGCAACATGTCTTATTGGTACTTTTCAAAAATTCACCTGACACGTGTAAATCTTTGAGAGCTGAAATGCCATCTGAAATACTGTTGCTGCTGTCATACCTGTACATTGTTTGGCAAAATAAAATTTTGACACATTTTTCCTCTTCTTTTCAACCACATATTCTCCAATAAAATAATATTACACGTAAATCGAAAACTTTTCCTTCTTTTTTCAACCATAGATTCTCCAAAAAAAAAAAAAAAAACTATTCCAAAAATTAAAATCTCAAATAATGGGGGCCAAACGAGGGCTTGGATAGTGTAGATTTTGCATAGGACTTTAAGGTATCTGACAACTGTTTGTCTTTGATTCTGTACATTTAATTGGTATTTTATATCCTCACGTATAACAATGGTGAGTTATCATTATTGTATTTTTTATAGAAATAGTTGACATTTCCTACTTACTCAATTGCTTTTGAGTCTTGAATATGAAAATTGATACTCTCTAGTACAAGAATAAAAACAAAATAGAATATTGTGGAGTCCTTTGATCCTAATTGATTCTCACCTTCAAAAGATGCAAATCTGTAGAATAAAATATTATTTTACTATTACTTACTGGAAATACTATTATATTTATGGTACTATAGGTATCATCATTCTGTTAAAATAAACAGAACTTCCACTCCTTAGCAACCAGAAAAGGGGGACATCACTAGTATAGTATAGAAACTCCTACTTCAGCTAGAAGGTAATAAAACTAGTTAGCTCATGAAACAATCCTTATTGGAGGATGTCCCCAAATTTGAAGAGAAATCATCAGTGTTAAGTAATTTGGAAGCAACTGATATTAACTTGGAAGCAAGTTATCTTACAATAATAAATTTCCCAGTTTATATTTTCTTCTTAAGCATTTAATTGCCTACACTTTAAACTAAGGAATTTTTTTAAATTTCTCTAAATTTACAAAATTTGAAACGTGACTGGTTACAGAAAAGGAAAAGAGTTTCATATTGTAATGCTGCTATATTCTGTTTTTCATTTTTGCAGTTAAACAAAGCTGTATCTGGACCAAGGCATCCTGGAGTTATTGGTGATCGAGGATCTGGATCTTTTTCGAGGGAAAGTGCGTTCTAATATTTGTCTATAATTGAAGAATCAAACTTTTGTTATATTAGATATTGCATATGTTTGTTTTCATCCCCATTTCCTTACTCCGAAACTTGCAGGTTCCACTGGCTTGCTCTATGAACCACTTTAACTCTTTCCTTGTTAATAACCATGTCTGTTGCTTTTTCTTGCTTATACCGAATTATGTATCATGTTCCATAATTCTTTCACCTTCCCTTCCACCCATTTCACCTCTTCTATGTAAGTCACATTATCTTTCATCCCCATCACATCTACCAGTTCTATTATTTTCTTTCTAGTGTCACTATGTTCCAAGTTGATATCTTATTCAAGTATCCTATACTAACTTCTTTACCTTATCCCGTCCATCAGAGGACAGAGGGTAGGACACTTTTCTTATTTTCAACACTCTCAAGCACCAAAGTGATATGTCATTTTTTGGTTTGCCTAGGATCAACCATTGGATTGATTTAGAGGAACTTTGATCTCATAAATGAGACTAGAGTATGGGTGGAAATTATAAAAGCAAAAGAATTAATTAGAATGTTAAACCAAAATAGCAGATCTTAAAATAGTTGAAGAGGGACATGGGGGGTAAGAAATATGGCCTCTGTAAAAGATTATCATGGTCAGGTTCAGCACCGACTTGAAATATGGAATTTACATCAACAAAAACATGATCATTAATGGCAAATAGATGAAGGTGTACCTGTTTGTTTCTTTCCTTCATTAAAAAAAAAAAAAAAAGCAGAATCATGAATGCTAGATTGATAGTCTTAAAACAGATTTTAGTACTTCTAATTTATTTCTCTTCCCTTCTATTGATTTTCTAAGGATGCTTTATTGGGTTTATTAGTCAAGAAATATGAAGTATCAAACCTTCTGATTCCCAATATGCTGTTTCTTTTTTAAGTGCATACATGCCTGCAGTAACTGCTTGTCTATCAAAATTGGTTTTTAAGTGACTCTCTGGGCAATGTCTTTGACCTCATTTTATTTTTTGATTGTTTCTCTGTTTAACGCAATGTTATTTCAGGTTCATCAGCTGCTGAATGCGCACAAGAGCCAGATTTTCCTTTTCCTGATTGGCTTGACCATCACATGTCTGACTCAGAATGTTACCAAGAAAGTAAGAGGTGGTCATCACAACCACATCTCTCTTCATTGCAACTTCCAGAATCAAAACCACTATATAGAACTTCTTCATACCCCGAGCAGCCTCAGCAACTGCAACACTTTTCTAGTGAGCCTATTTTTGTTCCCAAGTCATCTTTCACTTCCTTCCCTCCACCAGGATCTCAACAAGCTTCTCTGAATAATTCGAATTATCTTAATATTTCATCTCTCTCTGGTGGACATCAGTCACCATTCTCTGTGTCAAACAACTCTGCATTATCTAATTCTGCTCTGCATTTTCCCGGAACGAGCCGCGGGCTTCAATACAATACAAACATATCGCAACTGGCCTCAACAAATATCACTCATAATCCACGCCTGCAAAACTTCTGGACAAGCCATGCTGGTCTCCTCCACGGGAATCATTCTCTCCTCTTGAACAATGTTTTTCAGCATCAATATCAAAACGGGTCATTATCACCTCAGCTACTTTCCCCACGGCAACATCGACTTCATCTTCAAGCTCAACCAGCTTTATCTCATTTTTCACCACTGAGATCTCAACAATTTAACTCCTTTCCTTCACCATCACATTTGAGTAAATATGATAAGAGAGAGTCAAAACCCAAATCAGCCAAAGGCAAACACAGCGTGCGATTCTCCAATCATGGATCTGATTCTAGTAGTCAGTTGACTGATTGTAGTTTCCCACAATTCAGATCCAAGTACATGACAACTGAAGAGATAGAGAGTATTATTAAAATTCAGCAAGCCACAAACCATGGTAATGACCCGTACATAAATGATTATTACCACCAAGCTCGTCTTGCAAAGAAATCGGCGGAAATGAGGTCAAAATATCGTTTCTGCCCATCCCACCAGAGGGACCAATCTTCCCGATCCCGTAATAGTACAGAATCACAGCCACATCTCCATGTTGATTCTCTTGGGAGAGTTTGTTTTTCTTCTATACGTAGACCCTGCCCTCTTCTTGAAGTCGACCCCCCTCCCTCTGCTTGTGGTGATTGTGGTGCCGAACCAAAAATATCTGAAAAGCCTCTGGAGAAGGAACCCATGTTTGCTGCTAGAGTAACAATTGAGGATGGTCTTTGTCTTCTTTTGGATGTAGATGACGTTGACCGCCTTCTACAATTTAGTCATCCCCAAGATGGTGGCAGTCAGCTTAGGCGGAAGCGGCAGATTTTATTAGAAGGGTTAGCAGCCTCTCTTCAGCTTGTTGACCCACTTGGAAAAAGTGGCAAATCTGCTGGGCTGGCTGCCAAGGATGATATTGTGTTTCTACGCATCGTCTCTCATTCCAAAGGTCGGAAACTGATTTCAAGGTTCCTTCAGCTCATTTTACCTGGGAGTGAGCTTGTCCGAATAGTCTGCATGGCCATCTTTCGTCATTTAAGATTTTTGTTTGGGGGCCATCCTTCTGATCAAAGTGCAGCTGAGACTATTAATAATCTTGCCAAGACAGTCTCTAGTTGTGTCACTGGCATGGATCTTAATTCACTTAGTGCTTGTCTTGCTGCGTTAGTTTGTTCATCAGAACAGCCACCTCTCCGACCACTTGGGAGCCCTGCTGGAGATGGTGCTTCAGTCGTCGTGAAATCTGTTTTAGAACGAGCAACTCACTTGTTAAGAGATCCTAAAGCTGCCAGCAATTTTAATATTCCCAATCTTGGCCTTTGGCAGGCTTCTTTTGATGCCTTCTTTGGTCTGCTGACAAAGTATTGTGCAAGTAAATATGACAGTATAATGCAGTCAATATTTACTCAAGGCCAGCCGAACACAGAGGTAATTGGTTCAGAGGCTGCAAGAGCTGTAAGCAAGGAAATGCCAGTGGAACTTCTTCGTGCTAGTCTTCCCCACACTGATGAGTGTCAGAGGAAGTTATTGAATTTTGCTCAGCGGGCAATGCCTGTTACTGGATTTAATGCTCATGGTGGAAGCAGTGGCCAAATAAATCCTGAATCAGTGCGAGGTTAGCTGAGATTGCGAGGAAGATTCTGTTCAAACTTTGATGTAACATGCTTTGATTGAAGGCCATTTAGTTTGGATGCTTCCTGTTGGTGTCAAGGACAGGGTATGCTCATATACCATAAGGCTTCATTTTATTGCCTATGGTTCCCCCCCCCCCCCCCCCCCCCCCCACCAAAAAAAAAATAAAATAAAATAAAAAATCTCTCTCTACTGGTGTGGAAGTGGTTAGATTCTGCTAACTTTGATGAACATTCTAGCTTTGTATGACTCTGTTATGTTAAAAGCTCTTGAAGGGACGTGGAGACCTACACTCGCTCATCTGGAGAGCTATGTTTTTTATGCTCTTGTGTAAGCTCTGGACAGAACTTTTAAGGGTAAGTGTTATATATGTGTAGGTAATAGGTTGCTGACATATGGTGGATTCCCACCTTTTTCAATTGGCTTCCCGTTTCTAAAGAAACATGCTAGTTGAGGAGGAGTCAGTTGTGCAACTCCAAATGTTTAGTTGAAAAGTTGTAATATTTTCTTATTTACTGCTTTGTTGAATATTTTCTCTCATACTAGGCCCATTGTTACAGGATATTTAAATGTCTTAATATTTCTACCTTCTTCTTTGCATCTCTCTCTCTCTCTTTCAGCCTGTCTGTACAATAGACGGGCCCTTGCCTCAGAACAGTTTCTGTTCTGACTGTTCTGAGGTTCTTGTCGTTTATACAACAGTTGCATCGATGGAGTTGCAAGATCGTGTAGCATATATTAAAATCTCTTCTAGCTTTGCACCTACTAGATCTATGCTTGGAATACGTTTTAAAATGTTTCATTTTGTTACTTTTCTGGTATGTATGCACTGATGTAATATAAAATTCTAACAAAGTGATCCAAAGGATTGCACTGTGCGTCTGTGAGAATGGTGGGGGTCCTTTATGAGTGTTCTTGATGGTATTTAAGTTATAAACTAATTAAAGTTATGGGCGAAAATAGTACTGATAGTCGCTAAAATGGAGTCCAAACGAGACTTGAATTTTAGAGAATATCAATAATGGGCCTTTCACCAAATCTAGGGTGTAGGTTGACCTGCTCTACCCCCATTAGGGCCAAATACTTGGGGCCAAATCATCAAGGTCGTAGGACTGTTTGGCTCAATTGTCATTGTCTCACGGGACTACGACATAGACTTATTGGAAGTAGAGTAAATTAATTTATAAATTGAGAAAGGACTACTTGGTTAGAAGGAAAAGACAATTTTGATCGTAGCCATCGTTGGCTTATTCTCCCCTACCAAACCTCAAAGACTGCAAGAACCAATAGAAACAAGAAAATATTTGACTTTCAAAAATTGGAAAATAATAATTATTATATTAATTTAATAATTGTAGTAAGGTGTAAGAAGTTGACACAAACAGCATTTTTCCACGTTATCAGTCGGCTATGTTAGGTTAGGTACAATTAACACATACAGCAAAAAATAAAACTAAAGAAAATAATTTCTTATATATATATAGAGGGATAACACGCCATGCATGAACACACCGGGAAGGTCTAGTCGTCCAGTGTGTCCATGCATGGGATAAACCCCACAAATTTGAGAAATTTTTATGTATGATATTTAATTAAATTTTTAATATTTTGTTTGAAATTTTTTTCGATAGTTACATTGGGTCCCAAATGAGGTAGGCTAACTTAAGCATCGAAGGCAACATTTTTTCAAGTATTAGAAGCGTCGACCATATTCAACCTTGTGTCAAACAGTTAACCGACCTCAACTTATCCATGTATAATTTTAGGTAGTATCACAACGAACCTACATTCACATATCAACATGTTCGATAGACTAATTAAAAAATATTAAATAAATTACATGACAAAATTTATTATTTGTCTTATTTTGTCTTGTCGAATTCGACATACTCAAAAATAATTTGCAATATTTTATTGTGTTATAATGAAATAAGTTTTTTGTAATTTTTAATATTTTCATAAATTTTGGACTTATTTTTATTTTTCAAAAAGTTAGAAGTAAGATTGCAATTTATTCTTTATTTTTTGTTTTATTTATATATGAGGGTATAATAGTCATTTCGTGTTAAAAATTGGGAAAAAATGACGTTTTGCACCAAAAATGTGAAAGGTAGGGACGTCCTGCATCAAAAAAATCAAACCTATGGACGTTTTCCACAAAATCCGTCAAATGTAGGGATATTTTGCGCCAATTACCCTTTTTTAGTATTGTATCTTCTAGTCAACGTAATTAGGCTATCCAAATTACATAGCTAGCGTAGTTAGGATAGATCTCTAATTCTCATAAATAAAAGAAACGAAAAAGAGAAAATAAATTATATTTCAAGAAATGCTTTGTTTGTAATATTTTCAAAATTCAAATAGACCGCAACCCCTTTACTCTATTATTAAATTTTTGTATGTATAATGTTTGAACTTAAGCCACTGTTTCGTTTGACTAAAAATCATATATTTTTAGTTAATTTTGATAAAAGCTAATGAAATATGCGATTAAAAAATTGATAAAAGATGTTAATCCTATGAAATTTATGGTTAAAATTTATCGTTGACTTAGCCACTGATTAAGTTTCATTATCAGAAAATTCATTTTTTTTTTCTAAAAATCATTTTCAATTACATATTCTTCCAATAAAATAATTTTACACATGAATCCAAAAATTTTTATTACTTTTTAACCACATATTATCTGAAGTTTCATTATCTGAAAATTCATTTTTTTTCTCAAAATCATTTACAATCACACGTTCTTTCAATAAAATAATTTTACACATGAATCCGAAATTTTTTATTACTTTTTAACCACACATTTTTCAAAAAATCCCTATTACTAAACCAATTTTCAAAATAAAAAAATGGGGCTCAAACGTAGCCTAAATTTAATTTTTTTTCCCAACCTTTTTAAAATAGATTAAACGCGACAAAAACGAACAAGTCTACGTAGCATAGGGAAGACAATTATCATTATTTATTACTTAGTAATTTTGTTGTTTGGTATATATTAATAAATTAACAATTAATTTTAATCACACATTTATGGGACCCACATTTTCCAACAACATATTTCATCAATCTTTATCAAAATCTACTAAAAATCTGATTTTAATCTACACCAAATATGTTTGCAATGTGATTGTAATCTTTATAAACTACACAAATGAATATAAAATTAGACTTTTACATTTACACATTCAATACAATAAATATTGTTTTGGCAACCGTCGTATGTAATGAAAATTATTTATCAAGATTCTTACAAATTCAAATTTACTTAGTCTCGCAATATTCGCATTGCTCTAACAAAAATTACTAGAGCATCTCCTACTTCTAACCAAACACATTTCAATAAGTCCACTCCACACAGTTGAGAGATTTGTTGTCCTCATTTGCCCAATTCACTCTCAAAACGTCGGCACCTTCCCACATCATATTGAAAATTAGTCCCGTTAACAAATTGCATAATTCTAAAAAGCGTAAAACGTGGAGACCAAACTTCAAACTTTAACGAGACCAGGTGTAAAAATGCGTTTTATTATTTTTAAAATTTTAATCATTTAAAAAATTACTTAATAATTAAATTATACATACTAAACATCTAAAATTATAAAATAATATATTTACTTAATAATTCCACAATTATTAAAATTTGGAAATGCAAAAGTCAACTATTTTTTTTCATAGTTTCAACTTGTCTATTTTTTACTTTTTTCATATAGACTATATTTTTGTAGAAATAAAGACATTTAAAAACTTGAAACTAAAGTCAAATAAAATGCTTAAATAAAAGGGAAAAAAAAAAAGCACGATTAGGTGTGCTTAGTCGCGCATTAAGCGATCAATTTGACAGTTGATTGCTTAATTTCGTGCTCACGGTTAAGGAGTTGCGTTTCGTCCACACCTTGTGCCTAGATTCATTTTTTAGAGTATTGACAGAGCGACGTAACTAAGTATTGTTGAGATTGTCAAAAGTGTTGCCAAATAACGAACACAAATATCAACTCTCTCCCACGTAACTATCTGGATATCTAACTCTTCTTGATTTTTCTTCAAATACAACGTACAATTCAAACTTCTGATGATCCCTCCCTCCTCGTGACTTGGTCTTCAAATACAACGTACAATTCAAACTTCTGATGATCCCTCCCTCCTCGTGACTTGGTCCAACAAAGCACACACACATTCGGAAAATGGATGGTTTACTGCGTATGTGATGGCAATAGTTGTGTGCCATCCCCTAATTTTAAGGCTCTGTTTGATCGTAGGTTGCACTGAAGAACATGTTCCACTTTTCTTCCACTACAATATTTAGATTATCTAAATCATCTCTACGCGTTATTTCACATTCAAACTGCCAAGCCTCTCTTTATTTTTCCGTTTCTCCTACCCTTTGACATTTTGCACTATTACTTATATATATTTATACCGCCTTCGATCAGTCTTCTTTATTTCTATCTCTCTCTCTCTCCAGTTCAGGTACGAATTTTTAGTTTTTCGTTTCTGATTTTGGGTTGTGTTCTAATTTTGTCTGATCGATTTTATTTATTTATATTTAAATTGGGTTTTTTCTCTTCTGTTCTTATGTATGATCTTTTGAATGTTTTAAGGTAAGAATCAGTGAGAAAAATTCATGTGATGTAATTCAGAATAAAAAGTTTCTGGCTTATGATTCTCTTTTGTTGTATTTCCTTGGTTTCTCCGACTGAAAAACTGAGTCTGTTTTAAGACGTATATATTTCTGAAGAATTAGAATTTAACGTCTGATGCAATAACATGGGAGATTTAAGGTTGTTTCCTTGTTGGATTATTTTGCTAATCAATGATTTTTCTTTGTCCTGTGAATTGATACAGATTGGATCATATCTATTACAAGCTTGAAGATTGTTCAACGTCGTCATTAGCTCTGCCTTCGTTCGCTGTTTACATTAGTGAGAAGAGACAATTCAGTGGGAAATAATAAGAAGAAACCTCAGACTTTTGCTGCTTAATCGATTTCAAGGTATATAATATAATCTAAGTAGAGGTTCAAATTGGTTTGATTGCATCTTTCTTGTTTGTGCAAGTCTTTTAGGCCTCGAAATTCATTACGTGCATTTTGCCTTTGATTTTCTCACAAAACAAATGTCAGATTTTGTGACCAGATAATCTAAAGTCTTCGTACCAAGAAACTATTGCACATTGTTCATCTTCCTAGTCCTCAACAAAAGAGATTAAGATTCTTATTTAACAGGGGAATATGAATTTCTTTATTGATTGCTTACTGATAAATCATACGAGGAATTAAATCTGCATTTACAGGGATGGATTTTATGGAGACGAATCGAAGGAGCAACACTAGGAAAATTTTCTTAGCTGCCGGAATCACTGCACTTCTTATTTTTCTTTTCAAGCGATCACCTGGTACTGGTACCTCTACCAAGGTATGCCTCTAATTCCAATGTTGAACAAAAAGCCTGCTATATTTGTTTGTTACAGTTTGTTTGGAAAATAGTACTGGACAGTATTAATAGAGGGAAATTGCAAAATCGTTAGTTTCTCACGCAGCATTTGCCCAATGTGTTTAAGTTCTTGACAAGAAATCATACGATTCTGCAGTATTGCTTCAATAGACAACTATAAGTAGTTCCAGATCACAAACTTCTCTCAATCTGACTTTATGAAATTTCATCTTTGCATCTTCAGTTTTCTCAACACGAACCTGGCGTTACGCACGTCTTAGTAACTGGAGGTGCAGGCTATATAGGTTCTCATGCTGTCCTTCGGCTTCTCAAGGATTCATATCGTGTAACCATTGTGGTATGTCCATGGTGGAATTCCGTTTCATCTATAGTGAATTAATTCCAATTGAATGTGAAAAAATATTGTTCTTGAAAACGGGTTTTCATTGGCAGGACAACCTTTCCAGAGGGAATATGGGAGCTGTTAAAGTCCTCCAAGAACTTTATCCCGAGCCTGGGAGACTTCAATTTATATATGCCGATCTTGGAGATGCAGCATCAGTATCCTATTACAACTTATTGCACTTTTATTCTATCATGTCTACTAATTAATTAGCTCTAAAAAAAAAATCCAGTTTTTTTTGGCAATTTCATCCTTAAACTTTTATATCAGGTAAATAAGATTTTTACAGAGAACGCATTTGATGCTGTCCTGCATTTCGCAGCTGTTGCTTATGTTGGTGAAAGTACAGCTGAGCCTCTAAGGTATTTTGTACTCTTCGATTTTCAGCGCTCATTAACTTATATGTCATATTTTCTTATGACAACACTTTTTTCCTGGTACTTCCCATTATCCATTGAAAGAGGAAAATTTGTGCTGGTCGTGGTTCCAAGAGCTAGGCATGGCCTGTCCAGGTGGTGCTGCGCCTAGGCTGGGCCACCACGGACCTTATTGGCACCCATTTACCCTGTTTGAGTCCAAAGCCTTGACCTTTGCTACTCGTGCATTACAAAACTTATCGACTTGCTAAGGATACTAAGTTGTTCCGTGCCTATTGCTACATGTTTCTTATAGTGGTATCGTGTGATCTGAGTGCAGGTACTATCATAATATTACTTCAAATACCTTGTTAATAGTGAAGGCGATGGCTACACATGGTGTAAAGACATTGATCTATTCGAGCACTTGTGCTACATATGGAGAACCAGAAAAGATGCCTATCACAGAAGTTACTCCTCAAGTTAGTACTCAATTTATGCATTTATCTTGCCCTTCCTGTTCGAAATTTTCAATTAGTTGAAGTTGGTTAGAAAAAAAGAATCTTATTAACTGTTTCGAAACTTCAGGCCCCGATCAATCCATATGGAAAAGCCAAGAAAATGGCTGAAGACATTATATTGGACTTCTCAAAGACTTCTGACATGGCTGTCATGATCTTAAGGTTTGTATATTGTACACAGGTTAACCTAAAAGGGAATATGTACCGAATCACAATTATTGCAGTGATTTCTTAAATAGAAAAATTTCTTAAAACAAAAAACACAGTAAGTTAGAGAAATGACCTCTGTGGAATATGGTGATCAGGTACTTCAATGTAATTGGCTCCGACCCTGAAGGAAGATTGGGAGAAGCTCCACGACCAGAATTGCGTGATCAGGGACGTATTTCAGGTGCTTGTTTCGATGCAGCCAGAGGAATAATTTCGGGATTAAAGGTACACATTTTTCTTGTTATGGTTTCGAAATTTGATCCAAGAATGTTAGGATCGAAATTCTGAAAAGGTAGTTATTCATCTGATTGGTGCAGATAAGAGGGACAGATTATAGCACACAAGATGGAACTTGTGTAAGAGACTACATTGATGTCACTGATTTGATTGATGCACATGTTAAAGCATTGGCCCATGCAAAACCAGGCAAAGTCGGCATTTACAATGTTGGAACTGGAAAAGGTAGTTCAGTAAAACAATTTGTGGAAGCATGTAAGAAGGCTACTGGTGTGACCATAAAGGTGGACTACCTAAGTCGTCGGCCAGGGGATTATGCCGAAGTATATAGCGATCCTTCGAAGATCAAGAATGAGCTAAACTGGTCGGCTAAGTACACAAATCTTGAAGAAAGCTTGGCAATTGCTTGGAGATGGCAAAAGACACACAGAAATGGTTACAACAATTGAGTTATGGAGTTAGTTCCATTTTGTTATAGTTTTAGTAGATTAGTTGATGCCATACATACGAGAAGTTGTTTCGTTGTATGTCGTCCAACACATATCAGGACAATGTTAGTCGAGCTGATATCGTGAATTTAAATTATGATGTTGATTAATCATGCAATCTTAGCAATTAAAGGAAGACAATAAAGGTCCATTCACAATTTTACGGGGTGATTATAAATTCTAATGAATTTCGTTAAATTTTAATAATTTTTCGCATAATCTAAAAGAATCTAGTTAAAAATGGTGAAATTCTATAAAGAGTTTATTTTGTATATTTTTAAGTTTGAAATTCATCCAAATCTTTTGAAATTCCTTTATAAATAAAATTTTTGTAACACCAATTTCAAGTTGTTTATCAACTGTCACTAAATTTCAATTTTTTTTAACAATCCTGCTTGGTGTACACTTGACAGTTTGTCACATGTTAAACTGTCATTCGTCAATTCAAAAAAAAAAAAAAAAATTTTTTTTTGCCCACAATTTTTTGAAAACTAAGGCATTTTCAACAATGATATCAAGGGAAGAATGTACAAATGACAAAATTCCTTTTTTTTTTTTTTTTTTTTTTTTTTTGAAATAGTCACATATGTACTCTAACAATTGTTTCCTATCAGTAATTCCGGATCATTTAAAAAATTAACGACGTCATCAAAATTAACATACTTTCAAACAAACGGAGAATGAGTAAATATATGCGAAATAACATTGAATGTAGAACTATATTAAAGTTTAATAATTTTTGAGACACAACGTTAAAAGTATAGTAATCCTTAAAATCTTTCACCGAATAAAAGCAACAAAATTAGATGGAAAAAGATATTGGAAGCGAAACACGAAGGAAAATATACTTTAGATTGTTCGATGACTTCAAGGTTGCCAAAGAAGCATCGAATATTGCTGATGAGATTCATGGAGCAATCCTAGATTGCCATATATTCACAAGGATAATTGACAACTAAATTCGATTTTGACCATTATTTTCATTTTTGTAATAGTGTGAAATGAAGTCTCATTCCAAGGTGTTAAGAATAGTGGCGTCGAGTTTTTCAACTTGTTGACTTGGGAGTTGGTGAGTTCTATTTCTCCCATTCGAGCTTATACTCTTCCGCTTGGGAGATTTCTTGCATAATTCTATCAAATTCATTCTTTCCACCCCTAGTATGACTTTGAGAATGCTCAACTCGTGACGTTACATGAGTTACTTAACACCTGTTTGGCCCCATTATTTCTCATTAAATTATAATTTATTTTTACTCTCTTCTTATCAACCTCATTCTCCAAAAAAAAAAAAATTATTACACTTAAAACTCAAAAAAAAAAAAAAAATAAATAAAATCTTCCTTTTTTAATTACACATTTCTCGAAAAATTATTATTCCTCTCATTATGATGTGGAATAATGGGGTCAGACGGGTGCTTAATTGATATCATAGAGATATTGAATGAATTATGTTAATGAATTAATTGACTAAGTTGAAGAATGTAATCTTTCAATTCGACAATGTTGAGCATGAGAAACTTACACAAAAAGTGAAATTACTTGATTGAAGCAAAATTATAGAGTATACCAACTTTTAATAGATTTTGATAAAAATAGATGAAATATGGTTAAAAAGTAGATAAAATTGTGGATTTAATGACACGTGTAATTAAAATTAATTGTTAATTTTAACTTAAGTTTTATCCACTTTTTAAGTAACACCAAACATAGCCTATAAGACAAATGTCATGACTGCGTCATACATAAAATTGACTAACACTTCCATACAAATGAAAATGACTTTAAAAAAGTGACAAGTCGTATGGTGGGCCAGTGTTTCCTCTTTCCTTTTCGTAAATTGACATAAATTATATAAATAAATAAATCAGTGTAGCTTCGCGAGTGTTTGAATAATGAATTAATTACATTCATTAATGTCCACCGGCATCATTAGATTTAAGAAATGTCGAGCAAGATTGAATATCCATAGCACCTAAATTTGAAATTTCAATATGAATGAACCTCTTACTGAAATAGAGAATGTCAAAAAACACAAGTATGGTATGAATTGCAATGATGAATCTAACTTATTTAAGCGAATTCCCATCAAAACTTGACATTTATGCAACATTAATATCGAAATTTCGACATGTAGTTTTGAAATTTAGAAATTTCTAATGTAGCTACACGGCATCAAAATTTGTATGGTTACAACGTACTTGTGTATGTCTTGTGATTTGCAACATGTAGGGCTGGAGAGAATCGAACCGACCCAAAATCTTCGGGTATTTAATAAATGGAACCGTCAGATTCAAATAAAATTATGGAACCATTCGGGTTCGGTTCGGTTCCGTACCATAATTAAATTTTTTTAACATTTACAACAACGCTATATAAATATCACTAATAACATGTCCATTCGTAACTATTACAAATTAACCTAGCACAATTTAAAATCATATAAATAACAAGTTGTCCAATAAGATTAATTCAATATATACAAATACCAAAAATTAAATTTACCCAATTAATTTGCTAGTTTATTTAGAAAAAAATAAAAAATTTAATTAATTCAATATAATAAATTAAAAAAATTATTTAGATTCGGTTCTTATTCGGTTCTTGACCTAGAACCGAGAACCGAACCGAACTATCGGTTCTCGATTCAGATACCCGTTCGGATATTTAATTTCTGAGGAACCGCTCGGTTTGGTTCGATTCGGTTAAGTTCTGTCCAGCCCTAGCAACATGCTTATTTCTTGCAGTGTTTCGAGGTGAACCCCGAATGCTCGTATAAGAATTTTGGTTTATTGTCCAACGGGATGATGTTGATGTTGAAGTTGAAGTTTTTGAGACCGCTTCATCGTCGATAAAGCCCAATTGCTGATTTTTCCTTCTCAAGCTTATTTTTGATGGATTGGGCCGGGTTAAGAAAATGATTTTTCTTAAAAGACATTTTAAAAGAGGAAATTACACCAAACCAGCTATTTAGTTTTAACTTTTTAAAAATCAGATTTTTAGTTTATTTAATCAAAAATCAGGTTTTAATTTCACAATTAATATTAATAATAATATTTTAAATTAAATTAATCTATATACCCACCCCACTATCTACCCCCACCAACTTTATTTTATATATAATATCCTATTCAAACCCTAATCAAAACACTCTCACTCCCACTCAACCCGTCGTCGCCGCCACAGCCGCCACCACCGCCACCGGAATCCCTTCTCCCTCCTCTCCTCCCTTTCTTCCCCCCCACCTTCTCTCCCCCCCCCCCCCGGATCTGCTGCGCGACGCAGCGTGGCGACATGCTGCTATGTCGCAGCAGCGTCACTGCTGTGTGACACAGCAGCGGCGACGCCGCTGTGTCGCACAGCAGCGCCTGCTGTGTGGCACAGCACAGGCAGCAGCGTCGACGCTGCTGCCTGCATTTTTTTAATTTTTGAGTGGTAGACGCTGCTGCCTGTTTTTTTTTAATTTTTTATTTATTTTTGAGTGGTAGAATGGATGTGCTTTGGGTAGATGATATCTGTGTGTTTGGAGGTGGATTTGTGTGTGGGTGGTGGATCTGTGAGTGTTGTAGCGGATCTTTGAACGGTGGTATGTTTTGGGTAGTGGTGGTGGATCTGTTGGCGGTGGTTTTTTTTCTTTTTGGGTCTGTGACCTAACTTTTTACGGTGTCTGTGACTTAGATATTGACCATGATAATTTTTTTTTTTTGGTCTGTGACCGAGCTATTAAAATGTGGTGGTTTTCTTTTTTTTGTTTGTGACCATGCTATTGAACACGTGGTGGGTTTTTTGGTGTCTGTGACCTAGTTATTGAACTGTTGTGGGTTTTGTTGTTGTCTGTGACCTAGTTATTGAACAGTATCGATTTTTTTGATATCTGTGACTTAGCTATTGAACTGTGACCCACAAATTTGAAAATATGTGACCTGTGACATATAATTTTTTTGACCTGTGACCAAGAAAATAATCAATTAAAAATCTGTGACCTATAAATTTTTTCATTTGTGACCTCAAAATAATCTGTGACCTTAGAATCGGAGCAGTCACCGGAATTATGCGACGTCCAACGGTCACCAGAAATAATCGTCGGAATTAGGTGTGGCCGGAGAACAGTCGCCGGAGTCGTCGCCGACATCAGAGTAGTCGCCGGTGGCCGGAGTAGTGGAGGTGGGGTGGGGTGGAGTGGGGTGGGGTAGAGTCAATTATATTATATTATAATTAAATATTTAATTAAATAGATTAATTGTAAAATATAAATAATTAAATCATGGAAAAACCTGAGTTTTGCAAATTTAAACATTGGGACCTGATTTTTGATTTTGTGAAAGTAAATCCCTGAACCATGCATTTTTCCCATTTTAAAAAGTAACGAATTGCTATAAGTAAAATGGTATTAAATAACACTTATTAAATTAATTTAAATTAACGACTACTATGTACGAGTTTAGTTAGAATGTCCTAATCTTGGGGTCGGGACATTATGTAACGCCCTTTTTCCTATGTCATCTTAGACACGCATTATAAATTACATTGCCTCAAATTATTATTTTTTATAAAATATATTCACGTCATCCCCCGATTTGAATGAACAAATGGCCTTCTTGAGAAGGATAATAAGGCTGACGATAAATAAGTAATACTTGCAAGTCGAAAATCAAATGCATTTTTATAATTCCGTTGTCAAACACTATCTTATGTTTGCAACGCTTTCTACATCAACAATTAAGCTTTTGTTCGGTTTAGCATTTTTTCGAGATTTTTTTTATCAGATTTTGATAGAATCGATGCCGACATTTGAAATTTTAAAATGATCACCTACAAAATGAACGTTTATGTACTAGCAAGTAAAGTCTCTGCTTGATGTGAATTAAAATAAGATTTTTAATAGATTTTGATTAAATGTGTGGTTGAAAAGTCACGAGACATATGAAATGTATGGTTAAAATTAATTGTTAATTTTGACTTAAATTAAAATTTTAATTTTAATCACTGCCATACAATGGCTAAACGTATATTTCATCCAATTTGTCAATTTTACCCTATACAAACCTAGCCAAATTCACGTGTTCCACTTGGATGAGAGGGCAAAATCGCAACAAATTTGATTTAAATCTTGCTTTGTCCGCAGTCAAATAAGGATTGTAACATTGCATTAAAAAAAATTAAAAAGACCAACATTACCACTGCAAAAATCAATTTTTTTGAAGAATAGAGCTACTAAATAGTCAATCGCTATTCTTAAAAAAATTGCACTAAAAAACTCTACTTCGCAATAACTGTAGCAAATGGACCTTTATGGTCTATTTGACAGGTAAAGGTGAAAAGAAATTTCAATTTCATTTTAGTTGGAAAATAAAAATCAACAAAACACATAAAAATTCATTTGCCATGAAAACAAATAAAACATAGCTTAAAGTGGTTTTACCTTGAAATTCAGTTTCTATTTCCACGTTGCAATCAAATGGTCAAAGTGGAATTCGTTTTCCTCGTGACATTTTCCGTGGAATTTCATGCTATCAAACCAATAGGCTTTTTTCTCATGGAAAATGGAATTGAAATTCCATTTCCCACTTTTACCATGTTTGATGGTACTTTTTTTTCCAAGAATTTGTTTTCGTTATTTGCCACTTTTCTTGATTTTCATTGAATTTCAATTCCCACCTCCCACCTTTTTAGGTGGGAATTGGTTTTCTATCCTCTTTTTTTTTTTTTTTTTTTTTTTTTTGACAATTCAAACAAATTATATCCTCAATTGTAAGAAATCTTATCATTTTAATTGACAATTTTCATAAAAAAAAAAAAAAAAAATCAAATAAACACCAAAAGATAGAAAATCTCAACATTTTTCAGGTAGAAAATCATACCAATCAAACACAATTAATTGATAATTCACCGTAAAACAAGTTCTAGGCAATTCAATTCTTTGCAATTCCTTTTCTATCCACTCAAATTCCATCTTTGAATCAAATGGACCCTTAGTGAAGTGAAGAATATTTTTTGGGCTAAAGTTCATATTGCATAATGTACATCGGCAAGAGTTGTTTTGAAAAGCTGTCTAAATAAGTTTGTCTACTTGGAGAGTATATGTCTAAAAATGACGGGTTTGCAGCGGAAGAAACAAACATTTTGAAAATGGTAACACGTCTTAGTTAGAAAATAATAAGTCATGTTTGGTACATATTTAAATTTTCATTTTTATTTTTCTACTCATTTTCAATTATACATTTTTCAATAAAATAATATTTTTCATCACATCAATAACTTTTCCTTTTTTTTCACCCACACATTTTCATCAATCTAATATTTCATAATACATTCTTCCAAAATAATATAGCTCAAACACACCCTAAAGATTGCACATGTTAGAAGTGACGTGTTTGAAAGACATTCTAGAAGACAAAATCAATCAAAACGATGTATGTGCTTCACTGCTCATTGACATTTGTTCCTAAAAAAAAAGAAAAAAAATATTATAAAGTAAAATCGCTGAACAAAAAAATAATGTTATTTACAGTCGTTCACTGTCGTAGTCGCTTTACATGATGATGGTTAGTGATTTAATTCATCAATGTGATAGGTTTTTACTATCTCAAACATCGAATCGTCACATGTATATCACGTAGGATAATTACGATTACGAGGGACTGTGAGTTGATATTATTCCAAACAAAGATTAACAAGGCCACCATATTTTGTGTAAATATATCAATTCCCACCTAAAATGGGAAATACATAAAAACAACCTAAATTAAGTAATAGTCTTTCCAAAATTGACTTTGACCATTTAAACATTATAAACTACCTAAAATACCCCCAACAAATAAAAATATAACTAAGTCATTCTAATATAAAACAGATTTCATTTTGGTCCTTAAAATTTGATTTGATTTTAATTAATTTTTGTTCATAATTATATTTTTGCACAAACCCCCCTAAAATAGTATCGGAACCATAGAGATCATGAAAATTGAAAATATTGAGAATTTAGAAATCAAAGTATATGAAGGAATAGAAGAATATGCTTTAAAAGGAAAATTTGATTGAGAAAAATTTAGAAAAATCAATAAAGCATGATGAAATCTTAAATCACCAGGAGAAAAAAGACTATTTAATATTTTAGGATCGGCCTTTAAAAGAAAAAAACTAGTCATTAATAAATATCACGAAATAGAAAAAGTCATAGATATTAAACATACGCAAGGTAAAATTAAATTAAATCTAATAACAAAAAGAAATGTTAATGAATTTTTAGGAAAATTAAAGCAAGAAAAAAACAAGTAAAATATCTTATGCCTACCTTGCTGGAGTACAAATAATAATAAAATCATATTTTAAAGAATGAATTAATAGCCCTATAATACTTAATTTACAAGATGAAAGATGTATAACAACAGAAAATGAAAATTTAGGAATAGTCAAAGAAAATTTAGCATGTGGAAAACTAAAATTTACTTGTTATCCAAGATATTGTGTGCATATAAGTGATAAGAATCTAGATTATTATCTTAGTCCACATTTTAAGATGACTAATAAAATCCTGAAAGATGGTAATAAAGTTTTTGTCATATTATACCAATGATTATATTGTTATACAAATAGTAATTACGAAAATATATATAAAGAAAAACATTTTATAAAAATTGAGTAATAATTTAGAGATACAGGATAAGTAATTCTACATAGAGAACAAAATATAGAGGAAATAATTTTTTTTGAAATCTGACATGATGATGTTATAAGTATCAATCAACATATAATACCAAAACAAATAACTTATAAAGAAAATAAGATAATTATTGAAACTAGTATAACAAGATATGATATTTCAAAAATAAACAAAATAAGAATAATAGTGGTTTATGGAATTAAAGAAATTTTTTTAATGGAAATAAATGGATAAACGAGAGTAAAATACTTATTGATATAGGAGCAAGTCAGAATCATATTTGCTTTCTTATAAATAAATGAATTAAAAAGAAAAAAGTTGAACCTTATAGTTATAGAGATTTTGAAGGAAAAATAAACTCTTATAATATCATATGACAAGTCCAAATCAAACTTGAAAGTTTATTATTAAACATAGAATGTTATATAGATAATAACATGAATTTTGATGAACATCCAATATTATTAGAAAATTCATTCTTATATAGTCTTGATAATTACAAAATAGACAAGGAAGGAATTCTTATTATATATCAAGGAATAACTACATATTACCCTAAGGAAAAATGAGTAGATAAATAAAAATTTCAATAAGTGTATACATACAAATAATTGTATTCGAATAAAAAATAACTACTTATGCTACAATTGACACATGAGCTGAAATAATTGTCCTTAAAGAATTTTTATTATCAAAATGGATAGAATAAACAACAATTAACTCTACAAAGAATAACTGGAGCAAGAGAATTCTTGAAATACAAAAATAAAAATATAAAAGTCATCATAGGATCGAAAATTGTAACCATAAAAAATGTTTACCATTATAATATAAATAATTGTAATATTATTCTAGGGAATGACTTTTTTTAACAGTTTAGTCAATATAGCCAAAATATTTATACTATTCAATTAAAAACACTGTGGACATTTATTGAAAATAGCTAGAGAATTTATCCATTTAGAGTTCAGCTAGCCCAGCGTGGTGAAAAGATATAATTTATACCATAATTACTCAAATATTCAATCAAAACAATCGCACTTGACCAAATAAGAGACCTTTTAGCAAAAAATTACAATGATAATCCACTTGAAAAATGGAAAAAATAAAAAAACAACAATCAAGATAGAACTATTAGAACTAACAGTCATTATTAGAGTGAAACCAATGCTCTATAATCAAGAAAATAAAGAATAATTTCAAGTACAAATTCAAGAACTTCTTAACCAAAAACTTATAAGAAAAAGTAAGAGTTCTCATAGTAGCCCAGCCTTTACGGTTAGAAATCATGCAAAAATAAAAAGAGGAAAACCTAAGATGATTGTAAACCATAAAGAACTTGATAAAAATACTAAATTTGATGGCTATTATCTACCAAATAAAGAAGTCTTAATAAATATAGCAAAGAATAAAAAAATATTATTCAAAATTTGATTGTAAATATGAATTTTGGCAAATCAAGTTTGAAGAAAATAATATATCATTAATAGCATTTGGCACCCCTTATAGCCATTATGAATGGATAGTTATGTCATTTGGATTAAAAAATACATCACAAATTTATCAAAGAAAAATGGATGAAATTTTTAAAACTTATAATTTTCTTAATATTTATGTTGATGACATACTTGTTTGTTCATAAACATATGAAGATCATCTTAAACACCTTAAAATTTTTGCTACACTTTGCTCAAAAGAAGGTATACTACTTAGTCAAAAAAAGATAGAAATAGTAAAAAATGAAATTGAATTTTTAGGAATGATAATAAATAGTGAAGGAATAAAATTGCAACCTAATATTTCGGAAAATATAATTTTATTTCTTGATAAACTTGAAAATAAACAACAAACTCAAAAAATTTTAGGATGTCTTAATTATGCTGAATGATTTATAGAAAAATTTGCAGAAAAAAATAAACTTCAGAAACTATTAAGAAAATCAAATAAGTTAGGATGTAATGAAGAATATACTCTTTGTGTTAAAAATTTAAAAGAAAATTGTAAAAATTTACCTAAACTTAAACTTCCAGATGAAAAGGATAAATTAATTGTACAAACAGATGTATCTGATTTACATTGGAGTGCTTTATTGAAAATCGATTTAAATGAAATTTGTAGATACACTAGTGAAACATTTAATAATGTTGAAGTAAATTATTCAACCAATGAAAAAGAATTACTAGTAGTTGTTAAATGAATAAATAAATTCAAAATGTTCTTATTACCCAATAAATTTATTGTTCAAACTGATAATACTCAACTTAATGGACTAATAAATAATAGATTACCAAATTCACCTCAACACAGAAGATTGCATAAATGTTAAGTATTATTATCTTTCTATAATTTTAAATTTGAATATATTAAACGAAATAATAACTTATTTGCTGATTTCTTGAGCAGGAATCATGATTATGGAAAAGATCGAAACATTTACAAAGGAATTGCAAGATCTTCTAATGGATTTTAATGCAAATTATCATGTTGTTCAAGAAAATCATCTTGATATTCGCAAACTTTGTACCGTTTATCAAACAAAATTGTTGAAAGTGAAAAAAATTGATAAATTAAATGAAAATAAAGAAAAAATAGTTGGTAAATTATCAGAATACTTAGAATTTAGAAAAAGTGAATACAGCCAAAAGGCTGGTAATATCCCATTTCGGGAGATTAATATATTCATCTCAAGTGGAGATTCGAAATCTAAGATAAATGACTCTTTTACCTCGCAAGAGGAAAAAATCATAAAAAAAGGGTCCACAACAATTACCCATCAGTATTGACAAATTGTTGGAAAAACTTACAAGTGGAAAATGAACCACTGAGTCTACTTGAACATCCTTATCAAAAAGCCCATGGTACATCATACTATTATCAGTGAATTTCAAGAAAATAAAAAAGCATATATTGGTGACCTTAAATCTTCAAAGGGAATAATTACTACTCATCATATCAGAGCTAATCTACATCACATGGAGAATGAATATTATGAATTTTCAGAATGAGTATATAATTTTAGAGAAGAAAGTTCTCTTTACTTGATAGCCCTTTCAACGACATTTATCCAAGTATCGGTGCGGTTCAAAGTGCAGATCATAATATTGTCAAAAATTGGCAATATTTGAATTATTAGATCGACACTTCCTAAGAGTAGATCTTAAGGAAATTGAACAATTTGATAAAGAACTCATTAATCGTGTTAAAAAATTCAACGATAAGCAGCCAGTTGAATTGAAATTTTACACAATTAGTCTTGAATATAAAGAACCATAATTGTATGAAGAATATCATCTCATCACTATTCGAAAAAATAATGAAAATCCACTCAAGGAAATTTAGATTTTTAAAGAATTACCCACTATTAATAAAAAAATAGGATAATTTACAGACGCGCTCTTGGAATAAAATCAGTCTGCTCAACAATGCAGTTCTTTTGTGGAAAAAGATACATCATTTATGGAATGAGCAATAATTGAATTTTTATTTGTAGATGAGATAAAGAATAAAAAATTCTTAAAAATAAGATTTGTGAAATTATCAACGACCAATTCCTTGGAAGTGAAGAATGCATTAAAGAGGCTTACCAACTTATGAGACAAATCCACAAGTAAAGGACGATAAAGAAAAAGATATCACAGACATTATCATGTGAGCTTTAAAAAAAAAAAAAAGACAGCTCAAAAGATGGAATAAAGCAATCAACAGATGTTTTAATTATTCATCTACTTTTTGAATTATTGTACTAACACTTTAAAAAAGTAAAACAATTTGATTGGTCAGAAACTTTTCGGTGAAGTGAGTGCCTTCTATAAATTGAGTCTCTTATCAAGAATGAAGGATCATCCCAAATTACAAACTTAAAAACACCATCCTGAAAAATGATCTTTGTAATCATTCCCATTAGGGAGTAGAAACCACTCTTCGGAGTTTCAATCTTTGTAAAAATCTTTGTATAATAACTTTTAAGCTATCATCAGATCAATAAAGTCTTTGAGCTTGAAATAAATTTCTTATTACGCTTTGAGTGTTGTTCTACACAGTGAGTTTGTTTGAGAGTTTTGAGTGTCCTTTTGTCCGTTTTGCTGTAATGCTGTCAGGGCTTTGGCCGACTACTTTGACAAAGGTAACCAAGAACATATAACATTCTTACTATTTTGCGAAGTGTGGTAAGACTCTTATTCTAAGCTACAAAGAAGTTTACAGTTTGAATATTTGTATGAAAATTATTATATAAGAATTTTTAGAAGATTGCATACTCTTGAGAACTTTTCATAATGGAAAATTACAAATTTTTATACATAATTGTATCTTTTAGGTATGCTAATAGCATTGAATACAGTTACATAATAGAAATCTCAGAAACTTATGATAGTTATACTAGAGGAGTAAATTTCATAAAAAGAGATATCAGATATATGAATAAAATATTTGAAGATACCCATAAAAATGAGAGAAAATAGATAATTATAAGGAATAACAACTCAAAAATCAAAATATATTAAATATATGTATGGAATAGCTAAAAATATTTGTGATAATAAAATAAAATTTTTAGAAGAACAAATAATTAGGAATAATATTATAGAAATTGAAAAAGAAATCTGTAGATGAAATAAAATTAAAAGAGAATTAAGAAGAGAAGAACAATTTGGGAGAGAAATAGAACAAAAGATAAATAATATAATAAATCTCTTAAACCTACCAGACTAATATGAGTCTACCAACAAAAACAAGATTTAATAAACAAAAAATAGAAAATATAAGACTATCAATAGTAAGTTATCAAACTAGAGGATGAAATATAACTCTGTTTCAACCCTTAAGTTTATGGGGAAATACAGATGGATGGTTAAATATGACTACAAATTGGACTAATGCATTTTTATGGCAACAATTCAGACAATGAAAATCTAAAGACATAGAAACTATATATGGAATTGATAACATAGATTCAAAAGATGAAATAGCTAAAGAAAGACTAGACGTTTTAAGTGGAAATATGTTCAAACAATTTAATAAAATAAAAGAACAAATTAATAGTTTAGGAATGTTTGATGAAACTAAATTTGAAGAAATCCAAAATCAAATATCAAGAATTGCACAGAAAATTAATATTAATAAAATTGCAACTTTAGAAGAAAAATAGATATTATTAATTATAAAATTGATATTCTATTAAACAAATTAGGATTTGAAATTGTTAAACCACCTTGTAAGAGAAATAAAGGATGAGTATGATCGATAAAATTAACTCAGTAGAAAAAATGTATAAAAATAATTGATGAAAAAATTACTAGAATTGAAATAAGTTATGAAAAAAACTACAAAATAATTTGTTAAAAATAGAAAATCTTTTATATAGAATAATAGAAAATATAAATAAAGAAAAACCATTTAAACCAGATTATACTGAAGAACTTAAAGAAGTTAGAAAGAAGATTAAAAAATATGAAGAATTAATAAAACTTAATGGAGGATTAAAAGATGATATTGAAAGATTATTAATTGATTTTAGAAAATAAAAAGAAAATCTTATAGAAAGAGTAAAGAGAAGGGAAATTAATCATAGAAGAATACTGAACGAATATATGAAAAACCTAATATTCGACTTAGAAGATTTAAAAATTTGTGAAAAAATAACTAAAAATCACGGACCACGAGTAGTTAAACAAGAAGATTATGGAGAAACTAGCACAAATAGCTATGAAACTGAAATATACTCTAGAAGATCTGTTAGTATAAAAGTTGATTTTAAAATTAGAAAAGAAAAAATATATAGAGACCAATTTAAACCAATATTAAGATAATCGAACCCAATGAAAGGATCATATTTAAACTTAGATTATGAATTAGATGTTAGAAATGTTATAAATGAATGGAGTACCAATATGATAGCACACTTTAATCATAACTGTAGCAATACCGATAATAAAAATATGACCGAATATTTATTAGCAACTTTTAAAGGAAATGTAGTTAATTAGTACCAAGGATTAGAAGAAAAAACAAAAAGTGTTTGGAAAGATAGTGTTGATGCAGAATTTGAAATTAGCATAAGTGAATGTATAAATAGAGTTTCTTATATAGAGTCGCTATAAGAATCTATAGAGAATTCGGAGGAGAAGATTGTAACACAAAGCACTAGAGCTAG
The DNA here is from genome assembly GCA_019097785.1 of Fraxinus excelsior. Taxonomy (NCBI): domain Eukaryota; kingdom Viridiplantae; phylum Streptophyta; class Magnoliopsida; order Lamiales; family Oleaceae; genus Fraxinus; species Fraxinus excelsior. The sequence goes on along the minus strand of CM032637.1, from coordinate 13,174,631 downwards.
AACACAAGAAATAGAAGATTCTAAAAATAGAATGGAACATTTACAAATCTGTAATATGTGTTATCTTAATGAATATTGTTGTGAATATAGTAAATATTATTATATGATATTTAGAAGTGGAACCGATAACAATTATTATAAGTAAGTTTTTATTATAAAATTACCATCACCATGAAATAATTATTTTCAAAATAAGATTAGAGAAAAAGAAATTGGAAGAAATGTAGAAGCTTATACTTTATAATTTATAATAAGAACTATAAAAGATGAAATAAGTACAATGTGTAGTAATCAAATAATTTATAAACAATCAGGATATATACAAAATAGAATTTGTTGTAGAGATATTGAATCATCAGGAAATTGAGGATGTTAGGATTAGAAAAGAAAAAGAAAAATAAAACATAAGAAATATAAAAAATATAAAAAGTTTAAAAAGAAATATTTTAAACCAAAAAGAAAATATAAATCCTATAATAAAAAATCTTTAGATAAAAAAAGATGTAAATGTTGGAATTACAATGAAGAAGGACATATAAGTACTGAATGTCCAAAAAAGAAAGTTAGAATACTAATTACAGACTTTTAATAAATTAGGGATAAATGTGAAGAAGTTAATTTTGAAGAAATAGAAACTCATGAAGAAATTTCTGAAGAAAAATTAAATTTAGAAGAAATATCTAATGAAAACGAACAAAGAAATAAAAGAAATATAAAATAAAAACTAGTTTCTAAAACTATTTATAAAGGAAGAATATATTTTGCAATATATCAAAATTCATTTCATTAAGGTAAAATTGACCTTTTGCGTTTTTGCAAAAAGTCAATACAAAGACTAATTTGGAGTAAAAACTTTCATTGGTCACTGAACTTATAACTTCACCATGTTCTGGTAACCCAACTTCATTTCCACTCTCACCAGCCACTGAACTTGCGAACCAGCCCCTCCATCCATCATCCTCCAGCCTCGTCGTTTCAAACTGTCCGACGTGGTTTCACGGTCGCCGACGTGGCAGTCGACGCCGTCAACTTCACCCACGTCGGACGCGATTTTCAACCAGCAAAAACGCCATTTCTCCCCCTTCAACACCCTCGTCCAAATCAAACCTGAGCCCTAGACCGATTGCCCTAAAATCCCTCCCCCAAATCGATTCCCCAAGGCGACGCAGTTAAGAACGCGAGCCCTAAATCGCCCACCTGGAATGCGAATCAACAGCCACTTCATTTGGTTTTGCCCTAAATTTCGATCCTTGCCAACTCTGAAAAAGCGACATGAAGCACCACCACATTCCTCCACAACGTCAGTCGAGCCTTACATCACCTGGAACGATTTTTTGCAGCCAATACAGACATGGAGGGAGATAATGGAGGTAAATAGAAGGGAAGGAAATTTTCGATTTGCAATTATGGAAATTTTTGCTACATCAATCTACTGAAGAAGAAGGAAATTTTCGATTTTCGATTTTCCATTATTCAAATTGTTGATTAGTTTTAGTTTGCAGTGTTGTTATGGAAATTTTCGATTGGTTTTAATCTTACTTGGTCCTTTTGCTATTCTAGCCCTACTGGACAACAATTGATATTGATTGCTTGGTGGCAACATTGGTGAGTTCAATTCCATCTGGTGCTAATGAGAATGATGGTTGCTTGGTGGTGATGAGAATGATGATTGCTTGGTGGTGAGTTCAACTCCATCTGATGCTCATGAGAATGATGCTCTGCCTCTAGTGATGATGAGAATGATGGTTGCTTGGTGATGTAGATATGAGGAATCAGAAAAAGCTAAAAAAATTCTGGAGATGAAGCCTAGGAATTCAACAGATGTAGTTGAATTGGCAGAGAAAGAGGCCTTTTGAATTGTCAGTGTGAATTGTCCTAGAGTAGGAGAAACAAGGATTCATTGTAAATGTGAATTGTCATTGTGAATTGTCCTAGAATAGGAGAAACAATTATTCATTGTAAATGTGAATTGTGATTGTGAATTGGGTGTACACCTTTTGACTAATGGGATATCAATGTTTACATTTTCTATTTCTTTCCTGATGTTGACATTTTCTGTATCTTTCGTGCTGCTACAAATCTATGAATTCCCATTAAATAAGAAAGCATTAACCTTTCGAATCTACTATAAAATGCATGAATTGGAACCACACATTTCTTTCCACCAAATTTACAATTGTCAACAAACCAGGCTATCAGCAAAACAAAAACAGCCTTGATGCATTACAAAAAACATCCTAAATGCGTATACAAAAAATAGCCTGAACGCATTACAAAAAATAGCCTTAATGCATATACAAAAAACAGCCTGAATGCATTACAAAAAACAGCATTTAGCCATATCCAAGAGACTTGTCATTACAAAAAACATGACCTCTTAATGACACCCTAAAATCATCAAAAACACCCACAACATTCCCTTCAATCACGAATTGTCTGTCTAGGTACGATGGGGGTTGGAATGAATTGCATCGGCTCTTTGTCATTTAGGTTTTGGGTCGATCCATGACCTCTTAATGAAACCATTTTACCCTGTAATCCAATAGATAAATGTAGTTAATAAATGTAGTTGTAATAAATATCAAATGTAGTTAAGTAAATTAAAAATGAATTTGATCTTTACTCACATGTTCGTTAACTGATACCATGCTATTTGAAGCAACTGGTTGTAATTCAGCATTGTACCAATCCTGATCTGGGGCACTATAGCTTGAGTGATATCTTTTATTGTGCCCCTTCAATCTACATATCGAGCACGTCATTTGCACTGTCCCTTTCTTCTTGATGTATGACTTTCCCTGACTGTGCACTGTCATTTCTTCCGCCTGTTTCCTTCTCTTTTTCTGTTTCTTTCCCCGTTGAGGCGTAAACCAATTAGGCTGGATGATTGTAGGGGTATCCACCTCAGGCCACAACATTGTGCCGTTTATTGGATTCATGATATTATTATAACAACTTAAGTACGTCTCAATCGTGTAACAATTGTCAACATAATCCTCTGGTGCATTTCTACAATCCCGTATTACTGCGACGTCATGCATACACGGTATACCCGTAAGCTCCCATTTTCGGCACGCGCATGTACGTTCCGCGAGATCAACTACAAATGTCCCATAACTACAATCTACTTGCCACCTGGAACCCCCAAACAAGTGTAACGTGCGTTCTCTAGACATCTCAGCAATCTTGTGCAGTTTTTTCCTGATCTTTGGACACAAACGACCATCGCATCGTATCATTTTCTCTCGTCTCTGCTGAATTCGTTTCATGAAAGACATCTGCACCGATGTCAACAAATTTAGAATCATTTTCTCTCTATCGCCCAACAACGTTTTGTTAAACACTTCGCATATGTTATTAAGCAGAATGTCGCACTTAGAGTGAACTGGAAAGTGTGAACGACTCCACTCTTTAGGGTGTTTCTTCATCAGCCATACATATGCATCTTTACTCACGTCACGAATCTTTTGCATCCAAAGTTTGAATTCAGCAACAGTTGTTGACTTGGCGGCACGCCAAAGAAAATCCTTTAGTATTTTGCTCTTATGTCCAGCGCTGAAGAAGTTTGTGTACATATGTCGTACACAGTAACGATGTTCTGCCTCTGGGAATAACTCATCACAAACATTTTGAAGACCCTTTTGTCTATCAGTCATTAATGTCAACCCCTCCCGTTGTCCATTTCAATGTCCTCTTGAAGGTATTTCATGAACCATCGCCAAGTGTCTGTGTTCTCCTTCTCAACAATAGCATACGCCACAGGGTATATACAATCATTAGCATCTTGTCCCACTGCTGTTAACATAATTCCCCCAAAATAACCCCGTAAATGGCAGCCATCAATACCCACCACTTTCCTACATCCAATTTTAAACCCGACCTTGCATGGATTGAAGCATATATAGATACCTTTGAATACTTGTTCATGTAAGGATATAATCACTGTTGATCCCGGATTGGTCCGATGTACCTCAGCAGCATATCTCCTCAGCATTCCGAATTGTTCTTCCATTGTTCCAAACAATAACTCTTTAGCATACTGCCTCATCTTGTTTGCCACATTTCTACTTATCTCCGTTTTCAAATCATTCTTCACAGTCGCCAAAATTGAATTTGTTTTCCAATCAGGGTCTGCCTTGAACTGTTCAATGTATCTATTTGTTAAGAAGATGTAGTTGCAATGTCGATTGTGTTGACTCCTTGTGCATGTGTGTTCGGAAGTGTAAGACTTCACTTGTACTTCATCTGTCGTACTTAACTTTGAGGCCCAAATCCTCCAATTACACCCCAATTTGCAAATTCCTTGAGCTCGTTTTCTATCATTACATTTGAACTTCACATTGTAACCATTGAGAGCACCATAGCTTCTCATCGCAGCCCGAAACTCTTCCATTGATCGAAAGAGTTGTCCAACCTCAAACTGCGGATTTCTCATATCCGTCTCAGCAAAAAATTATGGAAAGCGATAACCAACATCTTCGTCAGATGAGCAAGCCAATAATAACTCCTCAGATGATGGGTACTCCAATTCATCGTCTCCAACCTACACTAAACCCAGCACTACTCCTTTGTTTCTTGCTTCATTCATGTCCGATCCAATTTCGATACCCTCTGTGACATTGTGGTCGTACAACAAATCATCTTCCTCATAAGCCATGTCCATCTCGGAATCCACGAAATCGGGGTCTTCCTCTATCAACAAAATGAAAACAATGGAATTATCTACAAGGTCTTAGACGAAATACAACATACATATCTTGAAATAAGTGAGACAAATAGCATTTTTCAGTCTATTTGACATGATTCGGTCCAGACCATGTCAACAAAAGAACAAAAATTTAAGCAAAGGCCTTTGGGTGACACACTCCACATACGAACCTATATTTACACGAAGTACCAAAAGAATTACAGAACCTATATTTCCATGAAGGCTGAACCTTTTAGGGGTCAGTTACTCTAAAGGTTAAACCCCACCCGAAAAAGCCAAGTTGCTAAGTATCTGTATCCAAATTCACCAAAAAAATGAAAAAAAATAGTCAAATGAAGGTTGGGCTTTACCTCCGTCATCTCCCTCCACGTTTGGACTCATTACGGGTTGATTCGCGTTTCAGGTGGGGGCGATTTAGGGCTCAGGTTCGTTCTAGGTGGGGCGATTTTGGAGGAATGTAATGGAGCTTCAAGTGGTTTTTTTGCATTGGAAGGGATTTCGAACTGTTGTTTACTCTTCGTCGCCTTGGAGAATCGATTTGGGGGAGGGAGTTGAGGGCAATCGGTTTTTAGGTCTGTTTCGATTTGGGGGCAGGTGAAGGAAATCGCCTTCTGAAATGTTGATTTGGGGAGATGGCGTTTTTGCTGGCTGAAAATCGCGTCCGACGTGGGTGAAGTTGACGGCGTCGACTGCCACGTCGGCGACCGTGAAACCACGTCGGACAGTTTGAAACGGCGAGGCTGGAGGATGATGGATGGAGGGGCTGGTTCGCAAGTTCAGTGGCTGGTGAGAGTGGAAATGAAGTTGGGTTACCAGAACATGGTGAAGTTATAAGTTCAGTGACCAATGAAAGTTTTTACTCGACTAATTTGAAAATTCTCCCACCTAAAATTCCATTCATTTCTGTATCTTTCTCTCAACTTTCTTCCAAATTTTCCTTAATTTTATTTTCTTGAGAATCCCAAATTTAACTCTGATTCCATATTTGGAGTTATACGAATCACGTATGAGCTGTTCGCTGAATCTGCGTCTTTCTTCAAATTCAAATCATATCATCAATTGCCTTCTTATTTATGTTCTCCATTACTCAAAAATCACAACCGTTTTATTATTCTTGTTGTTAAGATTATTCAACTTGGGATTAAGCTTAAATTTTCAAATCATTTTTTATTGTAATTATCTTGATTTTCTTGATCAAAGTCGATCGTCGTTGAATTGGAATCATGGAGTCAGAGGACAAGAGTGATTGCCAAGTGCAAAGAGGTTTGTTTCAGCTTCTTCCAATATTTTTCATTCAAGTATTTAAATTTTTTGGTTTTTTTTTTTTCAAGATTAAATAGTGGAACTGACATTATTTTGTGGTTAAATTTGTAGGCTTTATACTGAATTTTACTGTTCGTATGTCTTATTTATTATTTTGTTCTAGTTAAGAAAAAGTAATTTCTTTTATTATACTCTAGGACTTTTTTGGTGAAACTTAAAAGCTGATCAACCATCTAAAATATTACGAGAAATTAACATAAAGATTGAATATATATGAATCTTGCTCGAGCCATTTGTTAATCTGCGCTGGTGTTCGAAGATAATCTATGCACTAACATAAACATAATGATATCTGTATATGTTCCTTTAGTGGCAATTTCTGAGTTATTTTTTTTGTAAATTTGTAGTATCCTCTCCATCAGTCCTTGTCATAGGCAGTGGTTTTGCTGGCATTGCGGCCGCGCGAGCTCTTCATGATGCTATGTTCCAGGTATGCACTCTGTACATATCTCGAAGTATGGCATGCCCAAAATATTTGTCTCCAGAGTAGTTAATTTTTGCAGGTTATCGTGTTGGAATCACGGGATAGAATCGGTGGTCGAGTTCACACTGATTATTCATCTGGTTTTCCTGTTGACTTGGGCGCTTCATGGTAACTGTAGTTTATTTCTAAAAAGAAGTATATTACTCTCTGTTTGAACTTTTAGATATCCCTCTCTATTCCTACTAGTTATTATCTTTATGTCGAGACTTCAGGTTGCATGGTGTTTGCAAGGAGAACCCATTGGCACTTCTTATTGGGAAACTGGGACTGCCTCTGTATCGTACAAGTGGGGACAACTCAGTTTTGTATGACCATGATTTAGAAAGGTTTGTATATAGCTCTTTTTACTTCTGATATGTTAAATTTTCTAAACTACTTGCGTTTTAGTTTGTCGCCTATTGGTTTATTTATTTATTACTTCTGATATGTTTCAGATGGTGGGTCTTTTCTCGTATGTTATCTATGTTTTCGATCAACTATATGTCACATATGGTTGGCAGCTAATATCTTGTCTCCATTTTCAGCTACGCATTGTATGATTTGGATGGAAATCAAGTTCCTCAAGAATTAGTCTCAAAGACTGGCGAAACATTTGAGAGCATCTTGAAAGAGGCATGTATCCTTAATTTGTATTTGTGGATTAGGGGAGGCACTCAATCTTTAGTTCCTTCTTTAATTGGAATGAATTTTTTAGGCATCTTGACATCTTGTTACTGACATAACTTTTACTTCATTCACGGCAGACTGATCTAGTAAGACAGGAATTTAGCGGGGACATGTCTGTACAACGTGCGATTTCCATTGTTTTGGAAAGAAGGCCAGATTTAAGGTTTTATCGATGCAACAACCCTATCAGAATATCATTTTATTTATCACAAGCTAATTAATATACTAAATAAATATATCTCTCATTTCAGGTTGGAGGGGCTTGCTCATAAGGTGCTCCAATGGTACCTGTGCAGAATGGAAGGATGGTTTGCCGCAGATGCTGATACCATATCACTTAAATGCTGGGACCAGGTTAATTTTCTATCTCTTTAGTTGCATTTTCTTTCATCCTTTCATTTCTTGTATCAATCTTTATCGAGATTTTGTTTATGAAGAAATTACTTGTTTTTGAATCGTATGAAACTTAGTTTTTTTTTGTGATGGTGATCTCATAGTTATTCTAGCCTAGAAGATCGACTCTGAATGCTAGCCTAGAAGTCACTTGAGCAAGTACTATTCTGCAAAAATTTATTTATGGATTGTTTGTTCAACTGATTTACAGGAAGTGCTGCTTCCTGGTGGGCACGGGTTTATGGTCAGGGGTTATCTTCCTGTTATTAATACACTGGCCAAAGGTCTTGACATCCGGTTGGGCCATAGGTTAGATAGTAGTAATTGCTCCAATGGATACCCCTCTTTAGTTAGAAACATAATTTACTCACAAGTTTTCTTTTCTTGTTTTTCTCTGTTGCTCTCTTAGAGTTACAAAGGTAGTTAGACGTTATAATGGAGTGAAAGTAACGGTAGAAGATGGGAGAACCTTCATAGCAGATGCTGCCGTTGTTACTGTACCTCTTGGTGTTCTAAAATCTAATTGTATCAAATTTGAGCCAAGATTACCCGAGTGGAAGGAAGAAGCCATTAATGATCTTGGAATTGGGATTGAGAACAAGATAGTTCTGCTCTTCGAAAAGGTGTTTTGGCCAAACGTAGAGTTCCTGGGTGTTGTTGCTGAGACACCTCATGGGTGCAGTTATTTTCTTAACCTATACAAAGCCACTGGTCATTCTGCCGTTGTTTACATGCCAGCAGGGCAACTGGCCCGTGACATAGAGAAATTGTCAGATGAGGCTGCTGCTAATGTTGCTTTTACGCAACTTCTGAAACTCCTTCCAAATGCTTCTGCTTCTCCACCGGTAATGTTACCTTTTTTTCTGTGTTGATTTCTGTCTCTGATAAAATAGACAATATGACCTTAGGTCTGTGTTTTTGCCCTCTCGTGTACTGGTGTAACATTCAGATTCTGACAAACTTGTGCTGCAGATCCAGTACCTTGTTTCTCATTGGGGCACAGACAAAAACTCTCTGGGCTCTTACAGCTACGATGCAGTAGGGAAATCCTACGATCTGTACGAGAAGCTAAGGATCCCAGTGGATAACCTATTTTTTGCCGGGGAAGCTACAAGTATCGATTACCCTGGGTCAGTCCATGGCGCATACTCCACTGGCTTGATGGCTGCTGAGGACTGCAGAATGCGCGTGTTGGAGCGATACGGAGAGTTGGACCTTTTCCAGCCAGTCATGGGTGAGGAGGTCCCGGTTTCAGCACCTATATTGATCTCTCGTATGTAGTGTACATGCAGTAAATTATTCTGAAGTAGCAAGGTCTGAGTTGGCTAACACAAGACACGCTGAATGCTTTGTGAGGAATTGTGGAAATCGAAAGGTTTTCCGATGCATGATCGAAGCATCAGTTAATGTCGGCTTTCGTGTTTCTGATGCAATATTATAGGGGATAATTATTTATTTAGTTTCCTATTTCGATTTGTATTTTAGGAAACTTGAGAGTGTGATTTAATGACTTCTATAGCATTTCTCTACTTAATTATGATCTTTGAAACCCTATATAAAGGGGACTATGACGATATATTAAAACAACATTTCATAATGAAATAATTGATTTTCTTCCCCAATTTCTCTCTTCCTCTCTCTCTTCTTCTCACTTTGCCCCTCCTTTCTCTTTCTTTCTCCCCTTTCTCCTTCTCTTATAATTCTACTATAGCGTCCTACGTCAGTTTCTCTTCTGGAGAAGTATAAATTAATGAAGATTGTTTCTTATGTAAATAGTGGTGTGATGTAGCATTGGCATTGATTGTATATAACTATATATTCTTGTCAAATTCACCTGGCTCTCTGAACTTTATTGCAAATAAATAAATTTATGGTCGAACAATTTGTAGTAGAACAAGTTTGTCCTCAATCATTTTTCTTTGAACTTCTATATTTTGATGGTTACGTTTTTTTCATAGCATAAAGTTCGAGTTCGTTGAAACAAATATGTAAATAGGAAATGTTCATGTCTCCACTAGGTTCAACTGTTCTTCATCTGCAGATTCCTTCAATCGATTAGCAGCTTTTACAACCTGACATAGTATTCAAGAATGATAGATTATAAGCAAATGCTACAGACAACCAGACTTGAGAAAACGGCGTAATCAAATGTAAGATTACCTCAGAGTTCCAGTTTGTTCTTGCAGTTAGGATGAACAAAGCCAATGTTTGTAAGATGACTCCAATAATCATCCCCCACCAAATTCCCTGAAAACATCCGCATCAATTACATACTTAAAAACGCAAAATTTAGATCAATATAATTTATTTACCTGATCAAAAAAAAAAAAAAAAAACATTGCGGGGCGTGCTGGTGAAAGCTCGAACCCGATCCTATACAGTTAGAGAATATTCGCACAATTATGAAAATTAAACAGAAAATGCAGAACTCACTGCTGCTCCTAAGCTGGTTTTGAATCCAAGAATGCATCCAATGGGAAGACCAATGATGTAGTAAGTGACTAGGTTAACATATGCTACAGCAGCTTGCCATCCACTCCCAATGGCCACCCCTGAAATGCACACAATATTGTTAAAACCTCAGGAGTTACTTCCCCCTTGACCCGCCCCCTCCCTCCGCCCTTGCTTTAGCACAAACATCAATATATTGTCTAGGGGATAAGTGTACAATATGATAGGCTCCACTTAGTCTAACAGAACTATGCGCAAAGTTGGAGTTATTTGTTTCAGACAGTAGGACATCAAATCATGTTACCTGATAATACCATTTGAGTTCCACTTAAGAATACGGAGATCGCGAGCAATGGAGCCAAACTAGACCATGCCTGGATGACCTGAGAGTCATTTGTGAAAACTTTGCCTAACCCAACCCTGAATATTAGCACGATTATAGTGCAAACTACGCTGACTAGGATACTTGTTACGGTCACTACTATGACAGAGAACTTGGCAAGGATCGGATGTCCCGCTCCCAGCTCGTTGCTAACTCGAACGCTGAAATCCCCCAAAAAACAGAAAGAAAAATAGTCAGGGCAACATGTTATTTTTCAAATGGGATTAAGTAATGACATAAGATCTAAAATATTTCAAACAAATTAAATCTATGTGCATACCTGGCTGCAGTAGCTATTCCCAGCATAACTTGTATATCCCAGTTGAAGTAATTCATGCTGTAATTTTACAAAAACTATTTAGAGTTGATCATTGACATTTGAACTGACTAATTGTAGTATAGATGGTTGTTATGATATTTACCAAATAGAAATAGAATCCAGTGAAATGGTGGGATTTGGGAGGAAGCCTGATAGAAGCACAAGACCATTGAAGTACCATATTTCCAAGCTACATGAAAGTGACAAGAGTGACTACTTCAAAAGAAGATAGAACAATAAATCCCAAATTCTTTGTATGTTTATCTCTTGGATCATGTAGAGTCTAATCACACTGTACACTTATCCGTCGACTGTGGATATATTAGGTTTTCTATACATGTATTAGATTGTCCATATATTTTAGCTACACAAAGGGTTTTATGAGGCTGGTTTTTTAAGAATATGTGTGGCGTGAGATAACTCTCCTATTGACGGGATTAGCGCTCAATCATTGCAGTATTCAATTAAGGGGAAGAGTGCTCTGTATCATACCATAGCATAACAGCGGAAGCAACACTGAGCTTAAAAAAAGGCCAAATGCCTCTAAAGGCTTGCATAGAGAATCCAAGCCAAGTCTCTTTGCAAGAAGGACTCAGAATTATGTAAAGGCCTTGCACAATCACGAGCAACCACCATGAGAAACTAAGCGTGAGAGCAGATCCCAATAGCCCCCAGTCGAACACATAAACAACCAGCCAACTCAGCAGAGCATGCAACAAAAACACACCAATAGCCATATAGGCTAAAGGGTTCACAATGTTCTGTGCCTGGAGAAACCTTTGCATTGGGCAGCTAATTGCAAATGCATATAGTTGAAGGATGAGTCCACGGGCAAAAACTTGCCCGAATTCAGCAATGCTATCTGATTGTCCAATGGCTTTGAGCATGCACCCTGAATACCAGTAGACGAATGTGAGGATAACAGATGCACCAATATGCAATACAATTGCTCTCTGGAATATGATTCCCATTGTTCCATATTGCTTTGCACCATAAGCTTGCCCACAAACTGTTTGAACAGCACTTGCCATGCCCAACTGCATGTAATCATCATTCATCATTCAAAAAGAAACTTAGTAATTTAATTTTGATTTTTCAAATGTAGATTCATACCATCACTCCATAAGCAAGGCCTTGAATTCCTACACTGGCAATGGAGGCGGCTGCTAGCTCGACTGCACCCAAGTGCCCCACGAATATCAGTGTAACAAAACTCAGCATGTAATTAAATAGTCTAACTATAATTGAAGCTCCAGATAGAAACCACAATAATTTGGACTCCCGTGTAATTAGTCCAGGGTACAAGTACAACCTCATCAGATTCATACCCACTGGCTTGTTTTCCAAGAATTCTTCAATTGCATCTGCTGATAAATCCTGAATCTGCTGCAGCAATGGCTGGTTTTCTTCTGACCTCATCTTTGTCTACTTTTTTCTGACGTTACAATGAACAACATTTGAACTTATTTAAATTTCTTAGTCTCGATTCAATCAAGTATACCAAACATGCTAATATTGTGTACCTAACATTCCAAGTTGAAACATGCTAAAAACTATATATATTTACCTATAATTCAGTTGGAACTGAGGCAAGTCTTTTCCAAGCTACCAGGCTGTGTAAATACTTGGCGTTAGGACAAGAGCATGTGATTTTAGTTAGTAAACCTAAAATATTAGATGCATGTAAGAAAGAGTACAAGAGGATTCGAGAGGTAGTTGGGTACTATGCTATACATAAATTCCTTAGATTAAGAATAACAAGTTATTTTCATTACTAAAAATGGAAAAAAATTTAGAATAACAAAATGATTATATAGTGATAAATTAAATTGACATGATTGATTAAGTGGATTTCTTCTTTGCGGGTTCCATACAAAGCTTTTATAGATGTGCGATAGCACGTTTGGCATAACTTTTCTGCTCGCCAATCGTGTTTGACAAAACTTTTAAGCTTTACCAACACGATGTCGCTCATGTCACGCAAAACAGCTTTTCAATGATATCCATCCAAATTGACCGTCAATTACGCACTTGTAAAATGCTAAATTATTAGTAAGAAATTGGTACAAACTGTCCTTAACCTTTGCCTTCAGTGGAAAAAATTATGATTTTAGCATATTAGTTAATTAATTTTGAACTTAAATTTAAATTATTTATAATATTTTGTAAAATATACAAAAAAAAATTGCGCGCCCTTTTTGCCATCATTATTCCACATTATAATAAAATGAATAGTAATTTTTTGGAGAATATGTGATTAAAAAATTGAATTTTTTTTTGAATTTACGTGTAATTTTATTTTATTGAAAAATATGTGGTTGATAAATTAAAAGAGAGAGAGAGAGAGAGAGAGAGAGAGAGAGAGAGAGAAATGAATTAGAATTTAATAAGGAATACTGGGGACCTATCAATTTTATCAATAAAGTGTTAAATCAAAATAAATAAATAAATGAACCATAAGTTTCCTCCCGTTCTCAAAATAAAGATTTCATGTTTCTTCATAAATTTTTATACGTTTAACTAGACATTCTTAAAAAAGATAATAATAATAATAAATAATCATCACTTCCACACACAACATCTAACAAAAGTATTTTAGTATTAAATCCTTGACACAAGATTAAAGTTCAAGTTTTAAAATAATTTAGTTAATTAATTACAAAACCAATAATTTTTACACATTAAATTTAACTTTCCCTATTTTTAAACCACACATTCATATCCATTGAGCATAGTTAATTAACATTTTGTCGAGGCTTCGTGCCAGTCAGTCCCAAAAAGAGGGACCCCTAAACATAAAATTTGCCAGCAATATCCAGAATAAGTATATAAAACCTAGGTATCTTGATCGCCATCCAACAGATTTCGACACAATACGAAAGTGAAGCTTTATAAGGATAAGTATTCACGTTATAACATACAGACTAAATTATGTGGCATACAAAGTTCAGATTGATAGTCCTTAGCTAGATAGAGCAGATATTCAGAGGGACCAAAAATATTTGTCCAACATAAACCAAGGCCATCGTTGAGTAAATACAGTACGGAATAACCTTTGGCAGAGTTCAAACATCAGTAGTTGAGTGACCCCACGGACGGTATCCCATTTAAGTTACTTTTGGTGTCCTTACTACTCACATAATCATCACAGCTATTACCACTGCTGGAAAGCCTGTGCATTTGAGCAGAATTTGGAAGGTCAAGTCCCTCTTTTCCCATCTGTTGCACTTCAATAGGTGATAGGATCTTGATATACCAGACGCTGTTTACAAATTCCCTGGAAGGGAAAAAAAAAAGAACACACAATTAATAAAAAAGATTCTTGATGACGACAAACTAAGCCTTATTTTATAAATTTGGGATAGACTACTGGAAAATTTCTCCACACTCCATCCAGTTCATGAAGCACAATCCACAATAAATCCAAACAAAATCAATTGGCGCATCCATTAGCAGCTAACATTTTCAACATCCTGAGATACAACTCATTTTGTAATTTAGCTTAAATTGCTAAAAAACATTTTCTCAAACTCAATGCCAGATGATATGGGTGTTGACCTTGAAAATCAAGTAGATAGACAGCACATTTTTTCATTCAATTTAGCCCTGTTTGGTGGAAATTAAAATCCAAATTTTAATACAAGTCAAAGTCAACAATTAATTTTAACCACATTTCATGGGACCCACAACTTTTCAATCACACATTTCATCAATTTTTTATCAAAATCTACTAAAAATCTGATTTTAATCCCCACCAAAAGGGACTTAATACCAAGACGAGACAATCCTCACACAATGGTCGACTTAACTTGCACTAGCAAGAAAGTATAGAAATACTAAGGCAGCTTCGAAAGATAAGAATCTTCAGGAGAGTAATTTTATGCTATGATGACCCGTAAATCTACAATATTGGAAGCAATATCAAAATGCAAGAAAATGCTCAGTGCTTACTGCCAAGGGTCATCACCGAGGAGGAGAACATCATTCTCTCGGTCAACAAATACAAGCTGCCAGCCTGATCTCTGAGGGTCCTCCAGTAAGCTTTCAAGGCCAAACATGCGAGCAAGCTCACTTCGCAGCTCTTGATAGCTGCTAAATTTGGAGATATCGAGTGACCGTCCGAAGGACCCTGACTTGTGAACCTGCAAGAAGTAAGCTATTTGAATAGTTTCCGTGTGAAGAGAACCTACTATAGCACAAAGAAAGCCAAGCACACTCTTGGGGAAAAAAATTCCCCTACAATATGGATCAGAAAAGTTCATAAATATAGTGTGTAAAAACCAGTTTGGGAGACACCAAATTGAAAAGGCATCTTAAAATGTCCATCAAGGGAAAAGAACAAGGAAAGGTCACATCATAAAACAAAATAATCACTCAGAAGAAAAAGTTCTATATGGAGCTAGCAATGTATAAGTTCATCCTTTCCATTTGTGATTCCTCTATTAAATGCTCAAGAGGAATACATAGATACCGGAGTAGCACGTAAATCATAAAATAGACTAAATAATAGGACAATTAAATATATCTCAATGTAAGAGAAGAAGCAGAAGAAAGTCCAAGAACCTAAAAATGCTTGAAAAATTTAAATGGTTGGTAGCAGGACCTTTCTTTCTCAACTTAGAGCCTGTTTGAGCCCTAATTTTTTTTTTGCCAAAAATGAATTTTGGAATAGTGATTTGATAGATAACGTGTGTTTAAAAAATAAGGAAAAATATTGGGTTTGTGTGTAATATTATTTTATTGAAGAATGTGTGGTTAAAAATAAGAGAGAAGTGTATTTTGGAAATAATGGGGACCAAACAAGGGCTTAGTATTTACATTTTGACTTGATAACCTTTATTTAAGACCTATTATGTAGTACCAGTACCTAAACAAGTAGTAGTTTGCTGACAGCATGAATTGATATCTACATTTTGAGTGCTAAACACCCCTCCATTTTCATCCCAACATGTAAACTCTAGGGGATGAAAGACTCACAAGGTCATAGTGCGAGATCAGTTCAATTTAAATAGTAAATAAGCATTTTAACCGATTGTCAAAATATAGGGTAATTGATCCAAGTGGGTAGCTCCAGAATAACAATAGATCATGGTACTGTTACAACTGAGTTCATTCCAACCAACTTGCGCCTCCAATGTATCCCATTTAGAATGACTTCTCAATTATTATAATTCTTTATGTCCCGAAAGAAATGTGACAGGTACTATACAAGAGAGATGGTTGGAAAAGATAACAATCTGACTGACCTTCACAAAGGTTCCATTGGGTGGATTACTTTGGTCCACATTTTCCGAGGACTGCAAGAAACCCGATTCATCTACACAACTTGAAGCAGTCATGTCTGAGCTCAGTGGAAAATTGGTGCCCATGGCACTAGTGAAAGTAGATGTTGCATATGGCATAGAAAATGATTCATTCTCGCTGCTACTATTTTTAAGGTTTGACATCCCATTCTGTAGCATAAGAGAAGAGCCCGTATTAACTCCAAACAACATATTGTTATCGGAATCTGTCACACCTTGAAACTCAGAAAATTCTCTGCCAGGAAATGGTGGCAACAAAGTGGAAACCTCAGGTACTTTAGAATTAGGCATCATGAATTCTTCTGTCCGGGCCACTACGAACTGTGAAACCCTGGAAGGAAGTTGAGGTTCTAACGCAGCTCGTTTTGATGATGAGGAAGGAGAGACCAGAGGGCTGGGTCCATGCATGTTCACTAGGTGGGATGATTCTTCAGGGGAAAATGAACTTAGAAGACTTGCATTATTAGATGCAGATATATGGTTCTCAATGAAGTCAGAGAAATTCTGTTGCTGGCATATAGATGGCACAGCCTGCAAAGGCATGAACTGGGATTGAGTGGCTGCTATCTGTGAGCCAGTGGAGATGGTTTTGTTAATTTGTTGTTGATCTTGGAATTGTTGATTTAGTTGCTGGGATTGCTGAATTTGATGCTGTTGCTGATCATTAAATGTCTGATGCCGCTGCAATTGCTGCTGCAGAATCTGACCATGCGATATTATTTTGTTTTCCGGATTGCGCTGGAGGAAATTTTGTTGAGAGTGGGACTGTTGCAACATCTGATTTTGTACAAGTGCAACAGAACTATTGGGAACATTATGCTGAAACTGCAGGAGGGACTGATTGGCAATTTTGGAAGGATCTAATGAACCTGTTTCCTGGAGTGCAGCAGCAGCCATTGACTGGTAAACATTAGGTTGTAAACCAAGCATAGAAGCACCAAGACTTGGTCGCATCAATGGATTTACACCACAGGCCTGGAAATTCAGTGCATTTAAGCCCTGATCTCCAATACCACCACGAAGCCATGCAAGTGGGGAATTCATGTCCATATTACCGCTCTCTTTAAAACCTAAATGAAGCAAGAGTAAAGGATGATGATTATCAGACAAGAAAAACCTAAATTGAGATGGAGAAAATTAAATAATGACATTTCTGAGACATGCTATTATAAACCACACCAGGGAAGGAGGGCAATCCAGATGGCCATGGTCGCTTCAGTCTGAGGGAGAATGGCGATGGATACATGGGAAAGGTTGTTAGTGGTTCAATCTCCCATAGGGAAACTCGGGGTTGCCTATCCCCTGCAGTTGATTCATCCCAACCAACCTGCATAAGCAAATAAAGGAGATCATGCTTCAAAATCATCAGGCTTAAAGGTGAAGGTGTTATACATGGATGAAAAAACTTTATACCATTTGAAAGCTCCATAAAAAATGCACAGTTGAACTGTGTAGCAAACACGAATGGAAACAGTTGACACTCTATTAGTCAGGTCTCGATGAACAAAAATATGTACCATAACTCTTTTTAAGCTGGTCCTGGAGTTAATATTACTTTAGATTGCAGACATGGGCATAATCACTTTGGGAACCTTTTTTTTCTTTTCTTTTCAATATTTTCTTTATTCTAGAGGTAGGGGAATTGGGGAGTTGGTTTAATCTCAGCATACCTATGGAATCATCTAATATCCCATTTGAGACTTGTGGTTTACTATTGTAGGATTGAGAAACTATGCTTCTTCAAATGACAAAGTACATGTAATTATGTTAGTGTAAATATGAGGCTTGTGTGTATTTACTCCTGTACAAATTGAACCAAGAAAAGAACGTGGGTGAACAAGAATGGGTCTTATTTCAGTGGGTTGCTTAAATTGTTGACCCAAGAACAGATGCCTGGCCTCTTGTTTCCTTCTTCTCTAAGCCAGTTTGGATGGTAATTTTAGTCTTCAGAAAGTTTATACGCGCCGTCCATGTCTAGAACAAGATAAGTGAGGCGAAAATATCCTATATAAAATTTTCCTGTTGTAATATTCAATTCTATCTGGTTCAGTGTATTAAACAAGTACTTAAAGATCGGTCCGGATCATTTTTAAGGTTTTCACTGAATACATGTAATAAATTTTGTAAGATCCAAATAGATCAAGTTAGTAAACTAAAATTAACATAATTTGACATAGTGGTGCCATAAACAAAATGAAACTGCAAAAAGAAAAAAAGAGTCATGTACCTACATCCAAATTTATTAATAATAAGGCTCAATTAAATTCTTTATTTAAATCATACAAAAAGTTATTATTTAATAGATTAGTGGCCGCACATACTTCGATAAAATGTTTTTGAAATAGCGTTTGATAAGCAAATGAACCTATATACTGATAGTTAATTCTTTTGAACATGTTATGAGGTGTGCAAAGCATTTTACCGTGCCGAAAAACAAGATCAGTCCCTTACGAATTATTTTATGGCGTTTAAGAAGACTTATGAGGAGCTTAATATGTTATTGCCTCTTAACCCTGATGTAAAGGTTCAACAACGCCAACGAGAGCAAATGGTTATCGTGAGTTTCCTTACTGGCATTTCCTCTTGAGACTGCTAAGTCACAAGTTCTTTCCGATTTTGATATCTCCTCCTTACATGACGTATTTAGTCGAGTCCTCTGCACAGAAGGTACTCCACCTCTTCAGCTCAGTGGTGCTTTGGTAAGTCGAACTACTCACTATGAGTATGGGAGATCAACCAATCAGAATGGAAACAAAGGAGGGGGCTCACAGAGACTTGAAACTAGACCACCAAATTCTGGGGAAATTGTGCTATTATTGTCACAAGCCCGGACATACGAAACGTGATTGTAGAAAGCTTCAGTACAGGAATTAGAGAGCTCCCTCAGCCCATGTTGCATCCACCCATGATAATTCTGAAAAATCAGTTCTTTATCTCTGCAGATAAATTTGCCAAGTTCTCATAGTATCAAGAATCACTAAAGTCTTCATCTTCCTTTGTCAATGCTATTGCTGATTCATGTAAACCTAATGCGTGCCTTTTTTCCTCATCGTCTAAATAGGTCATTGATTCCGATGTCACAGATCATATGACAGGTAATTCTGGTCTCTTTTCTATTTTTCAGTTCCACACTTCCATGTTAATTTGGCCGATGGGTCACCATCTTGTGTTCGTGGGCCTGACACAATTACTCCAACACCTCTGCATCCTCTGTCATCTGTTTTACATTTACCTAATTTATCCTCTAATTTGCTCTCTATAAGCCAGCTTACTCGCAATCTTAATTGTTGTATCTCATTTTTTCCTGATCATTGCTTATTTCAAGATCTTATGACGAAGAAGATTATTGGTGAAGGCACGAGTCTGGAGGCCTCTACATTCTTGACACAGCAATACCTACATCTGTTGCTTGCTCTGGTGTACCTCTCCCTTCGAGGCACATTGCCGGTTGGGTCATCCATCTCTTCCCTTGCTCAAGAAGCTTTGTCCGCAATTTAGTAAGGTGTCTTCATTTGATTGTGAGTATGTCAGTTTGCAAAATACCATCGTTTTAGTTCGAGTCCTAGAGTCAATAAACGTGCTCGTGTTCCTTTTGAATTAGTTCATTCTGATGTTTGGGTCCTTATCCTGTTTTGTCTAAACCCGATTTTAAGTATTTTGTTACTTTTGTGGATGATTATTCTTGTGTTACTTGGTTATATTTCACGGAGTCGTTCCAAGTTGTTTTCCCTTTTTTGTGCGTTTTGTGCTGAGATTAAAACTCAATTTAATGTTTCGATCCGTACTTTGCAAAGTGATAATGCCAAAGAATATACATCTACTTTATTTCAATCTTATATGGTTCAGAATGGCATGCTTCATGAAACGTCTTGTGTTGATACTCCATCACAAAATGAAGTGGCCGAACATAAGAACCGACATCTTCTTGAAACTGCATGAGCTCTATTATTTCAAATGAATGTTCAATATCCTTTTGGGCCGATGCAGTTTTTACCGCATGTTTTCTCATTAATCGCATGTCATCATCTATTCTTCATGGTGAGATTCCTTACAAAATCATTTTTATCAATAACATATTGTTTCCTATTGACCCTAGGATATTTGGTAGCACTTGTTTTGTTCGGGATGTTCGACCACATGTCACTAAATTAGATCCCAAGTTTTTGAAATGTATCTTCCTTGGTTATTCTCGTCTTCAGAAAGGTTATATGTATTATTGTCCTAGTTTTAACAAATACCTTGTCTCAATTGATGTTACCTTCATGGAAAACACACCATACTTTCCGTCTTTTCCTCCTCCCGCACGTCAGAGGGAGGATGATGATTTGTTAGTCTATTCTATCGCATCCTCTGAACCTATTTCAGACCCGGCTCCTGTCAAACCTCATATTCTTCATGTCCACTCCACGCATAAAGCTCCTGATTCATGTCCTGCACCTACTTCTTCACCATCAGATCCAGTTCCAAGCGATGATCTTCCAATTGCGTTACACAAAGGTACACGCCAATGTACTTATCCTGTTTGTTCTTTTGTTTCTTATCGCTGCTTGTCATCTTTCTCTTGTTCTTTTATTGCATCTCTTGATTCGATCTCTATTCCTAAAACGGTTCATGAGACCATCACTCATCCTGGTTGGCATCATGCAATGATAGAGAAGATGAATGTTTTGGATTACAATGGTACTTGGGACTTGGTCGATTTACCTTCAGGGAACGGGCTATAGGATACGAGTGGGTGTTCACAGTTACGGTAAATCCGGGTCAGTTGCTCGCTTGAAAGCCCGTCTTGTCGCTAAGGAATATACACAAACCTATGGCGTGAACTATTCTGACACTTTTTCTCCTGTTGCTAAATTGACATCTATTCGATTGTTTATTTCTATGGCTGCTACTCATCTTTGGCATTTGCATCAACTTGATATCAAGAATGCTTTTCTTCATGGTGATCTTCAGGAGGAAGTGTATATGGAGCAACCTCCTGATTTTGTTGCTCAGGGGAAGTCTAGGCGAGTTTGTTGCCTTCGAAAATCTCTCTATGGTTTAAAAAAAATCCTTGTGCTTGGTTTGGAAAATTTAGTCAGGCTATTGAAAAGTTTGGTATGATGAAAAGCAAGTCTGACCATTCAGTGTTCTACAAACAATCGAAAGCTGGTATCAATCTTTTAGTTGTGTACGTGGATGACATTGTTATTACTGGAAGTGATGCTACAGGAATTTCATCTCTTAAGTCTTTCCTTCATACTCAGTTTCACACGAAAGACTTAGAGATGCTAAAGTATTTCTTGGGTAAAGTCACAAGGAGTAACAAAAGTATCTTTTTATTTCAAAGAAAATATGTCCTTGACTTTTTAACTGAGACGAAAAATTGGAGGCAAAGCCTTGTGGTGCTCCAATGACTCCAAACATGCATCTTACAAGAGATGGAGAACGAATTGATGATCCTGAGTGATATAGAAGATTGGTTGGAAAGTTGAATTATCTTACAGTGACTTGTCCAGATATTGCATATTCTGTTAGTGTTGTTAATCAGTTTATATCCTCCAACAGTTCATCATTGGGCAGCGTTAGAACAAATTTTGTGTTATTTGAAAGGAGCACCCGGAAGTGGTATCTTGTATGCAAATCATGGACACACTCATATTGAATGCTTTTCAGATGTAGATTGGGCAGGTTCCAAAGTGGATAGAAGATCCCCATCAGGTTAATGTGTTTTCGTTGGAGGAAATCTGGTCTCATAGAAGAGTAAGAAGCAGAACATTATGTCATGATCGAGTGCAGAGTCAGAATCGGGCTATGGCATAGTCTGTGAGTGAGATAATGTGGATATATCAGCTCTTGACTGAAATAGGTCTTAAAACTTCAGCTCTAGCAAAATTGTGGTGTGATAACCAAGCTGCCCTTCACATTGCATCCAATCATGTGTTTCATGAACGAACTAAGCGCATTGAAATCGATTGTCATTTTATTTGAGAGAAAATTCAGCAAGGTTTGATTTCTACAGGATATGTAAAAATTGGAGAACAATTAGGGGATATCTTTACGAAAGCTCTGAATGAGGTTCGGGTTGCTTATCTTAGTAATCTCAGTACAACACTCTAGAAGAGGGAGTAGACTAAAACTAATGATGTTTACTCAAATGCGTGATATATTAGGCAATGAGGCTGGAGCCAGGCAAAAACAGAAAACAATATACGAAACATGAGCAATTAAATGCTTGCTTTTAAGTGCTTATAAGTAGTGGGGCATACAGGATGGAGGGATAAGTGGGTAGTAAGTTGTGAGCCCTATGAAATGTGGAAAGAAAAGTATATTTGGCAAGCTTATAAAGATTTAAGCTTTGCCAAACATGTACTAAAAATGATCAAAATGCTTAACGAGAACCATAAAGTGGAAGAGAGGATTATGGCGAACATGAGAAAGTGCATTTGAGAAATCAAAGTATAGTGGTGCTGTCATCACAATCTGTTCTCCTCCACCTTTCCGACACCACAGCTACCCCTGGTTTGGCATTTTACACCTCTTTTTTAAAATATGAGGTGAAAAGACAAGTGATGAACTGGAGCACTATATAGCTGACAATGTATATGAGGTTATAATAATCACTTTTGGTGGTGTAGGAGCTGATGGTGATAATTTGGAAGTACTTTTTCATGTTGCTTTTCATGGTTCAGGAGGTGGGGGGGATGAGAATATTCGAGATTCCCCGTTCAGGGTTTTTTTTTTTTTTTTTTTTATTATGACCCAGGTGTCCAAGTTTCGCCCAACTAATCCTGAGGAGTGGCAACCTTCCCCCCTAGTTCGCCACTTAGGTTAATTCAGATGTGGTCACAGCTTATACACACTTGGGCTGGACATTTGGCGGTTCTCCTCCTTGTGGATCTCTACCTTCTAACATAGATGTTGCCTTCCAGCTATCGCGAGGATTCAAACCTTCGATGCTCCGTAGAGAACCCTCCCGCTTTACCACTGCGTCGTACCCCTGGGGGCAAACCCCCATTCAGGGTTCTTGGTGGTTCAAAGTTTAATTTTAACTCTTTTAGTAGTTTTGATGCAGCAGTGCAATGACTGAAATGGAGTAGGAATACATTCTCTTGCATTTGAATATATTTAAACATTTCATAAAAGAATAAATGATTTTCTATAAATGGAAGCGCATGTAAAATGCATAAGTAAATACAAGTATCTCCAGACATTCACGGTTATCAATTAGGAGATAACAAATCCTTGCATAATTGTATGCTTGTAGCAAATTGACACATCAACAGTGTAAAAAACAAAAAAGCCAATGCATGCATAAGACTATCTTTTACTAACCTTCACTGAGCGCCAATGCGAGTTTGGCCATCGAACAGGATCCAAGTCACCAATGCCAGTAATTGTGCCCATGTACCTTAGTTTAAAAAATATGAATTTCAGTTCAACCCATACCCATAATTCTTCTGTTTGTATACTAGTATTTATATTTCCACGAAACTTGATTACATGTATTCGAGTAGACAGACGAGCGAAAAGAGAGAGGAAGAGAGATCAGAGTTCATGTCAAATTGAACATTCTGGTAATATAAAGAAAAGAAACAAAAATGTGCTTCAGCACGTCAACTAATGGAGATCCCAAGCATAAAGAAGGCATAGAAGCAAACAGCATTACACGCTGTAAGGAAATTGTGACACCAGATGTAACCCAGGTAAATGCTGAACTGAGAAACTGACCTATGCCTGATGCTAATCCATTTCAATATCTCTGAAATTCATCTATTAAGTTCACAAACTACAGCAGCATTTAGGCGTGACATTAAGTTAGCATGCAAGTTTATATACAAGGAATATTTATGACAAGGACAACATTCCTTTTTCTCCCTTTTTGATGAGAATGTCGGAAAAAGCCAGACCTACCTACGGACACTTGACTCTTCTGTTTCAAAAAGCATCCGAAAGCGCATACCCACAGAAACTCGTGTATGATACACAGCTTTAGCATATTTTGCAAGAGGTATTACAAACTCTGATGGACTAGCCCTGAAATTAAGAAGAGCACAAATGTAACAAATAACAATATATATCTGTATAGCACAAATACAAGCAGATTCTTCACCTTGGATTGTAGAAGACGGTGAAACGACTATTCGTAGCTGCTGCATGAGCTGCTGCAGCAAGAAGACCTATGTGCATGCTATCGCTTGATAAAACTGACGATGGCATGACAGTTTGTGGACGATTAGCACGCCGAATTCCCAAAAACAACTGATTATTTTCATTCCTGTTAAAAAAAAGAAAAGAAAAGAAAAAACTTGATTTAGAACAAACAGCACTTCCAAAAGCTAAGAGATGAAACTGCTTTGATGAACCCCAAAACTGTAACTAGCATGAGAATAGACAGATTTGCAGAGTAATAGTATCAAAAAGTTTATATTGACCATGTTAAGTCTACTGTTTCCAAGGAGCCTTACTAATCTCCTTTGCAGTGAAATTTTCAGCCTGAAGAAGTTTCTGTTCAAAATGCAAGGCCTACTACTTTCAAAAGTTTCCAACAGATCTTCTCATTGGTTTTGAAACAGTGGGGGTAGGAAATGGGAAAAGTTTAGTCCAGACCATGCAATAAGAAGAAGCTATACTAAGATACAACAAAAACCTCCCAGCTCTTTCCCCCCAAGAGAAGCATTTTTCTGAGCTTCTTAATGAGGTTTATTCTCTCCGGGGAATGGATACATTTTCAAGTACCAACAAACTAGAGAAACATATTTAAAAACAATAACATGAAACGGATATATATAAACTTGCATAAATTAAAACGAATGCAAAAGCACATAAGATAAAGAGATGCAAACGTGCGAAAGCTTATTCATGAAGATCTCACATGCATGCAGACTATAACGTCCCGAAATTTTATAGAATAGAATTATTTGGTCTAGATTTATTTTATATAATTTTGAAAGTTGAGGAACTAAAGTGAAATTTTTTTTTTTATTCTTTTTTTTTTTTTTTTTTTTTTTTTTTTTTGTGTGTCAAGTAATTATATTTTGATAGAGTGAAATTTAGTATATCAATATTGAGCTCTTTTTATAGCTTGAAATTATTTAGAAGTCTTTAACTCGAGAAAAATGTATTCTGGATAAGACCACATTAAGTTAAGACTCAATTGAAGGAAAATAAGGATCATTAGAATTTTTTTTTTTGATAAGTAAGGATCATTAGAATTTTGAGTAGTTTAGAATATTAACTTAGTAATATGACAACCACGTGTTCTGATTATTTTGAATTAACTCTTAATCTTTGGAGTAGAATGAAAAGGTCAAATTGTAATTCAATTCCACTTATTGTCTTTCAATTTAATTAGTATCCACTTTCATAACCATCCTAATTATTTTCTCCCAATTACAGAATTCGGCAAAATTAGATTATTAGAATTGGTTGCCTAGGAAACCATTTTTTAAAGCCAAATCCTAATACTAGTATACCACTATAAAGCAAAACCTATTCCTACCTAAAGTCTATTTTTTTGAAACCAATTTTAATCCAATTTGTAGCAATGTATACATACACGGCAATATATATATATATATATATATATATATATATATATAGAGAGAGAGAGAGAGAGAGAGAGAGAGAGATTAGTTTTGGAAATCAAAAAGTTTGCATGCATTAAATAATATTTTCTAGCATTACACATTCAAAGCTTCAAAGCTGAGACAAGGATTTGGAACGTGAATTCATATATCTTTTAAAAATTCATTTGATCCATCAAGGTAAAATACTTATGTGAAAGTGGTTTGTTTCCGTATACTTTTATGTATTCAGTCATTTATGCATGAATTGTCAGTGGACCTTCGAGCTCTTTATAAAGAAATATAAAATCTTACGAGAATAGATGACTTAAGATGGATGCATCGCTTAATCACCGATATACTTCATAAGAGAAGAGTGGTATGAAGTGTTTAAATTGATTGTTATATAATTGTGTATGAAAATCACATGTATCTTACTTGATATTTGTAAATGCTCAGTCTTACAACAATTTTATAGATTAGTTCGGATTGATTGGATTCGTGGCAAGATGATGATGCGGGCTGCCATCGGATCGAAGGAAAATTAAACATTAAGTTTTTATGTCCTTCAATTTATTAGTTTAGTTTATTTAAAGTGTGTTATTTAATTAGCTAGATGATTATGTTTTTTTAAAGATACAATTTCCATGTTCTAGTTTAAATTTATGAATATTCCAGTTATTTTATTTTAAAGAAATTTATTTTTTTATCGGTCCGTGTTTAACGTACAAAAAAAAGTGAGTTTTTTTGTAACACTTCAAGATTCATGAAAACTTGGAGTGTTACAGTTCCAAGTACCCACAAACTAGAAAAACATATTTAGATACAATAACAAGAAACGTGTGTGTGTGTGTATATAATTGCATAAATTAGCACGAATGCAAAAGCACGTAAGAGAAAGAGATGCAAACGCGTGAAAGCTTATTCATGAAGATCTCACATGCATGCAGACAACTGTGCCTACCAGATGAAAATCACCGAGTCTCCAGCAACAAGTCGCTTCGCACTGACGAACACACTCCACCCTGTCGTAAGGAGATGCCTCTTTGGCTGTCCTGTAAATGAAAATAAGATGAACTGAAAATTTCAGAAGTTGGTCACCATATCTAAAGCAAATATGATATCTCTGTAGATTATGCATGAATGTCCTTGGGCCTTGTTCAGTAAAAAGGAAAATATGAACTGAAAATTTCAGAAGTTGGTAGCCATATCTAATAAGCAAATATGATATCTCTGTAGATTATGCATGAACATCCTTAGGCATTGTCCAGTAAAAAGGAAAATATACAAGAGCTAGAATCCAACATCCGAAGTATTAAGACGCCATGATAATCTAGAGCCCATCTTCAGCAAATCTGTTTAAATTTTCCACTCAATTGCAGAACTAAATACAACTGATTCCCTAAATTAATGAGATAAACAAGTTTTACTGACGATTTTTTCTGGTCAGACCTGTTAGTTCATTATTACCAAAGATCATTTGGCTTGCTTCTCTTCCAAATCACTAAATCAGATAAATAGAGTTTTTAGGACATCTGTCGTGTCATGTAAGTAAAAGAGGTATTATGGAACACATTATCTTCCGCGTAAAGGGAAGTCAAAGGGCCTCAAAGGGCCAGTGTCCGTAATAGTAATTGGATCATTACAAGTTTCAAAGCTGTTCTCTCCATTACTTGAAGCACGTTTCTCAACCTTCTGTTCAGTAGATTCTTT
The DNA here is from genome assembly GCA_019097785.1 of Fraxinus excelsior. Classification (NCBI taxonomy): domain Eukaryota; kingdom Viridiplantae; phylum Streptophyta; class Magnoliopsida; order Lamiales; family Oleaceae; genus Fraxinus; species Fraxinus excelsior. Next base: position 13,147,344 of record CM032637.1, on the reverse strand, counting down.
CTTCCAAACCTTTGTAAGAGAATTGAAACTAGCCAGACGGCACAAAAAAAAAAATCCTGTAAGGCAGTTCAACAAGTGGCAATTCCAAGAGTCTTCTACACACCTGATTTAGCAATAAAGGAGACTCAGAAAAGCCCTCAGTTGACTGTCCAATTTAAGCAGCAGCCTCAGGATGAGGTAACGATCATACATGAAAGAAACCAGACTTCCTAATTTATTACGTTTTGTACTCATATTTAAGAAATACCACCTAGTTACGATCTGCAGCATTGCGATACTGCCAGAACACTGTGCTACCAAAATCTAACTCAACTTTTCAAGCCTCAGTCAAGCAGTATGATTCTTTTGGGTTCCAGCTAGTTGCTATCTGTAATTCCAGCACCAAATTTCCACAATTGCAGGAAGCTAACAACAATCCGTCTCATTTTAGAACTGCCCACTGTCTTACTCAAAGTAGCAGGCATCAATAGTGCTTGCAATTATAGAGTAACCACCCCCTAATCTCCAATTACACCTCCATAACCAAAAAACAGAAAAAAGGATACAAAACAAAACATAAGCTTACCCTTACTCCAAAAAGATTGCTTTTACATTTCCCACTTTGAAGAGTAAAAAATCAGACTGAAGCTACTTCTAGATTGAAATTGTGGGGGAAAACCATTTTCTGATAAATAAAAGGTCCTTTTGACGAGAAAGTAGCATACCAAGCATTGAGACTGATAAGAAAGGACTAAGAGAAGCCATTGAATAGAACATGGAAACTATATGATTGCTTAAATTTTGTAATCATTGAAGTAACTGTGCACAGATAACGAAATATTTTAACAACACTTGACAAAACCAAACTGAAGAAATTTCAAAGAAACCATTCCTGAGGAATACTCACCTCGAAAAATATGCCTGAACTTCCACTCATTTCCATGGAGATCCTTCGCAATCAACTCTTGACAAGGAGGTGTTTGTGAGTAATCCTGAAGAGGCCATATATGAAAATTTAGAAAAATATCAACATATCATAGAAAATGTGAGGTCAGATTCTGGAGGTACGATCAAACATACAAGAGAAGGAAAGACTTTCTCAGCTGCTCGGCGAGGGACAGAGAATCCTCCATGAGTGCTGGTGTCACTTGCAGTCAATGTTTTACAGAAATAATTGGTGGGCTGTTTACTCGGGGTGCCAAGTTCTGCTGGAAGCAGGCACAAGTCCTTTTGCTCATCCTATCAAAATCAATGAGTTAATAAAGAGAGCAACCAAGCAATAAGAAGATACACAAATAAATAAAGATGTCACAGTACAGTACAGGATTAAGTGGTTGCAAAGTCATTTGTGCATATACTTCATCTGTTTCAACATCTGCCTGTTATAAGAACAAAACCTGTTAATATGTATACAATGGGGAAATAACATACAGCTGAACAGATATTAGAGTTCTAAAAGCAACTCACATGCATAGTCACATTGTGAAGCTGGCATATAAGTTGTGGTGATAAGCCAGGATAGTTGGGGATAGTGGCATCTACTTCCCTGTTGGTTGAGGCAGTAACCTGTTCATATATAATAGTTTATAGCACAAATTTACTAAGAAGTGTGAAGGGCTACGCGAAAGTAACACCATATAGATGAAGCTTTCTAGTGACATCACTCCTAAAGCTTGTACAACAATTAATTGCAAAAATAGCAACTACAACATGACCCGTGAGAAAATTCTCAACCACCACACCCCCACAGAAACAAGTAGGCAGAGAAACAGTTTTGGTAAGAACGGATAAGAAGTGCAATAAACAGCGACAGGTTACACTGTGTAGCTGTATCTTGCTAACCAGGTTTCGACAAATAACTCATCAACTAAAAGTTGTTCGTTTTCCAAGAACACTAATTAATAAGAAGACATTCACCCATATTCGATAAATATCTTTAAACAAACTAAATACACTTGATAGCTATAAAACTTGAAGAGCATCCTCAGATCATTTTCTTTTCTTCATTTCCTTAGAAATTTGTATTATTGATGTACAACCAACAGCAAGAGTGACATATAAGTGCCTTGTTTTGATAAATATATTATAGTAGGATAAACTGTTCTTGTAATTTACCACCAGCCACCAATAAATAGGTGCAATCACTTATCCAGAATTTCTGGTCAAAATCATATGAAAAGTTGCACTAGAAGTAACCTAAGTATAAGAATTGTAGATCTATTGTAAACACAGAAATACATATACAATAAAAACTAATCAAGCGTGCATTCCTATCCCAGGGATGACACACTGTGTACGCACCCAATCCTCTGAATGTCATAGCAGAGCTTATGACTGTGCTACAATTATTTCAAGTACAATCCTAGTTACCTGCTCGCTGTGTCCCTGGGGGAAATACACAACACGGCTCCCGAATTGTGGAAGCGATACCAGAGGGCCTGCGCACGCGTGCCACAGCTCTGAATTCAAGCATTTCTTCTCACCTGCCAGCACCCCCAACCCAAAAAACACTAAAATTAAATACTTCCTATAAAAAAGAAAACCAATATGCATGTACGAAAAAATTTAAACAAAAAATTACAATAAAACATACCTTCCTCAGGCTGAGGATTATAGCCCGCAGAAGAAGAAGAGGAGGAAGAAGATAACCTCATATTCCAGAAAAATGAAAGCAGCAAAAGAAAAGCCTAATATATTACTCCGAAAATAAAAACTAAAAATTGTATTTATAAATCAATTAATACTCTTGAACATATGACTTGACCCCCCCACCCCCAGCCCACCAAAAGAAATTTAAACAGCAGCCTCACATATTTTTCCTTTATAACCAGAAAACCCCCCAATCCAGTTTGTAGTTTCCTTTTCTTTTGCTTGAGAGAGAAAAAAACAAATGAAGTAAGATTTCTACTACTATGTCTATGTGAGGCAGATCTCGAATTATTTAGCAGTTTAGGAACCCTAAAAAGATGCTACAGAGAGCAATGAACCCACAAGAAGCTGAGAAAACAGAGAAAGTAAAAGAAAAAGCAGAAAATGATGAGTAGCTTTCGTGCACACTATTGAGATCTCTCTGTGCGGAAAATGGAGCTTCAGATCTTTAAACTAACTGTTTTTCTCTTTTCCTTTCCTTTCTGGATTTTATATACGGATATCTAGAGAGAGAAAGAGGGCCCGAATTTAAGGAAGCTTGTAGGAGTGAATGGCTATCTATGTATACTGTGGAAAAAACCTTCCACTTTGAAACTCCTCTCGTTAAAAGAAGGCTCGACTTTGATATACTTACTATTGACAAAGTTGGTAATTTTCAAGAGAATATAAGAATTTAAGGTAGGTAGTAATGACTACTTAGATTTAGAAAATGGTGAATTCTAATAATATGACAATAGTTGTTGGTTTTTTAGTAACGACAAAAAAATTCAACCATACGATACGTACTTTAAATTCTTCGCATTGATTGCATTCTTGAAAGGGTGATCGTTATTTTCAAACTCTTCGCGTTAATTACATACTTTCCTACATAGAGCCCGTTTGAGCTACATTTTTTCTTCATTATAATGAAAAATATGACCGTTATCCATCACATCAAAATTAAAATTCAAACTTTCTATCTCTCGTGTGGGCCCATAGCGGCTATATTTTTCATTCTCATTCTCATTATAATGTGGTTCAAACGGGCTCATAATAAAAGACTTTATCAGTATTGATTTATACTTTTGAAACTACTATTTTTTAAATTTTTTTTGGTAAAGACATGACTTAACGTAATCATACCGAATGTATGCTGATTTTGGCTCTTCTTTTGGTTGCTTTAGCCCTCGACCAAGAGCTAAATAGTGTTAGTCTGCATGGATGCCTCTATGGCTAATTTGCTCGAGCAAGTCTATAACTTTTGCCAGTTTACGGGTTTTGTGGTCCATTGTTTGTCGTTTGTTTTTGGAATGTTACAAAGATGGATCTACAAGTCCCACTGATAGTTATATCAATTTGTTGGAATGTGTATATTCAAGGTCAAAATGATGTATACAATATTTTATATGTCGTAACTAATTCGGACTCAAAGTATATAGCACAACTGGACTTCCTTTTGTTCTCTCCTTTTGATAGTAAATATTCGCTTTCTAATAATCTTGCATGCCATTTTAACTATGCCTCGACTCATTTTACAGTATTTTATAAGTCATATTCATCTTATTGCTTCTTGTTGGAAAATTTGGTTTTTGTTAGTTGGTTTGACCAACTTTTGACCAATTATTTCAGTGGATCCCATTAGTTAGACAAAATATTTCTTTGGTCGAATGAGTTCTACGTCATGAATAGATTAATTTAGTGTATTTATTTTCTCAAAACCAATTTAGGGTGAATGAGAAATTAAGGTCAAAAGAAGACCACTTGAAGTTGAAATAAATTGAAATAAAAATTGATGAGAAATTGAAAAGTGTCAATCCCACAAAGAAAAGCTAGAAGAATGTAAACCACTTTATATTGCTCAAGTTTGAGACTTGGATTTGGGCCCCAAGGGATACCAATAGTTTTTGAAGAGTAGAGAACCTACATGTTGTAGGTTGGGCCAAAGCCTACACGCGCGCACCGTCGTCGTCGCCGGTCGGCTCGGCACGGCACGGGCCGGGTGTCCAAAAAGTTTGTGTATGTTGGATACACAACTTTTCCACTATTGTGTCTTTTGGATACAACTTTCAACTTCTATAAATAGGCTCTTATACCTCCGTTTTATTCACTCCAAAAAATCAAAATTGACTTTACTCTTCTTCCAAAATTCTTTATTCGTCCCTACATTATTCATATTTTGCATCCAGCCTTGAAAAATTATTTTCGTGCATTTTAGTCCTTCAAATTGTAGAGAGATTAAAACATTAGTAGGTTCGCTGGGACTTATAATTTGTAGTGCTACTATTACAAGTCGATGTCGTTGTATCTTGAGAGACGAGTGTCGGAATACAGTCAGCACCAATGCGGAACATTATCGTCTTAAGGAGAAAGAGTTAAACTCTTTCCTCGACTTTCGTGCCTTCATTTTCACGACATTATTCTGCCCAAATTTATTCACGGTGATTTCACTGCTTGCCTTTTCCCAAAAATCTTAAGACGATAATTCCAAGTAATACTGCATCTATCGTACCCCATAGTAATGCTCACGGAGAGAAATCGAAAAAATTCACAGGAGTGAATTTTAAGATATGGCAACAGAAAATGTTGTTTTATCTCACGACTCTGAATTTGGCAAAATTCTTGAGTGAATATGCTCTAATTGTTGAGGAGGATGAAACATATTCTAAAAAACGAGCAGCATTTGATGCATAGAGTCATAGTGACTTCTTGTACAGGAACTACATCCTCAATTGTCCTGACAACACACTATATAGTGTATACTGTTCGGTCAAGACATCTAAATTAATGTGGGAATCATTGGAAAATGAGTACAAGACGGAAGACGACAGATTGAAGAACTAATGTTCTTGGCTGTTGTATTTGAAGCTAATATGGTGGACAATCCAAGAGAATGGTTCGTTGATACCGGCGCTACTCGCCATGATTGTGTTAATAAGGAGATGTTTTCATCTTACACTCCGATCAATGGACGAAAACTATTTATGAGCAACTCGGCAACATCAAAAGTTGTTGGTCTAGGTAAAGTGGCGCAAAAGATGACATCAGGAAAAGAAGTAACACTCATTGATGGGCTGCATATTCTCGATATTCGCAAAAACTTGGTGTCTGGAGCTTTGTTAAGCAAGAATGGGTTTATACTAGTATTTGAATCTGACATGTTTGTACTCACCAAAAATAGCATGTTTGTAGGCAAATGATACTTAACCAATGGTCTATTCAAAATGAATGTAATGCTTGTACTCTGTGATTTTGATATTAATAAAAATAAATCTTCTGCTTACTTGATTGAGTCTTCTAACTTATGACATGATATGTTAGGACATGTAAATGTTAATACTTTACGTAAATTAGTAAGTTTAGATTTATTGCCTCCTATTACCTTTGATCAAAATCATCAATGTAAAACATGTTTAGAGGCTAAATTAGCTAAAACATCATTTCATTCAGTTGAAAAGAACTCGAATCCTCTAGAACTAATTTATAGTGATTTTTGTGATTTAAAGTATGTGCAAACTAGAAGAGGTAAAAGGTATTTTATTACTTTTATAGATTATTGCATAGGGTACTGTTATGTCTATTTGCTAAGGAGAAAAGACGAGGCCTTAAAAGTATTTAAACAATACAAGAATGAGGTTGAGAATCAACTAAGCAAACGAATAAAAGTTGTTCGTAGTGATAGAGCCATAGAGGTGTGGAATATGGAACACCGTTTGAAGAATTTTGTTCAGATTCTGGGATTATTCATCAAACCACATCTCCTTATTCACCTCAGTAGAACGGTGTTGCGGAACGCAAAAATTGTACTCTGAAAGAAATGATGAACGCTATGTTGATTAGTTCTGGTTTACCTTAAAATTTGTGGGGAGAGCAATTCTGTCAGCTAACTACATTCTAAATAAAGTACCACACAAAAGTAGGAATGAAACTCCTTATGAGTTATGGAAATGTCATAAACCTTCGTACAATACTTAAAAATGTGGGGGTGTTTGGCTAAGGTAGAAATATCAAAGCCTAAACAAGTTAAAATAGGGCCTAAGACAATCGATTGCATATTCATTGGATATGATAATAATAGTAGTGCTTATCGGTTCCTCATATATAAGTCGGACATTCCGGATGTACATGAAAATACTATCATTAAATTTTGAAATACTATATTTTTTGAGAACAAGTTTCCTTGTAAAGAAAGGAAAGAGATAAGTTTGCAAAAATGAATTTATGATACTGCAATTGGTAATCATCAAAGTAATGAAGAACCAAGACGTAACAAAAGGGCCAAAAAGTCTACATCTTTTGGTCCAGATTTTTTAACTTATTTGTTAGAAAATGAACATAGGACATTCGAGGAAGCAATGTTTAGTCCAGAAGCTCCATTCTGGAAAGAGGCTTTCAATAGTGAAATTGATTCTATTATGCAGAATCATACCTAGGAGTTGATAGATCTCCTACATGGTAACAAACCATTGATTATAAATGGATTTTCAAAAGAAAATTAAAGACCGATGAATCAGTTGATAAATATAAGGCCGGATTGGTAGCTAAAGGATTCAAACAAAAAGAAGACATTGATTTTTTCGATACATACTCACCTGAGACAAGGATCACATCAATAAGAGTATTAATTGCAATCGCAGCATTGTATAATTTGAAAATCCATCAGATGGACGTCAAAACAGCTTTCTTAAATGGTGAGCTAGAAGAAGAAATGTACATGGAATAACCCAAAGGGTTTATTACTCTTGGACAGGAGAAAAAGGTGTGTAGACTCGTTAAGTCGTTAAATGGACTAAAGCAAGCGCCAAAACAATGACATGCAAAATTTGACAAAATTATGTTGTCAAATAGTTTTAAGATTAACGAGTGTGATAAATATGTTTATATTAAAACCACACCTAATGCATATGTAATTTTAGGTCTATATGTTGATGATATGCTATTATGGGTAGTAATTATGACACCATAACAAATACAAAGAAAATGTTGACAAAACGTTTTGACATGAAAGATATGGGTATTGCAGATGTAATATTAGGAATCAAGATCCTTAAAATATCTAAAAGACTTGTCTTATTTCAATCTGACTATATTAAGACTCTACTTATGAAGTTTCATATGTACGATGAAAGTCCAATTAAAACACCGGTAGACCTAAGTCTACATTTGGCCAAACATAAAGGCGAACCCATATCTCAATTAGAGTACTTTTGGATAATATGCAGTCTAATGTATATTACAAACTGCACTCGTCTGGATGTTGCATATGCAAATAATGACCATTGGAAGACATTGGTAAGGGTTCTTAGATATCTACAATACACCTCAAATGTTGGATTACATTATACTAGATATCTAGCTGTATATGAAAGATACATTGATGTTAATTGGATATCAGACACAAAAGACTCAAAATCCACTAGTGGATATGTTTTTACCGTTGGTGGTGCGGCCGTATCTGGAAGTCATCTAAACAAACATGCATAACTCGATCCACGATGAAATCTAAGTTCATAGTTTTAGATAAAGCTGGAGAGGAAGAAGAATGACTTCATGATTTTTTAGAAGATATTCCATGTTGGCCTAAACCTTGCCTGCAATTAGTATACATTGTGATAGTCAGTCGGCTATCGATAGAGCACAAAGTAGTATGTATAATGGTAAGTCTCGACATATTCGTCGAAAACATAATACAATTAAGTAGTCGATCTCAAATGGTGTTATTTCCATAGATTATGTAAAGTCTAGAGAAAATCTCGCGGATCCGTTTACCAAAGGTTTATCAAGAGATCAAGTATACTGCATATCAAGGAGAATGAGCTTAAAGTCTACTACGTAAGAATCTTTGTAATGGTAACCTAACCTTGTTGATTGGAGATCACAAAATCTTGGTTCAATGAGACAACTAAGTTATGAAGATTCAAAGAAGCACTTCGAAGTTAACTTTTACCTATTCCTACGATAAGAAAGTACAATCTACAGAATGTTTTAGGTTAAGTTATACTTTTAATGATTCCTATATCTTGGTCTATCTAAGTGGGGTATGACAGGTACTCATAATAGGAGATCACCCATATAAGTGTGAAGTGTGGCCGCTTCTATGAGAATGTTTCAAAGACTTAAATTCTCTAAAGCACTTATGAAATCTAAGAATTGTTCAGGGTCAAAATGAACACAACAGTGAGAACTCGAAAATGTTAGAGAGGTTATTGTATTGATACTATTGTCTTGATTTACACCAACGGCTGACAGCTCAAGACGTCGCGTTCACTGATTAGCCAAGTAAATCCGATAGTATTCTACTACGGAAGGTTCAAACCAATAAAGTACCTATTCGGATGTGATAACATTTCGCCTGGTCTCTCTATAGGGTATGCATAGTCTATTGTATTGATTTCGATTCACATGGGGGATTGTTAGAAAAAATGGTTTTTGTTAGTTGTTTTAACCAACTTTTGACCAATTATTTTAGTGGATCCCGTTAGTTGGATAAAATATTTCTTTAGTCGAATATGTTTTACTCCATGAGTAGATGAATATAGTATATTTATTTTCTCAAAACCAATTTAGGGTGAATGAGAAATTAATGTCAAAAGATGATCACTTGAAGTTAAAATAAATTGGAAAAAAATGGTGGAAAATTGGAAAAGTGACATCCCGCATAAGAAAGCTAGAAGAATGTAAACCACTTTATATTGCTCAAATTTGGGCCCCAAGGGATACCATAGTCTTTGAAGTGGAGAGAACATACACGCTAGTAGATTGGGCCAAAGCCCAGCCGCCTTCCGTCCGATAGGCACGGGCACGGACACGGGTCGTAGGCTTGGGCTTGACTTGGACTTAGGTCAAGCTGATATATATATTTTTTTGGTAAAATAATATTTGATTTATATTATTTTATTATTATTTAAAATAATAATACATTTATATTATTATTTTTCCCCAAATTTTTCTGTGGCTGACACGTGTATTCTTTTAGAATGACAGTTGACGGTTAACGTTGATGGCTGGCGGTGGCGATTGCTGTTCAAATGTTTGTATTAGTTGAAAACATAACTTTTTGACTGTTATGTCTTTTGGATACAACTTGTATCTTGGGAGAAGAGTGTTGGAATACAGTCATCACTAGTGCGAGGCATGATCGTCTTAAGGAGAAAGAGTCGAACTCTTGTCTCGACCATTTTTCGTGCCTTCATTTTTACGACGTTATTCTGCCCAAATTTATTCACGGCGATTCCATTACTTGCCTTTTTCCAACACTTTTTGACTATAAAAGTTGATAAAATCTTTCAAATGCATTCTCTCGTAGCATGTCTAGCAAAGAGCCTGAGCTATTGAAAAGTATACTCATAAATAACGTTACTTATAAGTAAGTTTTAAATAATTAAAAATTAAAGTTCAAACTAAGTTAAACTGAAAGATAAGAATATTAGCCCATTTCATTGATTGAAGAAAATTGGAGACATTGTCAATCTTCCTATTATGTGAACATTTCATCTACATTCCATGTCGTAGACAAATCTGAATATTATATGCCAAATGTATATTCTCCTTCGACAACAAACTCGAGATCGAGTTTTCTTCAAGCGGTAAGAATGATACATGACCATTTTTCAACAAAAAAAAGAAAAGAAAGAAAGATAGGAATTTATTCCAAATAGGATCTCGTGTTATAGTAGGAATTTAGCTCTTCTTTCTTCTTGTTTAATACGAATTTTCTTTTACTACTTTTATGGTTTTAATCATCTTTACTCAGTAGGACTTGGGAGATAATTTGTTTATATAAATAAAGGCTTGATCAACAAATTCGATACGATCAAATTATTTCTATAAAAAAATTGAGTTTTTTCAAAATTCCTTCTCGTTTCATAAATTTTAATTCTCCATCCGCAAAAAAATAAAAATAAAAATAATAACACTAAAAAAAAAATTCCTACAACTATTCATGCAATGCATTTGATGAACTAACTAAATGCGAAAATAAGTTAGAAAGCAAATAAGAAAGAGAAAATGTGTTGCCTGCCATTAAGCATGCAATTTATAGTCTCAAACTAGACTATGGAAACTATCACTCGGGATCAACTAGAATAATGGAGTTCTTTTTTGATAAAGGTTCTCCTCCATGTATAGATTTAATCTCTACCCATTCATCGTAAAAAATTCTCTTCTTGCTTAGGACATCGACAACTATGTTAGTTTTACCCTAGTGGTAATGAGTCGTGCAATTATTATCATTCACTAGCTCCAACCATATTTTATATCTCATAATTATCTCCTTCTGTATGAAGAAGTACTTGAAACTTTTATGGATAAGACCTTTAACCCGTCAACTACCGCAAGTTCTAAGTCATTTCATCGGTAGTTCTGCTGATAAGTCTTTGGCCTCTGTTTGATAGGCATTATCTTGAGAAAATTGACTTTTGAATAGTAATTTTTTGGAGAATGTGTGATTAAAATAGAAAAAAGTTTTGGGTTTATTGACTTGAGATTTGGCTAAGACAAGTTTTCTCATTTCTGGTGCAGATTGGTTCTCCACAAAATGGCTGCTAGTAGACAAATTTTATTATTTCTGTCAGTGCTTGTAGAATCCTTCTTGCTTCCAGCTTCTCTAGCTAAATTCCTTCTCATCATCCTTCTTAACTCGTAACATTAACTTTAGCTACTTGAGATTTTCATCTGTCAATTTTCCTTTTCCATTTGGGGTGGCATTAAATGATTCTAGAAGTTATTTGTGCTCATTTTCCGAGGCTTAGGCTGATGGATTTTGTTATCTTTAATATTGCTCGCGCAGGCTAAAAAAAAAAAGCGTAAAGCTCTGTTTCAAGTGGCCAAGCAGAAGAAAAACAAGAAGTTTGTGGAGAAGAAGATGGCTGCAATTGCAAGAGAAAGAGCATGGGCTCGAAAGTTAACTGAACTGAAGCAGGTTGAAGAATAAATGAAGCAAGCTATTGCTTGATATATTACTCTCTGGGAGTCCACGTATGCGGCGTCCGAGTTCTTGTGCCCTTAGATGTCTCCTACTTAAAAAATTGCACATCATCCAGAATTTACACCTATTTAATCATTCCTTTCATACCTATTTACATGCACGCAGTGACGTAAACCCAAAGACTAAAGATTTACTATAGATTGGATTTACAAATCATACAGAACACACATGTTCCATAGAAGAGAGAATCCAAAGACTAAAGATTTACTAAAGGAAAATCACCTCAATAATATGGTTATCCTATAAGTAGATTTTAACATCATAACATATTTTCAACAAATAGGAAATGCACTAAAATTCACTTTGATTGTAATTATTATTACATTTGCTGATTTAAGTGTTCAATATTGTTTCAGTCTTTACTTAATCAATTTTCTAACGTTGTTTTACCTTAAAAAAATATTTGGAGAAATATGCCTCGGATGAGTGAAGTACAAATAATAATAAAAAAAATTCTCATGCACTAGAAATTGTCACTTTGAGGAAAAAAAAAAAAAAAAAAGATGCTATCAAAATTCCGCCCCAGTTTGGCTCCATTAAAATGAGTGTTTTTTTTCCCCAGAAAAATGTGTTTTGAAATAGTGATTTTTTTGGAGAATGTATGGTTAAAAAATAAAGAAAAGTATTAGGTTAACATGTAACATTATTTTATGTGAGAATGCGTGGTTGAAAATGAGTTTTAGAAAAATGGAGCCCAAACGGGCTTTACTTTCTGCATTCTCTTGTATGCTTTGATGCTTTAATTTTGTCTTTGTATTTCACACGTGATTTGCCCGTTCGTTGCACATATTTGATCATGCTTATTTTTATTTATCAGAATTTGTGGAACAAATTGGTAATTTAAAAGTTATACCAATTTAGGCTAAATCACCATTCTATTAGTGAAAAAGTACTTATTTGGTAGGGATCAAAATCTAAACTTTTTATCAAAGTTAAAGTAAACAATTGATTTTAACCACATATTTTATGGGATTCATAACATTTCAAGCATATATTTCATCATTTTTTATCAAAATCGGCTAGAAACCTGATCTTAATTCCCACTAAACAGGGCTAAATGTTAACTTTTAAAAATGTTTTCAGACACGTGCAGTTGAGATTTTCTTCAAGATATATTTAACCTTGTAAAAGGACACTTCACCAATTTCAGTTATAATTAAGTGCTTCATGATGATAATATATTGGAATAAAAGATTATCAAATACTTATATTCTAGAAAGAAAAGGACTAGGGCTCAGTTTGAAACTAGTATTTAATTAATTCATTATTTCTGAGACCAGAGCAATCCAAGCTGACTAAGCACATAAAATAAGACTAAATTGAAATAAAAAATCGAATGATGCCTGATTTACAATAACTGCTGCAAGTTACATAAATGTCTTGAACTCTTGAACTTAATGAATGATAACTATCTTGGAGTGACATAAAATATCTACATTCCTTCAAATCTCAATGGTGAATCAATTTTGTTTATTAAAATAAAAGGGACACTTTCGTCAATGGTAAATCAATTTTAAGCTATTTGTTAAAAAAAAATGAGTTTTTGTTATAATTGGAGTGCCTCACTATACTATTGGGCTAGGCCTTGTCTACTTAATGGTTCTGTAGACTTGTGTTGTTTCCGAGTTTTGATGGCCTCATTGATGGTTTATCAGCCTTACACATGGCTGATCTTGGGCTCTTGGATTGCAACTGTTTACCTTACTTGATAGACTTGGCTCTTGGTATTCTGGCATTCGAGATTCTTCTATTCTTCGGTCTTCGTCTCTCTGTTCTCCCTTCTCTTTGAGTATAGACTAGGGTTTGCTTTGGTTCTTGACACTGTAATCTTGTTGAGTGCTCTTCTCAATACATTCTTTGTGAAGTCTATATAGTAGTGTATAGATTTAGGGTTGATTTTAGTTATTACAGTATCTGTAAGTTTGAGGCGAGATTAAGCTCGAAGAAACTGTTGGTTTCTTCGAACATTCTGTAATATTATTGGTTTGTTCTTAGTAGATTTAGAGTTATATCCTTTGTGGATGCTCAAAGGGTGACTAAGTCTTTGTGACTGAACATTCGGACCCTACGGGGTGAAAATCTGTTGTTCAGTTGTTATCTTTAAGTTTCTACAATTAGTTTGTGTTTTGAGATCTTCGATCTGTTGGTATTTGTGATTTGGGACCTTACAGTTTTCACAATAGTTGTGTTCGTCAATTCATCTTTATCTATTTATTATAGTTGTTGAGAACAGTCAATAATATAATTATTTTTTTCCTTTTCAGATTGTTGAATCATTCAAACAGAAACTCTTCTAGTGGACTGCAATAAGTGAACTTTGATCTTCTTCTTCTCTTTTTTCCTATTTTCTTGAAGTTATAATGTGTTACTACATCCGTTCTATGTTTGTCCACTTCAACATGCTTAGTCAGGAAATGGTGTAAGCAGTCCAGTTTTATCGATTTTTGACAGATTTTCAAACCAAACCGTTTAAACCGGTTTGAGAAAAACTCAAACCTAAATCAAATCATTTTGAATGGTTTGAAAAGAATTTAAACCTAAACATAACGATTTGGTCCGGTTTTCAACCATCGGTTTCGTCGTATATTTTTTTGCATGTCTACTTTTATGTCATTAATTCATTGAATTCAATATATATTTATATCTTACTAACAATAAATCTAAAACAACTAAATATATCTACTATAAATTTAAATACCAACTAAATTCAAGTGAAATCATAATAATAGTTTTTTGTTCACTTTTTTTAGGCTATGACGTTATGATATCGTTACCATACAAGTCTAATAAACTAAATATAAGACACAAAACACCTATAAACTAAATATTTATTTGAAAGCATATAGTTCCATAATACAGTTACTGAGACTTCAATAAGGCAACATCTTAAATGATAAACTTTACGCCTACTGGATCAAAATCCAAGACTTTAATAGGCTAAGTGAATAGATGTCATCATTATTAATTCAAAACACTTAAAGAAACAGTTTGACCAAATATCTAAGCATACAATAAAACACAACAATTAAATTGATGCAAGTATAGTTGTCACTTGAGTCATTGTTGGTATCTTTTAACTTATTAAACAATCCATCCACATATCAAATTGCATATGAACACTTTTTAACTTCTATTAACATATTTTATCATGTCTAATTTCGTCACAAAACAAAGAGCATGTCCACACAAATAAAATAGAATCATATGCATAGTAGATAAACAATTTCCATCGAAGTGAATAAACTTATTTCACAATCATCCAATAGTTGAGAGAAATGTGAAACTCATATAATTTCAAATTTCTTACCTCAGTTTGCTAAAAAATTATTGAACTGAAACTTTATTCATAGCAATTATTATCATCGTAGACCCAAGATCTCTTTATCTCCGATTGGTATGGTGCTGGTGGCTCAAGGTTGTGTCGGGTGTCAGCTGAAATTTATCTGAATTATGAAGAGGAAAATGACTTTTGATATATTAGTTTAGTCTTAAGATTATTAGATATAAATTAGAATTATTGGGTAATAATAATATATATATGTAATAGAAAATTAGAAAATGACAAAAATATCCACACATGACAAAACTATTGGATTTTACATATTTGAATTTTTCATTTTTTCATTTTTTTTATTTTTATATATTTTTTGTCAGTCCGATTTGGTTTTAAACCGCAATTAAAATTCTCAAACCTAAACCAAACCATTTTTAACCGATTTTGTTTGGTTCAAAACCCTTTCGTTGACTGGTCCACGTGGCATCAAACCGACAGTTTCTAAAATACGGTTTCAGATCGATTTTTTGATTTGACGATTTTTGCTTACAGTCTTAAGTCATGTCATGTTGGACTGGATCGTGATTGATGCTAATGGCTTCTTTGTTATCAAAGTAATTTTTCATTGACAGTGGAGTAACAATCTTCAAGTCTTCCAGCTGTCTCTTTGCCCAAAACACCTCACAACTACCATGAGCTACAGCTCTAAAGTTAGCATCTGGACTACTACTTGCCACCACTACTTTTTCTTACTTTTCGAGTTGATTAAATTTCCACCAAACATAGTCCAATAACCGGAGGTGGTCTTTCTATCAACTACACATCCAGCCCATTAAGAATCGGTGTAACACTCAATCCGCAAACGATTATGTTTTTCAAACATCGGAGTTCCCTTCAAGTACAGAAGGATTCGATAAGCAACTTCAAAATGCTCTTCCTGTGGCGAATGCATGAATTGACTTACTGCAAAACCAAAATTTGGTAAAGTGTTAGAAAGATAGATTAGTTTGCCAACTAGTATTTGGACTTAATCTTTATCAACAACATTCTCTGAACTTGCAGGCATTGGCCCCAATATTTACCCATTTTTCATTTAAGGCTCCAACATTTGTCTATTTGCATTTTAAGCCCCAAGCTTCCATTTTTAGCATAAAGAAGCGCTTATGGTTTAGTCTAAAAATTATGTCAAGCTGGAATGGAAAGGCAAATTTGTTGTGGTGTTTAAATAAGCCAAATAATAATAAAAAAAAAAATACAATACAAACAAAAAATATTACTTTGAAAAACATAAAAAAATAAAATAAAATAAAAATTAGTCATCTTTCCCACCGCACTCCTGATCACTGTAGCCCGCTCTCTTTTCCCCTCCTCCCTTCTGTTGCCTTGTATGTTGTAGCTCGCCCTTCTTGCACAAGCACATCACTGTGTATCTAAGTGTTTGGATTTGATAGTTTCATTATGCCACTTTAAGATGCATAACTTGTTGAAAAGCAGGAATTATGCGGAGGAAATAAAGAACATACCTGCATAAACCATTTGATGAACCCGTTTTGAGACAAAGAAGAATATAAAATGCAGGCTAACATCAAGCCAGAGGAAGCAACATTCATATTTTGACTTGAACTTGAAGAAACACTCCTCCACCAATGGTTCAATGTAGGAATTTGATCCACCAACAATAATTGGAACTCATCCTGACTTCAAAATCCATTCATACGAGTTTGGGGATAAGCTGTGGCGCTGGATCTTAAGGGTTACTGGTGTAGGGACTGTAGGGGGTTGGTATGGTGGGTTGGGAGGAAGGTATCTTTTATATGCTAGGTGCTTGGCACGTGCAATGCACATGTTATAGTTTTCTGAAGGTCTTATTAGAGTATTAGATACATGCATCTTGTTACAACCCATTTCTTTTTAGTCAAAGTCAAGAGTTGAATTGTCTAAGTCAAAGTCAAATATGGAGTTAAATAGGAATAAGTTAATTGCTTGAGACTTATTTTTAAAGTAGGGAAAGAAAGGAATTTAAATGGATTATATTGAGAGTTGAGGACTTACTTAATTAACATTGGAAGGTTAGGGACTCTATAGGCAATAATTCCACTATCTAGACAAATCTAGTCTATTTTCTCATTCCCATTTCACCCACTCACGCAGAGAACATCAGAGAGCACGCAAGGAGAAGAAAGAAACTGGGGAAAGAGGAAAAAGAAAAGGGAAAAATGAGAGAAAATAGAGAAAAGAGAAGGAAAAGGAGAAGAAGGTAAATTGAGTGTTTTGAACTTGAATTTCCGTTGTTATTCTTGTGATTTTCTTTAGAAATAGAAGATTATTATGATAAATTTCTAAGGTTTAAGTTGTGGTAAATTTTCAGATTTATAGGAGATAAGATATAGTAGAGCTCAAGTTTATTAATCCTATAGTTTCCATTTATATCAAGGTAAGAAATTCATTTTTTTGGGCAAACCCTAGATTGTTTGATTGGATGTTTGAACTAGTATTTTTAATGGAAATTATGGTGTGGATAAATACTTACCAGAAAGCATGATTTTATGGGAAAATAGGTATATTATATTGGTTATGGTGTTGGTTACTAGTTCACTAGATTGAAGTGGATAATTGCATTTATTCTTGGATAGAAGGTTATGTTGATGCATGGGGTTATTAATAAATGGATTAGAAAGTGTAATTGGTCCCACTTTATTAAAGGAATAATGTGAGACATATATTCAAGTATCAAGAAACTTAGTTGAAACATTATAGCATTTCATATTAGAGGTTTCTTGACTTGATCATGATTATATTAGTTATCTTGTATGATATTTCAGGTGGTGACGAGGAAATTGGAAAAGCCTACCGACCTTCTTAGACTTTAGCTTTCTTTGAGTGAGTAGAAAAGTTTAGTTTTTAGAAATAAATATTTATTGAATTTATATCATATGAGAAAGTTAATTATTTGATATATTTAATTTGACAACATGACTTTCAGAATTTAATGGATTTTATAGCCAGTTCTTTCAAAGTTAAATTCAGTTATTGAAACCATTTTTCTAGCATGTTATACTCATATTACATATTTCAATATAGTTACAGTTATTTTAAAACCACCAAAAAGTACCCAAGTGATTTTACCCCAGTTTGCGCTGTTGTGAATGTGTTTCCACAGTATATGACTTTATATGGTTATTTTACCCAATCTGTACTGGTGTGAATGTATTTCCACAGTGTATGATTAGTTATGGTGAGTTTACCTGCTCTGCACTATTGTGAATGTGTTTCCATAGTGTATGACCAGATTATAGCTCTGCGCGTGTATGACTCAGAATTACAGAATTTCAGAATTTCATAATAGAATAGCTTTGCTATGTATATCGGTATTTATCGATACATGAGTAAGGATATTCATGGTACCTTTTTGGTGTGATTTTAGTATTTCTATAGCTTATCGGATTGATGATCATAGAATCCAGAATATTTAGTTTTCAGTATAAAGTTTTTAGCTTATAGCATTGAATAACAGAAAGATTTTATGATGCTATCACGTTTCAACTTTTAAGATTATTATCAGATTTTCGACTTTCTCAAAGTTTCAAAAGAGTAAGAATTTTTAGAAAATGCGTATAAATGAAAGAAAATTATTTTTATTTATATACTATCCACTCACTGAGTTAAAATCTCATATGTTTTGTCAACTCTTTTCTTATCAGATATTACTGGGGAAACTCTGTCAAAATTTTTAGAAAATGGGTCACAGTTAGAATATGTCATAGTCGCCTTGGTGATGGGTCCGACATTTAGCTGGTATCTACCATCGGCGCACGACACGTGTCAGGTCAATTAGGGTGACATGGAACGGGTCGTATCACATCTCCTATATAATAAGATCTTGGGAATGAGCTATGGGGCTGGAACTTGAGGGTCGCAGGGGTGGGGAGTTTTAAGGGGTTGGTATGGGTGATCTGGGAGGAAGATTTCTATATTTTTGTTTTATTTATTGATATATAATTTTGGGGTATCGTATTTAAGCTCAATGGTAAATTTATCTTTTCATATTAATTTATTTTTGGGACAGAGATAATTCATTAGTATCACGCATTTATTGACTTGTTAAGTTTTGAATTTGTCCTGAGCGGAAAATATATAGTTGTATGCTATATGTACTTAATATTAGAATGAGTTGTGCCTTCTATGTGGCTGTGCCTATACTATAAATTCCATGAAATCTGCATGCTACTTCTTGTCTTCAGGGTTGTTGTTGTTTTTTCCCCCCTCCATCAATGGTGTATTTATTTCAACTTGTTATTTCATATCTTTGGTTATTGCTTTTGCATTTAAAGTGATTTAAATTTAGTTTGTAGGTCGAATTGAGCTTTCCGATTTCTGTGAAATCTCGTGAGTTGACTTTGATCCCAAAAGTATTTTTTGTGAATTTAAGTTCCCTTGTTATTAATGCTTGAAGTCACTAGGGCTAGCTATTATGAATATATGAACTAGGAACTTGTATCGTGCTAATAATTTTTTTTATACCTAGGTGTCCATTTTCGACGACTAATCCTAGAGTCTATGTCTTAGCCCTTCAAGACGCAGATCGGTAAACAACGAGATTTGCCCCAAACTGGCCAGTATCCAAGATCCCCCCACTGATCTGTCAAAATGTCGAGCGAGTCAACATATGTTGCACCTTGCCTTCCAGAAGAGAGCATGCCTTCCAAGAGCCCCAAGAATCGAACATGCGACCTTTGAACTGCTAGTAACTAAGAGCTCATTCCTTTGCCAGTTGGGATGTACCCCAGAGGGTATCATGCTAATATTCTTTTAAAGGCTTTAGCTGGTGATGTAGGATTGCCTATTAGAATTGAGTCGTTATGCATTTAAAACTATAATTGATACTACAATAGGTCGATGGTGATTCTGAATTTTCTAGAAGAGGACTTTGTAGTAATATCAGAACTGTTCAGGGATTATATGAGCAGAGTAAAAATCTTTCTATATTTTGATTAATCTGCACAATGAATTTATACACAGATTTACAGAAAAGGAAACAAAAGAGAATTTTAAAGAGAAAGCTTATTAGAACACATATTAAGAAGGCATATTAAGTCTAATTTTGTCTACTTCGAAACATTTTGATTGTTCCATGTAAATAGTTTCATCAAGATCTCCATTTAAAAATACAGTTTTAACATCCAATTGATCCAATTCCCAGTTAAACTGAACTGCTAAGGCTAATATTACCCAAACAGTTGTAAATTTTACAACTGGAGAAAAGATCTCATTGAAATCTATTCCCCCACTTTAAGTAAATCATTTAGTCACAAGTCTAACTTTGTATCTAATGTCATTCTCATTTTGTTTCCCCTTTTATCTTAAAGATCCATTTATAATCAACAACCATTTTCCCCACAAGTATTTTAATCAAAATTCATGTTTTATTCTTTTAAGAGATTTCATTTCATCTATAGCTTCCAAGCAAAGACACTTCATCATCAAACCTTGGAGGTGGTCTCACTAGTCTTCTTTGTCTATTTCGAGCAAGTTGATAATCATCTAAAGATTGATTTGTTTTCAAATTAGCTTCAGATTGTTCAGACTTTTCATTACTATGAGTTTCAACATCATCATCTCCGGTCTGAACATTAGGAGGTTGATTATCAACCTCAACTTTCTCCACCTCAATTTTAGTCTCTCTCTATCTACACTCTCAGTTTGACTTTAAGGTTCCGTGCTATTATCCTTTTTTAAACAATGTAGATCATTTTCATTAAACACTACATTTTTGCTTATAATGATCTTATATCCTTTGGTTTCCCTTACACATAGCCTATATCATTTTACTCCTTCACCATAACCCAAGAATACACACTTAAGTGCTCTTCGATCCAATTTCCCTTCAAATTAATGTGAAAAAGCTGCATATCCAAAAGACTCTTAAATTACTAAAGCCAACAAGTTTTTCATTCCACATTTCTTCAGGAGTTTTAGACTATATAGCACTAGCAAGACTTCTATTAATAAGACAACTAATAGTTTTTGCATCTTTCTCCCAAAATAGCTTGGAAAGACTAGAACTTAAAAGCATGCATCTAACTTTTTCAAGTATAGTTCTATTCATTCTTTCAGTCAAGTTATTCTGTTGTGGAGTGTGATAAGTGTGTTTTTCCACACTTATTTGATATCTAAATATGCTTTTTATTGATAAAATGAATGAAATTATATTCACAATTACGAAATTTTTTCTTTTGTATGCCAAAAATCACTCAAGGCAAGAGCACAAGGCAAAATGAGGAAAATGGACTAAAAGTGTACAAAAATTATGAAATTGGGGACCAAAGTAAACAAGTAAAAAATTGAAAGATCTTGGATGCAATTTATGAAGGGTATAATTGGTATAAAAGTCAAAAGTTGAGGACCAAATTGTACAAGAGCAAAGTTGAAGGACCTGACATGCAATTACATAGGGACTTGGCTGCAAAATTAAAACAAAAAAAAAAGATTTTTGATAGAAAGTTGGCGCCTAGGCGCCGCAACCTTAAAAACTTGGGGACCATTTTATTATTTGCCCAAAACTCTAAGGATCAAAACTGTAATTTTTGAATATGTTTTTTTCTTTAAATGGAACCAGCCTGCGTGTCCACGTCTTCTCTTCTTCTTGCTGGTTTTTCTTATTTTTTTCTTTTCTTTTTCTTCTTTCATTTTCATTTTCATTTTCTTTTCAATTCCTTGAATTTCGGGGTTACAAATCAATAGCACAAGGAGAATATATTTAAAAGTTTGGAGAAATATTTGAGGAGGACAAAGCCCAGCTTCAAACAAGGGTTTTATCCATAACTTTGTATTTTTTCAATTATTTTGCAATATCTGTAATGTATTCTTATAAATATTCTCTTTTTTATCATTTGTATAAAATGAGCTAATTGATTGTGTTGGGATTTGTCGTATTAGTTTAACCTAACTTTTAATTAATTTTAATATTTGCTCTTTAATGTTATGTTATTTATTTTCGTGTGTTTCTACTATTATATTTCATGCATTTTCATTTATGTGCCCAATAGATGATTGTGTTTAGTAATTTGTACATCGTTCGAGAGAATTTTGTGCATTTTAGACCAAATAGTAGAAACTCTAGTTTCGTTTAGTGAATAGAGGTATATCATTAGTCCTAGGTGACCCAATGAGCTATTTTTACAAATATTCAATGTGGTTGTTTGGTTTTAATCGATATAGAAATATAGTAGGTTAACCAACCAATTAGAGTTAATTTCGCTCGAGAAAGATAATTAACTAAACTTGGAAAATCGGGTCTAACATAGTAAGTAAGTAATTTATTAATTGGCTTGTGGAGAAATTAATTAGGCGACGGTTAAACAAAACCATGAATCACAACCAAATTTCCCTCCAAAATTTCCAAGTGTTTATGTTTTCTCATTTTGTAGATTTTTAGTTAATTTTCCTTAATTTCCAACACCAAACTTTATTGTCTGTTTGTTTTTATTGTTAAAATTAAATTGCCTAAAGTTGTGTAATTAAAAGTAAACATTCCTCGAGGGATCGACAATCCGGACTCAAAAAGTCTACTTTATTACTTGAACGCGACTCATGCACTTGCGGTATATAATTTTAGCGAACAGAGTGTGTGTCACAGTTCTGTCTCTCAATATACCATGTTGTTTGCACAACTCATCAAACTCATAATTGCAAAATTCAAGGTCATTATCAGTTTTTAACACTTTAATCATTCAGTTTGGTTTTCAACCAAAGTTCTTCAATCTTTAAAAGCAACAAAAGTATCATACTTAGATTTTAAAAGAAAAATCGTCAATGACCAACAATAAATATTTCAAACCAGTATGAGTAGACACAGAAGCTAGCCCCCAAAAATCAGCATGCAAGTATTCAAGTATTGACACAGATTTATGCATTCCAAGAAAAAATGGTAATCTATTATACTTTCCTAGAATGCAATAATAAAAAAAAAATTGAGTTTTTCAATGTTATCTTTTTCAAAAACATCTTGATTTTTCAAAATCTACAACATTTTGTCACTAATAAGATCCAATCTCTTGGACCATATTCATGACTTATCATTTTGAACGGAGATTGCTGCTGAAGTGGAGTCAAAAAAGTTTTGAGTTAGCAAAATGTAAAGTCCATGTCTTTGGGAGGTTTAACAATCAAGTGAGAATCCCTCGAGATTTTAATGTATCCCTTATTAATCATAACGTCATAGTTTAGGTTATATCTAAAACATCTAAAGAGAACGGATTTCTTTGAAGGTCGGGAACGTACCTAGTCTTCTCTAAGACTAGTTGATTATTATCATTTACTCTTAAGTGATAGTTCATATTCCATTAACTTGACATATCATATGATTACCCTTAAAACTTGACCACCATGACATTTTCAAAATCAACAAATCACTCTTTATTAGAACAAATGTGAAAAGTGCAACATGAGTCAAGAATCTATTCTTGACTAGGTTGATAGATTACAACATCATAAACCTCATCCACATTAGCCTCATTATTGCAGACTAAAGCTGCATCACCGTTAATTTTAGACTTATTCCTGTTATCCCTAAATCTTTAAGGATAATTTTTGAAAACTATTCTTGGGATTAAACTTAGACTTCCCATCAGATTTTATCTCTAACTCCTTATTTCTTAAGTCATTAATGATCACATCAGTAGTTAGAGTTTCCCTACCATATTCAATTGCATTTTTAACATCTTTATATTTATCATCAATGGAATTTAATAAAACCACAACCAGTTGTCCTTTTGAGAGTTTCTCATCACAATTGGCTAGATCACGAGATAATCTGGTGAATCTATCAATGTTAGCTTCAAGGTTAAGAGATGAGTCTAGTTTAAAACCAAAAAAATTGTTTCAGCAGATAAACATTATTAGGCATGGTTTTATTCAAATATATAACGCCTCAAATTTTATTGATTTAAATTTTGAGATGTTACCGATATCGTTTCATAATCATGCATGAAACGAAAATATTTAATTGAAATTTTAAAATTTAATAAATTTAAAATTTCATAATATTAAATTAAATCAATCCAAAAACATTAAATCACTCGACTTAAAGCGTTCATTGGAAATCTAAGAAATACTAAATCTTTAAACGAAAAAGAAAACAACTAACTACTCATGGTTCCCTTGAAAATGTTTTACTAGGCCACTCGCGCACCATTCAACCACCATTCACGTTGAACCGATATAACCTAGAAAGTTAAAATTTTGAAGGAATAAGTATTTTAAACCCACTAGAATACGTCTATCCAAAATAATATAATAAATTTTTAAAACTAAATTTATGACATTTCATACCACCATTTTATCAAGAGCAGTCGGAGATCAATTGAATGCTCTAACACATTTATGTGCAAACAATTGAGAAAATTTGAAGGAAATCTCACATTTCATTTCATTTCATTAAGACCCGTAGGTCAATTATCATTTCATGAAATAAATTACGTAAACAAATTATAATATTGCAAGGATGGATCAGCTTGCAAATAGTAACCTATCTCAAATGAATGTTGAATGACAAAATCCAAAGGTCACGTCCTAAATACTTTTATCTTCTGCCTACACTATTTCTTTTCTTTAGATAAAGAAAACTTTCTAAAATTTCTGTAGGTATGTGTGGAGGTACCTGTACTTTATATAGGTGAGACAAGAGTAATAGATAAGTTTCACTTAAACATAATTTATTTGATTTAATCCTAATTAGATTGATATTATCACGTGCATACATACGTGTATATGTATAAGCTAATGATTGAGTGTTAAGATAACCAATCAAACTCTTGTCTTTTCTTTTAATAGTAATGTGTCCTCATCTTTTATCAAAAAGAGGGCTGATGGGACATGGCTTCCAGACTTTAACTTTCTTTAAGACTTTGACTGTTAAAACTATTGCCCATTATAGCCAAGATTTTCAATTTCACTGTATCTACACTAACAAATGAAATCTTCATATGGGATTGGGATTAAACAAATCATGATATGACACATGTACTTTGATTGAAAGCTAGTACTTTGAACATTCTACAAATATGATTACAATTTAACTTTTAATCTTTATCAAAATAAATATAGGATAACCATTAACCTTTTTTTCTTCCTCACGTGAACATGGCTGTCGCCTATACATTAAATCATCAACCAAATTTATTAATTCCAAAGACATCCATTCTTAGAACTACAATATCTTGGGCTTAACTTTTCCAAATTAGCTTTTTCTCGAACCTAAAATACATGATTAAATACGAGCTATCCAAGTTCAATATTGATATACTTATCATCACTCTATCAAAATCCAAATATTTGACCCAAAACATAAGAATTTAAAATACTTCACTTTAGTCTCTCAACTTTCAAAATAATAAAATATAATGTATAGAACAAATAAAAAATTCTAAGATTTTTGGGCGTTACAATCTCTCATCCTTAAAAGAATTTCGTCCTTCGAAATTACTTATCTACTGAAGAGTCCTGGGTACATGGTCTTGATCTCCTCTTCTCCAAGCTTTTTAGAAAATTATCTCATTTTCAAAACATCATATTGTCATGTAAATACTTCTCAACCATTCAATTCCTAAGATGACATAAAAAAACCTTTTATCCCTAAAAGGTATATGTAGGATGTAAATTCTTTTCCATTCATTGATTGTTCTAGTTTTTGTATGGTATAAATGTACTCCCCAATGGGATAGTAACTTCTAGAAAACTAATGGCTTCTTCGCCAGCAGTGCGAGATTTAGAAATAAAAACAGTGGAAACAAAGGAGTAAATAATTCCTGAGTATCTAAGAGCAAAAGCAGGTAGTTCAGTTATTGATAGAATACATGCCATTGTGTCTTGATTCTCTGTTGCTTTTTGCTGGGTTAAGGCAAAGACTCTGGCTAATCCCTTTTTATTTTTCTCTTTGTCTCTTCTTGGTAGGGGTTCATATCAATTAGTAGCAATATGAGATTGCTTTCCAAATCGATAGCAAGCATTCTTTCCATGTAGACACTCATCTCTATGTGATTTATTGCACTTAGGACATGGAGTGAGAACGCTATTTGGCTTACTTGAACCTGACCACCTTCAAGGCAGGGCCGTACCTGTGTTTCGCGGGGCCTGAGGCGAACTTCAGAATTTGGGCCCCTAAGCCATAACAGACAATCCTCTTTTTCTTTTAAAAAAGTCTACGGAACTAAATTTGTTAACTTAAATTCAACAATAAAGCAACAAAAAAACTAAAATATTCAAAATATATATTTTGCAAAATGTTATAACCAATCACTTAAATACAACTCGTCTTGCAGTTTTCGAGGCAAAAATATCAATCAATTTTGTATAGTCGAGTTGTTCAACCATTTCTTTTTCAATGGATAACATAGCCAATCCATTCAATCTTTCCTGCGACATAGTTGAACGGAGATAAGTCTTGATCAATTTCAACTTGGAGAAGCTTCTTTCTGCTGATGCAACTGTAACTGGTATAGTGAGCAAAATCTTGTAAGCAATGCTAGCATTTGGAAAACAACCATCCATTTTCTTCAAGTAATTTAGCACCTCAATAGCTCTTTTTGTTTCTTCAGGTAAATAGCACTTCAAAACCAACAACTCTGTACATAAGTCATCACCAATAATGTCTGAATGTCCATTATGGTTCAAATACTGCTCAAGATTCATACAAGATTTCAACAAACTATCAAAATGCATACTCCTTAACCTCTCCAAATTAAACAAAAATCCAAATGTCTCTTCATAATGCTTAAATTGTTCAAAGCGAGTTTGAAGTGAAGATCGAGCTTGATCAATTATAAAGAGAAAATAATCAACTCTAAAAGATTCTTCAGCTGATTGTGTTACCTCTTCACTACCACTTTCATCAAAATGCTTCTTTCTTCGAATGCTGCGTTTCTCCCGAAAAATAGCTTCAATGCCCATTTCACTTGCCATTTGTTTAGCTTCATCCATAGCACTTGCAAATCCAAATTCTCTATAATTTTCGAGAAACAAAATAAGCGCTTCTAAAAGCTTGATGGCTTCATCAATATCCATGTTTTTAGCTTGAAGAAATTTACTCACGGTATTGATAGCATACAACAACTTATACCAAATGACCATGCCAAGTAAAAACTCAAAATTCTCAAGTTCATGTGTTGCTAAGGATTCAGCGTGACTCTTCGTGTTAGCATCTTCAGCAATGTTTGCCAAGTCAAGTAAAGCATCTCTTATTCGTACACATTGCTCTTTTATCGGCTTAACACTTTCCACATGACTCTCCCAACGTGTTTGTGACAATGGCTTAAGTGTCAAACCTTCAACCTTATCTTTAAAAAGTTTCCATCGTTTGGGAGAAGAAGAGAATAATGTATAGATACGTTGTATCACTCCAAAGAAGGACATAGTTTTAGAACAACAACTTGCCATATCACATATTGCTAGATTAAGGCTATGACAACCACATGGAGTATATATAGCTCTAGGATTAATGTCAAGTAACCTTTTTTGTACACCTCTATGTCTCCCGCTCATGTTAGCTCCATTGTCATACCCTTGACCTCTTATGTTATCAATATCAAGCTCAAGATTCACTAACACATTTTTAAGCTCATTGAAAAGACCAAGTCCTGATGTATCATCCACCTTCAAAAATTCAATCCAATATTCTTTAACCATCGACAAGTTTGGACCATCGTCCACGCATCGTATTACTAGAGACATTTGCTCCTCATTACTCGCATCTGGAGTACAATCAAGGATGACAGAAAAATATTTTGCATGTTTCACTTTTGTGATAATTGCACTTTTGACCTCGCCTGCCAAAGTTTGTATCAATTCATTTTGAATTTTAGGACCAAGATATGTATACTGAATCTCACGTGCTTGAGCACGTCGAATGTGTTCTTTCATTATTGGATCAAACTCAGCAACCATTTCTATCATTTGCAAAAAAAGTCCATTGTTCTCAACATAAAGTTGCTCATAGTCTCCTCGAAATGCCAAAGTATTTTTAGCGAGCCTTTTTACAATAGCAATTATCCTCGTTAACACTTGTTTCCAATGCTCTCTTTCTTTGTTGATGGCCAAATGTACACTTTCATCAATTACATGTTTTGTTTGAAGCCTATTTTCTAGTTCCATCCAACTAGTCATGCAACTTATATGATCCTTAGATACTTCATGATTTGTAAGGCGTCGATGCACATTATGCCAATCTTTATATCCGTCGTTACCCAATTGTCCAATACTTTGCATCATTTTTTCTGTCTTAAACAACTTACAGCAAAAACAAAAGATCTTATCCAAAGAAATCGAATACACTAACCACCTTCTATCGGTTGTCTGCCCATTTGCAAGTGCTCGCTTATATTGTGACGATTCAAAATGTCTACCTTGATTATTTTTGGGAAACACGATATCATCAACTCTTTTTGGACCTATTTCAACTAAAAAATCCCTTATCTTTTGATCAATATGAACATTCTTCCAATTTCCAGGATCCTCAAAATTCAAAGTAAAGCAATTCGCATGATCATCTTGAACATCATTCTCATGAGTCTGCTTTGGTTCATCCACATTGGCAAGTTCAATAATTTCATCGTTCTCTTTCACTCCATCCACATTCTCATTATCATCCTGATTTTGTTGTTCTTCAGAATCAAAACCTTCATTCTCTTTTCTTTTCTTATTAAAATATCTATCCATATCTCCGGTCTGACTTCGAATTAATGCCTCTATTCTTTCTCTCTTCTTCTTTTTTTGAGCTCCAGATTCATATTTTGGAGCCATGGTATTGGACTCAAATCACTCAACAGCTAACGGTTACTGAAATTGAACATAACAATTAACATGAGCGAAATGTAGATTTACAAAACATCAAAATCCCAGTTCAATCACACTATCACATTCATATGATAACACTAACACATTCAATCACACTATATCAAGCCAAATCCAGAGAACTAGAGAAGTAATAACAATAACACATATTCAATCATACAATCACATTCATAGATTCAATTTATACGTCCAAATATCCAATATCCATACTCAAAATCTCAAATTCATTATCCAAATATCCAATATCCATACTCAAAATCTCAAATTCATTATCCAAATATCCAATATCCATACTCAAATTCTCAAATTCATTATCCAAATATCCAATATCCATACTCAAATTCTCAAATTCATTATCCAAATATCCAAATTAATCCAATATACATACTCAAATTCATAAATCATAATCCAAATATGAAATATCCATACAGATAACAGACTACAGTCATACAGAGACAGAGTCATTAGTCACAGTCTCACAAAGTCTCAAATTCAAATTCATACTCAATTCTCAAATTCATACAAACACAAATTCTCAAATCTCAATCTGCAAAAAACTCCTATGAAATCAATAAACATACCCGGATCTGTAGGGGCTACTGGCTAGGGCTTAGGCTCAACTCATTGAACAAGGCTGGAAGCTTGTAAAATTGAAAATGCACGCCCAGTAAAATTGAAAATGCTCGCCTCTACTATCTTAACCTGTAAATAAAAGATTGAAATCAAATTATTAGCCTTGATTAAGCCATGAAGCTGAAGCCTGAAGGTTTTATATTTCGGCCTTGGTCTTACACTCGTACCTGATTAGTGATTCCTGAAGGGGGCGGCGGCGTGGAGGTGAACTGGCGGTCAGAGGACAGTCGGACAGAGTCGGAGCAGCAGTGGACTGAGCTGAGTCAGCTGACGCCTGACTGTTGAGGAAAGTTGCGACTTGCGCGGCCAGCGCGGGGATGAGGAAAGTCACAGCTCGCAGGGAAGGCAGACGGTGGTGGCTGACAGGCTGAGGAGTGGAGGCGGACTGCCGGGACTGGCTAATCAAGGCTACCGGTGGCGAAAACAGTGGGGGCTGGGGAGTGGGGAGTTGTGAGGTTGAGTAGCATTCGTCGTGGTTGGGACTTGGGAGCTGGGACGGACCGACGGGATGAATAAATGGGGGAAGGAAAGGAAGGAAGGTGTTAACTGCCTAACTGGGTCAAGAAAATGGGCTGAAAGTTTAAAAAAAAAAAAAAAAAAAAATAGCCCAAGCAAAATGGGCCCTCAAGATTTCTGGGCCTGAGGCGGCGGCCTCTTGGGCCTCCCCTCAGGTCCGGCTCTGCTTCAAGGTTAGCCCTCTTGTTTTGTCCATTTTCTTTACCTTCGTACTCCCCATTCCACTTCATCTTTCCCGAAAACTCAGTACATTCTTGAACTTTCTGATCAATTTTCAGTCGATTTGATATTGCTTGAGCCCGCTGCAGGACCTGACTGTACGAGGTGAATACATGCGATGCCATGATTCCTCTAATTTCTGGCCGTAGATCGAGTTCGAACATTCTAGCTTTCTTTTGCTCTGTATTTACTAAATGTGTTGCATACCTAGAGAACTGTTTGAACTTCCTATCGTAATCGGCCAACGCCATCTTTCCCTGCTTAAGTTGCAAAAACTCTGTCTCCTTTCGATCTCTCAGGGCATATGGAAAATATTTTCCCATCACATTCTCTTTGAAACGTGCCCAAGTGAGGTTGCGTTGTTGTGCCTCAGTCCTAGTGCACACCAGTGGCCCGCTGCATCAACTAGCATAAACTCCGCACATAAAACCTTTTGGGCATCAATGTAGGAGAGACGCTTGAAGATCCGTTTTAAACCCCTTATCCATTCATCGACTACCAAAGGGTCAGCCATCCCGTTAAAGGTATGGGGGTTGTAACGACGAAATTGTTCCACGATTGAGCTTGTAGTGTTAGATTTAGTCTGTGCATTCTAAGGAGGCGCTTGCATTTGCTGCATGCCAAGATCTTGCACAGCTTTCAACAAATCTCTAAACATAGTAGCTTGTGTTGGTTGATGTGTCATTTCCTTTAAATCAACCAAATAAATTCTATTTTAGAAAGTCAACAGCAGCTCTAAATATTCGAATGAAAAACTCAATTTCATAAAATTTTAAATCCTAGAATACATGAGGGAGGATTGAAAGAATTAAATCCTAGACGATAAAACAAAAACCTACCGATTATTTCAAATAATGATTACATTTTTTTTGTGAAGGGAAGAAATTATTTATTTAAACTAAACTATCTCTAGGTTACTAGTCTTCATCTTCACTTGTCCAAACATTTTGAATCCTACGATGCTTAAGACATGGAGGTTTCATTATCCATAGATATACATGACTTAGGCTCAGGCTCAGACTCTCGGTCAAGATCTAGTTCAAATCCTGGCTCAGGTTCCTGCTCTGGCTCTAGCTTTGGTTGTGGCATTGGCCCTGGTACATACTCCGACTCTGACTCAAGTTCACAATTTGGCTCTTTTTCTGGGTCTAATTCAAGCTCTGGCTCAGGGTCAGGTACATGCTTAGGTACAGGATTTTGCTGTCTGTGGTTCTATAAGATTATGATATCCTCATAGTATCCCCTAAATTCAATCTTGTCCCAATCTTCAGGCAGATATAGCTCATAATCCATATCTCTCACGAAGTAAGCCACATCTCTCCATTGAGACCGCTTAGTGCTTATAAGATGATAAATCGAGAGGATTGTCCCCTCATTATATCCGAATAATCTTGCTTGCTCCCACTTTAAAAGAAAATCTTCGACATGTTCAACAAAGGTTTGCTCCCATCTCACTTCATCATTCATGTAGTTCTCGATAGCAATTTGAGCATGTTGCAAGTATGTTGGACTATTCCCAGTCATCCTAGTTGTTTTTCCAGGTCCTAATCATATGACAAGTATAACTTCAATTATGCTAAATTTTTGGAGTGACAATTATTTCATCGCATAAACAATATTTCAAAAAAAAAAAAATCAACTAATCACGCAAGGTAAGCATACTTATACATTTCATAATATGAAGCAATATGACTCATAGTCATACAAAGATATTTCATTTCATACCCGGGAACAATTGGAGAGTGGTCGAATAGTGAGTGTCGCGTGATAAAGATTCTTTATAACATTGTATGATAAAGAATAACATATGTTTAAAATACTCCCCCCCCCCCCCCCCCCCTCAAAAATAGGGTTCTTGAAATAGAAATTTTTAGAAAATAGAATATTCTTCAACTTGGAAAGGTTTGAATTATTGTTTTTTTTTTTCGTTTTGTTAATTTGAATAACGTGCAACCAAAATGTTTCCAGATGAGGAGGGGGTCACAAGCGGACCGCTTAAATCACAAGCTCTTCTTAGACAGTTTAAGTCTTTTTGATGAAGTCTTTTAATCTTGTGAATACGCAAATCAAGAAAACTCAAACAATAATTTGAACTTGAGACCTCTTAAAATATGAATTTTCTAATTGGTAAATTTTAAAATATGCTCGAGGGCTAGAACTAAACACACACCCATGTACACTCATAATAACAATTATTATTATTTTATTTATTTATTTAAAACAATTATCAATATCATTCTTTTAACAAAAGAAAATAAAAAAAATATTGTAATTTTTTTAAAGCAGTGCAATCACTTTTCACATAAATAGTGTCGGGCACTATTCACATGAACAGTGCATGTGAACAGTAACATCCCCATTTTTCTCTACCAAGTCTACAGGAAAGTAAGATATTTACTTTGATACCAAACTGTAATGCCTCAAGTTTTATTTATTTGAATTTTAAGGTGTTACCGATATCGTTTCATAATCATATATGAAGCGGAAATATTTAATTGAAACTTTAAACATTAATAAATTTAAAATTTCATACTAACGAATTAAATCAATCCAAAAACATTAAATCCCCAGACTTAAAAGAGTTTATTAGAAATCTAAGAAATACTAAATCTCTAAACGAAAAAGAAAACAACTAATTACTGATGGTTCCCTTGAAAATGTTTTACTTGGCAACCCTCACACCATTCAGCCATCATCCATGTTGAACCGATCTAACCTAGAAAATTAAAATTTTGAAAGAATAAGTATTTTAAACCCAGTAGGATATGTGCGCCCAAAAGAATATAATAAATTTTTAAATATAAATTTATGACATTTCATACCACCATTTCATTAAGAGTAGTCAGAGATTAATCGAATGCTCTAACACATTTCTATGCAAACAATTGAGAAAATTTGAAGGAAATCTCACATTTCATTTCATTTCATTAAAACCCGTAGGTTAATTAGCATTTCATGAAATAAATTACATTAAAAAAATTATAACATTGCAATGACAGATTAACTTGCACATAGTATCATACCTTAAATGAATGTTGAATGACAAAATCCAAAAGTCATGTCCCAAATCATTTTATCTTCTGCCTACACTATTTCTTTTCTTTAGATAAAGAAAACTTTCTGAAGTTTCTGTAGGTATGTGTGGAGGTACGTGTACTTTATATAGGTGAGACAAGAGTAATAAATAAGTCTCACTTAAACATAATTTATTTGATTTAATCCTAATTAGATTGTTATTATCACGTGCATGCATACGTGTATATGTATAAGATAATGATAGAGTGTTAACATAACCAATCAAACTCTTGTCTTTTTCTTTTAATAGTAACGTGTTCTTATCTTTCATCAAAAAGAGGGCTGATGGGACATGGCTTCCATACTTTGACTTTCTTTAGGGCTTTGACTATTAAAACTATTGCTCAATCATAGCCAATATTTTCAATTTCACTTTATCTACACTAAGAGACTAAATCTTTATATGGGATTGGGCTTAAACAAATCCACAAGTATTTTGATTAAAAGCTAGTACTTGGACATTCTACAAATTGGATCACAATTTAACTTTTAATCTTTATCAAAATAAATATAGGATAACCATTAATTTTTTTTTTCCACACGTGAAACATGCTGCCACCTATACATTAAATCTTAAACCAACTTAATTAATTATAAAGACATCCATTCTTAGAACTACAATATCTTGAGCCTAACTTTTCCAAATTAACATTTTCTCAAGCCTAAAATACATAATTAAATACGAGCTATCCAACTAGTACAATATTGATATATTTATCATCACTCTATCAAAATTCAAATGTTTGACCCAAAAACATAAGAATTTAAAACATACTTCACTTTAGACCCTCAACTTTCAAAATAATAAAATATAATATATAGAACATATAAAAAAAATTCTAAAATTTTCGAGTGCTACAAAATAAATGGTTTCCAATTTCGTCCACAATTCAGCAGCAGTCTTTGTTTCTCCAACTTCTCTATGCGCATTGTCAAACAAATGCAGAAATATAGAACTCCGTGTAGTTTCATCTTGTTCAGTTGCTTTACTTGATTCAAGATCAGTTGATCATAACTCATCAATGACTTTTACACATTTTATGAAGTAAAAGAGCTTTCATTTTCTGACGCCAGAGACAAAAGTCTCATTTATCATTAAAAACTTTCAATTCAAATTTTGAAGAAGGCATAATCAAAAATTTGAATGAAGAATTAATGT
This sequence comes from Fraxinus excelsior, assembly GCA_019097785.1. Classification (NCBI taxonomy): domain Eukaryota; kingdom Viridiplantae; phylum Streptophyta; class Magnoliopsida; order Lamiales; family Oleaceae; genus Fraxinus; species Fraxinus excelsior. Next base: position 13,113,033 of record CM032637.1, on the reverse strand, counting down.
ATGCAAATCAGGCAAAGCACACCAAAAGTATATATACAAGTAATAATCCAATTATCAACACTCAATAGACAAAAGTGAATTATACAAAGACTGCAAAAGTTGTATAAACAATGTTTAGAATTCCACAGAGTTAATCCCAGATAAGACAGTTACAGAACATGTTTTAAAACACAAGGGCAAGTACAAATTATCACAGTTTACAATATACAAAATTAAGGAACACGTGCATAAGTTTTATATCAAGGTCCTTGACTCAAAATCTAGACAACCTTTAGATTCCAAACAACTCTTAGGGCTTCTGAACAAAGGAATTGCCAAGAAAAGTCTCAAACCCAAGTTTAAAAAACGAGAAACTTTAAACTATAAGCAAAAAAATTTGTACAACAAGTGCAAAATCGGAACGAACTCACCAAATCCCTTTATTAGGGTTTCACGAAATAAAATGAACAAACTGAATCAGGAGTCAAACTTTAAGAACTGCACAGATCTGAGCGTAGAGAGCATTTTTTTTATTTGTTTACTCATGCAAAGATCTAGCGAACCTCAAATCCAAGAACCACCGTATGAATGCTCTGATACCACTATAATGGTTAAGTTCAATTTATCAGCCACTTTCAACAACAAAACCAGAAATTATAATGCACTAAATCAACAGAAAACAAGTAAAGAACACGAGATTTTTCTCCCTAAGGCAAGAGGTTCAGAACCGAAGTCTCTAATCCCCTTTTGAGCTTCCGCTAACCGAAAGAAATCACTATATTAACTGGAATCAAGAAACCATTCAGAATTACACCAAGGCACTCAGATGAAATCACCCAAGATTACATCAAAAGTGAAAGCCCTCAAACTGATCGAAACAAAAATCCACTCAAGGATACATCAATAGCCATTTACAAATCACTCAAGATCTACACAAGAGACTACAAATATTGTAGATTAAAAATGGCTTTCCAATTTTCAAAGTGTAGAAGAACGGAGAAGATGAAAACACGGAGAAGAACACAAAGAGTTCGAGAGAGTATAAGAGAATGAATCATCCATCAAACTCAAACCCTAAGTGTCTAGGAAAAGTCTCTAGAAGGTCGGCCGATCCAACGATTGATGGGACGACACTTGGCGACATCTTAGTCATTAAGTAAAAACGCATCACGTAAAACACGCTTATAAACGATTGACAACATAAGCCACTAATTAATCCAAGTAATAATCAAAGGTCCAGCCCATCAGCATTAACAAAATCGACCCAAAACAATAATCCACAACATAATCATTGTGCCATTTTCTCCACAATCTCCACCTTGGTACAATGATCCTAATTTCATCTATAGTAATTTCTCCATCATGACATCATTTGCTCTTATTCCTGATACACAAATCAGCAAGTGTTAATGTTTAGCTAGTTTAAACAGTCCAAAAACTTATTTAAATGCAGTATTTTGGTACCTACATCAGCAGGATTAAAATAAGTAGAATTTATTTCAAGTTTTATAACACCTTGTAAGATAACATCTCTAATAAAAGGAAATTTTTCATCAACATGTTTTGATCTATTATGCAAAACGTTTTTTCGTTACTATTAATGTGTATCATTGGCTTTCCTTATTTCTAGCTTGTTCAATATTTGCGACAAGATGCATTTTATTTTTTTTCTTGTTGAGCTTTTCGTAGTAAAATTGGCGCTAATACTATAGTTCACCACAGAATTAGTAGAAAAAAATATGGGACGTTTACCTTTGATTTTCAATGGTTGTTTGACAAAATTTTTGTTAAAAATTTAACAGATTTAGAGTGTGTTTGGTAGAGATTAAAATCATATTAAATTTATTAAACGAGTGGAACCCAATAACGGCAATATTTTCAATTTTAATTGGATTTTAATCTCCATCGAACACGCCCTTAGACAAAAAAAAGGTACCTTTTAAAAGTTGATAAAAGTTATAAGTGTCATGAAATAGATAGAGGTTTGTTTTAAGATTTCTAAAAACACATTTGGTTTGTTATTTTGAAAAATTATTTTTCAAAACAGAAAGTTAGAAGACACGTTTGATTTGAAATTTTGAAAATTTATTTTATGAAAATTTAATTATTCAATAAAAATAGAACAATTTTATGTTGATATATTATCATGTAATATTATATTTTAAAGTTTATGAATCTTATAATATTGTTTCTCGTTACAAAAATAAAATAAAATAAAAATAAATAATAAATTGAGTTCAAAATATATGAAATAAAAATAAAAATTAATAACAAGGACTGAAAATATTTTTATCTGTATTCACTTAAATATTTTTTAGAAATTTTTTAAAATAATCATTAAGAGCTTAAACTATTTTTATTTTATTATTTTTTATAGAATTTTTTACAATTTATTTTTTATTTTTTCCTTTTCAAATTCATCTTTCTTGTGTTTTTTAAGATTTTATTTGTTAGATTTTTATTTTTTAACCTTTTATTTTTAAAATTCTATTGAAACAAAATTTTAGTTAAACACTTGTTTTCTATGTTTTGACTGTTTTCACAATTCTTACTAAAAATACTCTAAATGTTAAAAATATGTTTTCAATTTTATGTTATAAGTTTCTCGTTTTTTTAAATACATTTTTAGAAATATCATATCAAACGCGTTTTGAGTATTTTGAAAACTAAAAACCCTAAACAACTTGAAAGCGCACCCTTAGTTACTTGACTGTTTTGCAGGAATGTACTACTGCCATAAGCGCCCCATAATTTACAGCACATGATGCGGATTATTATTCAATGCCTTTAGAGATCGACTACACAAAAAATCAATTATCAACTCTTTATTCCCTCCCGTGTTTGACTATCTGAGAAAAGCACTAGTATTGCCTACTCTTAACGTTGAAGGAAGATAATTCATTGATCAAGTAAGCACCATCAAAAATTCAAGTGATTGAAGTTGAAGCAGCTACTTTCAGACTAATTACCGGTCAAAACACCTTTTAATGCCAAAAATACTAATTACTTTTGTAATGAGAATTATGAATAGCTTAGTTGGTAGAGCATTGGTCAGCCAATCATATTATTCAAATCAAAGTCACTTATAATTCGAGTTCAACGCCATTCGTTAGAACTCTGAAGCTACCATAACCCAATGCAATGCAAAGAACCCTTCGACTAATGCTTTATTGAGGCCGAGGCCCGGTATTACGAAACTAGATATTATAGGATTGAATTATAACCGCACTTGCGACGACAACAATTAAATCGTTAACCATTACAACATTATTAACTTTAGTGAAGCTTTTCCTATTTAGTTTCATCTTCATAAAGTTCCGGAAGGTGGGACCCTTTTGTGCTGATATGACGTGGAGAATACACTAGAATTTTGTACAAGTGCAATAGGAACCACTTATGCTCCATTATAAGTCCAATCATGCCAACATCCAACAAAATAAAAACTCCCATTTTGTCTTCTCACTTCAAAGTTCCATTTACGAGCTAGCAAAAGAAACAGGAACAAGAAATTGTTTGTGTTCGTGCGTGAGAAAAAAGGAGAGTAGAAATATATCAATGGCCACAACAGCATGCTTCTTGCTCAACCATACAGATGCAGTACTCTCTACTTATAGATCTTCTTCGTCTAGCAGCTACCTGCCATCGCTCAAGCCTACACGGCTGATTTGCCGTGCGCAGAATCAGGCAGCACTTCAACAAGAAGATGGTGCGGCCATCATATCTCGAAGACTGGCGCTCACTGTTTTAATTGGGGCTGCTGCCATGGGATCCAAGCTTTCACCTGCTGAGGCCGCCTATGGAGAATCTGGTATGACCTATCCAATTCGAATCTACGTTATCATTCAACTGTTCTTGAGATTTCAACTCGTGATAGCATATTCATTGTTAGAAATATACAACAATGGAGAGAAAAAGGGAAGAAGATGGAAACTCCAAAAAAGGGAATGGAATAGCATGACTTGAACATGTGGTCACACGATGATATTAGTCTTCCCTCCTAATGCTTTAAAGGATTTTCGGCAAATAGTTTGTAGGATTATATCAAGCCTATGAAGAACACCAAAGCACAAGCATTTCTTCAAAGTGAACTCAATGAAAACTTAAAAATTTGAATATGAATTGATGAATTTGGAATAACAAAGTAGGATATCTTGATGTTAATCAATCGTTTGAAATTGAATACTAAATGATATTTATAGTATTCAACCTATACACCACGAAATGGTTCCAACAATTCATGAAAAGTAGAAATCCATTCACCAAAAAGAACAAAAAATCAAACCAAAAAATCAGCCATAACGGCTAGTTTTCAGAACCATGCGATCATATGGCTATAGCCATTGGGCTTTTCCATTTATACCGAAAATGGATGACAACGAATTTGACAACCTCTCACATGCAGTGGGCCCCGCGTGATTAAAAAATTCCAAAAAACAAAGTCCCCATTGTAAGTGTCGGTCAACCTGTATGTCAACCATTTTCGGTACAAATAGGATGACTTAGCCATTTTGGTCTCGGTTTTTGTTATCCACCAAATCATCATCCACTAAAAGGCCCAATGAGGCCCAAATACCAATCTTCTATATAAATCACATTTTGAACAATTATAACAATTCTATGTCGAATCAACCAATGTCAGAGATTAGGACAACGAGCAAAAGTTATCAGAAAGAAATGAGAAAAAAGGACACAATCATAATGGTTCATCTTCAACGCGAGAGCTACCCCCATCGCCTGAGGTTTTTACGTGGATGAAAAAGAATATAAAATTTTCTCACGCTACTCTAATCTAGAGGAACAATATCACCTAAAATTCGCTGAATAGAGTAGGAATAATAAGGTGACCTAAGGGAATTGTCCACCAATAATATTGCATGCCACGTACTTTTAGTCCATCGTTTTCAATTAATGTGTGAAAAATTAAATGCAGCCAACATATTTGGGAAGCCAAAGACAAACACAGATTTCTTGCCATACAATGGGGATGGATTCAAGTTGTCAATTCCCTCAAAGTGGAACCCAAGCAAAGAAGTGGAATACCCTGGTCAAGTTCTTAGATACGAGGACAACTTCGATTCCACAAGCAACGTGGTTGTTACGGTCACCCCAACTGACAAGAAATCCATCACTGACTATGGTTCCCCTGATGTCTTCCTCTCTCAAGTAATCAATCATCTTTATTATTATTTTCACCCACGACTTTGTCTAGTATACGAGTCAATAGACTTCTCCAGCCTACCAAACATGCTACATCGATATTCTTATAACAAACTTGAACCTGACTTTTCTACATGCAGGTGGACTATCTACTGGGAAAACAAGTATACTTTGGCAAAACTGATTCAGAGGTAAATAAAGTACTTGTAGCACAGTTTTAACTTTTAAGCACCTCATTCAGAATTGAATAATGAGTTGGAAATATATGGGCAGGGTGGATTCGATTCAAATGCAGTGGCAACTGCAAACATATTGGAGAGTTCAAAACTGGTGGTCAGTGGTAAACCTTACTATTTCATATCAGTATTGACAAGAACAGCTGACGGAGATGAAGGCGGTAAACACCAACTGATAATGGCTACGGTGTCAGGAGGCAAACTATACAATTGCAAGGCTCAAGCGGGAGACAAGAGATGGTTCAAAGGTGCAAGAAAGTTTGTTGAGAAAACTGCAAATTCTTTCAGTGTTGCTTAAGAGATCTGATCAGAATACATAAATATGGTGTTTGATTGAGTTGTAAAAGCAGTCAATGAGCTATGGTGACGGAGTTGTTTGCACGCAAGCTCCTTATCATGGCCTAAGAATGTTGAATTTTTACATCAGTTATCGAATTTGAATCAAACTTGATTCTGTAAAAGAAATGTGGACTTGCTCGGTTTTCACAATAAAGGGGTCAGTGGATGATCAGACATGCTCTGATACCTAAATAAATTTAAGAACTCAATAGCAAGAAATCAAATACAAAGTTTTGACTTAGTTTCTAGCATTTTATGAGATATCATTTGCTGAGAGGAAGAGCACTTCTGCACCGAAGATTAGCCCAAGAATTCCAAGTAATCACATCGCTATTGAAGCTTTCAAGAAGGGTCAAGAACAAAATCCCTTCTCGATCTACTTAGCCAGGCAATTTGAGCAAGGACTAGAGGTTACATCAACACTAAACTTTTCATAACTGGTTTATCAACCTGAGTTCCACAGTATTATCGAGTAAATAACCCATTCCCCATTTATCTCTTAACATTTTACAAGTTATATTTGCAATGAATGCATTTAACCGGCACAAAGCACACCACAAAAATTGGGTTAACCTTCTAACTACGCGAGAGGGAATCATGCACGAGCTTCTCAACTCATCAAGGAGAAAATCAAAGCCTTCAACCAACATGATATAGATTTTAAGGAAAGACTAAAAGAAAATGTCGAAAAAAAAAATTACATATGGAAACATTAGAAATGCCATTACTGAAAGAACAAAACTACCACAGATACTTTTTAACTCCGAGATGTCAGCCTGGTAATGAAGCAATTAGCTATATCAAGCAAGAAAAAAGTTTCTAAATCTATCTACCAATCATGTAATGCATCAAGAATTGAACATAGGTCTAATCACGCGAAGAGTCAATAATTGAACAATCAACACATCGAAACCCTTCTTGATCAGCTTCATAACCAAAAAAAAAAAAATAGCAGCAAAGATTGACATTTAAAAGAAAGTACGCATTTATTGTCACAGATAATGTAATATCACCTTCTAGTTTGTCAGCTCAGGACTGGTATAGAAGAATTTACATAAACTCAACAGTAAGGAAGTACAATTTTCTAAGGATTGATGACTTCAAGCTGCCCCTTTGCAGTAGCAGGCACCATTATTATGCTTCCCATTTTGAGTCATATTTACCTGATTTAAGCCCCATATGCGAATAGTCCGATCATCACTTGCAGAAGCCAGCATATGAGGATTAGCTGGATTCCAGCTAACACAATTGACAGCCGCAGAATGTCCAGGCAAAGTTAAAATTAGCTCTCCTGAGACCCTGTGCCATATATAAACCTACATATGATGTCAAATAATTAGTAACACTCCCGATAAAGACAGCTGCAATTCACAATTAATATATCAATTGTTAACTGAAGACAATAACCAAGTCTGCATTACTGAAACAGAAATTAAACAACACACAGAGAGATTAAGAAACCATAATTAATGGTAGTCTACTTCAGTTGATTTGAGTTATTTCTGTAAGAGTAACATTTAAGTACAAGCTATTACTTATTTAGAAAGAAACTCCTACCTTAATTAAAAAAATAAATAAATACCTTATTTCCAACTTTCACCATTAAAAATTGTTAGTTTTAAAACTTACTTATTTACTTATAAAGCTTAGCCTAGCATACTCCAGGTAGGCTGGTGTATTTGCTATGTCATAAATTCAAATCTATTGTAAAATTGAAACTCACGAGTGATAACAAATCTAGACACAGTGGCCTCGATGTAATTAGCATTTTGTATGAAGTGCAGGAACGTTCAAGTATAATACATGTTTGTCCAGATAGATGGCCCATAAACAACACTGACAACAACAGTTAGCACCACTTGACTTGGAGGATGTGAGTACTACAAACAGTCTAAGTTTGTATTCAAAAAGCTTACTCCACAGAAATAATATTGTTCCGAGTAGTAAGCAATTATCATCAATTCGATTTTGAAAGAGCAGTTCATACCAGCAATATAAATATAAAAAGTATGTGGCAATGCAAAATAAATGTTCATGATCAACAGAAGAGGCATTACCTGCGAGTCCTCACTTCCGCTGGCAATAAAAGCTTGCTGTAGGCCACCAAAACAAGACCTCACAACTAAACGAGAACGCTTGTGACCTTTGTATTTGGCTACTAGCATTACACGCCCATCTATATTCCACAGATGGAGTTCTTGGTTCGATAGGCTAACTAGCAAAAACTTACCATCATTGGATAAAGCAAATGAAATTATAGTTTGATCCTCCTCAATGAATTTCTCAGAATTTGATTCCCATCCAAACAATGATATAATATTTTCTTTACAAACAGTAATAAGCTGTTTCCCATCACTAGAGATCCCCAAGTCTGAGATTCTAATAGTTTTTTGCCCTTTCCAACATTTTACATCTTTCCCTTCCAGATCCCACATGCAGATGCTTTTGTCGGTAACACCACAAAATATCCTTCTCCCATCCGGTGCCCATGCACAAGAGATCAAACCGAGGCCACTTTTTTCATATACATTGAGGCATTCTCCAGATGCAGTATCCCAACATCTAACAGCCTCTTCTACTCCACAAGTAAGAAGTTGATGATCATCAGGACTCCATGAAATATAGGAGACAGGTTTCTGGTGACCAGATAATCTATGCTTCAAGGATATTCGACCATCCAGTTTTACCTAACAAAAGCAACAGAATCATGCTAAAAAAATCAACAGTCAATCAAAATGATGTCTAAACAGGAAAAGCCTTCAGGTAATACACTCAAAACTCTTGGGTAACAAAGCGAAAAATGTTAAACACCTCTAGGTTCATCACTATATTGAAAAGGTGAGTGCTACATTTTTATAGCATAATCTTAATTTGTAAAACCAGAGAAGGAATCAGAAGTAATTAAGAAATACCAATACAATGAACTAAAAAAAGTTCCCAACAACTGGAAATAAAATATTTTGTAAGCAATAAGCAACATAAGCAAACTAAAACTGGTAACAAAAGTACATGAAGTCATGACTGAGGCTGATCAAAAAACTATAACTTAAGTTGAGTAGTTAAACTATCAACAACACTAAATTTAAACAGATGGCAGTGAACAAATTCAGCATTGTATAAAAATCTGGCTTTTCAAACCATTCCCATTAGATAGAAGAGGTATGGTTGCGAAGGGGGTACCATCTAGTGAAGTTTCCAATGGATTTTGGAATTTCAGTCCAAACACACACTTTTAAATTGTCATCAAAATATACTACTCTTTTTCAATTCTATATTATAGGTATTAGTTAAATTAATTTATTAAATCTCGCACCACGTGGGGCCAACTGTTATACATGATTTAAACCAAAAACCAAAGCCCTCTTCACAACCCAAAACCTACATTCACTGCTATAAATAGAAATAGCTGTATCATCTTCAAAATAATCCAATATAAATAACAATGAAATAGCTTGATCTCCCAAGTTCACTCCTTTTCCTCAAGCTCACTGCAATAATGGAAATAAGGTCTAATCACGCAAATAGCATGCCCAATCAAATATGTGATTCTAAAAAGATAAAATGAGTTAGTTGAAATATTACACGTTCCAAGAAGGAACACTCCTATGGAGCAAAGATTCAAAAAAAGATTTTTGTTAAATTTCAAATATTTGAAAAACACAAGACTGTTGAAATTGTCTACATATATTTTCAAATATCAACTATAATTTAATGTTTATAAATAGTTGAAACATGTACTGGTTTTGACGTAGATCTAGTTGTTTATGTCATAAGTTCTAAAATTTGCCAAAAATGCTACGAGAGAACTTTGAAATGTTCTTGCAAGTGATGAACAACTTTGCAGGTATGCTCAAGTCTTAGTGCTGAAATAAATATTAACATTCAATTGAACATACCATACCAAGTTCTCTTTGCTTGGTATGTAGATTATATTTTTTTTTTTAACCATGGATGTCCGGGTCAGCTTACGCGCATCTCAACTAATCCCACGGGGCTCTAAAGTTTACGGCCAAATACTCACCTCAGTGGCCCTGAGAGGACTCGAACTGGTAACCATAGATAGGGGTGAGCAAAAAACTGACCGAACCGACCCAAACCGGTCGGATCGGTTTTTTGCATTTTTTGGGTTTTGGGTTGGGAGGGTCGGGTCGGGTCGGGTCGGGTCGGGTCGGGTCGGGTCGCGGGTTGGCACTCTAAACCCGACTCGACCCAACCCAACCCGGAAAAAAAAAATGCTACCCGTTTCTCCAAGTTTTATTTGTTCATTAAAAAAAAAAACTTGGATATTATGCTTGGTTATTATTATTATTATTTTAATTTTTAGTATGGATAGTAAGGTATACAATTGTGCACTAAACGAATGACAATATCTTTAGGTAAATAGTTTTAAGAACAATTTTAGTCATTCCTTTATGTATGGTGTACGGTTAATACTTTAGAATTCCATCCAATACATATAATCCGGCTAAATATTACTTTTGGCTACAAAGATTTAAAGATAGTTTTTGGCAACCCGACCGACACTTGATTGGGTTGGGTTGGGTTGGGTTGGGACATTTACACAGGTTGGGTTTTGATTTTAGATCAAACCGACCATGTTAGTTTGAGTTGGGGGCAAAACTCAACCCAACTCACGCCCACTCCTAACCATTGGGGAGTAAACTCAATGCCTGACCAATTGAGCAACCCCTCTGGGTTGCTTGGTATGTAGATTATAATCAAAGACAAGATGATTTGATGGGAAAATATTTAATTATGCTTTTTCTAAAAACGTATATTTATTATTCATGATATCACAATACATACACACATCACCAGAACACGGAGCCCTCTTAAAATATAAGAAAAACAAGATCAGGAATACATCACATTTTCCAACCAATGCCACCTGAAGATAAAATGAAAATATTTGAACTCTTTAGAGATAGAAGCCCATAAAGAAGCCAAAAACTTTGCTCCTTCCAATATATCGCTGCAGTTGTTCCTTTTATTAAAAAATATAGAGTTCATTTCTATCTAAAATGCCAAAAAAGTAACAAAAACCACAACTTCCCACTCAACAAATAGGTTTTTCAACATATATCTGCTGTGCCTTTTAGGGGGGGAAAATTAAAAAGTAAAAAATCAGCTTCTTTTAACAAGCAAGCATATTATCAAGACTTTCTGCTGTCGTCAGAGAGATAAATGAAGAAATTTGCTTTGAGTTTGAGCTAAATAGCAAGTCCTAAGCCTCCTATGAGAAACCAGATCCAGTAAGGGATGCAATATTTTCAAATGAACTAAATGCTTCAGATAATGGTAAGCTCCACAAATCAACCTTGTCAGGTCTTCCATTTGGTTCTTCGAAGTGTCAAGACCAGGAATCCTCTATTGCTGAATAGAATCAATTTCTAACCTCAGCACTTCTCTCACCAACGTAGCAACCTCATAAAAACCTGGAAACAACCTCTAACCATAAACCTAAAAGCTAAAATCGACCAAACTTCTGTCCGGTTGTATAAACCAACCCTTTTATGATGAAACTCCAGACAATAAAATCTGCTACACCAATGGAATTGCAAAGCTCTTCCTCCTCTAGATCTTGTGGAAAAGCATAACATGGGCGTTTTCTACTGGGACCTAGGGTGATAAAGGATTTGTTTCCTCTGGAGCTATTAATCTTTTTATTTTTAATTGTTTGGGTTTCAAGTATAAATTGATTGCGGTTTCTAGTGTAAGCTGATTAGAGAATTGTTTCATGAGGGGTCAATATAGTCATTTGGTAGAGATTTTCAAATCGAAAAGAATTTTTTTGCCTTTCAAATCATATGAGGGATTGTTAGAGGTATGAAGAGAAAAGAACAAGACAGTTTGCAATTATGTTTGATATAGGGTGCCCTCACTAGTTAAGGAAAAGAGAAGCAGAATCTGATATTCCAATTTCAAAAGATATGAGAGCAAAAAGCTTTTAAGACACATTGGTTTTACCATCTGGCATCGAATGACCAATCTGAACGTATGGTTAAAGCTGGGGCAGGTGAAATATTGGAGACTTGTTAATGCCGCCAAGTTTCAAGAAGATGGGAGCAAACAGAAAAATATACAGAAACTTATGAAAGGCACTTGCTCACAAAAGTTCCATCAGTGCAATATTATATTTCTGAAACAACTATAAGATCTAATGGATATTGTCTGACTTCAAATAAATAGTCCTTACAATTCATAACCAATAAGTGTTTTAGAAACTTTTCTACTCTGAACAAATGGTGTAAATACTACGCCAAGACTGAAACATATTTTGAGCTATATAAAAATTGAGAGCAACAGATGCTGATGTTAAGTTGGAAGACGACAATTTTAATGTCAAGAAGTGTTGCGCAGAAGTTGGTAAATAGCACTGACAATTGAAAATCAGCACGGTAGTAAGTTGTCAACGGCGTGAGGAAATATTCATAAAAAAATCCAGTAATTGAAGGGAACCAGGGGCAATAAATGCATGTACAAAGTAATTATATGCATAGCTAAAAAGAAAATATTACCTCCCATATAATCACTAAACAATCACTGGATGACGAAGCCAAGTATTCTCCATTGTGAGAAAATTGCAAGAACCAAACTTCATTACTGTGTTCTTGTAATATCTGGATTGTGAAGTCAAGCATTCCCGTTGTCAAAAAATTGCATCAAAAGAAGGTATCGATGGTCACAGTGATGAAATAAAACTGTGAATTACCTCAGGTTCTGTGGAAGAGTAGATATTTTACAATTCCACTGTTTATATTCAAGAAAAACGGATATCTATTACACCAAAAGATTTGAATTCAAGCAACTAGTAGATCATTGCATATTATCTGTTTTAATCAACTATACACTTAAATCCACTTCATGTCCACGCAGAGCCTAATAAATTCGTGACAACTGTCCATCAATTGGGGTCAAAAGTATGGCCAAAGTCTCTGCTAACATCATTATAACTTCACTGTTAAGTTCCAAAGACATTAGGTCAGTTTACTATAGCATCCTAACAAAGTTTAAATACATCATATACAGAAAGAACCATCACTAACTACAGCAAAGTGCAAACTAAACAAAAGGTTTGCCAAATATTGGACAGAATATACATTTACGCAAAATTGTTTCCGGAGTGAGTTTTTTTCTTTTCTTTTTTTTCTCTATTTTTTAGGGAGGTTGTCATGATATATGGGCGCACACAACTTGGAAACAGATTTTCCATGTCATCAATAAAGATGATGCAACAATGACGAGAAAAAGTTACAAAGAAAATGTCCAAGAGGATTTTAGATTCTTCCATTTTATCATCCATCATTAAATTGAGTAGAGTAATTGATATGAGAATTTGAAATTGTGTGGCAGTGATTTGGCTAATACCTCAAGTGGAAAAAACAGTATTTTTATCTTGTTTTCTCCTCCAAATTCTCAGATACAGTTCATCTTTTTCAAAAAAATCATCCCTAACTTATAATCAAACTAACCAATCATTTAATCCAAATCAAACTCCAGCACGTATTCTGTTGTAGAAGGCTTTATAAGAGATTTCTTAAAGCCGTGTCAATAGATGCATATATTATTCATTAAGAAAGCAATGAAGATACAAAATAAATATAGCCTTCAATTCCAACATTGTTTGTAGAGTAATTATTAGGCTCATGGTTTCTTGTTTCACATTAGTTTCATCTCTTTAGAGCCATTTTTATAGTATTAACCAATTTTCCCTATCTATCTCCATGAGAAAGCATTGAAACAAACACCAAGGTAATATCCTCTTCTAGCCCTCGTTGAGAAATAGACATGACCAATTCTAGATCAATGGTACATGAACTCATTTATTATTCTTGAACAACTTGGAGCATTACTTTTGTCTCGGATTTATGCATAAGAAAAAGTGTTCAAATTATAATTCTCTTTTTTTCTTTTTCCATCCTTTTATTTGATCAAGAGGTTGGTGTCTCTCACACCGCCTTGAAGAAAACATTACGACCATGTTAGAGAGCCATTAATGTCTTGTAATATATTATAAAATAGTAGATTAATGGAGAATATGCGGTTAAAAAGTAAGGAAACTTTATTGGTTTTTGTGTAGAATATTTTATTGTGAGAATGTATGGTGGAAAATGGTACTGTAGCAAACAATTTAAAATTTTAAAGGATGACAAACAAGGGCTACATTTTATCTTGGTGTTCAAGAGATTCTTACTGTGAGCCGGTGACATAACAATTCTGTTCTTATACAAAGAACACGTACATTTATATGGCCGCGTGAAAACAACATTCACAATACCACTATTTCCAGATGTTTGAGATTATGCCTCGAAGGGCGCCTCCCGTGCAGCTTTCATTTAACACCAACCATTGTCAAAACTTAGACCTTAGGCTTAGCCTCAGGGCAGATAAGGTGTTCTTTTTAGGCTATTTTTTTATAGCCCATAAATGATGAGTTTTTTTGTTCTTTAGTTTTACTTTTACATGGAAATAGAAGGGGAAGGGGAAGGAGATTGCAACATTGCAAGTTGAGGATGATGGGGTAAAAATGAGAAGTGACTAAAACTGATAGTCATGAAGATGATGATCACGGATTTAAAATCTTGTAGTAGTGATAATATGGGAGACGCGCAGGATGTTTATTGGTATCTCTTGGATTACGTCTCAAAATGCCTCGAGACTTACACATTGCCGCACGGATGTAAATAGCTATAATATCCGATTAAGCCTCTTTTCAAATGTGGCTTAGAGCTTGTTTGAGCCCCATTTTTTTCTTAAAAATGTATTTTGAAATAGTAGATTGATGGAGGGTGTGTGGTTGAAAAATAAAGAAAAGTGTTGGGTTTGCGTGTGATAATATTTTATAGAAGATTGTGTGATTGAAAAGGAGAGAGAGAAAAATGTATTTTGGAAATAATGGGAATCAAACAAGGGCTTAATATAGTTATTTCACCCAAAAACAATAGTAGAAATAGATAAATATTGCAAAATTGGTCCCCCAACCTATTATCCCAATAGCAAGTTGGTACCAGACCTTTTTCAGTTTTCATCATTGTAGTACAATCAGCCCTCGGTGAGAAAAATTTAAACCACGGCTCTCGTGAAAACATATTTCACTTCCAATTTGAGACCAATTTTTAGACAATACCTCAAATTGGAAAGGAAAGAATAGCATCAAAAGGTTGGACATGCAGGAACCACTTAACAAAGATTTGAACAGTTATCATCATCGAGAATTTATTGTGCAACAAAAATAAAAGGACCAACTTAGTCTTTTTTAAAGGTAGACTAATGGTGCAATTTTCTCCACTTTTAACACTCAAAGTGAAAGATTCAAATATCTTATTCATGAAAAAACAATATAGATTTAGTTTTCTTTTTCTGTGATCAACATCAATCAACTAATAATTTTAAAAAAAAAATGAGGAGTTTATTTGCATTAATGTATTAAACAGCACAATTGAAGACCGTGTTCCAGATAACATGGCAGTATTATAAAAAGTTCTTTTCATTTCAACGTGTAAATAATAATTTTAACCTGACCTGTAAAGTTTGAGAAGGCATGTGGTCTGGTCCACACTGATGATCAGTGAGCAACGACATTTCCTCAACCAAGGAGTTGTGAAACCTGCAAGCATCCCTTTGCAAGTCAAGAGCCTGTTCAACAAGAAGCACCAATCGTTTTTCTTGAATCATCACCATAGAGGGCAGCAAAGTTTTCAATTCCTCCAGTAATTTTTTGCGTGACCTAATCCTTAACCGTTGAGCAGAAGTTCCATCAAGAGCAGTCTGTGAAGGAGACACAATTAAAGAAGAAAGCTCATGAAGTCTATTAGTATGTACACACAGAGGTGCAATCTCAGTTCTCAGTGTCTTCAAAGCATCCATGATTTTTTCTCCATCCAAAAGTTCAAAAAACTTTTGCTCCAATATTACAAAAGATGCCAACTTAACAATATTTTCATCCATTAGACCAATGTTATGTAATGTGGCTAGACTTTCATTCCATTCACCATCAATAATTTGCTGCACAAACAAATTAACAACAGCAGAGTGCAAAGGTATCCCTGACTCTTCCTCTAGATGTGCTCCTGTCTTTTCATAACCAAGAGAATATAAAGCCTCAGCAATAATTCTTACAAGTTCAACTTTCTTAACGACTCCTTTTACACCAACAACCTCGTCATCCCCTTGAGATTCTAGGGGTCGAGCCATTGAATCGTTCGATAAGCACCTAGCTCGTTCTCTAATTGATGCACTGCTGGAAAAACTGTCCGATTCTTCAGGTGACACTTTCACGCGTTTTAAGGGTGGATCTTCATGCTCTACACCTCCCATGAAAAGTACACCTCAGCCCATATAAATGCAGTTAAAGAACCCAGAGGAAAGATGAGATCTTTATTGTAGAATCTCTATTGAACCACGTATACTACTCTGCAGTGAAAAATGAATGAAAAAAATATGAGCAAAATGCTAATAACAATCATACAAGGAAAGAAAGGAACTTAAACATACTGAATTTCGAAATAGAATAAAGCCCCTATTTTGGCCCCAAATTTTTAAAATTCATTTTTAACCACACATAACACATTTTATGGGACCCACAACTTTTACCAACTTTTCAACCACACATTTCATCAACTTTTATCAAACTTTATAAAAAAAAAAAAAAAGGATTTTCAGGAGAACCAAAGAGGGGCAAAATATGATTCTACAAGGCATTCACATCCATATATCTAGAGCTTAAGAAAAGGGTCAATGTTAAGGAGATCGACTCGTGCAAATCACATTCCTTGTTGTGCTTGAGATATGAAAAAGGTAAAAAAGGAAAAAAAAATAAAAATAATTAGATCAACATCAATTCATTCGATCTGCTTGGTCCACTTATCTGGATGACCCTGGTCTGCTTACGATGACAAAAATATTTATTTAGACCCAACTAATTGCCTGAGAAATTAGACAACGTTGATTTTTTACCATAATCAACAGAATCATCTACAGAAATGAGTATAAACATTATCACCTTCAAAATCTCCATGTTAAGACAACTCCATAATCTAACAGAAAATTAGTTTCAAAATTCAAAGAGTACAATGGCACTCAATATTCATGCTATTCCAATATAAACATTATCCTTGGTGTCATGGAGTCAATACTCAATCAATTCTTCACCCAGCCATCGCACTAATAAATTAAAATCGCACTCAACCCCAAATGCCCATGAAAAGAGCAGACAAAGGCACAAGTACACAATTAAAGGTACTAGGCACACAAAAATGAAGGCATTTGGCACATATAGATAAACATACACACAGAAGCCAACAATTATGTGTGTGTCACAACTTTCTCTCAAACAAAGAACTTTCAAGCAATGGTGGACTAACAAAACTCTCTACTTTGTTCATCAGCAGCCAACCTTGCAATTGACACCCCCAGCCACTAGGGAGTGTTCACAGTTCTAGCATTGGCCGCTTGGCCAAGCTGAAACCACCCACTAACCCTTTCCTCTAAGTTAGCTTTTTCACAACCACCCTTAAAATGGTCAGTTTAGGGATCATTGTGTGCATATGTTCCTCAACTTCAGGCATCTAACTTCGCACATTAAGTGAGAGTCCATGCTAACTACATCCACAAGGTTGCCTGCAGTCAAATTCAGCTAAGGGTGGGCATTTTAACTAGAAAAAAAAAAATTAGGAACGAGAGGGTCTAAGACAGTTCTTGGTTCGTATCCAACCGTGAAACCGAATTTTTCCTCATAATTTTTTTTACTTTTTATAATTTATTCACCCTAACTTAATGACTCGTTGGATGCAAAAGAAACAATGGGATGGAAAGAAAAGTCGATAATGTTAATTGTTTTACTATTTCTAAATGAATGAATTTATGTTGTTTTCAGAATTTGTAAAAGCTAATACTTCTTTGTTGTTGGTTTCTAATTTTTGGTTTGTTTTGGGTATGTAATTTGGATATTGGATAATGTTTGGTGGCATGTTTTGCTAGATATTGGATGTCATTATGCTAAATATTGAATGCTATATATATTGGATATTATTTGGTAACATTTTATTTTTTCTATTTTGGCTAAATATTGAGAAGATAATTTGTATTGTGATCTCACAATTTTTTTAAAAAAATTATGGGTAGAGCTAAACTCGAACCCGAACTGATGGTTCAATTAGGGATTGATTCCAGTAATTATGTGGACCCTAACGGTTTCATGAAATACTAGAAGTGTAATGAGTGTTTCCGAATATTGAAATATCGGACCGACCCACCCGATGCCCACAACTAGATTCAGCCATGTGGCCAAGGTCCATGTTTGAAGGATCATGCCAAAAAGTTGCCCATATGTCTGCACATATTTGGGTCTTTACCATGTCATGCTTCCCAACACCTCTTTCAATGAAAAATGAACTTTAAACTCCAACTTTAGGACTCAAATAGAGCCCTCCAACTAAGAAACTTGATGCTTCTAGTTTTGGCAACCATATTTAATGTAACCCTCATACCAAATTGTTACATAGACAATATCGAGTAAAATTTTTGCCCAGCAATGACTAAGAATTCACTTAGTAGCCACAAAAATGCATTGGAAGAAGGTACTATTGAAGGCACTGAACAAAAAGATGATATTCAACGTAGGAATATAATTCAAGGCATGGGATACGGCAGATATAGGTAAAGCTGTAGCAGAACAACTTCTCTCTGCCTGACACCTAAACAGCCTGCCCCTATATGCGGAAACAAGTTAAGAGTGATACCAAACTGCTAGGGTGTGCTCGCCAAGTTAAAACAGCCTACTAGCCATATAGTTGCCAACAGCTCATTGCGTTATCAGAAACCACCTCATGAGTCAATTTTCCCACAACCCTCAACACAGTTAACTAAGGGGTCAGGGTTGTCGTGTACAATTGTCCATTTCATTTGCACAATGAATGAAAGTCCATGTCAGTCAGTTCCCACATAGTGTACACATGGCGGCGATCAACTGCATTGGACAGAAATCCATACCTGTAAACTCTGACATAGGAGTACCCCATCATTTGTATATTTCCATCGAGCCTCAGTGCACACTGAGCATTGCATTCACATTGCGTGCCTAAATTTTTCTTACAGGCTGGGCAATCCACCCATGCCATGCACTGATATCAGAAGACAATCGCAACTCAAACCAACACAATGAACCCCCCCCCCCCCCCACCCCAAGCCTCGGCATGGAGCAAGGTAACAACACCCATGCCTTAACAATTTCTTATCTCAAGGGGATAATACTTCGTTAGTGAGGATGCACCAACACAAGGAGCATATATATGCCACAAAAGGTGGCTAGCATAATTGTGATATGCAAATTGCCTTAAACTTTGCCAGGACCATCGAGCTTACCAAAAATAAGTCCATTAAAGGTAACAAACAGGGAAAAGATATGAATTTAAAATTCTCATTGATTATTACACATCGAAACATATAGAGAAGCCTAGTTCAGGTAGGCTGTGCATAACTCAAAAAGAAACTTATTAATCAAACATGTTCCTCTATTTCCAAAAAATTCAATTGATTAAATAAGAAGATTAAAAGTAAATAGTCCAATGTTAAATTGGCATCTCAATCAAGTACCTGGATCATTCGCAACAATGTCGGATGAGAAGAATGACAAGTAGAGATAGTTATGAAGTGCCAAAGTCAATGATAGCCAGATACGAGACCTCTAGTTAAAAACTATCGAAAGATTGATTGCTCTTGGTATAGCTTGGTTCAGCTGAATGTTACCCTTGATTCAGTGAATTCCTAATTTGAGCTTTCTGCCGCATTTAAAAATATATTGAATAGTTTAGAAACAACCATTCCATTGAGTTTTGTCCTTGTTGTTTTTTGTTTTTCTGGTATACATGTTACTATACATCTCTTACATCAACAGTTCTGTCACTTAAAAACTGTATTGCAGCACTCAATTAGTAAGTAAATGGTCCTTAGGCAATAACAATTACCAATAACATATACAATAATTCCTTAGTTCCTCATCAATTGTCCAGAAAATATTTTGGGAAGCAACCTAGCACGAAACTCTAGGCTTGAGATTATTTCCAGAGACTTCGGGTTCACCCCCAAGAGGGAAAATTATTATTATTCAAGACCGCACATAGAGTCAACCAAAAATGCTCACTTCAACAATAAATATCAGAACTTTTCACCAAAGGTAAGAATCTCTTATGAAATATTTTCTAGTCATTATAACCTCATTCCTGGAACATCGGCCAATTCACAGTTTGTGGTAAATCTATTACACTCTCTTAATTAAATCTTATGTCGTTCCTATAGGCTCAAGTTCATTTAAGTTTGGAGTATGATCTGGTCAAAACTTAATGATTGGCGATCAGCCAGACAAGTCTTAATAATCATTTGTATTATGTTTGACATTTCCAAACCGACCACGTGTAAGTTCATTTGCCAGGTTTCACCAATTAAGCGTGGAAACAAGCACAGAAACTTGGACCCACCCAAAGATAAAATTACAGCTTCTACAGTTCAGCGAAAAATTGAACAATATACCAAGTTTGACACCACCATACAAGTTGTGTAAATCTAATATACATGGGTAACATTGTATGTATGGAATCATATAGTATAACAAATTGAAATCTCACTTTATGAAATCATCTACATGAAATTGAAATGGCAAAAGAGAACTGAACGCACGCACAAGTCTAGCAGTCCCAAAAAAATGATGAATAACTGAAACCATTCACTTCCTAAATTAATAGTTTTTGAGCAAGCAAGCACCCTGAAAGTAGAACCAAGAATTTCAAGATAATCCCACATCAGAAAAGTATTAGATTCTTTAGATGGTAATCTGATTTCCATCCAACCGAATCCAGCCAATTAATCCGAAAAATGGTAATCATAAGTTTCTGTCACATAATTCACAAACAAAATGATGGCAACTACAGCATTAAACCCATATCAAACCCAAAAACAAGTGATTAAATAAAACAGATGAATTGGAAAATACCAAGATTATCAATTGATTTACAGAGAATCTCAAATGACCAGAAAACAATTCTCTTGATATTGAGATCGAGGCAACGAAAACCAGAGGCGCCGAATGCAATGGGGAAAGGTTAAGGGATATACCCAGGCCAGATATAGAAACAATTTATAGTTTTTCTTGTTTTTTTTTTTTTTTTTCTTGTCCAGAAAGTTAATAATAATAGCAAGAAAAATTCTACTTATGCATAATATTTTATCTAATGGGCATCCTAAGAGGGGCACCATTTGTCTATTATGATACTCATTAAGTACTTGTAGCATAACCTTATTTAATACCGTTAAAAAAATTATTTAGAATTTAAGTCAAAATCAATAATTAAATTTAATCATATATTTATAGGATTCGGGATTCATAATATTTTAACCACACGTTCCATCAATTTTTATTAAAATTTGCTAAAATTTGATTTCAACCTCTACCAAAGAAGCTTAATATAGGGTGTATTTGATGAATATTAATGAAGAAATAATGTATTTTAAATAGTGATATAATAGAAAATATGTGGTTAAAAAGTAAGAAAAAGTTATTGATGTAATGAAAAATATTATTTTATTGAAAAATGTGTGGCTGAAAATGTGTTTATAAAGAACGTGTGTCAAACAGAATTGTAATTGAAAAACTAGAACCAATAAAAAGATTAAATGTTAGGTATTGAATGTTGGACTTGGTCAAGGTTGAACATTTTTTTCACAGAATCGGATTAGAATCAGATGGAATTGATTGGTTCGGCTTCAATTCCTCTACTAATTGGGTCGATTTTGGGATCATGTATCAAGAATTGATCGGTTCCGATCCAATTTGTGGTACTACCTTGAGAACCGATAGTAAATTTGATTATCTCGAATATCTCTTTTTGTTGATGCATTTTACCAATATGTACCTTTTTTTCTGAATATTAGACCCTAAAATTATTCAACACCAGAATATTACTTTTCATACGTTTCTTCTTATCTCTTTTGCAGCAAAACTTAATGAATCAAAATATAAATCTAAATAACTTTTTAAATACTTTACAAATTCTTAGTTTTATTGTAATCTTAATAAGAAAAAATATATTTTTAGTTCAGCTTTCATCAGTGTTCTAAAAACCGTAAAACATGGTTAGGCGTGGAGGCCAAGCTTCAAACTAGGCGAGCCTAGGCGAAACTTAAGCGTAAAAAAGCGTTTTTTTATTTTAAATTTTTAATCATTGTAAAAAAATTCAACAATTCAAATAATACATACCAAACATCTAAAATTATAAAATACTGCATTTACTTAATAATTCATTCATAAAGATAAGTTTCAAAATCATAATTATATAATGTAGATAACTTGTAGCTTAAATCTTATCTAATCTAACTCTTTATCGGACTATAATTTAATGTCCTCTTCTTCATCTATAAACAAACAAAAAAAGGTACATTTAATGGAGCATAACATATTTAAGTAATTATTCATTGGTCAAAAGAAATGAGTCGTGTACAACACGCCTAGGCACGCCTACACGAGAAAAGGTGGACCTCCAACGGTAAAGCGCGCCTAGGCTCGCTTTGCCACGCATAGGCGCGCTTAGGCGCATTAAGCGGTCAACGTTGTCCGTTGACCACTTAATTACTGTTTAGCCTCAAAGCGAAGCGTTTTCATCCCGCTTCGTGCCTGGACGGCTCCTAGGCGCGCTTTTTAGAACAGAGGCTTTCATTAGAACTCAAATTTCTCGTTATTTTCAAAGTGACAGGCCATCTACATAGGGATGTCAACGAGCCAGCCGAGCCCGAACTTTTTTGGACCGAGCTTTTTTGGGCCCGAGCCGAGCCCGGCCAAAAAAATGCGGGCCGGGCCTGAGCGGCTCGTTTTTTTTTTTTTTTTTTTGCACCTTATAGGCTTATGTCGGATAACATGTTAGATTTATAAATAAGTAACTATCCATTATAATAAAGTAAGAAATCTTTTTAATGATCGATTTAAATTTTCTTACAAATTTTAATAACCATTGATGAAATTAGCTCAATTTTTAAATGTAATTAAACAATATATATCACTAATAATTTCACTTAATATAAAATAATAAACATTTGTGTAAATGAGAAAATGCTTACTTTAAATATTTAGGTACTTAGAGTTTTAGAAAAATGAAAACAGTAATAAACTAATAATACAATAAATATTAAACAAACAAATATCACCCATTTTTCAAAATAATCTATGTGATACATTATGAGATAAATTTGTCACTTATAATAAGTTTATTAGTTTCATGATGAGTGAAATAAGTTGGCAAATTTTGGTTTTTTTTTTTTTTTGCGGGCCGGCCCGGCTCTGGCCGAGTCCTCAAATGAGGCTCGGGCTCGGCCCGGCTCGGACTTTTTCCGAGCCGAGCGAGTCGCCGAACTTTTTTGCCATCCCTACATCTACAATCAAGATCATTAAGGATTATTAAAGATGATCAAGTTATAAATATTACATGTATTTTTAAATATATATTATTGTATAAATTTTCTTAAGAATTAATATTCTAAATTTCACTTTTTATGTTATATTAAATAATTTGTGCTTTTTTCTGCCTTTATGAGGTGATCATGAACTTTGTAGTGAATTTTTGTTTGTTGTTTTGTTTAATTGATTTTTTTTTTTATTTATTTATTTGTATTGTAGATTACAAGAATGACAAGTAATTTTATACTCTATTTTTAATTAGACAAGTGATTTCATGCTTTATTCATGAGTAAAAAGGACACGGACTCTCCCAAAATGGACAAGGAGTAAAAACGGCTAGAGCGCATGCTCGGATCCTTACTCCTTACCACAAGTGTTGGTTGAAGGGGAGATGGCAACTGTTTTCTCTTGTGGATGTAGATGCAAATAAATGCACATTTCATATTATGTATGATGTGGTTGAGATAAAGAAGACTTAGTGCACGTTTGCTAACACTTATAATTTATAAGTTAGTCTAGCTCTAGTTCTATCCATATAGGAGACTTTTACCTTCTTCTTTTTATCACAATTCTTTGGTACTCATTTCTTATAAGCACTTAAAAAATTAGTCAATCAAGCACTTTATTCTTGGAATTGGTCTATGATACTTTTGTCTAAGGACTTGCGATGACTGGCCGTCGAAAAGGTCTTGGTAGGCAATATATTCCCAGCTATAAGAGTATATTTTGCGTGGGCACATGTATTTGAACTTCTTCAATAAAAAAAAAAAAAAAAGATTCCAAGGAAAAGGTAAGATTCTTGTTAGACACGGCCACAACAAGTACATTACTAGAATTCGAAACGTGGAGTAAAATTATTAAAGTAGAGAATAATGATTTTATGTAAATCGATGAGAATGATGTAGGTGAACAGGAAAAAAAAAGATGCACAGGTATTATTGATTCAAAAAATATTGAAGAAGCTGGAAAAAAACATTAATGGCATCATTCAAATTTCATATAGATTGGTTTGATAGTGATCTATGGCTCATAAAATGCTCATATGCACGATTTGTTGTAGATGTTGATAAAACCTGCTTGCAAAAAATGGTAGTTGGTAGGTATCTCATGCCCACTTAAATTGCAAGTGTGCACAAAAATAATGATGTACCATTGAATTTTGTGGATGACTGTTACAAATTGGATAGGAACTTAAGTTGGATTGTGTGTCCAGAAGAGTTAGGTTTTTGGTGCGACATTGTCCCTTTCCAAAAGCTTCTTAAGCCTTGCGGGAGTACATAGAAGTCGGATTTGGTATTTGGATATTATTTGTATCAATGATCTGGTCAATCATAAATAATTAATTTGAAAGCTTTTTGATCAATCACAATTGTAGCATTGTCATCATACAACATTGGGTTTTGGAACCCACGTTCTACCGAACTGAACTAAGAGAGCTTTCTTTTCTGGTTCGCTCCAACGTTCTCCACTTGTCCGACTGTTGCTGAGCAGTTTTTGGGGAGAGAAAAAAAAAAAGAATAGATACTAGTTGTAAGCATGTGTGTAGCATGTCTTATGTATCGAATGAATGATGTGCGTAATATTTTTGAAATACTAAAACTGTTTTTGAAAATATTAAAATTGTCTTAATTAATAATTTCTCTAAATTTATATGAGATTTATAGCATCTCCAAGAGACCCTGTATCTTTAAAGAGTATATTCTATCATTTGAAGAGTATTTATAAATTTAAAAAGTTAAAATTTTGAAGTAATCCAACAAGCTCTTTATATTTAACATTTAATTTTACTACTCCCAACAAATAATTATTATTTTTTCTTTATATTATTTTATTGATTTCTTACATTAAAAATTGAAACTTTTTGAATGCATTTAATTATATAGAGTGGGTTTAGCTCTCCAAATTTGGAGAATCAAATCAACTCTCTAAATTAAAATGTTAATTTAAAGAATCTATTGGAGCATGATTTTAAATGTTGACTCTTTAAAATATAGAGCATCTCATGTTTAAAGAATTTCTTGGAGATGCTCTTTAAAAAACCACAAAACTTATAAAAATATGAGGCAAATTATGTAGAAAAATGATAGCCTCACTTTACATCGTCAATTTTGCAGCCTTCAAGCCTTGTTTTACTCTCTCAAACTACACATCGTCACTACAATCAACAAAATAAACCTTTAAATTCAAGAAATCACTTAACATATACATGAATAATGAAAAAAAAAAACTTCTAAAATATAGAATGAAGTTACAAATTAAAACATATAAATAATTGAACCCAAAAAAATATTATTTTGATGTAACAAAATTCTTATCTGATCTTTTTGAATATACTAGTGAAGGCACGTGTGATGCACGTGCATGCGTTTTTCTCC
This sequence comes from Fraxinus excelsior, assembly GCA_019097785.1. Lineage (NCBI taxonomy): Eukaryota > Viridiplantae > Streptophyta > Magnoliopsida > Lamiales > Oleaceae > Fraxinus > Fraxinus excelsior. The sequence continues at coordinate 13,087,507 of CM032637.1, read as the reverse complement.
TTCTGCATATTAGCGTTGGGGCTTCATATGTATACTACAATAAATAGATGGAAGTAAAGTCATGAATGATATGTAAGTGAAGAAGAAATTCCTATTACAAAATGAAAAAGAAAGCATTTTGGATATTATAGGCACTTAAAACTAAAATGTTTGCAAATAGAGGACATGCTAAATAAGAAATTGCTGGTAGAAAGAAAGAAACTAACAGAGTAAACACACTTCAATAGAACACACAAAATATACTTGTTACACGATGAGTATTTTCCCGTCATTTATTCAGCTACTTGAGCAGTTAACATACGCATCAAGCCATACAGTCCAAATAAACCCAAGTTTTAGGCATACACACGTTTCCATTTGTGAGCCTTTTACGTATCTAATCGAAGATTATACATTGATAGGTTAAATATAAATTCCAAATGTTCAGCTCCATCAAACAATCGAAGGATTGGTAGGTTGCAACTCCACGAATATTCAGATCTTCACCCCCTTCTGCGAGCATTGAACCACTCAAACTATTGGAAAGCCATTCCTCATTTAAATATAATGATAATTTCTGAAAGGGAAAAATAAAAGATTCATAATTTAAATCATAGAAATGCTTGCAATGAAATAAGTATAAACAAAAATTAATAGATGCCACCATGAACCATTATTCATTACCTTGTTTTCAGACAACCCAGCTGAATATCAAAGAATCGCTTAAGGTCTTGAATTGATTTCAATTAATCACAACACCAGAGATTCCCAGCACATTCAGATGAAATCAACCTTGCTTGATTTGAATTTGCTTTTCACGTGCCCTAGTTTAGTGATATGGAGATACCAGTTTACATGAATTCTTTTTCACAGATTAGGATTTATGTTATAAGATCCGACAAAGTTTTATATCAATTATCAACCTACTATTACCCTCCTCGTTTATGAGCTCTAGACCTTTTATGACAAATATAAGCAATATTCTTTTCTTCAGGCATCAGATTCTTTGAGAATCAATATTATGTACAATAGAACAACAAATTGAGAGGGATAACATAAAATCCAAATAAGAAATAGGAATTCTAAGAACTCCATAAATCACATAACACGCATTCCATTATTCAAAACTGTGAATCCAAAAAACTCAATATTCACAAAATCAAATAAAAGAAGATCATATTATTACCTTGCACCAGACTGGCTGGGGTGAAAAAGGTTCAGCAGTAATCGAAACTTTGCACCAGCTAAAAAGTTTAGTTAGAACCAAAATAATTTCTTGCAATATTAGAGTAACAAACAAATGAAGCAACCATCAATCTTAAAACAAGAATTATAAAGAAGTTGAACACATATATATATCATCAACCAAAAAAAACATTCACAATCTGCCATATTCAAAATTTCACAAAAATTAAAAAAGTAAACACTTGAACTGAATTTTGTTGCAACGTTCTCAATATGGCATTTTGATAAACAATTGAACTGCATATCAAACACTTACAAATTCACCATAAAGATACATAAATACATCTCATATATATGCACGAATTTAAGCACAAAGAGGGAGCACATATCAGATTTTTTCATCTTTGATAACTCTTTTTTCTCATTTTAGATTTCATTGAAACTACATAATTCCAATTTAGGCACAAAAAACTAGGGAAACATAATATATTAGCAAAATCTATACCTGAAATTGATAGAAATGAGCAGAGAAGAACACTTTGGATGTACATGATTTTTTTTTTCCTTTTTCTATAAGTTTGGTTAGGTTTGATAATAATTTTTTAAAGAGGATAAAAATGAAGTGTTAAAATTATTCTCAAAATTGATATTTTAAAAAATTCATAATCGATAACCCGAAACTCTGAGCAGGTCATAGGGTTATTGTTCCAACTAAATACAAGTTTCACAAAAAAAAGGAGAAAAAAGAAGTTGCACGAAAAAACAAAGGCAGCTGAAATTTGTGATAAAACTATTATATGGTTACCAAATCATCCTTTAAATAAACATCATCACTACATTTTGATGAATTTTTTTACCTCAATCGATTTGTGTGAATAAAATGATAGTTCTCGAATCTTTGAGAATCAATATGATGTAAAATAGAAAAGCAAATTTAGAGGGAATAACATAAAATCCAAATAAAAAATAAGAATTCTAAAAACTCCATAAATCGCATAACAAACATTCCATTATCCAAAATTGTGAATCCAAAAACTCAATATTCACAAAATCATATTAAAAAAAAAATCATATTATTACCTTACGCCAGACCGACTGGGTGGTGAACAAGGTTCAACAATTTTGTTGACCCTGAAGAAGAGATTGTTATTAGCTTTTGTCACAGAAGAGAATGAAAATGAAGAAGATGAGCATTCTTCAGTAGACATCACTGAGCGAAAATCTTTAGCCGTCAAGATTCTAGAGAAAATGGAAATTATTAAAACAAAGAACATAAAATCTCTGCCTCCTTTAAATGGATATTTTAATATCAAAAGTTAAGAACTGATCGATCAAATGAACTCAAGAATTCAAAAGGAATGCAACCCAGAAGCTAAAATCTTAAATAAAATCGTAGATTAATCAAATTAAAAGATTTTAACCCTCTATAGCTAAATGAGAATTAAGAAATGACAAATCAAATAAACCCAAGAACTCAAATATATTGAAACCCAAAAAAGCTAAAGCTAAACATCAATTAAGATTTAATTACAGATTAATAAAGAATTAATCACAATAATTCAACACCCGAATGAGAGATAATATTAAAAGTTAAGAACTGATCAATCAAATGAACTCAAGAATTCAAAAGGAATGCAACCCAGAAGCTAAAATCTTAAATAAAATCAATCAATCGCAGATTAATCAAATTAAAAGCTTTTAAACCCTCTACAGCTAAATGAAAATTAAGAAATGACAAATTAAATAAACCCAAGAACTCAAATAGATTGAAACCCAAAAGAGCTAAAACTAAACCTCAATTAAGATTTAATTACAAATTAATAAAGAATTAATCACAATAATTCAACACCCGAAAGAGAGATAAAACTAAAAAATTAGAGAGAGAACAAGAAGCGTACCAGGAATCAATCAACCAAATGCTAAGAATTCTGGGAAAAAAAAATCATTTCAAAAATATACCCAAACACAAGCAAATACTTGGCGGGAGGAGAAGGTTCTAGTACTAAATGTCAAAAAGAAAAGGAACACGGCTGACTTGCAAAACAGGAAAAAAAGGGAAAAAAACAGTGAAGAAGACGAACCAACGCTGCCGACGACGAAGTGAACTACTCAGTCCGGCTGAGCCCAGCACGCTGGGTTCGTCTCTGGCAAAGAAGGAGCTTAGGGTTTTCGTTCCTGGGGAAAAACAACAATTTCAAAAATATACCCAAACACAAGCAAAACAAGCAAATACTTGGTGGGATGAGAAGGTTCTAGTACTAAATGTCAATTGAAAAGGAACGCAGCCGACTTGCAAAACAGGAAAAAAAAAAGGGAAAAAACAGTGAAGAAGACGAACCAGTGATGCCGGCGACGAAGTGAACTGCTCGGTCCGGCTGAGCCCAGCACGCTGGGTCCGTCTCTGGCAAAGAAGGAAGTTTAGAGTTTTCGTCGAACGCCGATGGAAAAAACGAGAAGGAAAAGCGTGCGAGAGAGAGAAATGGTGGAGTAGTGATTTATCTTTTTGTTTTTGTTTTATGCCAAAACGACGTCGTCTAATTCAAACGAAAGTGTGAACAGTGATATCAAAAATGTCTCTTTTATTTGGTAGTGAAATATGCCAAAATAATTTTAGAAAATAAAGTATGTACATGTGAATAATATAACAAAAAAATCGAGGGGGTACAAAGAATTGATACAAATAGGACATTCAAGAAACTCATGGACATTGGTGGCTGGGTTAATCATCATTCCGTCAAAGGAGAATTGTGGTTCGCCAATTAGCCTTTGTTTTCTCATCATTAAATTTTTAATACATTTTTTCTCTATTCTTTTCAACCACGCATTTTTCAATAAAATAATATTAACGTAAAATAATAATAATAATAATAATCCTTCATTTTTAATCACACGTTCTCCCAAAATTTCCCATCTCAAATACATTATTTCGAAAATCTCATTAAAATGAGGGCTAAACAATTGCTTCGAATGTCACTTTCATCATTGTGGAAATCAAAGCTTAAAATAATTAAATAAAATAATAATCTCTTTAATTTCTATAAATGGTTATTGAAAGGCTATCATTTGACCTCCTTGAACAACATCCGTTTCTCAATTCATTTTGAATTAATACTATTAATTAATTTTTTTAAAAAAATTAATCTGAAAATGAGAATTTAAGGTCATCCTTTAAATTCCTCAAACAACACCCGCTTTTCAATTTCATGTTGAATAAATAGAATTAATACTGTTAATAAAAAGTAGTGTAAGATTAAAAAGATTAATTAAGGAATTTAAATAGAAAAGAAAAACATTTTTTTTAATTTCATGTTGAGTAAATTGAATTAATGTTATTAATTAACTATTAACAAAATTAAAATTATTTACAGGCCATCATTTGAGCTCTTTAAACAACATCTATTTTTCAATTCATTTTGAATTAATACAATTAATTAAATTAAAATTTATAATCTCAAAATGAAAATTTAAGGCCATCCTTTGAATTCCTCAAACAACGCCCACTTTTCACTTTCATGTTGAATAAATAGAATTAATAATGATAATAAAAAGTAATGTAAGGTTAAAAAGATTAATTAGGGAATTATTGACAGGTGGAAAAGAAAAATAATTTTTTAATTTCACGTTGAGTAAATTGAAATAATTTTATTAATTAATTGTTAACAAAATTAAAATTAAATTAGGATATATTGGGCATACAACTAAATATATAAAGGTAAAATTAATATTCAATAGTTTCTCATCAATCCTTCCTCTTTAAGAGTTTGTTTGGTGCAGCTCAAAATTCAATTAAAACTGAAAATATAGTCGTTATTGGGTCTCACTCGTCTAATAAAAGTCAACCATAACGGCTAGTTTTTCAATTTTAATCTCTATCGAACACGTACTAAATATTGTAGATTATATTACTTGTTCGTTGATGTTGCATAGTGTTTCTTAATTGAGCATGCATTGAAGCGTTTTCAATTGTTTTGCGAAGGTATGAATTAGGTGCTCGTGAATTCGATCGAGAATTTAAATAGTCATAGAATGATGAATAGAGGTTGACATTTTGTTTTGATGTTGTCATATGGTTTATTGCTACACCAAATAAGGTGAATTGTGCATCTTAACCGTAGAGGGTGAATCCATGGATTAGTGACTTTAGTATACTTGGAAATGTAAATATGTAATGGACTATATCTCTATGTATAATTTAATACGTAATTTTATCGTGCTAAGAATTTGTTGAACCATGTGATCTAAAAGTGTAAATTATTGATCTAGCCAATTTATATTATTTAAATATTATATTCAACATACTCCCTCGTGTGTAGACGAAATTTCTAACACGTGAACAATTCTATTTGATAAGGTCCGAGAGTTTGCTTAGATGGCTTAAATATGAACTCAATGTCTAGCTATAGCCAAATAATGACTATGATTGGTTCATAAAAACTGTTAAATTAAAGGAGAGTTTAAGAAGGAAAATAACTAAAAGGGCAAAAAGAAAAAAAGATTATTTTATCTCAAGTTCAATTATCGAATATTCGGCGGGTGAGGCATAAATATAGTGGGTATAATAATGTAATTGCGTAGAAAATTAAGCTTTCATGATTTTGGTATTCATTTGACTTTGTTTTTCACGGAAATTGTTTGTTACAATGGGGATAAAATTAAAAAAACTAAAAAAAAAAAGTTGTCTAGAAAAGTTTTTTCCGCTAAACCAAGAAAATGTGGAAAATCAATTCCCTGAAAAATTTAATCAATCAAACACATAAAAATGTTAAAATACATTTTCCACGAAAAATTAGCTCAATCAAACATGACCTTAGATTGTTCGATCTAAAATCAACTTGATTGTATGTAACTACTAACTATTGAAGCCTGAATTTTAGGTCTGTTGATAGATCTATAAAGGTATACGTTGTATTTTTATTAACGTCCAAGGGTTAGTAAAAAAAATTCGAAAGATCAAACAATGGTTGATTGCTCAAATAAATTTGACCAATACTAATTAGCTCTGACCTAGTGGAACTGGTGCTTGGACTTATCCCTTTGGTAGGGATAAAAATTAGATTTTTAAGTAAATCACTACCATATAAAAGGGTCGAAGGACTTGACAGTCACGTGTCACAATTTTTCGTCGTCGAAATTCAATTTTTTTTTTTCATTCATTCACTTTCACACGCCAGCTTCACTATGGGTTTCTCAATTTTCATACGCAACTTCTTTGTCCCAAATTCTTTAGTATTTCTAAATTAGCGTACTAATGTTAAAATCTAGGTGCTCGACATTCTTAATGTCGGATGAAGGATTCGAGGTACAATTTTTCTGTTTTTTCTTTTATGAGTCTTTACAATTATGTGAATATCTGATTAAATCCGAAATTTGAATTGATTGCGAGATTTTTTTTTTATGATTTGAGAATTAATTAAAATTGTTTCTTATGTCTAATCTGTCAAAAATTAGATTTTTGGATACAATATCCTTCTCAAACCTCTAAAAGCCAGCTTCTTTTGCATCTCTTTATTCTGATTGTTAAACAATATTTGTCTGATCCATTATGAGCTATACAACCATGGTTGAACTGAGAATAATGTGTAGGGAAAGTGTTTGATAAATGGGTTCATCAATCTTCTATGCATTATTGTGTTATATGGCTTCAATTAGCTGTTGCTTGAGATTTAGTTACATATTTTTCTCAGTTTTCATTTTATAAACTTATGTTAAAGTTTGAGTGATAATTGAAATTTGTAATGAAATTTTTGTGAAGATAGCAAATAGATGGACTATGGCCATTTACAATGGCTTTGGTGTATATGATATAAAAAAATTATATTTGTTAAGCGCGGAGACATGCCCGTTTGCACACAGAGACCTCCATGCGGCACAGAGGATAAGAATGTCACATAAACAAAAGTCGAAACTACAAATTTTGCATTTTGGAAATTTATTACTCAGGAAAAGGACTTACAACTTCTAAAGGTTTGCCCAGCTATGGAAACTAGGTAATTTTTCGGTGAAGTTGTTACTACTTAGCCTACTGCATTCGCCCCCAAAACACTTGTTATCACACAATAGCTGAATTACTCTATAATTCAAGAAATGTGTGGTAACATACTTACAGTTCTGTCAACTTTTTCAAATTATTTAATTCAATCGGCAACTCACCAATGAGATTATTATCACTTAAAATGCTGCAAGGACCATAAAAGATAAGTCGAACATGTATAAATTCAACTAATTCAATCACATAAGTCTTTAAAATATGGATGATCAAAAAGGTCTTATCGATTTTCTAAATTGACTAGCTTCTCTAACTCCGTTGGAATGGTCTCAATTAACGAGTTGCTCTCCAAGCTCCTGAAAGTTCAATAGATCATTTCAAAATTATAATTAGAATTACGTCAAAATATATCCACTATCAAAAATAGAATATCTATGGTGTACAATTGTGAATGTTGAAATGCCCATATATATATATATATATAAAGGGAGAAACTTAGATAGGAACTTACAAATATACAAGGGTAGTAAATGAAATATCATATAATTTATTTGAGTTTGATAGCTTTCAAATGCCAATAACTAAAAAAGGAAGAAAAAAATCCTCCGTGCGAGCACGGCTCCGCGACTTTTTTTTTTTTTTTTATATATATATATATAACAGTGAAATGCATATTTATTTTTTGGAATTCCTTAACGTTTTATAATAAATTGAGATGTAAATTTTTTGCTTCTGCATTTTCCTATAACACCGTTTATAAATGAGTTTTTCTAAATTTTACATTCAATTATTTTTAACAATAACGTGCAATGCACGTTCTCTGCACTAGTTTTAATAAAAGTTGATGAAATGTATGGTTGAAGAATTGTAGTTTACATGAAATATGATTAATATCAATTGTTTACTTTCACTTAAATTAAATTTTTTTTTTAATCTAGGCTTAGTAATAAATTATGTTACTTGGAATCCAATGATCTACTTCGGAGTTTTTGGGTAATGATCATGAGATTTTTCTAAAGTGTTGATTTTGAGCGTTTACGAGAGGTTAAATTTTGGGTAATTTTCAGTAGCTATTTTTAAAACAATCCACCCTATATTTGAAAATTTATTATCCAGCGATTTTGAAAGCTTTTTTAAAAATAAAGATACATATGCTTTTATGAAAAAAGACAGGTACATGTAAACAATTTGGAGTAAATGTTTATGATACTCCTTACAATTTAGTATAATTTTACATGAACCCTGCTTTGTGCCCCAGCTCAATGATCGAAGCGCAAACAGGGATGCCAAGTGGCGCCTAAGGGGGGTAGGGCGGCTGTGGGCGCCAAGTGTTTGTGCCCTCGGTCATTGAGCCGAGGCACAACGCTTTACTCATTTTACATAGCTTACTTAATCATTTTCGATTGTGTATGAACAAACCTTTGGACTAGTTATTGTTATTTTCAATAAGCTCATGCATGCCAATCATACTCTATTGGATTAAAAGACTAAGAGAAATGAAGATAATTATTAAACTAATTTCTACGAGTAGGTACATCTAAGCTCTTTCTACGAAATACTTCTTAAAAAATGTCACTCAAATTTATTTATTTTTTATTTTAGTTGAATTTTCAATTTATAATTTACTGTATAAATTTTTTTCTCCGTATTGATATTTTACCTATAGGTAATTTTTTACATATAAATTAATTTTTAACTTGGAGGATGTTTGGTGTGAATTAAAATCAGAGTTTTAGTGAATTGTGATAGAAGTTTTTGAAATATGTGGTTGAAAAGATGTGGAACCCATAAAAGATGTGGTTAATATTGAGTGTTTGACTTTAATATAGATTAAAATAAGATTTTAATCCGACTCAAACAGACACTTAAAAAGCAAAATATTTACTCATAATTTATTTTTAAATTTATAAGTAAATTTTATAATTATAAGTTAATTTTGTACGTATAAGTAATTTTTACACATAAATGATTTTCTTACTTAAAAAATAATTTCTTAAAAAATTAATTTCTGTCCTATTAGTAGAAATTTTTACATAAAATTAAATTTTTATCTTATAAGTGATTTTACTAATAAATAATTTTTAGTAAGAAAGTAATTTTTTTATTATATGTAATTTTTTTTGTTATTGTATTTTAATTTATAAGCATTTTTTTACCTATAAATGAATGTTTATATTGTAAGTGATTTTTTTGCTTAGTCCCTGATTGATGAACATTATTTGATAAAATGGGTTTTATAATAATGACTTGTTGGAGAATGTGCGGTTAAAAAGTAGAAAACCAAATGAATTTACTTGCAAAATATATTATTTGAAAAATGTGAGGTTTAAAATGAGTTTAAGGAAAAACTGAATTTTGAAATAAAGAGAACCAAAATGGGGCTTAAATACTTCTTAAAATATAACATCCAATCAGTTTTGAATAAAATAAGTGGGTTGCAAAATAACAATAGAAATGCTTCTGACTTTATATATGTTTGGAATGTGTGTGTGATAATCCAATATTTGGAGAAACGATTCAGAATTTGAAAGTATGACAATTTCATAAAGCTCGAAAAATCAATATAATTCGAGTTCAAAAACTCAAGATCAGGACTTCAATAATCAATAAATACATTGCCCCTGCTTGGGCTCCATTTTATCCAAAATACAATTTTATCTCTCATCTTCTTAAGTATACATGCTCCAATAAAATAGAATTACACGCAAATCCAAAAATTTCTTTCTTTTAAGTCCACATTTTTTTTATTAAAAAATCACTATTTCAAAATACAAGTTTTCCCAAAAATACATTTTTATGGAGCCCAAACAAGGGCATTATGAATCAAGTAATATTATTTAACATCATGATAATGGAATATAGGTGATATGACAATTCAATATCCTTCACATTTTTCTCTTTCATAAAAGTTGAATTACCCAATTTCATTATTTCACATAGACTGTCACATCACTGATGTTCTATCATCATAATGATAAAATAGCATTATTCTATGAATCTTGCCTTGAAAAAAACTCTTATATATTTTTTCTTCTTTTTTTTTTAACTAAAAAAATTATTTCATTGTTTTTCACGTCTAATTTTATGTTCTATGTGAACTTGTTTAGCCATATTTGATGGTCATTATTTGGGGAAAACAATGTTTTGAATAGTGATTTTTAGGAAAATGTGTAATTAAAAGAAGAAGAAAAAATTGGATTTACATGCAAAATATTTTATTGTGTGAATGCGTGTTTAAAATTGAATATGTAGAAATTTTTTTTTCAAATAATGACCATCAAATACGTGCTTAATTACATGGGCACAATATGGTGATTATGTTGGAAAATTCCAACATATATGGAGTTACACATGTAATATATTAAATGTGTGGTGCTATTATTTAAAAAATATTAGTCAATTAAAATGATACAATAAAGTTAGATTTTGACTAATGGGTATTAGGTTTCATGAAAATATAGTGTAGAGACCGAAATGTTGTTTCAAATTGATGAGGGGTCAATTTGAAACAAATGAAAGATAATGATTATTCATTATCTTATTATTATTATAGGGGTCATGGTCCCTAATGATGAGTGTGATTTTCTTTTCTCTGCATCTCCATTAACAGAGATAAATTAAGAGAGAATGTTACAAATCACTTTGGAAGATCGTAACTCATTCAGACAAATAGTTAAACATCTATGAATCAAAGTACGCTTTCGATTTTATTTTTGTTGTTCTCATTAATTTCAAAATAGGGTTTATATATATGAAAATGGTTTGTGAATTTTGAGTTTGATGATGTTTTGGATCGATAATCCCTCAACTATAATTTTGTACAATTTGGTACTTAGATTTTGATTTTTCTTTCAATCAAGCCATTCATAAATTGCAACGTAAAGTCCTTGAACTTTGGAACTTATGTACATTGGTCCCCCAAACTTCACAATTTTGATCCTTTTTCACTTCCATTTAGCTTTGTCTAAATCTTAGAAGAATTGTCCTAGAAGTTCAAGAAAGAAAATTCAACATGACCTTCAAAGTGGAACAATTTGCTGCCTTGTATATACATGAAATAGTACGACTCCATGGAGTCTCGTTACGATTACATCAGATCGTGATCCACGATTTTTGTCATGATTATGGAAAGAGGTACAAAACTGTTTAGGTACAAAGCTTCAATTTAGTACAGCTTTCCATCAACAAACTGGTGGATTAACAGAACGAACTATCCAAACTTTGGAGGACATGATTCGTGCTTGTGTTTTGGAGTTTCGGCACTGTTGGGATTATTATCTACCTTTAATTGAATTCTCTTATAATAACAGTTATCACATGTCAATTCAAATGCCTCATTTTGAAGCATTATATGGTCGGAAATGTCGATCCCCTTTACATTGGAATGAAACAGGTGAAAATAAAATCGTAAACGCGGTAATGGTTCAGGACATGAAAAAAGCAGTTAAGAGATTAAGAGACGATTAAAGGCAGCTTAGGATCGACAACGCAGCTATGCAGATAAGAGACGACGACCACTGGAGCTTGAAATAGGAGATAGCGTTTTTATTAAAATATCTCCTATCAAGGGTCTGCTAAGATTTGAAAAAAAAAAAAGGAAATTGACACCAAGATACATTGGACCATTCAAAATCCTTGAACGCATTCGTAAAGTCGTCTATCGAGTAAAGCTACCTGGATAGATGAAAAAAAATACATGATGTATTTCATGTGTCAACTCTTCGTAAATATATTCCAGATCCCTCTCATAGACTAACAGAGGCACCAACTAATATTCATTCTGATTTGACCTGGGAAGAAAAATCGGTCAAAATATTAATGAGGGATACTAAGAAGCTTCGCAAGAAAGAAATACCCCTAGTTCGTGTCTTGTGGCAAAGTAAGGTCATTGAAAAAGAAACTTGGGAACGAGAGGACAAAATGAAAGCTCAATACCCTGAACTCTTTGATTAAAATAATTTTGACTAGAGTAATTTCGAGGGCGAAATTCGCTTAAGAGTGGGAAATTGTAATATCCCAAAAATTTTAGAAAAAAAAAATAACGATTATTCCATATTTATACTTTTTTATTGTGATGAACATTTCATGTAATATAGTAAAAAGTTATGTTAATAATACTATAATTAATTGAATAATTACCATGTGAAAATATAGAGGGCATAAGGTGGCTACCCTATACATAACATCTTGCAACACTAAATACTTGAGTGACAAATGGCATAATAGGGTTTAAGGTGGCATAGTAATGATTAACGAAAAATAAATAAATTATTAAGTAAATTTCTAATTATCACTATAAATAGGGGAGAAAGAGAGAGAGAAAAAACACAACAAATTAAAAACCAAAGTAACTTACTAAGGAAAGCATTGCAACTTGAAGGTGAGTAATCTATGTCCATTTCTATTTCCAAGCATATGTTATAATTATATTTATTGAATAACTATTTTTTTTAGTTGATTATAGATTCAAGATTCTACTCATTTACTTTGCATTGAATATTCCTTAATATGATCATTGATTATACACCAAATTGGTGTAATTGATTAAAGAGCTCATATATTGTTATTCTAAATTTGTGTGCAAGGGTAGAATTGAGCATCTATAATTGGGCCCATTGTTTTTCTTACCTTATTTTGAAAATAAAATGGTATGGCTTACTCACTAAATAAGTGTATTCACATTATATGTTTATCAATCTTTTGTAGATGGTCATTACTGAATATGTTGACCTTACTTTGTACCAATGGGTTACCTCGGAAGACGGCCAATATTGCATGTATGTTAAAGAAGTCCACACATGGATAACATATCCAGAATTTCCAGGGTTCCATCATTTCGTGGGGCTCCCACTATTACATGGACTACTACGAGTCGGCTACTATGATGTATCTATTTACAGTTAGTTTTCCTGAGGCATAAACATGTCTATGTAATCTCTATGTAATATAATGGTATAAATAGTTTGATTATGTACAGTACATAAAGCAACTTTTGTAATGCAACTTTTGCTTAGTTGCTAACATGTTTTTTTTGTAACGAAGGTTTTTTTTAACTACCTTATAATATATATATATATATATATATATTGAAATCCCTACACTAAAACTGCCAAAAAGTTTTCTATCAAATAACAAAATTTCAAAATTTCTATACATAAATTCTAAGAAAGGGACGAGACTAAGAGATTACAATTATGAAAGATTTGGGGGATTTCATGGCTGGAGTCGTCTGGGGATGGGCAATCGACCGGTGGTGGTGTGCGACATTGGGTGTCGTCAGAGGTGGAGATTTCGACAGAAGCAATTTGTGTCAGTTCAATTTTTGAGGATGATTTTTGATTGATTTTGGTATATGTTTGGGTAGTGGTTTGTGTGGTTATTGAAGAAGGGATTGAGGGCTTCACAATTGTATGCAAATCCCGTGGTGGTGGAGGAGGATGGCCGGAGTTTAGAGGGTTGGAAAGTGACTGTTCCATTGTTTTTGCAGAAGAAGGAACGATAGTATGTTGGAAATGGAAAAAAGTTGTTTCCCGTGTTTTGGATTTTTTCATGGGTTTAGCTTGCAAACATCCAAAATGACTTTTTTTTCGTTTTCAAAAACACGTTTTCGAAAATAGGAAATAGAACGCGTTTTCACTGTTTTGAAAAATCGAAAAAAGAAAACGACCCGAAAACAACAAAGAGAACGGCCCCTTAGCTTTTTTGGAAACCTTAGGATGTGTTTGGTTTATTGTTATCAAGTTTCAATCTTGTAAAACACTTAAAATTTGTATGGTAAGGCGTTTCAAAAATAAAATTAAACTTATAACATAATTTTTTTTTTCCGTTTTCAGTTTTTTCAAAGAAAACAACAAAACCCATAAAAACAAGAGAAATAAACATTTAAATAAAAAATCTAAGAAAATAAAATTATACTATTCTGAAAAAAAAATTAAAATTCTAAAAACATAAAAATTATATAAAAAAAAAGTAAATTTTAAATTTTAAATAAAATTCTAAAAATAGAAAAATATTCTAAAATACTAAGAAAATTAAAAGAAAACAGATAAAATTTCTCAATATCATTAATTTTCTATGTTTTGTCAATTCAATTTATTATTTTTTGCATTTTACTTTTATAATGAAAAAAATATTATAAAATTTACCAACTTTAAAATGTATATATTGTTGATAATATATTAATATAAAATTATTTTATTTTACTGAAAAATCAAATTAATGAAATAAAACGTTATAAAATAATTTCTTAAATTTCAAACCAAACATGTTTTTCCGTTTTCTATTTTGAGAAATAATTTTTTAGAACGACAAATCAAACACATTTTTAGTAGTTTTAAAATAGACCATAAAATAGAAAATCTAAACTAAATTCAACATTGAAAACTAAACACAAATTAAATGGACCCTTAGCATTTCGAGCCGCTCTACCTTGATTTATAGATCCATTTGTTAGCTCGTATTTTACTTTGATGGCTCTTTTCACATATAATATTAGGGGCCGTGTAAAGGAACATAATACATACCTTCGAAAATTCTTCCCAAAACGAGGTCGAAAATTAAATTCTTTCACACCCTATTTTGTAGACTCGATCTACGCCGTAAATTACAAATTTTTATAGGCAAATAGTACATCTAAGATTTGATTTGATAGGTAACATGTCACGAGGCAATAAGGGTGCGTTTGATACGCCACCAATTCCATGGAAAATGGATTTTCCATTTTCTCACTTTTCAGCCGTTTGATGCGTCTTATTTTTCAGGGAATTCATTTTCCACCTATTTTCTAGGTACAATCATTTGATGCACAAAAGCTTAATTTTGTTTTCCCACCTATTAGGTGGGAAAATATTTTCCATCTTTTTTTTTTAAAGTAATGGCAACAAATTCTATCAACTATTGCAAAAAGAATTTTCACTTTTGTTGACAATTTCTATACAAAACAAAGTCAAACGTATATGATTTTTTTTCTAATTGTTTAAATTTTTTTTTTTTTTACTTTTTGGTAATTGAAACAAATTCTAGACTCAGTGGTAGAAAAAATTATCACTTTAATAGACAATTTCTATAAAAAATGAAGTCAAACGGACACCAAACTTTCAACATTTTCCAGGTGGAAAATTATACTAATCAAACACAATTAATTACAATTCCCAGTAAAACAATTTCTAGGTAATTCAATTCCCTGGAATTCATTTTCTTTTCACCCATTTTCCACCTTCGCAATCAAACGGACCCTAAGTGTATACGAAGTTATGTCTAATAATAATTTGGGTAGTTTTCTTCGCAAATTTGGCCCTAATTCTACAATTTCGACCTGTGTGACCTTTACGACCTCATTTGGTTACGTACTTTTGAGTGTTAACAATTTTATGATGGGTAGACATGTAGAGTGGATGACATTTTAATTGCCACATATCGTATTTTTTAGTAATAAATGCACGTTATCAACTATTAGGAAATGGGATGGAATGATCCAATTTGAAAAGCAAAATATTATATGGTGACCCAACTGACATAAATTGAAACATAATGATTCAAAATTTGGGAAAAAAATAAAATAAAAAACATATAGTGACCTAAGTGGTAAAAATTGAAGTATAATGACTCAATTGAAAATTGTGTGAAAGTATAATGACTCATAATCATATAAGGTCCAGGAGAAGTTGAAGCCCGTTTGGTTATTACTTTAGGGTATGGGTACGCAGGCGCGAGAAAAGCAAAACCAGAGTACATCGTGAACATAATCTCTCTCCTCAAATGCATTCCGCTGTTTCTCCTTAACCTTCTTCTCCGATTCTACCGACGTAACTCAACTGAGACACTGAATTCAAGCCCCATTACATCCGAAAAAATATATAGTATGAAGAAAACAATGGGTAAAACGGAGAAGAATAGAAAGAGAAGAATGGCAACGGAAGCATCTGGTGGGGCTGGGAAGAAGAGGCTGAAGAAAAGGAGATACCGAAAAGTAAAGACCATAGTAACCGAAGCTACTCGAATTCGTCTGACCCAGATACTTGAAGAGTTCCGTAATTCTGATGCTCAAGGTAATTTAAATCGAAACGAAAAGAAGAATTTTTATTTTTATTTTTTTAATTTCTAATTAATAGAAACAATACCCAGTTTTGCATATTGCTTAGTTATGAATTGGTTAAACGCTATGCCTATTTTAATTGATATTTAAGAACTGGTTGCAACAAAGTATATTTATATTATTCATTGCCTTCAAATATAATCCATGTGCATATACCTTTCAGATTGCGCCTAAAACTATATGTATTTGTATGTAGATATATGATATTGTTCTTTAGTTTAGCTATGAATCAATTGAGTAATGTGTGAATTAGAAATTTTAAAATTTTAATGTTCTGAATTTGCTAGGCAGGGTCCCTGTAAAGTATAAGTTCTAATTCAACATGTAATAATAGACTGCTTGGCCAATGGACGAATTATTATGTATCAGGAATCTCGTATTTTAAAGCTGAGCTTGTCCGGGGGCGTCTTCATTTGCTTATTCTTGTATATGGTTTGTTTTGCGCCTGTCTGCTTTGGATAAAACTATTCATTGCCCAAATAAGACAATATGATGGCAGCAAGTTTTTAATTTTTCGCACACTGTAACATGTTATTTTGGTTCTTAAGACAGAATAATTGTTTCCACCACTATACCAGAAAGGTCATAAATGTAATCATATTATTATTTTATGTTTAATTTATATTGTATCATCATTTGACGGCTGTCCCGAACTCTATGTTTATTTGCTAAATATTGTCTACAAGTTTGGTTCATTTTCTTTTCTTTCTTATTTTTTGGTTTGCTACAGAATAAGGATGTCAAATCTCAAATATAAAGATTGTATTCTAAGAATTCTCCTTCTGTGATGTTCTTATTATTCATTAAATTTCTTTTGGCAAGGTAAATGGTCATGTATTATTATTGTTTTCTCTTTCCAATTGTTATCTGGGGTGCTGATGTGTTCCTATTTTCTTTCTTGTCCAAATGTTCTACTGTGCCACCTTGTTTCCACATTCTGACTTTTTTATTGAAATATTACTTGGTATGAACTACCTTTTGCTATATTATATATCATCGTCCATTTGAAGCTCAACTGTCATAATGAATCACAATGATTTGGAATGTTCAATTATTTGATTAAGGTCTACATTATTATCTGACTGTAGTTATTTGCTACCATCGATACCTTGGGCCCACATGAGTGAATAAATCTGGAGATTGGTAGCCCGTATGAATACTTCTTATGCTCGGAGTTAGGGGGACTAAATGGAGTTTCATCTTTTATCAGGCTGTGCAAGCCAATATGAGTTGAACTTCCAATACACACTATCAGTTCCAAGCTAGATGATCCTGATCAGAGTACTTTTGGATTATAATATGTTATATGGATGGCTGGAAATAGCCTGGAATTACAACCAATAATTTTTTTTCTAGAAAGACGTAGGTAGGCTTATAAAAGGGTAGAGTAGCGTAAAATTAATGATTGGATGATAGCATTAAAAGGAAAAAGAAGCCTTGAAGGTTTGTCATTTTAAAATTGATAGTTGAGCACTATATTTACAAGCCTGTTCTAATTGATTTAGACAACTTTGACCACATTTTTGTGCTGGTTATGCCCTGTATAGCTTACCATAGTTTGTCTTTGCATAACTAATTTAGCATGTGTAAATTTTGCTGATGCAGTGTATACACTTGAAGCTAATATGTCAAATCAGGATCGAGCTGCAGTGCATATCATATGTAGAAAAATGGGAATGAGGTCCAAAAGTACTTGGTAAGTAATTGCAAGTACGTTAATATTACCTAAATGATTTGGGTTTTAGGTTCTTTATCTGTCTAATGAACGTAACTCTCTCTAGGCGGGGGGATAATCGACAAGTTTCTGTTTATAAGACCAAAAAGGAAGGGAAGGAAAATCTTGTTTCTTTCAGATTTTCAGCTGAAGCAAAAGATGTTTTACAGGATTTGTTTTCTCGATATCCCCCTGATGACAGAGAGATGGCTGAGAATAAGTTTGGAGAAAGTTCCGTAAGAACTTATAAAGTACAACAAAGAAAAGGTGACATATTTTGCAAACCTGAGATGACCAAGTCTGAAATTGCAAGGGAGGTGGTATCACTTGCTTCAAGGATAGAAAAATCCCCATACTTGAGACAGGTCTAGTGCCTTATCGTATAGTACTTTAGTTTACTTCCCTGTTGAATCTTGTGCACTCTTAGTACTGTTATCTGTCAGCTTTAAATGTGAAAACCAAGCAAGTTATTGTGGTTCCATGTTACAGATCACCAAGGAGAGGTCTAAGCTTCCAATTGGATCTTTCAGGGATTCCATTACATCAGCTTTAGAATCTCATCAGGTTGTCTTCATCACTTGTTGCATAAAGCTTGTCTGGCACAGACTTTTTCAAGCGAAAATGATTATCTTGGAGAATGTGTGAAAAGTGGGGAAAGTTATGGGTCCATAGAACGTGTTTTGAAAATTATGAAAATTGATTTTAGAAAAATCTGTTTCAAACAAGCCTATAGCGTATGTATTTTATTAGTTGCCTAGTTGTGAGTCTACAACACAAATATACTGAATCACATTGATGTCACATAACAATTATAACTGCTAAGATCCCAGAATAACAGAATGTTGAAAGGCTGTGTACAAAAGACACCTACAAGGCTACAACTAGGAAGTCCGGTTTATAGAGAATTGGAGAAGAAAGACTGATGTTTATAATTTATTTTTCAGCTTGATGGGATTTGTGGTTTTCGGTGACTGCATTTTTAAATTATTGTAGAAATCCTTTTTATGTTTAAATTTGCAATTGTTTATCTCCTTTGGATCATGTCCAATAGATAAAAGATGTTTTCATCTTTCCTAAGCAGGTTGTGCTCATATCTGGTGAAACTGGATGTGGAAAAACAACACAGGTGACCATCCATGCTCCCTGCAGTTCTGGCCGTTCCCAACCCCCAAACAATAATTAATGAACTAATAGTCTGAATTGTAATGCATTTAATTGTTTTTTTCTTCTTTTCGCTTCGTATTTTAACTTTTTTTCTCCATTTTTTAATTGAAAGTATTCAAACAAGTGGCAAAATATTGATTGCTTTTGTTTCGAATATGCTCTTTTGTGTGAGCATAATAGGAAAATGTAGATGGTTTGACATTTTGAAATGAAGTAAATTTTTGGGATGTTTAGACGTGCAATTTCTAGAAATCAATTTCCTTGAATTAAATAAATTTTGCATGTGAAATAATTGAAATGTGGATAAAAAGTATTATGCTATGAGATTTGTGAGGATCGTGGTTTTTGTAGACTTAGTTCGTTATATCTTCAAAGGTTGAAATTGATTATATGAGTTATTCAAATATTAAAAGCACAAAGTTTGAGCGTAAAGGTGAAGGATAGAGTTTTGTCTCTTTTCGTAAGTATCTTGTGCCCAGTAGGCTAACAAAATCCTACTGTTTTTTGTGTGCCCATGTGCATAGAAATTCATTGACACTCCAAATTGCAATTCGTAATATTACTATTTCCCTTCGGTAATTTTGTATGGATGTCTATTCAATGCACTGGAAGCAAAAAAGACAATCAAACCCACTGACTTTTAACTTATATGCGTTTCAAATCAAGAAAAAAATGTGTTATAGAATAGAACGTAATCATATTTTACACTGTTAGAATGAGAAATTTGAAATGTCAACTTAGCTAATGAGCTCTTACTCTTTGTTTTCGTGCATATTAACATATCTCACACTGCATCTGCTTGTCTGAGAATGGGAAAATATTTTAAATGTAACGAATAAAGGATGTTTGGTGGAGATTAAAATTAGATTTTTAGTGGATTATGATAGAAGTTTTTGAAATGTGTGGTTAAAAAGATGTTGGACCCATGAAAGATGTTAATATTGATTGTTTGATTTCGACTTAGATTAAAATCAGACTTTAATTCGGCCCATAATATTTTTCTTTGTTGGTGCATGCTGTGTTTGTTTGTGAATTGTGGAGGCAGAACGAAGCAAAACACTGATATTTCAAATTAATTTCCAACTACTACAAAATATTTGGACAGTTGTGATATCTTGTTGGTTTTCCTTTCTGCGTAACATCTTTAATATTATGATTTTGAATATGTTATTTATATTATTACACTCACCACAATCAACATAATTCAGGTCCCACAGTTTATTCTGGATCATGTATGGGGTAAAGGCGAGACATGTAAAATTGTTTGTACTCAGCCACGACGAATCTCTGCCACGTCAGGTGGGTGGAACCTGTCTTGAGTATATATATTATCTTTTTCCATCTATTCTCGATTTTCGTGTATGTGTAAATGTCTTTACTCTTTGATGTTTCAAGTGCAGTGGCAGAGAGAATTGCTACAGAAAGAGGTGAAAATGTTGGAGATACAGTAGGGTTCAAGGTACTACACAATCTAATCAATGGCTGTGCTGCTGTTTATTATTGTTGTTGTTGTTGTTTGTCAGCACTGTGTCTAATTTAAGAGTTTCTAGTTGGTAGGACTTGCCTTTTCAATAATCTGATAATAAAAGTTTTCAATAAATATGATGATCATATTTATATATTATTGAGGCTTTTGATCTCTCTCTCTCTCTAAGCACGCCTCATTCTTGAAAGAAGTATACCCAAAACTCAGCTCTAGAGGCCCGACAAAAGAAGCATATACCCATTTAATGATCAGAAACAGTGTAATTTCAGTCGCTAGACAGATAAGAGAACATAACATATTCATGAGATCAAAACTCTTTTTTCCTACTGAACATAGAAGAGAGAAGGCCCCGGCAAAAGAAGCATAAACCCATTTAATGATCAGAAACGGTGTAATTTAAGTTGCTAGACAGATAAGAGAACATATTAACATATGCAAAGCGTGATAATCCTTCTGTGCTATTTCATCATCATTATCGTGATTATTATTGTTGTGCTCTGTGTGAACTCTCCATTCCACTCTTCTCTTCTTTGTACTGCATGTATACTAGGCACATACCTTAGGATGTGAAGATATTACTGACTTTCTACTTCACGGGAAATGCTAGATACGGCTGGAGAGCAAAGGCGGGAAGCATTCATCTCTTCTGCTTTGCACCAATGGGATTTTGTTGAGGGTTCTAGTCAGTAGAGGAGCTTCTAAGAATACTGAAAATTATGTCTCTGACATAACCCACATCATTGTGGTAATGTTGTCTCTAATCCATTTATATTATGATTTTCAACAATGTAAATGACTTCGTCCTCTGATGAATGATTGCTATAAATACTATGCAAGTATTATCCCCACATCAAATCCCTTATCTCTTAATTTCAAATAATAGTATCTTTTATGTACATTTTGTTTTCGTTTATAATATAAGTTTCACAGTATCTGTACCGTCCATTATTTGCTGTTCTTATCTTGAAGGTCTGTTCCTGACAAACTTGTTTTTACTTTTAGGATGAAATTCATGAAAGGGACCACTACTCTGATTTCATGCTAGCAATTATCAGGTGCCTTGCCCTGGATTACATTCTCTCTCTTTTGTTGGCAAGTGAACTTATTTTCCCTTTAGTCATCATGATCATGATATATTTATTAAAAATAGGGACCAGTAAACATGTCATCGTTTGATGCCTAAAGCAGTGTTTGTGTTTGCTAATATGATTATTGCTTTTTCTTTGAAAACAGCTTATTTGTTAAAGTGCTTGTTTCGTCCTTTGCTATGACCTCAATTTTTATTATAATTATTATAAATCGTATTCTACTATGTTGAAATTTTTGTGCTAATTTTGTTATTTTTGTCTCCAGAGACATGCTTCCTTCATATCCTCATTTGCGCCTGGTTAGTTTTTTCCCATGTCTTTTTTGTTTACCATTATATCTTCCATGCAAAGTATCTAACTGCCTATTCATTTCCCTCTAGCCGGTCCAGGTTTGTTGAACTCCTCTTAATTTTCTAACCAGTTAAACTTGAACAGGTGTTGATGAGTGCCACATTTGATGCTGAACGATTTTCAGGCTATTTTGGTGGCTGTCCTATTATTCGAGTTCCTGGGTTTACTTATCCTGTAAGTTCTTCTAATAATGTATGTGGTGCTGATTTTTCTATGTATAAATTTAGTATATGATATGTGAAACATCTTCGCTCAGGTGAAAAGTTTCTATCTAGAGGATGTACTTTCTATACTGAGATCAACAGAGAACAATTACCGAAAATGTACTTCAGATGATGTGACAATGGAGGGCTCTATCTTAACTGAGGAGTACAGAGTTGCTCTTGATGAAGCTATTGACTTGGCTTTGTCAAATGATGAGTTTGATCCCCTCCTAGATTTAATATCTTCTGAAGGGGGTCGAAAAACCTTCAATTACCAGCATTCTATAACTGGAGTTACACCGCTTATGGTATTTGCAGGAAAAGGGAGAATTGGTGATATTTGTATGCTCCTCTCTTTTGGTGCAGACTGCTGTTTACAAGCCAGTGATGGAAATACGGCCCTTGATTGGGCTGAGGGATTCAATCATGGAGAAGCTGCTGAAATTATTAAAAAACACATTGAGAAAACCATGGAGGAAACATTACTCAATAAGTACTTATCCACCGTTGACCCTGAACTAATTGACCACGTGCTCCTTGAGCAGCTACTGAGAAGAATATGTACTGACCCAAAAGATGGAGCCATTCTTGTTTTCCTTCCAGGTTGGGACGATATAAATAGAACAAGGGAGCGTTTGCAATCTAGCCCCTTTTTCAAGGACGAATCCAAATTTGTCATTATATCTCTCCATTCCATGATCCCCTCAGTGGAGCAAAAGAAAGTTTTTGGACAGTCCCCTCCAGGATGCCGCAAAATTGTTCTTTCAACTAATATTGCTGAGACTTCTGTGACCATTGAGGATGTTGTTTATGTCATAGACAGCGGACGAATGAAAGAAAAGAGTTATGATCCATATAATAATGTGTCAACTCTTCAATCTTCTTGGATTTCAAAAGCAAGTGCAAAGCAACGAGAAGGACGCGCCGGACGGTGCCAACCTGGGATTTGCTATCATCTTTACTCAAAAGTTAGGGCTGCTTCCTTACCAGATTTCCAAGTTCCAGAGATTAAGAGGATTCCATTAGAAGAGCTATGTTTGCAGGTACTTACCTCTCCCTTTTGCTTTCGAGAGAATGCACAAATACAAGTATCAAGGATCCACCATGCATGGGCTGATGTTTCAATGTTGAAGTGTAATGTTTCTTTTGTTTACCATGTGCAGGTGAAGCTGCTAGACCCATCTTGCAGAATAGAACATTTTTTGCAGAAGATGTTGGACCCACCAGTTCATGAAACCATACATAATGCGATCACAATTCTTCAAGAGATCGGGGCTCTGACACTTGAAGAGAAACTTACAGAACTTGGGAAGAGGGTTGGATCTCTGCCAGTTCATCCACTCAAGAGCAAGATGCTTCTTATTGCAATATTATTGAACTGTCTGGATCCGGCATTGACGTTAGCTTGTGCTGCTGACTATAGAGACCCATTCACTCTACCCACACAACCTGATGAAAAGAAGAGAGCTATAGATGCAAAATCTGAGCTAGCTTCGCTTTCTGGTGGCCTTAGTGATCAGTTAGCTGTAATAGCTGCCTTCGAGGGATGGAAAATTGCAAAGGAAAAGGGTGAAGGATCTCAGTTTTGTTCTCGCTACTGCATATCTTCTAGCACTATGAGAATGATATCACGAATGCGCAAGCAACTGGAGACTGAATTACAACGGAGTGGTTTTCTACCAGAAGATGCATCTAATTGTAGTGTGAATGCGCAGGACCCAGGAATAATCCATGCTGTCCTTGTTGCCGGTCTTTATCCAATGGTTGGAAGACTGCTTCGACCTAAAAATGGTATGAAGCCTATTGTAGAGACTTCAAGCGGTGATAAGGTTCGGTTGCATTCCCGCTCAACCCTCTTCAAGCTACTATTTAAAAAATTTAGTGAGCAGCAACCCTTGATCATGTTTGATGAGATAACTCGTGGAGATAGGGGTTTGCACATTAGAAACAGTAGTGTTGTGGGTCCGCTCCCCTTATTGTTATTGGCCATGGAGATCGTAGTGGCTCCAGCAAACGAAAAGGATTATGAAGATATGGATGTCGATGACGGCAATGAAGATAAAATAGAGAGCCGTGAAAAGTTAATTGCTCACCATGAAGAGAAAATTATGTCTTTGCCTGATAATGCAGTTAAAGTCATTGTTGATCGGTGGCTTCCTTTCGAGTCAGCAGCTCTTGACGTTGCTCAAATTTACTGCCTGAGAGAGAGACTCTCTGCAGCAATATTATACAAAGTAATTTCCTGTGGGCATGTTATACTTTTGTTGTTATAGAAGGCACTCTACAAAAAAGGCTGTATGTGGTTATAATTTATAAAGTTCTTAATTTTATCTCGTGTTGTGTCGTAGGTGACCCATCCTCGGAAAGTTCTTCCAGAACATCTCGGTGCCTCTTTGAATGCAATGAGCTGTATTTTATCGAAGGATGGAATGTCTAAGATCTCATTGCCATTGGAACCCGTGGACTCGTTAGCTACAATGAGTAGTGCCAATATTGATCAGTCGAATGGTACAACGAAAATGGTGTTGAATGAGTATCCTGAACATCATAAGTCACTGACGAACAATGTGAAGGATCAGAACTCTGTCTCAATATCGTAAAGGTATCTCCCCTATTCCTATACTAAAAAGGTGAATCCACACCAGAAGCTTGTGTCGAACAGTTTCATTTTTCAGGCTTCACTGACATACACGAGAAACTAGTAAAGGTACTGCAAAACAAGAGTTTGCTCTACCATGTTGAGATAGTGTTCAAGATATTCAAGTTTATAGTTATGGAGCTGCATCGTGCACAAGCATATGAATCTTGTAGCAATATAGCAATAATTAGTGTACTTATCTTTCTGATTTCAATTCTTCAATGATAGCCTTTTTGAAATTGGTATTGCACAGCATTTTGGAAAACTGGTCACCCTTAAATCTTCCTACTTTTTGCTACATAGGAGTTGCCCAAATGCCGAAGGTTGGGATCAAGGCAGGCAAATGAATTTGATTGAGTACTTGGCTTGTACAACTCGATCCAAATGTCAAGTTTCGCGAGTATAAGCTCGACTAACTTGACAATATTGTTGATTTGAGTGAGTAGTAGTTTAGCCAAGTCAAGTTGATCGAGTTAACTGTGCCTTTTAAAATATTGGAAATAGACTATAATCATTTTTAAACAAGGTTTACTGTCTTTTGGCCTATAAAAAGGCATTTTTGAAGGAAATATTTGATAGACGCCTTTAACCAAATGTCTTGAAAAGTCTAAATGTCTAGTTACAAATCATGGTTCAATTATTCTCAATGCTTTCGGATTGCAATAGTACACGTGTTAAAAGATTTGTAGTGGTTCTATTTACAAGTGAATATGACGCTCTCTGCCTTTTATCTATCTTAAAACATAAGTAATTAAAATAGGGAGGAAGAGAAAATCTAACGATCCACAAGCAGAAACATCATAAAAGTTATTAATTTTTAATCTAGAAGAAGCTCTAAGCTTCAAATATAGATTTTTAGCTCGAGTGTGTGTGTCTAGGTTGTGGGAGATAATACAAGTAATTAGAGTGTCATGTCACCTCACTGGTGCTTGATATAATACAAGTAATTAGAGTGTCACGTCACCTCATCGGTGTTTAGAAGATCAATTCTGTTATTTATATATATATATATATCACCTCACTGGTGCTTGATATAATACAAGTAATTAGAGTGTCACGTCACCTCATCGGTGCTTAGAAGATCAATTCTAATATATATATATATATATATATATAATGTGCATGATGTCCAATGCATCAACGTGCACCAACTTTGTGAAGTTATATCGTGTCGAATTACTGCACATTGATACATCCATTTGCCCCGATCGGAGGAATGTATCGTGCGAAAATCAGTGTTCTAAAAGGCGTGCTTGGCGTAATGCAATGCCAAAACGCCAAGTCAAGTGGCTTGGTGTCTTATTTAGTGGTCAACGATTGTCGTTGACCGCTAATGCGCACCTAGGCGTAAGGTGCGCGTTAGCATTTTTTTCTTAATTATTTTTTTTACAATTCTTTAAAGTTAAAAATTATTAAATGCACAATCTTGGATTGTAGAGGGTTGTGATGATGATGAGTATGATGAGGTGGAAAATAATATCTTAAAACCTTCGAGAGGTACTAGAAATGCTCAGAATGAATTATCAGAAGACATAGATGACGAATTAGATGAAGAAGATGTTATTGAATTAAAGTCCGATAAGTTAGATAAGGTTTAAGTTCATATGTTATTTACTTACTATTTTGTATTTAAATTTGAAACTTATATTTTGGTTGGAAACTTTGAAAAAATGTGTAGAGTTCTTATATATTTGTTTTAAATGTTTATTATTTTTAATTGATTAAAAATTAAAATAAGAAACGTCTTTTTACATTTTTTACGCATGTCTCGTCTAGCCCATAGTTTGATCTCCACGCATCGTCATACATTATGCCTTTTATAACACTGGTGAAAATTCAACACGTGATTTCGGATTGATTGATATCATCGTCGTATTTCAATTTTTCTAGGACACATAAAGTGTAATATCCACGTCCAAGATTATGACTGCTCAATCCACCGCGGGGTATTCCATAATTATGGTGAATTCACAATCATAACTTGAAAAATAAGTTAAATACACGAAGAAAGAGAAATATATCACTGATCATACAAAAAAAAAAATTAACATACTTTTTTCTTATGTATTCAAGCAGCAATATTGTACCCATATTTCGTACCTACGATATCGAGAGAAATTGGAGGCCAATTTTCAAGGATATCACTCGATTCACTTATATACTAACGACAAATTATGAGTTTACTCAAATAAAAATTTAATGATTCTGGTCTTCAAGATTATACTCAATCCTTATTACAAGATCAGAATCTTGATTAAAACTCACCATCCACATACAAACTTGTTGACGATACTAATAATCAAATACACATATAAAAAAACCATCTACATCAAGCATGTAATTTACTTTTTTTCTTTATCGAGTTGGTATTTTTCACTATCCGATAGTATCAACCTCCACAGCCTTGTGACACCCAATATGTCGACAACATAGTGCAACGAATGTTATCGAGGAATTAGCCTCGAAACCACTAAATGTAGCTTCCTCAACAGAAGTGTATATGGACGGCGGCGAGACAGGTGATCGATGGACTGAAAGCAATTGATCACTATGGCTGGGGACCACGAAGAGAGAATTTTCATTTGATTTAACTTTTTCTCTTTTCGAATGATGAGGAAAAAAAAAATGACGTTTCAAGGGGCTTCTTAGCCATGTACTCAGCGAGAGTTGTGCCCCGAGTCATGTCACTGAGTATAGGCCAGTGTTCTAAATAGCGTAGCGTCGAGGTCGAGAATCAAGAATCATAAGCTAAAGCGTGTCAATGCGGAGAATAAGCGTCATAAAGCGTTTTGTACTTTTAATATTATTTTAAGTATAATAAATAGATTTTTATATTTAAAAAATAATTTTTTTATATAAAAATAAACATACACATTTACTATTAAGCATTAATTATACTGTTAATGGATTGGACACTAAGTATATGATTTTCTTGAGGTCTTGCACAATTAAATTCATTGAGGAACTAATTTTAGACAAACAAATTTTGATAATCTCATAATAGCATATCATAGATTCATAATAGTAAAATGCCTTGATGGTATTGATAAGTTGAGGGTAAAATTGATCTCTTCTTGAACTTTGTAGGTGATGGGCCGGATTTTAAGTGTAGTGGGATGTTGGGTTTACTAAGTTTGGGCTTATTAGAATGTTATTGTTAGGTGAGATCCATTAACTCTAAAGCGGGTTTAATCGCGCTTAATCTCGCTTTGTTTCGACTAATCACTCTAAATCTCGCTAAATCGGTCAACAAAAAAAGTTGACCGCTATTTTACACGCATATCACAAAAGCGTCGCGTTTTCTCCACGCTACGCACTATAGTGCGCTATAGCGGCGCTTTTTCCCGCTATTTAGAACACTGAGTATAGGCTAGTCGCAACAGAGATACTATGAACATTATCGGCAAATTTTTGACATTTATCTAAAGTTTGTGAATAGTATGCATTTTTCAGTTCAAATTAGCTTAACCAAAACGTGTGTTTCACTGTTTTGTAGAGTTGACTTAGCCCCCATTTGACACCCATTAATTTCTCATTCTCATTTTCATTCTTCGTTTCAACTACACATTCTCCAAATAAAATAAAATTACACGCAAATCAAAAACTTTTCATCACCACATATTGCTCACATTAATCACTATTCAAAAATTTCTATTCTCTTCAAAATGAGTTTCAAACAGGGGCTTAATCTGTTCCATTAAGCTATTGTTCAAGTTCTAAGTCTAAACTATTACTCAAATTTTTTTTTCTTTTGTGAATTTACTCGACCCGCTTGCCTCTCCATCAGTTCAACATAGTTAATGTCAATTTTTTTTTTTTTTTTTTTTTTTTTTTGCAAACAGTATGAATGTACGTGTGCAAATGTCTAACTATGTGGCTTTGTGATTTGAATCGGGAATGAACCTACAAAATAACACGGGTCTAAGGGGCTATGAGATCGCCCAACGGAACTCTCAACCGTATAGGACACATAAATATCATTTAAATCTTGTTTTCAACTTGTTGGATGAGTGATGCTGCCCAGTTTTAGCAATTCCGACCATAACTTGTCCAAGAAATCCAATAAACTGGAATTCAAAAACAGTACCTTTTCTGTAACACCCCAAAAATTCACAAACACTAGAGTGTTACCAAAATTCAATTTTTGTGGAACGATAAAATAATATTATTTAAATAAAAATAACTGAAAAATTCATAATAAAAACATAATCACAAATTAAATAACTGTCTTTGAACAAATTAAACTGATTAATAATTTGTTTTAAAACTTAATGTTTTATTTCTTCGATTCTTCTTGGCAGTCACATCACCATCCCACTATTATTCCAATTGACTCGAACTAACCTATAAAATTTTGTGAGAGTGAGTATTTAAAAATATCCAGTAAGATACGTGAATTTTTATATACAATTATATCACAATAAGATAAACACTTCATACTACTATTCTCTTATGGAGTATATCGATGACTAAGCGAGACACACTCATCTTAGGTTATCTTAAATTCCCGTATGATCTCTTATCTCTTAATAAAGAACCCGAAGGTCCACTGACAATTCGTGCATAAATTACTGAATATAAAAGCATAAGGAAACAAATCACTTGCACCGAAGTATCTTACCTTGATTGATCAAACGAACTTTTAAAAAATATACTAGCAATTTACATCTGCTTTATATGAAAGCTACCGTGTAAAATTTTTTGGTAGTTTATTGTGGGACAATTGCACACTATTTATAGTTGAAATTCTCAATTGAGTTTGTATACAACTAGAACTTAAAACGATGTATATAAAGAATTTGGATAAGAATTGATTTCAAAAGATAGAATTATAATTACTTTTAAATTTTATCAAATTAAAATTGCAATCAAATTCTATTTAAATCACAAAAGATTATCATTATCAAAATCAACATTTATCACTCTATCGATACATAATTATTTCGCTCAAATAAGATATGAATTTAAAATCTATTTCATTTTAGTCCTCATTTAATTTTTTTTTTCAAAATATTAAAAATATACTATAGAAAACAAATAAATTTTTATTCTAAAATTTTCGGGGCATTACATTTTCCTTCATCATATCTTTTTTTTCTCTGAAAAATTGTGCATGGG
Organism: Fraxinus excelsior; assembly: GCA_019097785.1. Lineage (NCBI taxonomy): Eukaryota > Viridiplantae > Streptophyta > Magnoliopsida > Lamiales > Oleaceae > Fraxinus > Fraxinus excelsior. The sequence continues at coordinate 13,057,501 of CM032637.1, read as the reverse complement.
TTGTGTTAATAATTTTCATACCGGTGTTGATGGTAGTATTCTTGAACCGGACTTCGCTATGGCCTTCAACTCTACCAGCAATCCAGGACAACTTTCAGGCCCCTCCTGAAAAAGATTGCGAATTTGGTAGAGTATATGTTTATGATCTTCCACCAATTTTAGACAAAGAGCTTATCGAAAATTGCCACGACTCAGACCCTTGGCCATGGAGTTCCAAGTACTGCAACGCCGTGTCCAATGGCGGTTTTTACCCAAGAGCCATTGGGCTCGATTGCATAGTTCCCAAAAATCTTACTCTGGCATGGTACTGGACCAAGATGTATGCTGCTGAAGTCGTTTACCATGAGAGGATTTTGAATTACAAGTGCAGAACAACAAATCTAGATGAGGCGACAGTATTTTACATTCCATTTTATGCTGGACTTGCAGTTGGGAAGTGTTTGTGGTTCAATCATACTGCAAAAGATCACGATCAGCATAGTTTGATCATGCTGAATTGGGTAAAGGATCGACCATTGTTCACGAAAATATGTTTCGAATTTAAATCACCACAAGTGCACGGTTCGTTGACAAGTAATAAAGTGGAAATCCTAGAATTTCGAGTATCGTTCCCACGATGATTGATTTAACGTGATTATTATTATCTCGACCTTAACCGAATCTATTAAATTCAAGATGATTGTTCTAGATTTTATGAGTAACTATGACTAAAATGTAAATTAAACTAAAATTTCGACTAAATGCAATAATGATGGTTAAATGCAAAAGTTGAAAAAATTAATGTATGAAAAAGCGTACTAGGATCCCGAATCACCAGGCAAGTTCACTTTTAACTCCTATTTCACAATTTGACGACACGATGAATTTGTTGAAGAATCAATGTTTCTAACTTATTCAATAATCTCTTTCAAGTAGAACTGAACCTATTCTAGTATACCATTTGACTATATTTCTATGACAAATGCAATATACAAGAATGCATGACGTTTTGTAAACACTTAAAGACTCACATAAAGCATAGCGGTATATTTCTATCCCCTATCGGACCTTACCATGATTTATACCTTGCAGAATCTATTTCCCTTCTTTCGTATGCATAAAATAAATCATCCAAACTCATACAACCATTGCGCATATAATTGTAGAGACAAGAAAGTGTATATAAATCATTCAACATCCATCAAACGTGTTTAAATATCAAATTGCAAAATAGAAATTAAAAGTTCACAATACGAGGTTCATCGTTCACCTAATACAATTAAAAAGCTAGCCTAGCATGGATAAATTAAAATAACAAAGAAAAGTATCAAGAGAAGACATCACCAAAAGAAAACTAGAATTTAGGCTTGAATCTCGAATCTTGAAGTGAAAACCTTGTTCTCGCCCTTCTCCTTGCTCTTCAATGGTGTTTTTCTCTCTAGGAATGCATAACCCTAGTTTCTGGACGTATTTTAGCTTTTATAGTTGCCCTAGAATCATTACCATATGTGTTGGAGTCGGATAAGGAAACTAGAAAATTCGCGCCGAATTTCTTCCTTGCGGCCGCAAGGAGTAATTTTTTTCCCAAAATTTTTCCCTGTCTCCTTGCTTGCGGCCGCATGGAGGATTATACCTTGTACCCGCAAGGAGTAAACAACTATCACATATCTTCATTTTGGTCATCGAACTTCATTCTTCTCTTGTCTTGACCCCTTTTGTTCATTATTTTCCTCCAATCATCTCATGCATTCCTCAATGTATGATTAAGCTCATGTCCGCTCTTGAGTTGGCCTCGGGTCACCTTTTGGTTATTTGCGTTTTTGTCCCTGAACTTTTGTTTTCCTTCGTTTTGGCCCATTTCTCTGCTTTTCTTCTAATTTCCACCATAATCTTCATTGTTGCCCTACAAACACAATTAACACAAATTAAGCTCTATTCCGAATGTTTATCGATGATTATTCATGTTTATGAACCAATATAAACGTATAAAAATTGCATTTATCAACTCCCCCAAACTTGCTTCATTGTTTGTCCTTAAACAAATTCATAACTTACTTCCAAGTAGCACATGATTCGACAACTTTGTTGTTTCTCAGGATTGGAACTTAGTAAGGGCACATGAACAATTTCAGCCACGAATAATCAAATCAATCTCCACATGTTATATACAAAACTCGAAGTGTGTGTGTGTGAATTCACACCAACATGTTAGGATTATGTTTGACTCATACCCGACCCAATGTAGTCCAATTTTTTTTCTCCTTTTCGCTCGAGAGATACACACACCCCCAAACTTATAATTTTCACTTAAGTATCTCGAGGTGTGTTCTAAGGTTGAGTCTATTCACATCTATTCATTCCCCTCTCTTAGCTTAGATAGATCTTACCATTACAAGTTCACACTTCAATAAGTAAGGGCTTTCCTATTTTTTTTATTTCTTCAACCTTGTAGATTAAACTGAGTTAATTGCATCGCCTTAGGGGTATAGTTCTGTCAACTGATTGTCTGGGGTTAATCAATGCATTTCATATACAAGAGTCTGTATATAATTCATCAATAGATAGATAGATACCATTTTTTTTTCTTTTCTTTTATATAACATCTTTCCTTTGCTTTCTATATAACCCCTGTAGCGAGCTTTAGGCCGATGACTCCCAAGTCAAATGACCATAGGGCACTAGGTTTTAAACCCTTACAGGCTTAATCACTCGAGTTATATAAGTTCGAACAAATGTCGTTGTTTACTCAATGATTAGTGCAACACCCCTTATTTTTTAGACACCCAATTTCAAAAACTACAACCTAACTTGAAACTTTCACTTTGTTTTCATCTCAATGGTTTAAGACAATCCACACATAACATCATGCACGGAGCCCCTACTCGTCTCAATGTTCCCTTGCAAAAGTTCAATCACATCTAAACTCTTCTAAAAAGTTGGTCATGGTTTAGCACAAAAGAGGGTTTTTGGGTATAATTTCTATGGTCAACTATCTCTAAGCAATGAGTCAAATCAGTAGCCCAGTATGCAAGCATGAGTGTTGTGCGCAAAATAAATCAAGTTTTACATTAACATGTATCGATCAAGCTAATAATGCACGATTTTCATCATTCATGGCCCGTACATAATCCAATATCTAACATCATAGTCAGCAGAGTTGTTAAACCCACACAAGCACACAAAATTGTAAACTACTACTAACAATGCAACAGTAAAACTTAGAACAAATAACAAATGAAATTTTTTTTTCACACAATCACACAAACGTATATAGAATATTGTCCTCAATGTTTAAAGAATAATAGAATGCAAACTTAGCAGTGCATAAAATTAAGGACAAATTCATAAAAGATAGAGAACAAAAGGTGAGGAATACTCCCCTAATTGATGGAGATGCGAAGGTAAAGATGGTGGAAGAAAAAGAAGTATGGATTATGCATAGGCTCTTTGATTATCTGTAGAGACGATGAAAAAGTAATCTTATTAAAAATTATAAAAAAAGAACTTGAATAAAAAATTACCAATCGAATGCATAAAGTAAAATGAATAAAAGGTCAGAAATGATGGGTTGCCTCCCATCCAGCGCTAGTTTATAGTCTATAGCTCGACTATTCCTTGTTAGTCTGTTAAGGTACGTTGAATATAGCCTTGGAGGTCCTTATTAGCTTCTTCAATGACATTTTCTTTCTTACTCCAGCGTTCCTCCAAACTTTAGCCTTATCTTTATCCGCGTCGTCTGCTTTTTCCTCATCAACTGCCTCGAACTCAACAATGTAGACTGTTTGCTTCCCATGATTTTCTTTGGGTTGAAAATGCACATTATGGTCATCAACAGTGTTTGAAAAATTTTGAAACACAATTTTGTCATGCACCACTTCCTCTACCACATCAATTTGATAGCAACTATCTGACTCGACATGATAATCCATAGCATTGAAAACGTTGAAAGTGATATGTTCCTCGTCAAATCTCAAATTTAACTCCCCTTTTTGAACATCTATTAGAGCTCTGCTGGTAGCTAGGAATGGTCTGTCCAAGATAAGTAGGATATTCTTGTCTTCCTCCATATCCAGAATGAGGAAATCGGCTGGGAAAATAAATTTGTCTACCTTGACTAGTACGTCTTCAATTATCCCTCTCGGATGTGCAAATGATCGATTAGCTAATTGCAGTGTCACTGTAGTTGCTTTGGCTTCCCCTAGTCTGAGTTTCCTGAAAACAGATAGAGGCATTAAATTAATACTTACACCAAGATCACAAAGAGCTTTTTCAAAATAACATTCACCAATAGTGCAAGGTATAGTAAAACTTCTTGGATCTTTCAGTTTTTGTGTGAGTTTTTTCTGAATTACAGCACTGCACTCCTCTGTTAGCATTAATGTCTCATGCTCCTCTAGCTTTCGTTTCTTGGATAGAATATCTTTCAGAAACTTGGCGTAGCCAGGCATTATGAACAGTGCTTCAACAAATGAGATGTTTATATGGTGTTTCATGAAAACTTCGAGAAATTTCTTATATTGTTGCTCCCATTGATGCTTCCTCAACCATTGTGGGAATGGAATGGATGGCTCATAGGGATTTACCAAATTATCTGGCCCTTGTTGTGATTTTTCTAGACTTTCTCTTCCTAATGTCTTTTTGGTGTTGTCAACCTGCTTTTCATTCTCTTCTTCAGAAGACTCCACTTGCTCTTCATTTGCACCCGATCTCTTGACATATATCTCAGGTAGCTGAACTCCACTTCGTGTAGTAATGGCTTGACATTGCTCCCTAGAATTAACTTTTGTGTTGCTCGGTAATGCACCAGGCACCCTCCTTGTCATAGACAGAGCTAACTGCCCCAATTGGGTTTCTAGATTTTTAATTGCTACACCCTGATTCTAGAGGTTAGTTTCAGTCTTTCTCATGAACTGATTTGTGATTTTCATGTATTTCGCGAACATGTCTTCCAACTGAGATTTCTTCTCCTGCTGAAACTGACCCTGAGCCCGATTATGATTCTGATTGTGATTTTGGTTTCCACCCCAAGAGAAATTTGGGTGATTTCTCCAACCTGGATTGTATGTTCAGAATAGGGGTTGTTTTGCTGACATTGATCCCATTGGGCAAATTTCACCTGTTCCAGTCTTTGTGTAAGGATAGGACAGTCGGCTGTAGGGTATTCTGCTCCACATTCTTCACAAACTTATCTCCTGGCCTGTGCTGAGTTCACCGTCTGTGTCATGTTCTCCATCTTGTGAAATAGTGAGTCAATTTTTGCAGATAATGCTGAGTAGCTATCAATCTCATACACTCCGACTGATTTCTTTGTGTCTCCTCTATCTGTAGACCACATGGCTGAAGTATTAGCCATTCTTTCAAACAATTCCCAGGCTCCAGCAATTGACCTAGTGCTTATGGAGCCGTTTGATGATGAATCCACCATACTTCTGGACGCCGGAGTTAGTCCCAAATAGAAAAACCTAACTTGTGTTTTCTGATCGAACCCATGTTGAGGACACTTCCGTAGCATGCTCTTGAATCTGTTCCACGCTTCATCGAATGACTCAGTATCATTTTGGCTAAATATGGATATGTCGTGCCTCATTCTCGCCACCCTGGCTGGTGGGAAGTATTTGGTATAGAATTTGTGAGCCAAGTCATTCCACGTAGTTACACTTGCCACCGGGAGTGAATCGACCCATTCAAGTGCTTTATCTCGGAGAATGAGCGGGAACAGCCTCAGTCTGATTGCATCTTCTGATATCCCTGGGTACTTGAAATGTTGACACACATCCAAGAAACGGGATACATGTGTATGTGGATTCTCATTGACTGTTCCGTAGAATTGCTATCCATTCTGAAAGAGCTGGATGACATTCGTCTTTAGCTGAAAATTCGGCTGCTCGAAAGCTGGGTAGACAATGCTAGATTGGCTCTGAATAACAAACGGTGATAAAAAAATCCCCAAGCAAAGCATCCCCATCATCGTGTGCTTCAGCATTGGTTGGAGCTGTAGGTGCTACAATTGGTTCTAATTGTTGATTGGCCATTGTATTTGTTCCTGGTAGTCCTGTAGATAATAGTAGCACTTAGCTCAACACAAGTAAATAAACTAAATGGAAAACAATAAATAAACTAAAATTAAAAACAAGTTCGAATTAGTGTCTAAATAACAAAAATCAAGTTAATACTCAATCCCCGGCAACGGTGCCAAAAACTTGTTCACGAAAATATGTTTCGAATTTAAATCACCGCAAGTGCACGGTTCGTTGACAAGTAATAAAGTGAAAATCCTAGAATTTCGAGTATCGTTCCCACGATGATTGATTTAACGTGATTATTATTATCTCGACCTTAACCGAATCTATTAAATTCAAGATGATTGTTCTAGATTTTATGAGTAACTATGACTAAAATGTAAATTAAACTAAAATTTCGACTAAATGCAATAATGATGGTTAAATGCAAAAGTTGAAAAAATTAATGTATGAAAAAGCGTACTAGGATCCCGAATCACCAGGCAAGTTCACTTTTAACTCCTATTTCACAATTTGACGACACGATGAATTTGTTGAAGAATCAATGTTTCTAACTTATTCAATAATCTCTTTCGAGTAGAATTGAACATATTCTAGTATACCATTTGACTATATTTCTATGACAAATGCAATATACAAGAATGCATGACGTTTTGTAAACACTTAAAGACTCACATAAAGCATAGCGGTATATTTCTATCCCCTATCGGACCTTACCATGATTTATACCTTGCAGAATCTATTTCCCTTCTTTCGTATGCATAAAATAAATCATCCAAACTCATACAACCATTGCGCATATAATTGTAGAGACAAGAAAGTGTATATAAATCATTCAACATCCATCAAACGTGTTTAAATATCAAATTGCAAAATAGAAATTAAAAGTTCACAATACGAGGTTCATCGTTCACCTAATACAATTAAAAAGCTAGCCTAGCATGGATAAATTAAAATAACAAAGAAAAGTATCAAGAGAAGACATCACCAAAAGAAAACTAGAATTTAGGCTTGAATCTCGAATCTTGAAGTGAAAACCTTGTTCTCGCCCTTCTCCTTGCTCTTCAATGGTGTTTTTCTCTCTAGGAATGCATAACCCTAGTTTCTGGACGTATTTTAGCTTTTATAGTTGCCCTAGAATCATTACCATATGTGTTGGAGTCGGATAAGGAAACTAGAAAATTCGCGCCGAATTTCTTCCTTGCGGCCGCAAGGAGTAATTTTTTTCCCAAAATTTTTCCCTGTCTCCTTGCTTGCGGCCGCATGGAGGATTATACCTTGTACCCGCAAGGAGTAAACAACTATCACATATCTTCATTTTGGTCATCGAACTTCATTCTTCTCTTGTCTTGACCCCTTTTGTTCATTATTTTCCTCCAATCATCTCATGCATTCCTCAATGTATGATTAAGCTCATGTCCGCTCTTGAGTTGGCCTCGGGTCACCTTTTGGTTATTTGCGTTTTTGTCCCTGAACTTTTGTTTTCCTTCGTTTTGGCCCATTTCTCTGCTTTTCTTCTAATTTCCACCATAATCTTCATTGTTGCCCTACAAACACAATTAACACAAATTAAGCTCTATTCCGAATGTTTATCGATGATTATTCATGTTTATGAACCAACATTAACGTATAAAAATTGCCTTTATCAACCATCCTAGAAAAGAACCAATGGCTCTGGCCATTTCATCATGCTAGGCAGATTAACATGGGATTTTCGAAGATTGCACAATAATGACACTGAATGGGGAACAAACTTCATTTACATGCCCTTGATGAAAATGTTTTGCGTTTGACTGTGGAAAGAAGTCAATGGGATGAGCTAGAATTCAGTGTACCTTATCCTACAACATTCCACCCTAGATCTCAATCTGATATCCAGCAATGGCAAAGCTTTATCCACGATAGAAAGCGTGAAAGCTTTTTTGCTTTGTTGGGGTGATGCATAAGAGTTTCAAGAATGATTTTCGAGGGCTGTTAATGAATTACAGCAAGAATGAATCGGACTCCTGCAAGCTTGTAGACTATTCAGGAACACGCTGCTATGATGGTGCACCAGCAATTCTTGAAACTTTTCTTAATTCATATTTCTGTTTGCAGCCAAAAGGAGACGGTTCCACAATAAGGTCTAATTTCAATTGCATGCTCTTTAGTGTTTGGTGCAATTCCAGTATACTTTTGGCAATGGAGTTTTAAAGATCAGTATCGATGGCACTTACCAGGAACAGCAGAGGCTTATTCAGTGTTTATTGACGACAATGAAGTGAGAAATGGTACTGATATTAGAAGTGTTTTAAAGATATACAGTAGAGAGGAGGTGAATAAAATGAGAGAGAAAATTATTGATTTCACACCCAAGTTTTGGTATGCAAGTTCGAATGTGGATTTGGAGAGTTTTAAAGACACGTATTGATATTACCATGTATGTAGTATAGAGAAGGTTTATGCAGCAAAAGCAACCAGGGTCTGATAAAGAAGTAAATACTTAGGAAGAAAATTTACGCATTAGAACCACACAAACTACCTGTAGAAATGTACGTCTTCTTTCTCTTCTTTTCCGTTCTTCGTATGCCTACTTTTTGATTACTCATTTACACGTACAAGTACAAAAATAGAGTGTCAAATAAATGTTGATCATAACCGTAATCATTAAAAAATTTCTTTCTGTGATGGTCTTTATGACCATTAATGTTAATTTTATTGACACTCAGTTATAAGAGGACAATTTGTGTGTCATAAATAACATTCTGTTATAGTTTCGTGGTACCATAGTTGGTCTAAGTTCGGGTGACGTTCTCTGTTATTCCTAGTACGGGTATGCAACTGATTGAAAAGGTACACAATCGACTTTGTCATTATATCTTTGTCTTTACATTAAATGACTCGTACTTACATTGTCTTAGCAATCAACAACTTTTTATTTATACTTTACCATTTAAAGTGCAGTTAGCAGTATAATCCAATCACTTCATCACAATGTATCAAAAAATATTCCACAAAACTAGCTGTTTCTGAAGCAAGACTTTGAGAAGTAAAATTCAGAGGAATTTTTTTTATTTTATATTGTAATTCTTAATATAACAACTCCTAGGCTTGTCCATTGCAGTTGAAAATATAGTTTCCTAACTCAGGAAAATTATGTATAGCTATGTAATATTATGGAATCTTTATAATTGCTTATTTTTAGGATAGTTATTGCAATCCCAGATTCTTAGGTATTAGATTTTTATGTATCTTTTATTTTTTGGTAACTTTCCTAATTTTGCTGATTGAGTTCAACTTTATAAAATCTTGTAATAATGATAGTAAATCAATACAATTCATATTTTCAATCTTCTATTTTCTATCATGGTATCGGAGCTTTAGGCTCGTTATCCTAGAAATTGTATTCATTTTTTTTCATCCTCTTTACATCATCAATTAAACCTTATCTTGTCACTCTTTGTATTGAAGACAATGACAGATACTTCAGCAACCAGCAATCCTTCAGAGACTACCGTACTTGAAAGCAATAATCCTTTATCAACAGGAGAATTGCAAAACATTCTATCAGCCTACAGGTTGAATGGGAAGAATGATCAGAAATGGTCACAACTAGTCCGTACCTTTTTGAAGGGAAGAGGCAAACTAAGTCATCTACTGTTGACCTATGGTCATAGCGTATGTTTTGATTATAACAAACAACGTATGCTTATCTCTAACATAATCTTTAAATTGACATGTTGGAAAATTGAGTTAAAAACTATTGAACAAGAAGTTGTCGAAGGAGCTCAAACGAAGATTGATAGCGCACTCATGGGGACAAGCTTTACATCTCAAATCAAGCACTCACACCAAATTTATTGAAAACATTGTATCTAGACTTCTCTTGACTCGATTGTAAAGGTAAAGTATTTTAATTCTTAGCAATGACACTTCGAGCTCAAGTGATGGTTTTCTCGCACTCAACACAATTTACGAGATAAAAACGTTTGCATAAAATTATTCTTCAAATGAAAGTTTTTCCAACATATTTCTTGAAAACCATCAAGACAAACTTACATTGAAAAATCAAGGAAAACATTACTTGCAAACAAAATAAAAAGGAAAATGACCAAGATGATTTTTTTGTCATCCGGACGTCCGGTTCGCCAGCAACGGTCACTTTTTTTACCATTCTGACAAAAGTGTTTCTAACTGTAAGTTGGGTCATCCGTTCTGAACCGAACGTCCAGTTGGACAGAGACTTTGACATTTTTCAACTGTTATAAATACCAACTCATCTACCATTTGAAAGGTAACTTTTTGAGCATTCAATTTGATACTACTTGAGCCTACACTGATCTTACATATCATTTATTATCAAATTACTTTGTTCTTGAAAAATCTTTGATCAAAACTAATTCTTGAAAAACATTCTTACATCAAAGATTTACACACCAAAAACTTGAACTTCATTCATTGTTATCCGTTAAAGTGTTTGCCTACCTCTCTTTATATACTCAACCTTGTATTTATCATTAGTTAAGAAGAGAAGTTTTCACTTGTAAACTTATCCTATATTAAGGGTCGTGTTGAAGTCATGGAAAGCTCAACGTTGTAAAAGGATCGGTGCTCCTTAGTTGTAAGTCACCAGAAGTGTTGTAAAGGGTTGGATTACACCACAAATCAATTAACATAGTGAAAAAAGGTCTTGCTCGTGACGGAGAGTTTAGTAACAGGGGACGTAGATCATTGCGTTGGATCAAACCTCCATATTATATCGTTTGCACTCTCTAACTCTTTTACTTAACATTTTCTACTTTGTGCAAAATTGTCTCGATTATCTACGTGTCTATTTGCGTTTTGGTTTGATTCATTATCATTTGTGTGATTATTAGTGTAAGATCTTGTATACTCAAAGAAAAAGTTTTAGAAACCAATTCACCCTCCCCCCTCCCTCTTGGTTAGCCAATCTTGGACTTTCAATTGATATCAAAGCTCGGTACTCACTCCTTTAAGATTTCACAATCTTAAGTTATGGCTAACATCGATTTTCAAAATCTTGAGAGTTATTCTACAAACTGACCTCCTTTCTTTGATGACACACACTATAATTATTGGAGGGCTAGAATATTGATTATAATGTTTGGGAAATTATTGAGTATGGTCTATTTGTGCCTACAAAGACTATTAAAGTAGATGGTAAACCCGACCAAAGTATTCCTAAATCAAGAGAAGAATATGATGAAGAAGATATGAGAAAATTATCATTAAATGCTAAAGCTAAAAACTTGCTTTATTGTGCTTTAGATAAAAATGAATTCAATAGAATTAATACATATGATTTGGCTCATGAAATTTGGCGTGCTCTTGATGTGACTCATGTTGGAACAAACAAGGTTAAAGAAACAAAAATAAATATGTTGGTTAAAGAATTTGAAAACTTCTTTATGAAATAAAATGATCCTATTGTTGATATGATTACTCGTTTTACCGATATTGTGAATGACCTAAAAGGCTTTGATCGAAAATATACTAACGGTGAACTTGTGAGGTCAGGCTCGGAAGAATGGACTCCCATACGAATGCTCATAGAAAACACAAAGGATGTGAATTCATATCCTTTAGAAGAATTGTATGGAACATTAATGACCTATGAGATCCACAACGCCGAAATTAAAGAAAAGACAAGGAAGAGCAAAGAGGAATCAAAAGAAGCTCCTAAGAGACAAATAGCTTTAAAATCGACCATGGATGAAGAACCATCAACTAGCAACATGAATGATGAAGAGTTTGATGATCTAGTTCTTCTTGTCAAGAAATGGAGAGGATTTCGAAACAATAAAAAGTTTTAAAGAAGAGATAACAAATGAGAAGAGAAAAACAAGAAAATCATTTGCTATGAATGTAACAAGCCCGGTCACAAGAGAACGGAGTGTCCAAACAAAAGGAAAAACTTCAAAAAAAAAAAAAGGCATTTCAAGCCACTTAGGATGACAGTGACGATGATAAGCAAAATGAAAGTGATGGTCAAAACGAAGTTGCTAACATATGTTTCATGGCCGTTGAAGACGGAGTAAGTACAAAAGAATTTTCTTATGACGAATTACTTAATTCTTACTTGAAGATTTTGAAAATCTTACTATAAGTCATTCTATTCTCAAAAAGAAAAAATTTCTATTGAAAAATGAATTAAAAAGGACTTTAGAAAAATCAAAAGAAAATCTTGAATATGAACTACTGACTAAGGAAAATAATTCTCTAAAAGAAAAAGTTGAGGATTTGACAAAAATTGTGTATAAATTCACCGAGGGAAAAAAAATTTTGATTTGATGCTTGGAAATTAAAAATGTGTTTTTGACAAAGGGGGAATCAGATTCAAATCCTCTTTAAAAATAAATATCTCTCAAAAATATGTTTGTTAAAGTTTTAAACACTACTTGCACTTTTTGTAATAAAATTGGACATATTTCCTTTAATTGCTTAGCTAAAAAGAAACTATATTTTGAAAACAAAAACAAGTGGATCAAAGAATTCCCAAAAACTAACTTCTAAGGACCAAAGTTTGTATAGGTACCAAAAGTCAAAAATTAAATTGTTTTTGTAGGTACCAAGCAAAATCAAAAGGATGTTCAAAACACATGACCAGAGATCGATCACTACTCTCAAATTTCAAAATTAAGGATGGTGGTCATGTAACTTTTGGAGACAATGCAAAGGGGAAGATAATTGGAATCGGCAACATCTGTAATCATCTATCCCCCTCTATTGAAAATGTTTTATTAGTCAATAACCTCAAACATAATTTGCTAAGTATTAGTCAATTGTGTGATAAATGTTACAATATAAAATTCGATTCTTCCAAATGCCTAATTAAGGATGCTATATCGAAAGATGTAATTTTCATAAGAAGTTGAATCAAAGATGTTTATATCATTAATATTGAGCATGATAATAAGGAACATTGCTTACTTAGATTTAAAGATGAAACTTGGCTTTGGCATAGAAGACTTGGTCATGTAAACATGAAACTTATTTCAAAAGTTTCTAAAAATTATTTTGTGAAAGGGTTGCCAATTTGAATTTGAAAAAGACAAAATATGTGATGCATGACAACTTGGAAAATAAGTCAAAAGTTCTTTTAAACCAAAAATATTCTCTTCAACAATGAAACCACTACAACTTCTCCACATGGATCGTTTTGGACCATCAAGAACGGCTAGTTTAGGTGGTAAACACTATGCTTTTGTTATTGTTGATGATTTTTCTAGATTTAAATGGGTAATATTTTTAAGTTCAAAGGATGAAGCCTTAAAAGCTTTTAAACATCGAAAGTAGAAAATTAAACGGGTCACACTATTACTACAATTAGAAGTGACCATGGTGGAGAATTTGATAATCTTGCATTTGATGATTTTTGTAATAATAATGGATATGAACATAATTTTTCGGCTTCTAGAACTCCTCAACAAAATGATGTAGTAGAGAGGAAGAATCGCACATTACAAGAAATGGCTTGAACCATGCTAAATGAAAATAATTTACCAAAATATTTTTGGGCCGAAGCCGTTAATACTGCATGTTATATCATAAATAGAGTTTTGGTTAGTCGCAAGAAAATCAAAACTCCCTATGAACTTTGGAAAAATAGAATTCTCAACATTAGTTATTTCAAAGTGTTGGTTGCAAATGTTTTATCTTAAACACAAAGGATAATTTGGAAAAGTTTGATTCAAAATTCGACATTGAAATTTTTCTTGGTTATTCATCGACTAGTAAAGCATATAGAGTTTTTAACAAAAGAACTCTAGTTGTTAAAGAATCAATGTATGTTACGTTTGATGAAACTAATTTACTTGATCAAGAGAGAGGTATTGATGATGATGTAGGTTTGGAAACTCCTCTCGAACTAATGAATATTCAAGACAAAGAAGTGCCAAATGAAGAGCAATCTAAGGAATCCAACGATAAAGAAAGAGAAGAAATTTCAAACGAAGTTCAAGAAGAATCTCTATTGCTAAAAGAATAGAAGTTCGTCCCATCTCACCCAAATAAGTTAATCATCGGAGATCCATCAAAAGGTATCACTGCTAGAACCTCTCTTAGAAATCATCTAGGTAGTTGTGCATTCATATCACAAATCGTACCTAAAAATTTCAAAGAAGTAGAATTTGATGAGTTTTGGATTCTTGCAATGCAAGATGAACTAAATCAATTTGAAAGAAACCATGTATGGGACTTGGTTGCTAGACCAACAAATCAAACCATTATTGGCACTAAATGGGTTTTTCGAAATAAAAGAGATGAAAATGGAATCATTGTGCGTAACATGGCTAGATTAGTGACCCCATGTTATAATCAAGAAGAATGAATTGACTATGAGGAAACATTTGCACCAGTAGCTTGATTAGAATCCATTCGCATATTTCTTGCATTTGCATGTCACAAAAATTTCAGTCTTTATCAAATGGATGTTAAAAGTGCATTTTTAAATGGATTTATCCAATAAGAAGTCTACGTTGAGCAACCATCCGACTTTACAAATCATAAATTTTCAAACCATGTGTTCAAACTTAGAAAAGCTCTTTACGGCATCAAACAATCTCCTAGAGCTTAGTATAAACGTTTGAGCAAATTCTTACTTTCAAACGGTTTCTCTATTAGAAAAGTCGATATCACTCTCTTTATCAAAACTAAAAAACAAGATATGTTCATCGTTCAAATTTATGTTGATGACATTATTTTTGGTGCAACAAATATTCAACTTTGTGAAGAATTTTCTAAAAATATGAGTATGAAATTTGAAATAAGCATGATGCGTGAACTCAAATTCTTTCTCGAACTTCAAATCAAACAAACAAGTGGTGGCATATTTATAAATCAAAGTAAGTAAATCTTAGACATGTTAAAGAAGTTTGAAATTAATGATTAAAAACCAATGAATACTCCAATGAGCACTTCCATAAAGCTTGACAATGATGAACAAGGCACTTACGTCGACATCACTAAATATTGAGGTATGATCGGATCCCTTCTTTATTTAATCGCAAGTAGACCCGATATTATGTTTAGTGTATGCTTATATGCTCGTTTTCAATCTAATCCTAAGGAATCCTACCTCAAAGCCGTTAAAAGAATCTTTAGATATCTTAATGAGACTCAAAACTTAGGACTTTGGGATCCTAAACGAACTCACTTTGATTTACTTAGTTACTCGGATGCCGATTGGGCCGGTTGTCAAGTAGATCGGAAAAGCACTAGCGGCACTTGTCCCTTTCTTGGTTTCGCTTTGGTTTCGTGGTTTAGCAAGAAACACCGCGAGTTGTTATGCTCAAGTGTTTTGGATGAAACAAACTCTTAGCGACTATCATCTATCCTATGATCATATTCCTATCATATGTGTCAATACAAGTGCTATTAATTTATCCAAAAATCCCGTTTTACACTCTCGAACGAAATATATTGAGATTCGACATCACTTTGTAAGAGACCATGTTCAAAACAGTGATATTTCACTTGAATTTGTTGATACCGGACACCATATTCTCACCAAACCTCTTGCACTCGATCGTTTTTCCTTTATTAGAAGAGGTTTAGGTCTAATCAATGAAAATGAAATATATGATTAAATTCATGTGCTCTTTTATAGGCTTCATACCCACTTTCAGTTGAACCGGACAAAGAACTGGACGTTCGGATCAGAATCGGACGATCCGAGTTTGCCTCAGTCTGCTGAACCGGATGTCCTGTTCAGCCATCCAGACGTCCGGATCCGCAGATCTGAGGAGTTTTAAAATCACGATTCAACCTCCTCCTCTTCACTTTTTCTCTCGCCTTTCACCTTCTTCCTCAACTTCTCTCCCTACATCTCTTCTCCATAGCTTGCTCTCACAACTCAAACCTCCAATTACACTTCGATTTTACAAAACCCATCACTTCTACATTTCAATTTCTCACAAAATTTCACTTTTCATATCCAAATCTCCATTTTTCCAAAAATTTGTTTGAACCCTAAAACAACAAAACATCTTTCATGGCAACTACAATAAGCAAGGGAAAATGTCTCAAAAGCACCAATACGACGCTCTCCTCCACCCTCTTCCGACGAGGACATGGATTTTGAACCCGAGGTGTAGATCAACCCTTTAGCAAAATCACTCATTCTACTTGGTAAGAACGTTAATTTTGTCTATTTTACCTTTGATGAACCCTCTTTTCACATTGAAGAAACTTTTGAAAATATGGGTTGGATCTTCATTGCTACATTAGAGGAAAATGCATATCCCCGCTTTATACAATTTTTTTTTATCATGACATGGCAATTTCACCTTCAAATGAAACCTCATGTTTTATTAAAAATAAACGTGTTGTTATCAACCATATACTCATTCATGATCTCTTAGAACTTGAAGAATGTAGCACTCAAATCTTTTCACACAAAACTCATCCAAAAATAGATGGTTAGCCCCTACCGATGCTTGTCGTCGCGTCATCGAGAATTTTTTTGAAAATATAACAAAAGTTAGCGTACATCAATTATCTCTTCTTTGCAAAGTTTTATATAACATTATTGCAAATGTCATTGTTCCCTAGGAAGGCCATCGAGATGAAGTAAGCACTTTTGATCTCTTCCTTCTCGATTCCTTTCTTGTCGGTATGAAACTCGATTTTTCGACCATTATAATAGGCCTCATAAAACTTATTCTCTCCACACAAGCTATCAAGGCATTACCATATGACATGCTTCTTACCAAAATTTTCAAACATTTTAACATTGCATTAGATGATGAGGCATACATATCACCAAAACCCACTGACGCTATCAACATTCAAATACTTAAACGCATGAAAATAGTAAAAGAACACGGTCAATGGGTGGCACACACAAAAGGGTTCAACCCCACCTCGGGTCCATCTACTCTACCCTTTGACGGTGATGATGATGAGGAAGATGATACCGATATACCACCAGCTCCACAACATGCTCCAAGTACCTATTCATCATCCAGTGGTTTCATATTTACCGAAGATCACTACAACTTGTTGAATGGTAGCATTGATTCTCATACATTCACGGTTGATGGTCTCAGCGAAATGCTTCAATGCGTGCTCACTCAACGGGAAACCATGCAAGCTCAGCAGAACGCATTCTACGCTCATTTTTATGCCCAGTTTCCTCATCCGGAATCTTAGTTCTGGATCATTTCGGGTTTCTCATGCCTTTATCTTTCATTTTTTTTCTTTGAATTTTCTGCTCTACTTTCATTATGTTAAGAATTTCGGTTTAAATTATGTTAAGATTTACTTTCGTTATGTTTCTGCTTGTGCTTCTCCATGCTATATTTTTTTGTTTATGCCAAAATGGGGAAAACATATAAGAGATGATTTGAAATGATTCAACTGATGAAATACATACTAAAATGAATAAGGAAAGGAGAACTCTTGATCTATAAAACATAGGGGAAACAAAATTGCAAATGTTTGAAATTATGTGAGATACAATTTTCATTACAAATCATCTATTGTTTGTCATAATCAAAAAGGGAAAAATTGTTGACCTATGGTCATACCGTATGTTTTGATTATAACAAACAACGTATGTTTATCTCTAACATAATCTTTAAATTGACATGTTGAAAAATTGAGTCAAAAACTATTGAATAAGAAGTTGTCTAAGGAGCTTAAACGAAGATTGATCGCGCACTCATGGGGACAAGCTTTGCATCTCAAATCAAGCACTCACACCAAATTTATCGAAGATATTGTATCTAGACTTCTCTTGACTCGATTGTAAAAGTAAATCATTTTAATTCTTAGCAATGACACTTCGAGCTCAAGTGGTGATTTTCTCGCACTTAACAAAAGTTACAAGATAAAAACGTTTGCACAAAATTATTCTTCAAATGAAAAATTTTCCAATATATTTCTTGAAAACTATCAAGACAAACACACATTGAAAAATCAGAAAAAAACATTACTTGCAAACAAAATAAAAAGGAAAATGACTGGGTGGATTTTTTTGTCATCCGGACGTCCAGTTCGCCAGCAACGATCACTTTTTTTACCATTCTGACAAAAGTATTTCTAACGGTAAGTTGGATCATCCGTTTCTAAACCGGACATCCGGTTGGATAGAGACTTTGACGTTTTTCAACTGTTATAAATATCAACTCATCTACCATTTGAAAGGTAACTTTTTGAGCATTCAATTTGACTAATGTTCCAAAACAATTTTGGGGGGAAGCCGTTTTAACAGCTACTCATCTTATCAATAGGTTGCCAACGAGAGTTCTTGATTTCAAAAGTCCTATAGAAATTCTTGAGAAATTCTTTCCTGATTTTAATACCTCAAATAATCTTATTCCAAAAGTATTCGGTTGTAAGGTCTATGTTCATGTGCATGCACAAAATAGGAGAAAACTTGATCCACGAGCTCTTAAATGTGTCTTTATTGGGTATTCATCTACTCAAAAGGGTTACAAGTGTCATCATCCTCCAACAAGAAAAATCTATGTCATCATCCTCCAACAAGAAAAATCTATGTATCAACAGATGTTACATTCGTCAAAACAGAAAAATATTTTCTTGGTCCTTATCTTTAGGAGGAGACTTTATTCAAGGAAAATAAGGACAGAGACTTATTTCTTCTTGAGTTTCCAATCGAAACAAATCCAAATTCTTTAGTTACTCATCCAAACACTCAGTCAATCACTCAACCAGAAATAAAACCTTATATGAATGAGAAACATATTCAAGGCTCTACTTGTCCATTGTTGACTTATTCAAGTAAAAAGACACCAATCACTCAGTCTACGCAAGTCCAGTCACCTGAATCTCATCCTCTTGAGGTAATTGATAAGTGTATTTTTGTACACTTATTTAATACTTAAATATACTTATTATTGATTAAAATAAGCGAATTTTTACTCACAATTACGTAATATTTGCTTTTGTAGGCCAAAAATCATCCAAGGAAAGAGAACAAGGCAAAATGAGGAAAAAGAACTAAAAGTGTACAAAATTTGTGAAGTTGGGAACCAAAGTGAACAAGCCAAGAAGTTGGAGGACATTGAGATGCAATTTATGGAGGGCAAAATTGAAACAAAAGTCAAAATTTGAGGATCAAATTGTATAAGATCAAAGTTGAGGGACTTGGCTGCAAAATTAAACAAAATTCATATTTTTGATAGAAACTTGGTGCCACTTTAAAGTGTGGAGACCCCTTTGTCAATCTCTCAAAACTTTGGGGACTTGAGGCTTCACAATATTCATTAAGTTTTGAATTAAAACCAAGAAATTGGGTCTTATGCCACGTCTTCTTCCGGTTTCTTTTCTTTACTTTTTCCTTCCTTTTGTTTTCTTTCTTTTTCTCTTTCTTTCTCTTTTGTTTTACTTGATATTTTGAAGATATAATTGAGAGCACAAGGAGATTCAATCAAATATTTGGAAAAATCAAAGCCAAACAAAAAAAAAAAGGTTTTATCTATACCTTGTATTTTCTCATTTATTTTGTCATTTTTGTAATGAACGTCGTGCATATTCTCCTTTTTTATCAAATGTATAAAATGGGCTAATTGATTGTGTTGGGATTTGTGGTACTAGTTTAACCTAGCTTTTAATTAATTTTAATAATTGTTTTTTAATATTATGTTATTTATTTTCATGTGTTTCTACTATTGTATTTTATGCATTTTCATTTATGTGACCAATAGATGATTGTATTTAGTGATTTATACATAGTTCGAAAGAAGATTGTGCATTTTAGACAAAATAGTAGAAACCTTATGTTTGTTTAGTGGATAGAGATATATCATTAGCCCTAGGTGACCCAATGAGCTATTCTCACAAATATTGAATGCGGTTGTTTGGTTTAATCGACATAGAGATATAATAGGTTAAATCAATCAATTAAAGTTAATTTCGCTCGAGAGAAGTAACTAACTAAAATTGGAAAATCGGGTCTAACATCGTAAATAAATATTTTATTGATTGGCTTGTGTAGAAAATAATTAGGCGACGGTTAAGTGAAACCATGAATTCCAACAACGTTTTTCTTCCAAAATTTTCAAGGATTTGTGTTTTTTTTATTTAGTAGATTTTTAGTTTATTTACCGCTTTTCAAATCTTATGTTTAATTATGTGTGTTTCTTTTGATTGTTAGAATTAAATTGATTAAAGTCGTGTAATCTAAAGTATACATTCCTTGAGGGATCGACAATCCGGCCTCTAAAGGTCCACTTTATTACTTGAGCGCAATCCGTACACTTGCGGTATATTATTTTAGCGAACAATAATCGCTAATCCAGTCTCTCCTAGTAATAAAACCACGAAGGTTATTGAACAGAATGAGTATGATATTCTCGTAGCCATCAGAAAAGGAACTAGAGCGTGTACCCAACATCCTCTACGCTTGTTCATGTCATATAGGAATTTATCTCAGAACCACAAATCTTTTCTCACTAGCTTACACTCGGTGTCTATTCCCAAGACTTTATCAGAGGCATTAAGGAATGATAACTGGAAGAATGCCATGAAGGTTGAGATGGGAGCTCTTGAAAAGAACAAAACATGGGACTTGGTTGAGCTACCTAATGAGAAGAAACCAGTTGAATGTAGATAGGTTTTTGTTGTTAAATATAGGTCAGATGGCTCTCTAGAAAGGTATAAAGCAAGATTAGTTGCAAAAGGTTATACTCAAACCTATGGTATAGACTATCTTGAGACTTTTGCTTCAGTTGATAAGATGAATACAGTGAGAATATTGTTGTCATTGGCCGCTAATTTTGGATGGAAACTGCAACAGTTTGATGTAAAGAATGCTTTCTTACATGGTGAACTTGAGGAATAAATTTATATGGAGATTCCACCGGGAATTAACTCTAGTAAAGAAGAGAATATGGTGTGCAAATTGAAGAAAGCTTTGTATGGATTAAAGCAATCTCCAAGAGCTTGGTTTGGAAGATTTACCAATGTGATGCTTAGCATGGGATACAAGCAAAGCCAAGGTGATCATATTTTGTTTGTAAAACACTCAACATTAGGGAAAGTGACTGCATTATTAGTCTATGTAGATGATATTATAGTGACAGGAGATGATTTAAATGGAATGGAGAGCTTGAAGAACATATTGATGAAGGAGTTTGAGATCAAAGAATAGGCAAGCTAAAGTATTTCCTCGGCATTGAAGTAGCTTATTCTCAGCAAGGGATCTTTATATCACAACAAATATATGTGATAGATTTATTAAAAGAAAGGGGCAAGCTAGGATGTAAGCTGGCAGAAATACCCATAGAGTACAATCACAGACTTAATGATGATCCAAGAGATGTATTAGAGGATAAAAGCTTCTATCAAAGGCTCGTGGGAAGATTGATTTACTTGTCACATACTAGACCCGACATAGCTTATGCAGTGAGTGTTGTAAGCCAATTCATGCACAATCCTAAGGAGCTACATCTCAAAGCTGTATATTGAATTCTACAGTAGTTAAAAGGTACACAGGGAAAAGGGGTGTTATTTAAGAAAGGAGGAGGACTAACTCTAGAAGTCTACACAAATGCTTATTATGCGGGATCTATGGTTGATAGAAGGTCAACGTCGGGCTATTGTACTCTACTTGGAGGGAATCTTGTAACTTGGAGAAGTAAAAAGCAAAACGCAGTTGCTAGATCTAGTGTGGAAGTTGAGTTTAGATCGATGGCACTTAGGATATGTGAACTATTATGGCTAAAGATAATCCTAGAAGATCTGAAGATTGAATGGAAGGGACCTATGAGGCTCTATTGTAACAACAAATCAGCCATTAATATTGCACATAATCCAGTGCAACATGATCGTACAAAGCACATTGAAGTTGACAAACATTTTATAAAGGAAAAGCTGGATAGCGGTATGATTTGTACACCGTTTATTTCGACAGTGGTCATGTGGCAGACATACTAACCAAAGGATTGTGTAGTACGATCTTTCAAGGAATAATTTGCAAGCTGGGAATGGAAGATATCCACTTCTGTACAACTATGTAATATTATGGAATGTTTATAATTGCTTATTTATAGGATAGTTAATGCAATCCCAGACTCTTGGGTATTAGATTTTTATGTATCTTTTATTTGTTGGTAACTTTCCTAATTTTGCTGATTGAGTTCAGCTATATAAACTCTCGTAATAATGATAGTAAATCAATACAATTCATATTTTCAATCTTCTATTTTCTGTCAATTGCATAAACTTCACAAATTGAGAAAACTTTCTTTTTCTATTTTGGTGAAAAGTAGCATGTATATATATTATATAATTTTATGCGGTATTCAGAAAGAACATAGAATAGTAGAGTCAACTCCAATGTATCATCGAGAAAAAAAAAAACAATTTTTTTGAAGGTGGCTATATAAATAAAGATTATAGAGGGTCACAAGTATCATTTAAATTTCATTGTCAATATATTTCCTCATATAAGCAAGATTATTTGATGAAAAGAATAGTGACGACTAAAATCCAAAAAATATATGTTCTCTGACTAAAAGATTTTAGAGAGGGTCACCAGTAAACATTTGTCTTAACTAGTATAGTTTTTGCTCTATTTTTATTTCTCCATTCTTTTCAATATTTCTTGAGGACAATGCTCTAAGTATACCATCATTCCCTCGTTCGCTACCCTGCGCTAGCTTGTGTATACTCACCTATCTGTCTCAGATATGTATCTCTTTAATTTATTGTTCTTTTACAGGGGAGAATTTACAGGTAAATATATATTGCAGATAAGTAGAATTGGCATTTCTCTTGGCCTTGATGAATTCTGATAGCAATTCCTGCACAATAAAACTCAATGCCTCTTCGCTAGCGTTTTCTTTAATCCCTTCAAAATTTTCCAAAACCAAATTAAGTTCATGACAGTTAGCGCTGAGGGAATAACAAGTGCCAATCGACGCCCAAAGACGTGCATCTGCTCCACCTGTTGCAGGAGAAAAGAACAGTACAATGAAATGCAAAGTCGAGATGTTATTGATAAATATATGCTACTACTTGTAAGCGAAAATGAAACGAAATATCCATTCTGCAAATGCGTTTCTTTGCCGGAATAAATATGCCCCATTGATTTTAGACATGAAGGAAAGAGTATTGTAATATTTCATATATTGTGGTTGCCACAATTTAAACTCTACTTAAAAAATCCAGTACTCTAATGTCAATCTTATGAGAAACTTCATATAAAGATATAAAGCAGCAAGGATCTGTCCAGAGTAGCTCAAACTCCTAAAGTTCTTAATATTACCTGATTATAATGCAGGTAGGCGTGATAAAACAAATAAACAAACAGTAGTATTCTTGCAACCTGCAAACAACAGATTTTATTAGGCATTTCAAACCATTATGAAAAAACTAAATAAATAAGATTGCAGTAGAAGTAGACTGCCAAAAGAAATGTACAATGTAATGGAAATATAAAAGGTGCTGAAAATCATATACTGAATCATTATATATATATTTCACTTACTAGCCATGCTAAAAACATTACGATTCCATTGATAGTATATGCTCTGGACCTCTTCATTCCAGTCTCATCAAGATACCTTTTCAAAAGATCAGGATTGATATCAAAAGGAGTAAAACAAAATCTAACTAAAGAAAACAACTATGGGCATCCCAACTCTACCATCTCAGATTGATCGATGGGGTAGTTGCCTCTGAAATTAGAACCATGAATGTGTAAACCTGTGCTTCACCAGTCAACATAGCATAGGTCACGCCCGTCATAGAGAGAAGATGATGAATTACCTGAAATTATATCATAAACATTTTAATTTACCAATACCAACTTAAAAATCTTTATATCAGGTAATTAAGGGAAATCTAGAGTTTCCTTTTGGGGTCAGAAATGTATGTAAAAACATTGTCCTTTCTAACTTGCAACATGAAACTAAAGATGGCATCACACCAAACATTTTATATGTAAATTACCTATGCAACCTCCAAAAATAGGGGTAAATTGTATTTGAAAAAAAAAAAAAAAGAGTAGTTTCCAAGACAAAAGACTTAATGATTTAGCTAACAAAAAGTGGCCTTAAGGTCATTCTAAGACCCCAAGCATATTATAATTGAGGCTTGGTCAACAAGCCATATTGAAGTCTAACAATTAGATTTGACAAATAATTTCACATTTTCAAGCAGAAGAGGGCTTACAAGCAACAATGAGGGAAACCCCGAAGCCCTCATGCTTTAGGGTAAATTCTATTAGGGGGATTAAACACAAGTTTTATCACACATCCCAAAAATAAGAATTCAGTTTTATCCAGTTTTACAATCACAGATTTTGTTTCATAATTACTCATTAGTGTAACACTTTGATTTTTTAATTAAGACCCACTAGGATTGGCTGACATAATGGACTATTAAATATTTTTTCTCTATTTCTATCCAAATTCTTGATATTCCATGGAATAGAATTTCTATTGCTTATTTCCTGGCATTCATGAGCGAATCAACATGAACTAGAAGATCATTCACAAACACGCTCTTTAGGCTTGATTCGTGAATTGACTCGGACAAAAACAAGTGGAATATTGGATCAGTAGTTGAACTAGCGAATCAATTCATTTCTAGTATAAAATCAATTATTTATATTGTATTATAAAATCATGATATCTTTGCTATCTAAGGTCAGATTGAGCTGAATTTTGACAGTAGGTTACAACTCATTGCTACATAAGTTTTAACATGGAGCGTGACGTTAATGATTCAAGCTTCCTATTGTTAGTCATGTATATGTCGAGATCTCCCTGCATTTCTGTTGAAAATTTTCCGATTTCTTGTTAGAGTTCTATTGTATTGTCATGCACTTTATTCGTGCTATTGGTGTATGCCTCAAGTCAGATAACCTTCATTTTCCTTTATTCATTGATAGTAAAAAAATTTGGGTGGAATATGGTCCCACTATTCTTACTCCCCTTATGGAAAGGTTTTCCACCTTAAAAACTAGCAGTGTGTTTATAGCACATATTGACATTATCTATATGCTCCATTTGATCGTTTTGGGTTCACACTAGGGGAAAATTGTTTTGTTTCGCAGCAGTCTACACTATTGTAGATACTGTTTGGGTTGATTGTTTTCTCCCAGCATATCGTATGGTTCTCCGTTATAGTCCAATAATTCAGTGCAGACTTCAATAAATCTGCCATAAATTCCAACTGTCATTTTTCCTACCAATTTTCACTATTAATGAAGATTTCAAGTGTGATTTGATCTTCAATTCAGTTGATAATATATCCTTGCTCATTACCCAAAGTTCATTCCACATGATGCTTGTAAACACAACAGGTAGATGAAAATGGATAAAGCAGAAGTAGCAATAAAGAAAATGACAGAATCGCACTAACAAACACAATGACAACCAGTATAAAACAAGGCAATTAATAATATATATCTGAATTAAAAGGGACAGTGCTTACATACTCCATTCCACCTAGAGAAGGATAAAACCAAAGGATCATACCAAGATCCGTTATGAAATAACCAACAGACACCTAACAAACAAATATGAAAATGATTAAATATTTTTCAATGTGATAATAAAAAGAATTTATTTAACTGTAACAAGCCCTGAAAAAGGCTGTACAAATTTTGTCCACCATAGACCCAAAAGTTCAAGATACTTTATTTCATTTAGTTGATCGATTAAGGAAACGAGGACTTATGAGCAAAAAACCTCAAAAGTATGTTTATCTTCACAGTCATACCAAGGGAAAAGGCTAGAACAGTAGAAACACAATATTTGTCCAACTAATCATCGTAAAGGTAAGATTGTCATGGCCGAGAAAGAGGAACCACTTTCCTGTGGTGTAAACTAGAAATATTCACTTACATATCACCTCTTCACATTTGTAAAATTTATATTCATTTGGAATTGTAGAATCCATGCATCTCTTAGAGCTATCAAGTGTGGACAGTTACACCACACATGACCACTTCTATCAGACTAGAGAAACTGCAAACTCTCGAGCGTGTCCAATTTCATTGCGCACATGGGCTTACATCAGTTAATATGACATGAAGCATGTCAGTGTTGGTGTTCACCATTGGGAGTTTAAAGTGCATTGCTAATCTAGTCCAGGTTAGTTCAACTAAATAAGTAGATAGCATAAGCTGGTTTCAGAAATCTATGATTCACTACCAATACAAGTGTTTCTTTCCTTTCCTAGCATAAGATTTTGATATTGGCCTAAAATGTAAAAATGAAAAGAAATTTGCATTCGACGAAGCATTTAAATGCAAGAAAAAGAAAATTGAAGCATGCATAGATTGGATTCATTTGTTGGCTCCTTCAGAGGTGAACATCCGGTCTAAGATCTCATGTGCTTTTGTTTCCATTAATTTTTTTCAATTTATTACTCCTATTTTTGGCTGGTGGAGAAGTAGTTCATGAGGGTAACACTTGGGGCAACAAGAACATTGAGGAGGACAAATTACTCACGCCTAAAGCAAATGTAGACAATTTCGAACTTCGAAGTGTAATCGGGCCACGAAGCTGGTTATCAGAATAGAGATCTGAACAGAGTATCAAGTACAGTGACATGGTTGCAATGAACACTGCATGAAATGTAGATATGGCACTGCATGACAAGTAAACACTAATTAAAAATCATTTGGACAAGGATTATTGAACCTAAAATGATTTAGGTCATAAAAGCTAAACAGAGAATCCACATACCGGTTGTTCCATTCAATTTGTTTGGATTTTGCAAGGCTCGAATAGCTTTTAAAGTGTACTGGACTAATCAACTGGCTGAGATCATATATCTAAAGACAGAGAAATACTAAATGTAATGGAGACCCATAATAACATTACTGAGAAAATAAAATAGCATTTAGCTAGTCCCAGTATAGGAAACAATGAGAAGTTCTAAACAGAATTGCTTAATATAATTAACACTACGCTGGAGATGTAAAATCATTAATGAGCCATGAAAATAGATTAGCGCCTTCATACCATTTTGCAAGCAAAAATGCTGCTGATGACCGATGTGCAGAGGATAAAAGGATCTGCATGTACATAGTTCTGGAGAAGCATCTCAACTTGGCTTTGGTAGGATTTGAACACCATATTAGTTCCTTCAGATGACAGCATCACAGAATGATCCCGTTTCAGGGGAAAAATATCCCTTTGTTCCAATAATCCATTTTTTCCATCAATTATATGTTCGTTATTTCTCATGTTATTTTTGAAAATACTGTTCGTTATAAGGAATAAAAGTAGCAAATATTTCAATATAGGTCTAAGAAACCAATCGTCTTAAATGACCCATATTAGTTTGATGAACATGAAATAACCATACACAAAAAGCACATTCGTAGAGAACTTATACACATACACAGGGTAATCACCACTTTGCACGACAATGAGAAGTAGTTTGCTGACGTCTAATAATCTGACAGAAATTTTCTCTTTAATTGCCTGGAAATAAGTGACTTACAGAATCACTTGTCTAAGAGGTAATATATAAAAACAAGTACCGCTACTCCACCTAGTCTGATCATTCCAATCCTTTGTATTATATTCCCTAAAATGTATCCTTGCTTATCATAAACAAGCCCATGTACCTTAAATAATTGCTATTTGGCACAATGCAATCCTTGTTCATCATAGGAGGAAGAAAAAGAAGAGGAGAACATAAACAAAGACGAATCATTTTCAAAATTCTTCATAAGATAAATGAAAAAATTGAATACTATCTTAGCTTAAAAAGATACTCTACATGCAAATAAGAAGAATCATTTCTATTCATTACATACAAAGACAACATAATGCATGCATTAAATCAGAGGGCAACTACCGTTAAATTTTCAAAAAGTTAACTTTCAAACTCATTTGAAACTGTTGAGAGACAAATCACGGGCTTGGACTACTCCTCTTAACAAGCTTATCCTTTCAAGATGGAACTCCAATTCTTAATATAGTAGCATAGCCCAAAATGCTCAAACGACCACTGGATCTTTCTAAAACCTCTAACAAGCATTCGGATTCCAAGATTGGTGTCTCATATGAGACACCATTTTGTGGGACAAGTTAAGGGTTAAGCTCAACATCTCAAATGAGCCCCCACATCTTGACATGCTTGCAAGATGGTTGCTCATTTGAGAACACCAATATGAATACCGAAGTATTTTAGGTTGTGACCTTAACATCGATTAAATACTTAAGTTTTAACCAACTTGTATAAGGACTTGTGACTTTTTAAGATGAACCCAAGTCAAAAGAAAAGATTCTCTTGTAACTTCTTTCCACCTAACCATAAGCTATTTCTTCGTCATGACGATTCAACCAGAAACAAAGCGTCAAAACGAAGTTACACCTACAAAAATTCCTGAAGCATCAAACAATACGCACATAACAACACCAAGCAAAGGTCTTCAATGCAATCAATATCAAAATTCCAGTTTCCAAGAATAAAAAAGAACTTACCTATAAAACTCAGCAAATTTTGAAGAAATAAATATATTCGGCTTGTTTTCGTATTCTTCTTAAGATGATTGAGAAGGATCTGGGTAGGATTTTTGCCCTCCACTCCAAGTTATCATATATGCATTTGTAACTTTCCAGAAGGCACTTATCTGTAACGCACATATAATACTGTTTCTCTTTTCTTTTCTTTTTTATTTACCGGAGGCCTCCATTTTATTTTTATTTTTTTTACTTGAGGCCCTTTATTTTTTTATTTTTTTTTTAACTTGAAGCCTCAAATTTTTATTTTTTTTTTACATAGGAACCCGCAATCGCTACCTCCAACGGAGCCCCGACCATCCCGAAGGGGCGGAGCCCGATCACTATGAGTGCACACTAGATAAACTTCACTTTATGTGCAGTAGCCCACAAACCACACGTGAAAGGTAAACCGCATTAGGCAAGCTCAGTGCGACGGACTCGACCAAGAAAGAGTTGGCAGAGGATTCGAACTCGTGACCTCCAATCTCCACGTTCACCCACTCTACCAACTCAACCATCCTTGAAGGGGTTTTGACTCCTCTATTTTAGTTCAATTTAAACTTGACCAATTTTCTGTTAACTACGATTTAATGTTATAATTGTCATTTCACATTGATAGTTAGAAGAGGAAAAGCGAAAACACTGTGATAGTTGAATTGGTCAGAAGTCCTTTGTGGAGAGGAATGCTTTTTTGAAAAACTACCCTTTTTTCTTTCTTGTCTTTTTAAGGAGAATTTACGTTTAAAAGTTAGATTCTTTCTACCTTATTTTTTTCTTACGTTCATTTTAAGCTACTAGTAAGATCAAGAACGTAGCTAGGATTTCAATCTTACAGGGGAGAAAATACGGGGGATGGGCCCCCCTCCTGGAGGTTCGGGGCGAAACCCTTTAATTTCTTTTTTTAACTAAGAGGATTGAAAATGACGATTTTGAGTACCAAATAGGCAAATTAGATTGACTGGCCAAATTTTTTTTGGCTAAGAAGATTGAAAACGACGATTTTGAAATTCAATGTTCAATTCTATCACTACTAACTATTCTACTACTTAATTCTTAAATTCAAATATTCAATAACTAACACAATTACACAAACTAACAGCAACTACTCTACTTAATTCTTAAATTCAAATATTCAACACAATTACACAAACTAACAGTAGACCTATTTTATCAATATTTAATTCAAATCAACTCAAACTAACAAAAAAATTAACTAAAACAGTCAAATTAACTCAAATCAACTCAAACTAACACAAACTAATACAAAAATGAACTCGGTTACTCAAATAAACACAAATTAACTCAAACAAAGAAAACTAACCTGCTGGACCGCTGTGTTGTAGTCTGGACGAACCGTCGGAGTCGGATTGGCTGACGCGCAGAAAAGGGGGGCAAGGGCGGTGTGCGGTGGGCATTGGCAGAGCCGCGGAGATGGAGTCAGGCACAGTTGTCTGTCGTGTAGAGAAAAGATTTGAGGAAAATGATCGGTGTCTGAAGTTGGGATTACATTTTGTGGGTTGTGGCCTATGGGTATGCTTTTGAGTAATTGATTCATAAATGGATCATTTAATTTTGGATTGGATTTAATTTAGGCTATTTATTTATTTAAGTAACTATTGGATCTTTTGTTTCAGGTCTAAGATTTTTGTATAGTTGAATTTTAAAGTGTACGTTATTGATCAATATTTATTAATGGAAAAAAAAATTCAAAATTTTGCGGGGTGAGTCAAAATTTTTGAGGGGTCGAAACTGAAAAATACATTTCAAATTAACTAGAAACAGTGGACCAGCGGACAATGTTGGGGGCGGCCGCCCCCACCAATTTCTGTCCACCAATTTCTGTTAACTACGACTTAAGGTTATAATTGTCATTTCACACTGATAGTTAGAAGAGGAAAAGTGAAAACACGGTGACAATTGAATTGGCTAAAAGTCCTTTGTGGAGAGGAATGCTTTTTTGAAAAACTACTCTTTTTTCTTTCTTGTCTTTTTAAGGAAAATTTACATTTAAAAAGTTAGATTCTTTCTACCTTATTTTTCTCTTACGTTCATTTTACGCTACTAGTAAGACGCACGTGTCATAGTATAGTTGGCTACATGATAGCGTAAATATAAAAAAAGAAGTTATTTGTCTTAGACATTAATTATATTAAACTTAAAACACTTGAAATAATAATAGGCGACAAAATAATATTAAGATATTTGATTCAAATTTTATTTTCTAGATTTTGCGTTTGAAGGTTTTTATTCTTTTTAAAAAAGACAGGGTATAGATAATTAGGTGTTGATGCTCAACTAAAGAAATAATGAAGTTCAGCCTAACCTTATTTTTTCTACCTATTAAGGAAAGCATTATATTTTCTTCATCTTGTGCTCATATAATCTCCAATTAAATGTAGCAGTTGCACCGGTATTTAATTTCTTTACCAATACTCTATGCAAGACGCATGTAGTCAATACGAATTAATGAATGATAATACAATGCATAATTTAGGACAATCCAAGGGTTTCTATCAGTATTAAAACCACAACACAACGAAAACTTTAATCACAGAGGCAAAACGAATGACAAACAATAACTTCATCAATTCTGTCAAATATCTTTTAAGCACGTTCTAATGATACTGTATCTTAAATCCATTTAAAAAAATTAAAATAATCTACTTCATATAAGATATTTGTCTACCAGCACTGTATGATGTAGGAGGATTCTTCCGAAAAACATTGAGTTCTTTCAATATCCATTCTGACGCCATAAATTTACCATTTTAACCGACTCAATAAAGTTAGCCAAATCACTAAATTAAGAAGACCTACAACCATAAACATCACAGTATAAATTCCAAGAGATTTACCATAATCTCGTGGGTTAAAGTAGTAAATTGGAAGCACAGATAATAAAACGTGCACTCACTTTTGAAACTATTACCACAACATTCTCCAATTATTGAAATATAGTAGCATTAATAATATCAAATCTAAGAAGCATATATCTAGAATATTTATCAATATCACATATCCTCGTATTCTAAATTTTAATAAATCTAGTAACATGCTTCCAAATAAGAAGTATGAGAGATTATTAACCATCACTACATGAATGAAAGAAGATCATTTCAGAGTAGCTAGTGCTTTTTCCTTTAATGAAAAAGAAAAAATAAATTTCTGATTAGAAAATCCTTGTTTTCGACATAATAATTGAAAGAAAAACTTCAGCTAAAAATTTCTATATAATTTGCAAGAGAGTAAATTATAAACAAATATAGCAATAATTCACATATATTTATCATAGTCACATTTCAAGATTTCAAAGGAAAATTAAAAAAACATGATTTTATGTTTAATAATTCATGCAAGATGATTTTTGTTATTTAAACTTTATCAATCATATATTTATCATGGTCGCCCTTTAAACTCTTGAATAATTTTTAAATAGCTGAAAATGAATATTTGTAATGTAAAATATCGAACTAAACATAAAAATTGAAGAAAAATGAAATTGAGAAAAATTGGTGCGAGTATGGGAGTTGAGGGTGGGGTAGAAAAAAATTAACGATTATGAATTTTCGGTTAATAATTTAAGATAATTTTTATATTTAAACTTAATTGACAATATATTTATTATTATCACATTTTAAGTTTTTTTAAAAAAAAATTGAAATCGATTTAAATAGATATTCATATAGCGAAATATCAAATCAAACGAAAAATTGTAGGAAAATAAAGTTCGAAAAAACGACATTAGAATGAGGTTGGGGTTGAAAGAAATATAAACAATCACGACTTTACGTTTCACAATTAATGTAAAATTATTTTGATATTTAAAATTTATCGATCATATATTTACCATAGCAGCACTTCAACATTTCCAACAAATTTTAATTTGCTTAAAACTAATATATGTAACTTAAAATACTGAATCAAACGAAAAAAAACGGCTCAGCTGAGTCGAGTTGTTAAACCATTTGGCTTGTAAACAATAACCAAAATTGATCAAACGGAAAACAAAAAAATAAAAAAGGGAAAAAAAAGGGCTTAGCCTAGCCGAGCCATAAAGCCTATGTAGCCATAAAGCCATGTGGCTTGGACAAAAAAAAAAAAAACAAAAAACAAAAACAAAAACAAAACCAAAAACTGAAAAAAAAAAAAAAAAAAAGGGCTTAGTTGAGCCGAGCCATAGAGTCTATGTAGGATGCTGAATTAAATG
This sequence comes from Fraxinus excelsior, assembly GCA_019097785.1. Taxonomy (NCBI): domain Eukaryota; kingdom Viridiplantae; phylum Streptophyta; class Magnoliopsida; order Lamiales; family Oleaceae; genus Fraxinus; species Fraxinus excelsior. Next base: position 13,024,856 of record CM032637.1, on the reverse strand, counting down.
TAAAAAACGAAAAAAAAAAATCGATTTAGTCGAGCCATAAATCCATTTGCCTCGGCTCGGCTTATAACAGTAACCTGGAAACTCACTGTTTATGTATAATACTAGTAAGACGCGTGTGTCATAATATAGTTGGCTATATGATAGCGTAAATATTAAAAAATATATATATATTTGTCTTAAGCATTAGTTACATTAAACTTAAAACACTTGAAATGATGATATGTGACAAAAATAATATTAAGAGATTTGATTCAAAACTTATTTTTTAGACTTTGCATTTGAAAGTCTCTCCATTCTTTTTTAAAAAAAGACAGGACATGGATAGTTAGGTATTGATGCCCTGTTAAAGAGATAATGAAGTTCAATACAACCCTCATTTTTCTACCTATCGAGGTAAGACATTATATCTCATTCATCTCGTGCTCATAAAATCTCCAATTATATATATTAATTGCACCAATATTTAATTTTTTTTACCAATACTCTATGCAAAATGTATGTAGTCAAGACTAAATTAACGATTATGATTTTACGTTTAATAATTTAAGATAAATTTTATATTTAAACTTAATCGACAATATATTTATTATTATCACATTATAAGTTTTTTTTAAAAAAAAATTAAAACGATCCAAATGGATATTCATATCGTGAAATATCGAATCAAACGAAAAATTATAGAAAAATAAAGTTCGAAAAAAAGACATTGGAATGAGGTTGTAATTGAAAAGAAACATAAACAATCACGACTTTACGTTTCACAATTAATTTAAAATTATTTTTGATATTTAAAATTTATCGATCATATATTTATTATGACCGCACTTCAACATTTGGCTTAACTTAGCCGAGCCGAGCCATAAAAATATTGAATCAAACGTTAAAAAAAAATTCAAAACGGCTTAGCCGAGCTGAGACATCAAAATACTGAATCAAACATTAAAAAAAACGCTTTCGATGGCTTAGCCGAGCCGAGCCATAAAACCATTTGGCTCGGCTCAACTTATGAACAATGCTCTTTTATTTATGTAGGATTAAAAAAAATCTTTTTTCACGTCTCTTCATAATCTTTTCTTATTTTATAACTACATATTTTTTTTAAAAAAATACTTTTACATATATTTGAGAAGAATTTATAAATGAATGGTGGATAAGTGAAGTTGATAGTATTCATGTGTTTGTTGAAATGTGCAGTTGAACATAAAATTTGGTAATTTATAAATAATTTGCAAATTAGCCGAAGGGATTGTTAGAAATTGTCACTTACGCTTGTTTGGGTTGAATTAGAATGAATTATGGTGAAAGTGAGTAATGAATCTTCTGAAATATGTGATTGATAAGTGGATAGTAGTTCTGAACATGTATTTAAAATTAAAGTTAAATTTTGACTTCAAACTAGGAGATTATAATTTTGTATATATACCGATTTTGTAGCTTTTAATTTTGCAGTCAGTGACTAAATATGTTAGTAAAAATACTTATCAAAGTATCTCGATGAATAATGAATGTCTAATTTTTCTAGACCCTAGTTATAAAGAACTTTTTATTTGTTTATTTTAGTTTATTATCGACTAGAGAAGAGAAAATCAACCAAAATCGAGTAAAAATTATTTTCAATATTTTATTAGAATGTTTTAATTTTAATTTTTTTACTTCATGTTTGTATCTCTTTTATTAGTTAATAAGAAAATAAGTTATTTTATTTTATTTTAGTTAATTTGAACTTAACTTGTTTCTTTCTTATAGGAAGATCTTTTTAGGTTTGCAATAAATCTTCTTTTATAATATTTCAAAGTGTACCATCCTAAAATTAAATTAATAGGTTTTTGTACTTCGTATTTGTATCTATTTTACTTGTTGATTAAGAAAATGAGTTTGTAACATTAAGGTATATTTGTAACATTAAGGTATATCAAAAAATTTGATTCCCACCGCTTCTGCCTCACACCATCACCACCACCCCTTCTCTTATCACACTTGATCTGTAGTGCGACGGGGTTTGTGGTGTGGTATCGGCCGGAGCAGCTCCTTCATCGTTGGTTGCCGGGGTTTGAAGATGAAGAAGAGGGGAGGGAGTAGAGAGTGATAAATTAGGATTTTAATATAGTACCTAACTTTTGATTAATAAACTTTGGACCTGATTTTTAAAAAGCAATCTTTAAATACCTGGATTTATGTGATTTCCACTAAAAAGAATTACTCTCATTACAAAAGTCTTAAATTTTTATTTTTAAAAGAAAATTATTACCAACTCTTTCAATGGTCTGGAAATGATTCTTAGCCCTAATCTCTTCAAAATCTTATTTTTTTTTAAAGTTCATTTTCATCTATACGCTCTCTTGTAAAATAATTTTACATGGAAATCTAAAATCTTTTCATGCTAACTACACATTCTAAAAAAATCACTATTTTAAAATACGTTTTCCTACAAAAATAGGATTCAAACAGGAACTTAGTCTTTAAGTGAACTTTTGATTTTCCATTGGATAATTATATTCACACAATAAATTTTTGTATCTGCACCACATTTTAATTACAATAAAAAATTTCAATATTTGCTCGCTTTTGCTTTTATGTCCTCAACTTTTATTCTTGTCGTATTTTCATTCTTAATCTTCAATTAATTAACATACTCTGTCTCTAATTATAATTTTCATCCGACTATTCTACCTATGTGCATTGGAAAGGTAGACAATTTTTTTTAAAACTTTGTACTAATTATTTATTTTGATTATTTAAAAATACAAGAGATAAATAAGTCTTTTTGACCCTCGTAACAAACATTTTGGATGAAAATTGCCTCTATAAATAAGAAGTGAGAATTCATAGATGGTTGATGAGAAAAATATTTTTTAAAAAGGTTTAGAAATATTCATTATAATTAAAATGTGGTGTAGTGTGAATATATTTATCCTTCTCCAATTTATTTAACAATGTGAGCTTCATGTGAAAATTAGGACAATGATAATCAGTTTGACGGTTTTGCCCTCTACCTTTGATTCACGCGAAAATTCATCTACAATATTAATAATAGTATTGTCGACATTCACCACGTAATGATAAATAAATAAAATAGAGAGTTAATCTAAGATGTTGGAAACCCAATCCTAACGTTCTCTATTTTTAATTCATCCCTATTTGATTTAATAAAAAAAAAAAATCAGATTTTTAATATATTTCAGTAATTAAACGTGTGAATAAAAAGTTAATAAAAATATGGGGTAAAAAATGAATTTTAGAAAATGGGTCACCACTTCAAATTGATTAAAAAATATTTTTTCTCAAACCAAACGAGGGCTTTCCCACCATCAGCATCAGCGTCAGCATAGCCGAGCCAAAATCTCACCCACTGCTGTGCCCCTCTAGGGGCTTTTGGTGACTCACGACAGCAAATAGAACCAGAGAAATTCAGGAGATTTGGGCGTTTAATTCTACAAGGTTTAGGTACTCTATTTGATATGCGTTTTTCCCTCCTATCATTTTATTATTCTTGATTTTTGTTGCTTTTAATTGATGAAATCGAATTTCATAAAGTTTTTCTATCTCATATTTGTTTCAGTTTTAAGAAAAAATCTCAATCTTTAATCATACTTTCAACATTCATCTGATTTTTGCGCTGTTTTTTACCCTCTTTTATTCGCAAGTTTTATATGTGGAAGCTATGATCCGTGGCTTGCTGAATAGGTACCTTCGAATAAATGCAGCAATTCGATCAATTTAAGGAGAGGCCTGTCCCAATGAATATGGGAGAAGTGGTAACTTTTCCTGAACCAGTTTTCATTGATTGATAATTTCTAAATTTTAGTTCTTTTTATGTCTTTCTTCTGTTGTCTGTGCATATGGGGTTTAATAAAGGCTATTAATTTGTTTAGAAACCGTTCACTTTTTGTACTTGTAGCTTTAAAAAATGATCCGAGAGTGTGTCATTTTCTCATTCTACCTTATGCAATCCATTATGCTAAATGGTTTTTCAGCTTTACTTTAGGAAGACATCAATTGTAAACACCTTGACACCTGATTTTGATCACATAAATATATAAAATTGACCAAAACATTGTGTTGGTTGTAAGCAGTTCACGGCCAGTAAGGAAGTTATAACACACATGTTTGACTTCCTATTTGTCTGTCTACTCATTCCCAAAAGCCAGTCTCTCATATTTCGAATTTAATTTGATAAATTACAAGTAAACAAGTACTGGTAACAAATCTTAGTTTATTGTAATTATAAGCGTTAGCATCACTCATCTAAAATGATGAGTTTTTGTATGGAATATTATGCTTTTGCTATTTGGAAACAGAAAAAGTTTCACGTCCATGTAAGACATACTAAATAAGGCACTTCTATTGTTGTTCTTGCATGATAAAAATTCTATACATTTCTTATCACACACTTTTTGTGGAAGGGACTTAGATTTGTGTTGTGCTATTGGAAGTTGGGATATTAAAGGGCAAAATGCTGAAAAAATAATCAGAATAGAACTGAGTAGATTAAGATGGATGTTTAGTCACAATAAAATCCTATCAGAAATGGGGTTACAATCTAATAAGTAAAGCTAGCACAAATTGAGGATAAAATAAGGAAAGGATGTCTTAGATTTATCACGTCTTGCTCAAATTTGAAGCATCTCCCATTCTCAAGAATTACACAATATTATTAGTCATGTTATAAGAGAGGCCAAACTTGGGTGGTTTCAAAATATTTGATTTCCTCGAATCTTTTTAGAAAAGGTAGCTCTCCTCTGATCGAATGGCAAAAAATATTTATGTCGTCCACTACAAGTTTATTATGGGCGTTGTACTTGTTACCCATACCACAGCTTAGTAAATATGCAATGGTGTGTCATTGGCATATCAACGAACATTTGATGTAGGAGTTTCAAGGTTTCAATATCATGATTTCTGCTACTACACTATATCATACATGGCTATTTCTAAAAGTGGTCTTATTTATTTATTTATTATCAAATATATTTTGAGGGGTTGGTTGTGGGGAGCCCTGGGTATGAAGTTGGGCTGACAATAACTTATATGTTGATGAGTGTACCCTTGTTTTCTCTGTGTGCCAGAATTTTGTGCAAGCGGAAGATGCGCAACTGGAGAGTACCAGGGCGAGATGTATTTACACTTGCATAGTTTGTGTTATCTCAAGATTCAAGTATCCTTGTAATGCATCAGTTATCAAACATGTACATTTTTGTTATTTCTGGCAGTTTCAAATGTCCTTAAAAGGCATGGAGCACTAAAAGAGCGCCTTTCTAGGTACAATATTGGAGAGTACTTGTAATTCCTACATACGGGGAAATAAATTGATTAGACATAAATGATTGACCTTTTTCCTCAAGCGCAAAGTCGCCAATTTTTGTGGATTTGTTGCTTCAATGATCCATGAGATGAATTTGTTTGTAAAGTGCCTGATAGCAATGACCACATATCTTTTTAGTGAATGGCTATAATAATATATAGTAGAGGTTCTAAAAGCTGTTGATTTCATTAGGGACTCTGAAAAGACGGTCTTTGAGCGTTTGCAAAGGGAATTTGAAGCTGCCCGTGCTTCTCAAACTCAAGGTAGCTTTAGATAAAGTTTTTTGAGCACTGGATCTTTTACTATTCATATAAGATTTTCAAAATACTGTTGGAGGCTGCCATTTTGTGCTTCTTTGCATGTGGCCATATGTTGTTGGCTCATGATATTCCACTCAGCATCTGTGATTTATAAGTCTTTTTTGTAAGTTTTTGAAATAATTAAATTAACATCAACTGCCAAGCAAGGACGGAACCGGCAGATTTGTATGTCATGCAAGATAAGGAAACATACATGCATTAACCTGCTACGATATCAACATTGGAGTGAAACACAATCAAAAACTTAGGAAGAAAATAGAAAACAGAGTTTTGGAGAAATTGTAACCTCATGTAACAGTTTGTGATCCAATCACTTCGTCATATGCCAAAAGCTGCAAACACCTGTTTTGGAGAATAGAAACTTAGACAAAATTTCCACCTTCTGCATGTGTAATAATATCTTGCCACTTCTTTCTTTTGTCAGCCACTAAGTAGAAAGTAGTAATTATGATACATAATATTGGATACAGCAGTGAACCCTTACTCTTATCTTTATTGAAGATTGAAGGGAAATACAAAAAGATGTTTGTTGGCTCACTAGGAGTTTATTTTCAATGTAATTTCTGGAATTTAAGTCGTAGACTCCATATTTTCTTAACAACCAAAGAAATTGGTAAGTTTAGAAAAGATGAGTTGTGAACAGTGAAAACTGTTCTTGTTACTTAAAATGAATAATCTGGAAAGTCGGTCAATTCGCCCATACTTAGAAATCGTGGTGATAATGAAATTACAAATTATTATCCTGTTTCTTTAAATTTAAAGGACCTAGACGCTAAAAGAAATATCAGTGTTTTAGATATATTATACAAAGATTTTGTAAGCTGGATTCTTATTCTAGGAAAACTAATTATGTTTTATTTTGTAGACTTTCTAGTATTTTATGTTATTTCTTTAGTTGTTTTCACTTAAATTAGATTAGATAAAACCCTATATAAAGGGGGCTTTTGCATTTTATTTTAGCGACTCATAAATTGGATAAACACCTTCTCTCTCCTCTCTCATATGTCTCTCCGATCCTCCTCCTTTTCCCTCACTTCCTCTTCTCTTCTCTTATTCTCTTCCTGTTACCCATCCTTCTACAAATCCAGTTTTGTCCGTTGTTCCCACCATCCTATTAGATGTATTATATGGATACTTTCCTATTTTGATTCTTATTTTATATAATTTATTTATTTGTTTCTACTTAAATTAGATTTGTTAAAACCCTAAATAAGAGGGGCTTATGCATTGTATTTTACTTGCCTTTGATAAATTGAATAAACTTTCCGTTTCTCTCTTGTCTCACGCTTATCTCTTTGATTCCTCTCCCCTTTTCCCCTTCTGCAATTCTAGTTCTTGTCTGATTGTGTACATTGTCATTTTCTTTTCAATTCTACTTCCATTCTCGGAGTTTTAATTGTTATCCTTATAATAAGAAGATTCTCTCTCCTATTATCATAACATCTTAGTCCTTAGAATATTTGAAAACTGATTTTACCTATCACCATTCACTTGTAAGATATATTTTTTCTTGACGTTCTTAATTCAATGTGAATTTTGTGGATTGCATTAAAGACATAATTTCCATGCAGGTGTGAACGTGTAAATGGACCGGATCTGCCTATATCCCGATAATACAATAGATATTTGATTGTTAAATCCATATCCGATTTGTTATGTTATTGGATATTTGATCCAATAATCCGATCCGAAATTATGGAAATTAGGAAAAAAATCAATGTTGGAATCAACTTTTTTTTTTTTTTCCAATTCTTAAACAGGTTTAATAATTATAAATTTGTCAACTTTTTTATGTTTTGAATTTGATGACTTCTTTATTCTATTTATTTATTTTAGTGATAATTAATATGCCATAAAAATATTTGACCGACTTAATTATTTATAACAAATTAGATCATATTGTTATCGGATCGAATGGACCTATATCCATATTTGATCTATTTAGGTAACGGATTATCGGATTCAGATCTTGATTGGATTATCGGATTGAGATCCTAAATTTATCTCCCATTAATTTCATCGAATTTAGATCAAAATCCAATTTATTGACGGCCTTATCTACAATTAAGAGACAAAACATATTTTCATTTTCCTTTTACTATTTATGCTATAATAAAATTTCCAAACTGATAAACTGCTAGGTATTTAGAATATTTATCTTTTAGATAATTTATTTGCACAAAATATTTTGACTACACGAGATTATTGTTATATTGCATGTTGATTATTAGTGTAGGATGCATATCTTCTTCTTCTGAGTTTTGTTACTAGCTTTGGCACTCATAACTGTATATTGTACTTTCAACTGAAACTTGTGTTGATTTTTAGGTCTTTTATTGGTTATATATTGAAGATCGTTATATGCTTCGCTAGCCTCTTGAATTGCTCCTGACTTGGTGGATAATGCACGTGGAACTTTATTAAATACCTTCGTCACACTTCAAATATTATCTATTTGTTAGTTTTGTAAATATGTTAATTAATTTGCAGAAATATACTTAGATGGTGAGCAATGGAATGATGGTTTATTAGCAACAATAAGGGAGCAGGTATGATTTCAGTCACTCGGTTTAGTAGTTTTAGTAATAATTCTTTTCATTTTCCATGGAGATTGTAGAGTTGAGAATTGAATTGAAATTGCTTTTCTTTATAGAAAAAAAGCCATTTTTGAATTTCAATGGGAAAACAGTTATTGTGGAAATTTGTTTTTTTTTTCTCTCCGTTTTCTAATGTGCATCCTTTTGTGCTCTGATTTTGCTGCTTACTAGTTGGTAGCGTATCTTGTCTTCATACAAGTTTCCACTTTTAGAGGCACACTATGTTGTTATTTATGGTAGGTTCACCTGGAGGCTGAAATAAAGGCAGCACAATTGTCAGGGGATACAACTGCGTTGCAGGCAGTACTTCCTTTTCAGGGAAAAATTACTTATAGAGCTGGAAATAAGGTATTTTATGATTGTTAGGAATTTATACTTGTTAATGTTTCTTTATAAATCCCGGAATTTTGTAGGACTTTGTTTTTCAATTTCCGGTGTCATACTGAGAGTATTCTTCTATTTTCCTGGTATTGAAGAAAGAGAAGAAGTGTAGAAAAGTTTCAGCCAACTTCTACCCGTTTAGTACTGGTCATGCACCAATTTCATTTTCTATATGATAAAGTGAGATTTGCCTTATAGATGTGATCAACAATCTGCTGGTGAAAAAAATTAAGAGTACTTGTGAGTTGTAGCACTCGTGCCTAGTACTCTCTATGGCTTAGGCCTTAGTATGAATTAGTTTCTTGCTTCTTGAATGGCATAAGCATTCTGATCTTTTGATTACCTCTAAAACACTTGACATTCGCTGGTATAAGAATTCAGCATTAACCGGCAGCCTGTATTACACATTATGCACATGCAATTACTAGTGTTGGAGCACTCAAGTTCCCCTCCTTGTCTTAAGGGGAAGTCTTCTCGTTTTCTTGGTGGGGAATATTAAATACTGTTCTGAACCAAATCTAAAAATGAAGGAAAGAAGTAATAGTCTTATGCATACTACGGTGGCACACATTAGTATCCATTTTCTGTGTGGTGCCCTTAGGAGTATAAAGCTACCACCTGATTCATCTTATAAGAAATGTTGAATTTTATCCCTTTAAACTGGAGTGAACTTGAACACAAGTGATTTAGGGGTGAAAGACTGGCGATGCTATACGCTTCCCAATGTTTTAAAAGGTGTAAATAGGTACCAAGGCATTTTTCCTTCGTGAGGTGAGGAGTAAGCCTCAAGGTGTAGTGAGGCCTCCACAAACTAAAATAATAAGTCAAAATTATAAAATAATACGAAAGAAATTTTTTGCCAGAATTTTAAAATCGGAAGAATTGGAATTTTTGCTGAATTATGTACGTGACTGCCTTGCAATCTCATGGAAGAAGAATTTGAGAAATGCAAAAAGATAAAAAAAAATTGAAATCAGAGAGGATATGATATTAATAAAAAAAAAATATAAATAAAGACATTACCTGCCGGAAATTTTAGAATTGCCGGTGCTGCCTTGATTTTTTTAGAAGGCCTCTTGTCACCTCACACCCCTTGAGAGTTGCATGTACTAAGCCTGTCTCATTGAAAAAGTACCGCGAGTACCACCTCAAGGCACAAACGTGCATTTCGTTGTAAAGCAGGCCTCAAGGCGTGCCTCACTGACACCTCTTTAGTCTTTAGATTAGACCATGCCGTTTCCAGTGTGGAGGCTTCCACCTACTTATCTTATCGGAAATGTTGAATTTTATCCCTTTAAACTGTGGTAAACTTGGAGCACAAGTGATTTAGGAGGCAATGTATGCTGGTAGACTAGGAGGCTTGTTTGAACCTTTGATTTAATTCAGGTGGACCGAAATTACAACCATAAGCCCACATTTCCTTCAATGACTTCTCCTACTACAAGGATTATGACTCCAAATAATGAGAATCTTTAATTGCGAAAGGTAACTCTAGACCAATAACTACATAAATAACTAATATTAGAATTCCACACTTGTCCTTTGTTGTGCATCTGTTTTGACGTTTAAGTAAATGGCAGCAATTTTAATTGATTATGAACAACATGATTGACTACTTAATAAGGCATTCTTTATGAGCAGACAATTTGCTGTTTGGAAGGTGCAAGGATTGGCATACTATATGAGACATCATTTGCTGGTAATTACAAACTTTCTGGTTTCATACGAGTATGGATTATTACTAATTGGGGGAAAAAAATTATCTGGTGCTGCTGAAACTTTATAACAATTTTCTCATTTATTGTTTCTAATAGGATCATATTCAATAGTGTTTCATTTTTGTGAACGAATTTGTAAAGGTTGATTTTTAGCTGACTGGTTATTGTGATTAATTGAGCCATTCTGGCTACAAGGATGATTTTTGGTGTGCATATAAACCATAAATGGAAACATCTTGGAAAAATAAATGGGAGTAGACTTGAGAGAGTTTTTTGTGTTAAATTTTGAACTCGAGCAATTAAGTAACTAGCCAGCGACCCACAAAATTGCTTCGACCAACCAAACTCAATAACATACCTTTCTACTCGATTCTCTTGTGTGCCCCATGCACTTGTAAAGCCCCAAAATTTCACAAACATTGGAGTGTTACCAAAAAATTAATTTCTTTGTGGAACGATAAAATAATATTCTTTAAATAAAAATAACTGGAATATCCATAATGAAAACATAATCACAAATTACATAACTGTCTTTGAACAAATCAAACCGATTAATAATTTAATGAAAAAAATAAACTTAATATTTTATCTCTTTGATTCCTCTTGGCAGTCACTTTATCGTTCCGCCACTGTTCCAATTGACCCGAACTAACCTGTAAAATTTTGTAAGAGTGAATATTTAAAAATACATAGTAAGATACGTGCAGTTTCCATACACAATTATATCACAATAAGATAAACACTTCATACCACTCCTCTTATGGAGTATATCTGTGACCAAGCGACACATTCATCTTAGGTCATCTTAAATTCCCGTAGGATCTCTTATCTCTTAATAAACAACCTGAATGTCTATTGGCAATTCATGCATAAATTATTGAATATAAAGCATAAGGAAACAAACCACTTGCACATAAGTATCTTACCTTGATTTTGAAATGTTGGAAAGAATAAAATAATGCACATGAAAACCCTTTTCTATGATTCTCTCTCTCTGCCTTGACTATTTCTTTTCTTTAGATAAAGAAAACTTTCTGAAGTTTCTGTAGGTATGTGTGGAGGTACGTGTGCTTTATATAGGTGAGACGAGTAATAGATAAGTTTCACTTAAACATAATTTATTTGATTTTATCCTAATTAAGCCCATGTTTGACATTAATTTCCATATTTTAGAAAAATTCTGACCGTTGAGCCACCTTTTTTGACCATGTTGTGTTATGGTGGAAACCCTGAGGGTTAGCTCAATTGGTCAGCCCTTGGGTTTGCTCCCCAATGGTCACCAGTTCGAGTCCCTTCAGGGCCACTGAGGTGAGAAATGACTGTAAACTTCAGGGCCTCGTAGGATTAATCAAGGTGCGCGTAAGCTGGCCCGGACATCCACGGTTATCAAAAAAAAAATGTTCTGTTATGGTGGAGCCTACATTTTGAAAAAAAGGGTAAAAAAACTCATTATTTTTTGAAGTTAATGTCAAACAAACAGGGGTTAAATTGCTATTATTACGTGCATGCATACATATATGTATAAGATAATGATGAAGTGTTAAGATAACCAATCAAACTCTTGTCTTTTCTTTTAATAGTAATGTATCCTTCTCTTTCATCAAAAAAGAGGGCTGATGGGGCATGGCTTCCAGACTTTGACTATTAAAACTATTGCCCAATCATAGCCAAGATTTTCAATTTCACTTTATCTACACTAAAAGACGAAATCTTCATATGGTATTGGGATTAAATTTTGGTAAAACAAATCATGATATGACACATGTACTTTGATTGAAAGCTAGTACTTGAACATTCTACAAATAGGATTACAGTTTAACTTTTAATCTTTATCAAAATAAATATAGAATAACCATTAACCCTTTTTTTTTCACACGTGAAACATGGCTGCCACCTATACATTAAGAGGGTGTTTGGTAGGGATTGAAATTAGATTTTTAGTAGATTGTGATAGAAGTTTTTGAAAAAGGTGGTTGAAAAGTTGTGGGACCCATGAAAGATGTGATTTATATTGATTGTTTGACTTTGAGTTTGATTGAAATCAGATTTTAATCCAAAACAAACAAGTCCTAAATCCCAAACCAACTTAATTAATTACAAAGACATCCATTCTTGGAACTACAATATCTTTGGCCTAACTTTTTCAAATTAACTTTTTTCTCGAGCCTAAAATACATGATTAAATACGAGCTATCCAACGAGTACAATATTGATATACTTAACATCACTATCAAAATCCAAATATTTGACCCAAAAACATAAGAATTTAAAACATACTTCACTTTAGTCCCTCAACTTTCAAAATAATAAGATATAATATATAGGACAAATAATTTTTTTTTTCTAAAATTTCGGGGCGTTACACTTGTAATCTCACTGTTCATTCAGATGAATAATGAATTAATATTGGGAATTAGTAACTTTTTATCTAAGCAGTAAGTGTGATAAAAGCATGGAAATGCAGAAGTATAGTAGATACTGAAGAAGTAAACTTGATTGTCCTAGAAGATCTTGATGTGGCTCAATGTCCTTTTAATTGCAAAATACTAGGTTATATGTAATTTCCCCAGCTTACTTAGAATCACATCGAAAAACCTACTTATGTAGAATTGGAACCGAGTCAGTCTCCAGTTGCCGTTGGTGCAAATCCATGGATTTATGTTTAACGCGATACACCTTAACAAAATATGCATGGATGGTGACATGGAACTATAATACTTGCTAAAACAAGAGTTCATCTTTTTCTGCTAATGGTAAATACCACTGCATGATACTTACTTGAATTTGCCTAACCTATGTGGACATGCCTTAGGATCATTAAGAGAAGATAAATGTAGAGAGAGCACGCACAATATTAGCCACTTGATAAAATAGAAGTTGTTTAAAAGATACCAGTACTAAATTGATGCAGTTACATATTAAGTACTTAGAAGAAGCTAAATTGAGAAGTCATCACTCATCGCTTAACTTTACTTGCAAATAAAAGCCTTTGAACCACTTCCTTGCAGAAAATATAGTTCCTTCTGACATTTAAATGAGTTCACTAAATTTGTTGCAATCTATACTGCCTTCATCTAGATGATCCATTATAATAAGTTTTGTCGAACTTCACCTGAATAACCTCAAATGAATGCCAGATCCTGTAGTTATATTCAAAGAAGCTTCATTAAATTTGTTGCCATCTTCGCTGCCTACATCTAGACGTGGCATTAGAGCAAGTTTTATTGAACTTTACCAAAATAACCGTGAACGGGTATTGTTATCCCCAAAATAAATAAATAAAACAAATTAGGGCAGTTTGCAACATAATTATTTTTTCAGTGATAAAGGCCTGTTAATGTTAAATGTTCAACTTCTAAGCTATGCATCCCCCCCTCCCCTTATTCTGTACTTATTTGTTTGTACAGTGGAAAGTTATAACCATTCAATTGTTGGACTTCAAACAGGAGAACCTTGTGACTTCTACCATTGTGTGCTTGAAAGCAAGTCATTTCTTGAGAAAATGACTGTTCTTGAACATACAGTTCCATTTTTCTTGCCAATACACGAAGCTGAAAATGATCTTCTCTCTTCAAATGCAATGGTGAGACTGGTTGCTTAAGCATATCATTGTTCATTGGCTGACTATACATATCTCAAAGCATCAGTTCCCTTATCTTGTTTCAGAAATTCATAGACCACATGGGAGATTTATTACAGGCTTATGTTGATAGACGGGAGCAGGTATTTTGTTCCTTTATAGATACATCTTTGAAGGGTTCAATTTAATTCTCTTATAGACTATATAAAATATTTTTTCCCATTTCCTAATTCTCTCTGTATTGCTATGTTCCCTTTTTTGAATGGATTTGTTTCGATTTTTCAAATAATTCTTCTTCGTTTTGAGTAACACATATTGTTTAATTTCTAGCTACGGAACATAGTTATTCCCAGTCCAATGCTAGCCACCCATGCAGTAATTATCTAAAAATGTTTTTTAAATACAGGAGGTTTCCCTTTATGTGTGTAATTTTAGTATGCATTCCTAATTCCAGAACTACCAGACTGCCTCAACCTAACTATATCCTCTAGATGCTACATTCCCTCGAGCCCTGTTCTGTATAGATGGAAAAATGTTGATGGAGATAGATCTTAGTGTAGCATTTCCCAAACTTGAGTTTGTGATGACAGCAGATCAGCAACCATCTTGATTGAAAGGTTGAAATGCATAGTTTAAAGCAATCTCAAGTGTAGCTATAGTCATCTGTTGAAGAGTCTTTCAATAGATATCTATTGACTTTTTGGACTCAAGGGTCAAACTAGTTGCTTTATGATCTTAAGGTGCAATATTTTGATTATGAGAAGTCATTTTTTTCTTCGACAAGTTCAAATAAGTTGCAATAAATCCCTCGTAAACCCCATTCATGCTCAAGGAGATAAATCCCTCTCGGGCAGGACCTATTACATTTGGAAGCTAAAAATTATGGGATAGCAATTGCTTCACTCTTTGGGACTCTTAGGCTAAGAAGATAGGCTCATTGTTCAAATAGATTTGTTTTTACGTCTGTTCTAAATGGAAGTATCTGGATTAGCTATCTGAATTACTGATTGTTATTTTTCTTTTCTTCTTGCAAATTATATTTTGCGTGTTTTATTTTTATTTTATTCAATTTAAAGAGTTGAAGGAATTGTTCTCTCCGATAATTTATGTGCATGTATAGACAGTATGGTAAAACAAAGGTTTTTGTTTAGGTTTATACATGCTCACTAATTTCAGACAAAGCAGTTGTATAAGTTAAATTTTCTAAAAAGTTCATCAATTTCATTATGAAAATCACAAATAACAATAGCTAGGAATCAAAAGTGAAGAATTACATAGAAGATAGAAAGGAAAAGTGATTAAATTCCATCCACTCTTGTGGAAAGGTGGGGATGCTCCATGTTCTCCAAAGAATAAATGATACAGTTAAATGCTTTTTACCTTCAAAATTGAGTTTTTAGAATCATAAAAATTCTCATGTAACTCTCCTAAAAATTACCCATATGATGCTATTTTGAATCACCTTCCATGTTTGTCCCAAAATAGAGATGACATGACAATTTCAATTATTC
This sequence comes from Fraxinus excelsior, assembly GCA_019097785.1. Lineage (NCBI taxonomy): Eukaryota > Viridiplantae > Streptophyta > Magnoliopsida > Lamiales > Oleaceae > Fraxinus > Fraxinus excelsior. The sequence continues at coordinate 13,009,447 of CM032637.1, read as the reverse complement.
AACAATTTCTACTAGTCAACTCTATGTTACGAACTTGATGTTTCAAGGATCCATGATAGACTTGGGTTCTCTCAAATCCGTCCCTTTTGGTCTTGTGAAGTAGTAGGTCATGTGAGACCAAAGCTTGGTTGGCAGCAAGTGATTCATGAAGTTAGGCATGACTAAAGAATGGAAACTTTTTATTGATCAACTACTCAAAATACCACAATGAGTGTGGAGCTAAATACAAAACTTAGGACATCACACAAAGAAGATAAACAAAGAGTTTGAAAGAAAATAATCTTTTTATTGCTCACAAATTCTCTCTACACCTTGATTATTGCAAATGAGCTCTTTACCCTTATTTATAGTTGTATGTCGTAAGTTAACCTCCAGAAGTGGACATGGGCTATAAATTCAATCAAATGGTTAAAAGATGCTCTCTAGATACTTGTGTACAAATATCCAAGATGTTTATAATATAGGCAGGCTTCTATAGAATGTTCTTGAACTCTTGGAACTGATATCCCTACTTCTTTATGGGGATTTAGGTAGATTAGTCAGCGTGGATGCACACTGTGCTGCACCATGTCTAGGCTGCCTTTGGCTGTGGCTGTTGCTATGGTTGTAGCAGTCTGCCTTCAGGTTTCTGACTCACAAGTTGCCTGCAGCTCCTGTTAGCAAAAATCTGCTCTAATGAATTTTAGGTAGAATTGTGCATGATGTAACGGGGCTGCATGATATAAGAGAACATATTCTATTTCTGTATTTCTTTATATTGCATGAAGATGATCAAACTTCATTTACTTTGAAGTAGGTTTCCACATAATGAAATCGTTTGCGTTCCTTTAATTTTATTTTCATTTTTGTAGTATCTTCTTGACATGAATATTCTGATTTTTTTAACACGTCTTCTGAACTGCTTCTTGTTTTTCTCCAGGTTCGTCTTATAAAGGAACTGTATGGAAATCAAATTGGAGAACTTTATCACAGCCTTTCGTATCATATGGTTGAATTTGTGCTTGATGATTTTGATTGGTAGGTGTAACCCTGTTCGTGTATATATATTTTCCTAGTCTATCTCGGTGAATTTTTTAACAACATAATTGCTTCTATAGTTTTGTTGTTTTTCTTTTCTTACCTTCAAGCTTGGTCTTTATAAAATAGTTGCCTTGTTTGAAGTTACATGACTCTTACCCGCTTTTCACATGTTTATTGAAGCACAACACGTACAAATTGAAAAAGTTGAACTACTATTCAGGCTTGCTTGTTATTTATAGGCCCAGTTTGGTGGCCTTTTTTTTTTTTTTTTGGGAAAAACATTGTTTTAAATAGCGATTTTTTTGGAAAATGTGTGGTTAAAAAGTAGGGAATGTTTTGGGTTTATATGTAGAATATTTTTATTTTGTGAATGCGTGGTTGAAAATGATAATGTAGAAAAATGAGTTTTGAAAGAATGAAAAACAAACATGGGCATAGCTTAAGAAACCCTCTGTTTTAGGATTTCAAAACAAAACCTTTTGAATGAGCGATAGCCAGTGTGACTGGATGGTGAATACTGAATGAATTATTGTGTTCATTTTGAGGAAACATGGATATATCTTTTGACTCTAGGTGCCACATTGGCCAATATTGATGTTATCATGGGTATGTGTAGAATGTGATAATTGGTGCTAAGCATGGCAAAATGGACTTTTATTTGATCAAACTACCAAAATATAAAATATATGTGAGTTATCGGGGAGTAGATAATTTTCTTTTGCTGTTTGGGGGGGGGGGGCGACTCAATAACTTCTAAAAATGGACAAAGTTTCCTGAACTAGATTTCATCCTTATTTGGAAGGTAGATATCTCATCATGCAAGGAGTGTTAGGTAATTCTTGGCAAGAGCTTAACTTTGCAAATATATGTTAGTTGTGCTTGACGTGGAAATTAAGAAATCGAAATGAAGTATTAAAGAGGAAAATAATGTGTTTCATCTAACATCAATATCACATAGATACATGATTGTCTATAATGACCCGACCTTGCGCCAGAACCGTTATCATATCGTACGTACTGTTCGCTTTGGGAGAGACTGGGCTCATCTTACCCCTTGCGGCTTTCGACGCATCTCCTAGGATTCGAACCGAAGACCTCCATCATATGGGAGACTTACATTGAATCCTGGTATCAATTGGGCAACTTGCTCAATTGGTACCAGGATTCAACTTAAGTCTCCCATATGATGGAAGTCTTGGGTTCGAATCCTGGGGGCGTGTCAAAAAGCCGTGAGGGGTAATATGAGCCCATTCAACTTAAGTCTCCCATATGATGGAGGTTTTGGGTTCGAATCTTGGGGGACGCATCAAAAAGCTGTAACGGATAAGACGGGCCCAGACTCTCCCAAAGCGGAGCCGTTATCATATCGTACGTACTGTTCGCTTGGGAGAGTTGCCCAATTTGTATCAGGATTCAACGTTAGTCTCTCATATGATGGATGTCTTGGGTTCGAATCCTGGGGGACGCGTCAGAAAGTCGCGAGGGGTAAGATGAGCTCATACTCTCCCAAAGCGGACAGTACGTACGATATGATAACGATTGAGGTGCAAGGTCGGGTCGTTACAATGTCGTTGAATTATTTAACGGTATTGATGGTAGAGATTTTATTGTACAAATAGTATGGGTCTTAGACATTGAGGGAAACTATGAAAAGGATGAAGATGAGGAAAACAATCTACCCAAGGTGGGTGTTCTATGGGTTGAGAATTTCAATTAGACCTTAAACAAAAAATATTATAAGAATAGTGTTTTCCTAATCATAAGCACAAAATATTTGAGGTTGTATAAATTATAGATATAATAAGTTCATAAGTCATACTATGAATTTGAGAGGGAGGGTGTGATGCAGAACTTAACAAAGAAAGAGAAGAGAGAACAGAATTTGAGAAGAATGAGAGAGAAAGAAGAGGAATAGATAGAACGAGAGCATTAGAGAAGAAAAGAGAAGAATTTAACTCCTAATGGTTTATTCCTGTCTGATATTGCAAGCCTTTCTTGTGATGTTAGTTGCTTTATTTCCCGGACTGGGAACAAAGCAGCCCACGAATTGACATCTTTTGCTAATTATGCCTTGGAATTGGCATATTTTGCTAATTATGCCCTTTATGTAATTTTGCACATAGTGCATGATTATCTAATGCAATAGTATGTTAGTTTGGTTTCCAGAGAACAAAATTGAAAGCCCAAATCCCTTTTATAGAGCAAGAATCTCATTTGAAGAGGACTTCTAATTATCTGCAAGTAATCAAAATATTAAAACCAATATTTCTTGTTAAAAAAAAATATATATAATTTTAATCAAACTCTATTAAATCCTATTTTTCCTGAAGTCGTGAATGAAAGGTAGACTGAGCAGTACTTTTCGAGAATTATTTAGTTAGAGGAAGATGTAGGTTCTGATACCAAATTGATGCGGAACTTGATAGGGAAAGAAGGATTAGAGAAAGAAGAGTGTTTGAGAGAGGCGTAAGACTGAAAGAATATAAAGAAATAGAGAGGAGAGAAAATTACAGAATAGAGAAAAAGAATTTAGGAGGATGAAATATAATCAATATTCTAACCTAAGGATACTTGGTTCCCTTTCTAGAGCAAGATATCCCATTTCAAGGGGAGTTTTATAAAGTACAACTTCTTAAAATATGAAAATTATTTTAATCCAATCTAAATAAACATGATTTGAATCAAACTCTATTTAGATCCTATTTTTCATGAAATACATGTTTAATAATAGTAGTCTTTGACTAGGTCTCTTATTCATTGGAATAAATAAGGGTATAGTCTAAAGGTATTAGAAACCAATTTAAACGCTTGTCAAAGTAAATATCTTATTAATGGAAGTCTTTATCTATTTTTCAGATTCTTAAATTGAAAATAGAAAGAAAAATAAAAAATACCTATATGTGGTTTTTATTTGGTCTAGTAAAGTCTGTGATATGGTGCCGACGGATAAGAAATGGTGGGTGCTTGAGAGAATGAAATTTTGTTGAACATATCATTATGTATGGAGTAATCACAAATGGAAAATTTGGTTTAGGTAGTAATAGTAGAAAATGTTGAACTTCTATAGTCTTGTGTGTAAAAGTTCTACCTTGACCCTTATTTTTTCCTCTATTTGTGCTAGGTTGCGTGATATATCCAAGATGAGATCCTTTTAAGATATGTTATTCGCCGATGATGTAGTTTTATTTAACAAACTAAAAGATCGTTAGTTAAAACCTTGAAGACCTTTGGAATCTAAACGTTTTAGGTTATTAATTATTCAGAACTTAGGCACGTAGATAGAATGTTGTTTCGCGTGCGACTATGTGATCCTAGAATTATATGGTATCATGAACAAGTAATAGTGTGATGAGAAGTATTGAATCTAACGGGGATTGATGTATTCACAATTGAGTAAACTAAAGCTAGCTTAATTCAAAAGTCAAACACACAAATTTATCAATTTTTTATAAAGAGTCTAAACAAAAGTGTAACAAAAACTATTTTAACAAGTAAAATTGAAGTTTGAGGAAAATTGAATGAGCACTATGTTGGGAATTCTAATATGGCTTGATCCGTGTCTTATAAATTCGCAATTTGTAATTAATGTCCTACCCATTTTCAATTTATTGACCCAATTCTCCTAATGTAGTTAATTACCTCTCTTGATTGTGAAATTAACCTTTATTGATTGCATTAGTTTACTATATATCTATATAAACTAATAAACAAATCAATTGCATTATAATTAGTGAGACTTACCAAATGGGTCACTTAATGCCTAGAAGTATATCTCTATCTTGTAATTAGAACCTAAGGTGATTTCTATGGAGTCTAAATTGAATGATAAAATCTTAGAGACCACGTGTTTACTAAACAATCATCTATTTATCAAGTTAATGAAGGCAATTATCTCATAGCAATCACACCATATAAATGAGGAAAACTTGAATTAAATTGCGATTTTTGAATTTAATCAAACGAAGATCAAGTTACATCATTCATCCCAGCAAACCACAATCTAGCACTTAAAAGAGAGAAGAATATATAAAGGTTTAGGGAATATATTACAAAATTTTGAAATTAAGAGAGAGCGTTGAGCATTGAGAACCTGTCCCTAAGAAGCAAATCCAGAGTGAAGCCGCCTTCTTCACTTGAATTTTCTTCAGAAATCTCCTTTTTTCTTCTTTGGAATGAGCACCATGTTGGGAATTCTGATATGCTTGATCCGTGTCTTATAACTTCACAGTTTGTAATTTAATGTCCTACACATTTTCAATTTATCTACTCAATTCTCCTAATGTATTTAATTACCTCTCTTGATTGTGAAATTAACCCTAATTGATTGCATTAGTTTACTATATATCTATATAAACTAATAAACCAATCAATTGCATTATAATTAGTGAGACTTACCAAATGGGTCAATTAACGCCTAGAAGTATATCTCTATCTTGTAATTCGAACCTAAGGTGATTTCTATGGGGTCTAAATTGAATGATAACATCTTAGAGACCACGCGTTCACTAAACAATCATCTATTTATCAAGTTCATGAAGGCAATTAGCTCATAGCAATCAAATCATATAAATGAGGAAAACTTGAATTAAATTGCGAATTTTGAATTTAATCAAACGAAGATCAGGTTACACCATTCATCACAGCAAACCACAATCTAGCGCTTAAAAGAAAAAAGAATATACAAAGGTTTAGGGAATATATTACAAAATTTTGAAATTAAGAGAGTGTCGAGAACATTTGGAACCCATCCCGACGAAACAAATCCAGAGTAAAATTGAGCTTAGCCTTTTTCTCCACTTGATTTTTCTTCAAAAATCTCCTTTTTTTCTTCTTTGGAATAAGGATGAATGTGGACTTATTGTAGAGGATCACGGTGACCTAAAAAGTAATTGGTTTAGGTATTTCGGTCCTACTATTATAATGAGGACATGAAAAGGATGTTATATGTGGTACACTAGTGAGTTGGACAAACGGAATAGTGCTATAGGGATTTTATTTGATTGTAAGATGCCTATCAAGTATAAGTTTTACTAACAACAACCTAGACCAACCGTGCTTTAGGTACCGAGTTTGATAGTTAAAAGTACATTTTTCCTAAGAATGTATTGATGCTTTGTATATTATAGAATTAATAGAATAGGAAAGATAGTTACATGTCCTTTCTATTGAACAACAACCTAGACCAACTGTGCTTTAGGTACCGAGTTTGGTAGTTAAAGGACATTTTTCCTAAGAACATATTGTTGCTTCGTATACTATAGAATTAATAGAATAGGAAAAATAGTTACATGCCCTTAGTGGAGATGATTCTGATTTTAGATAAATTTGCTCCCGTCTTTCCCATTGGCATCTTCATGCTAGATACACTGTTTTCGAAGTGCTTGCTTGGCTAAGCTTGACCAGCTTATAAGCAATTATAAGCTTTGCCAAACATGCACAAAATAAATGTTGAGGTTAAATGAAATGACGGTGCTTGGGCATATCTTAGAAGTATGGGAGCTCCGATTAACAAGGGCAAGAACATATTAGAAGAACGAAAGGTAAACTAATATCAACATAGCATGATGTGGTTGCTAGATATTTCATTTTGTTGAATCTTTCAGTATACTTCACTTTTGAACTGAGGCTTAATTTATTGTTGTAGATTACACATTGAAGAATAGTTCTGATGATAATGCTTGAGATATATTTTTAGATTGTCAATAAATCCTTAATGAACGACACATTCTTCTTGCCTGTTCTCCTTTTCCCTTCTATCTTGGTAAGATGTATAATCACAGAAGTTTCACGATACCAAGTGACGTCTCAGATGCTGGAATTTTAGCATCATATAGGGAGTCTGTGATTGTGGGCTAAGATACCTTCTCTGAAATTTACAATTACAATCCGACATAACCATTTCACATTTTACGTTGTCCCCTCAAACTTTTAGATATTCACACAGCGAACTGCTCTTTTTATATTACATTTTTGGCCAAGCCTCTATGGAATGAGAGAATAAAAGCAGATTCAGCATCTGCAATATATGCTTTGATCCTCTGTCTATTAATTTTTTTTAATGTATCATCAGCTCTTTCCTGGCCACTTTTCTGAACCTCTTGTACCTCATTATTTTGGTGGCTTACAAGTTCATCATTGCTGGATTGTCCGGATCAACAAATTATACTCTTTCTAATCTATTATTTGCATGAACTGAGATATGTAGAGTAGTCATTTATTTATTCTTTTGGGGTTTTTGTCCTTTATTGCTCTTTTATTATCAAAATGAAGCACCAAACTTAAAAAGCAAACAATATGGATCCCCTTATTAGTTTACATTTATTCAGTTAATGTTCTATTAATTATGGGTTGGTAATTAATATTGTCTTAATTGATTTCTTGTATTGTTCAGCCATATCGGTGCTCGTATAAATTGTAATGAATTTTCAGTTCAATATTGGAAAACAAAGTCATCCTTGAGTGCTGGTTGTAGGCTATAAAATGTTATCTTTTTTTTTTTTTCTTTTTTTTTTTTTAAATCAAAGTATTATATTGCATGCTGTACTATGTCAAATACTGAAGCTAAGCGGACAATCTAATCTCATATCGACCCTTTACATGATTACAGTAGTTCTTTTACAGCTCCTGGAAGCATCTTTCTTTATCTTTCACAATGCACATCCAACTAATAGTCTAATAGTAGTAAGTTTCTACTAGTCTCAGGATATAACTGGCAATTATTTGTTAATTAGTTTAGATGATTTGATGCCCCCCTCCTCTCTCTCTCGTTATGATATTTTCATGCAACCTTGCCATCCTACATATTTATTGCATTAATGTTCTTTAACCATATTGGTAGCAGCAATGTATGTGTGGATCCTTTTATGCATGTGTTCACACGAATTATTTCTCTAATTACTATAACCCTCTGATTTAAATTCTATCTAGGTTTCTACATGCCACAAGTTTCAAGCGTGCTTTTGTTTTTCTACTTGCAGCAAGGTTACATTGAGTCTTAAATACGCGGTGGATCTTCTGTCCGTAGTTCCAACAGGGGTCAGTGTCCTTGCATGGCCGATGCATGCTGTAACAATGAACACAAAGGAAAATGGAGCGCTAGGAACTCAACCTATTCCGACTCGTTTGTCATATGCTGAGGATGCATTACGATCAATGAGTTTACCTGAAGGTCAGTCGGATAGTGGTAACCCTGTTGTGCATTCCTGTTACTGATTACCGTAGATGCTAATATACCTTATTCTCCCAACAGCATATGCGGAGATTGTTCTGAACTTGCCCCAGGTTCTTAAAGAAATATATCCACAAGAAAATTTTGCCTAGTAATCGTTCCTATAGGAACTGCAGAGGGTGCTCTGATGGACTGAAAAGAGAATAACTTGGCAATGAAAGTGATATAGCTCACTTTTTCTCTCATTTGCAGGTGGAAAATTGCTTTGTTCAATCTGTCTATTAAGGCAATCTGTGTTCATTGGCTGAGTTCAAATTTTTTATTTATTGTGGATAAAATACATTATTAGTCACTCACCTTCCAGAGAAGTTTATTTTAGTTACTTCCAATTTCAAATGCTTCACTCAAATTTTTTGTTTCATGTCCGGTTAAATCACCGAGTCAGTTTGCATAAGCAAAATTAACGGTTTGTTTAGTATAGCAGACGGAAAATATATCGCGTAGGAAACCAATGGGTTGAGTTGTCTCGATCATCGATTTTTATGCTTTGAAACGTTGCAGTGGAGATTTTCAACGTATTAAAATGGGTTATTAACTTTTTTCTTTGACAGTTAGGTCCTTAATTTTTATTTTTTATACTTTTAGACTCTAAATACACAGTTTACACCCTTGTTCTGTTAAAAATTAAAAATTAAAAATTTTAATTTATGATTGAAAAAATAAAAATATCAGGAAAAAAAAAAAAAACTTGTTGCCTCCACAATCCTATAGCCTTTGTGCATACCAAATTGGTTTTCTGGCTTTGAGGGCAGGTTGAAATGGTGATTGTTTTGTTTCTTATTTTTTTTTTTTTTTTAAAAAGGAAAACCTTAAAAATCGTGAAAGTCCGATATGTGTTGTTCAGAACGTATGGCTCTCGAAACGAAATGCATAACAAAATAGTCAATAAATTAAGAATGTCTAATCGAATTAAACAGACGCCGGTATGGATTGCACTAACACCTTAGAGAAAATTAAGCAGATTTAATTATAATTAATTTATTTATTAAGACTTTTCTTCAAAAATTAGGTGTTAATTATATATAAAGCATATATTTTAATATTTTTAAAACTATATTATCAAATAATACATATTTGTGTCTCGTCCCCATTATAATGAGATTTTTGGCAAATAATGTATTTTGGAATAGTAATTTTTGGAAGAATGAGTGGTTAAAAAAGAATGATTTTTTTTTTTTAAAAAAAATTTATGTGTAATATTATTTTATTGAAAAATGTGATTGAAAATAAGATAGAGAAAAATGTATTAAAATTTTAATGGGAGCAGCCAAACAAAGGATTTTTAAGTGGACATGGTCGTGGATGGACATTAGACGATGATAGATTATTAGATTATTGATCTTAAAGCTCAAATTTGTTAACCTTTTATGAATGCGTGAAGCTTTTATATTGACTAATCCCTTAAGTTAGGCAAGAGTTGACCATGACTAGATCATGGATTATAAGAATTTATTGAGCCCCCTAGTTAGCTCCAATATTTTGGGTTTTTTTTTTTGGAACCAATTCATCAATAATTTATTGCGCAGTGCCAACTAACCACAATGACACGCACACATAGAACTTATCCAGACCCATCAAATCAAAACGTCGCTCTTTCAAAAGTTGAAGTTGCCATTGAGTCTCAAACTCAAACCCTAAAAGATGAGTGAATAAAACTCTTTGTTTTCCATTGCCCGACAATGCAAAATTTTCAGTTTCAATCCTTTTTAACCTTTCTTCCTTCTTTTTACCTATTTTAAATGTAAAACATGTCAATAATTGAAGTATATTTGTTATAAAGTTCAAACGACCTTATACTTGGTATATCAAATATTTGAACAATGTTATTCATTACGATTAGTCAAAATGTTATTCATTCTTAACAATCGATTTAGGTGATATTTGAATAATGAATCAAGATGTCCGTCATGAGTTACTTAGGATTCGTTTGGCACGATTTTTGTTTCTTGCTTCCTGTAGAAGAGTTCTTGAAAGATGTTACCTTTATTTTTGTTTGAAAATTAATTTTTAAATTAGTTTTTTTAGTCCGCAAGTACTTTTAGAAGAAGTTACATAGGATCAACTTCATATAAAAATCTTTTTTAACTGAAAAACACTTTCATAAAATTAGTCAAACGAATCTAAAAACAGTTTTTAAATCTCAAAATCTTTTTTAATTTTTCAAAAACCATGTCAACCGGACAGCTTACACAAATGATGATCACAACTAACAAAACGATGAATAGTATTACTCGAATTTATTTGTCAAAATAATTTGACCCAAAAAATGAAAGAAAATAAGAAAAACCTTTCGTTGGGGAAGGGTCCCACAGAGGGGCACTTTCCATGTCATGAAACGGACAGGTCCCACGTTAAAATCCCCGATTCTCTCTTTTTGCACTTTTTATCCCTTTTATCGTTATTTTATAATTAAATGTTGTCAGAATTCACAGTTAAACGGAACAAGAAGACTTACACTAAAGGTCAGATCTTTTCTGTTTTTAGGGTTTGATGAAGATTGCTGAAAAAAGCTTCTCAACTTTGCTTTCCTGGTGTACTTCTTTGTGTTTTGGCTGCCTTGCTAAATCAGGTAAATTCAGACCTTTTTGGGAAATGGGTTTGCTTTTCTTTGTGGGTTGCTTATTATTTTGAGCTCTTTGAGAAAAATTGTAGGGGAATCCAACTTTGGGTGCCTTGGAGTTTTCGTTTTAGTTTTAGTTGGACTTTTCAGTTTGTCTTGTTGAATTTTTTGAGGTATTAATACTCTCAATTACGTTTCTGTTCATCTCCCAGTGTTTCCGGATTTTTTTCATGTAAGAAGAAGTTAAATGCACTTTGTGTTGTTGATTTTTTTCCTTCCCAGTTTAAAAGTTATAATCATCGAAACAACTGGGCTGTAATTTTGTCTGAAATTCTCGTTAGAATTCTTGATTCCTCATATGTTGGAATACCTTCCCCCTTTTTATTCTGAATAGGTTCTGTTGTTCCTTCATCATGTTGTTGTAATAAGTTAGATCATGTTTTGGCCAAGCTTAAAATCGGATTAAAATTAAAAATATAGTTGTTATTGTCTCCCACTCATCTCATCTAATAAAAGTCAACACTAACAGCTAGATTTTCAATTTTAATCCGATTTTAATCTCTACCGAACACGGTCTTAACATTTTAAATTGTGATGCATATCAGCAGAGATTTTTTTGTCAGAGTGGGAATTTTAGTTAATCATATTTTTGGCTTGCAAAACCCCTTTCTTCCAATGTTTTGAGAAGGTAAATCTCATTCCTAGACTAACCCCAGTACCCTTCTCTATCCTATGTAGAAGGTAGCAGATAGTTAAATTTCTGTTATTTTAAATATTTTTCTTCACCGATGCTCATAATTTATTTTTTCCCTTGGTCACGGTTTTCATTTTCACCAGTTAATGTAGACTGGTTCACAAACAATGAAGAAAGTGCTGGGATATTCTTCGACTTCAATCCTATCCCTGTAAAACAACCTGTTTATGATCTTCTAAAAGTCTGCTTTTTGTCAGTTTGATTCAATTGTTTGGCTGAAAGTTTGAGGAATGCAGTGTTGAAGGGAGTTGTTTGATTCAGAATAAAAAATTAATTGAAGTATGGGTTATCTATGTGATTTCTGTGCGGAGCAAATATCCATTATATATTGTAGGTCTGATGCAGCTAGCTTATGTTTGTCTTGTGACCGTAATGTCCATTCTGCTAATGCCCTTTCAAGACGTCATTCAAGGACACTTGTGTGTGAAAGATGCAACAACCAAGCAGCATACATAAGATGCATTGAGGAGAGGGTATCTCTTTGTCAGAATTGTGATTGGACGGGGCATTCTGGCTCAGATACAAGTCCTGCACACAAGAGACTACTGGTTAATTGTTACTCTGGCTGCCCTTCAGCTGCAGAACTTTCTGCAATCTGGTCGTTTCTGGTAGATTCCCCCTCGGTTGGAAATTCCACTTGTGAGCAGGGGATGGGTTCAATGAGCATCACTGATAATAGGTTGAGGGATTGCCAAGGTCCCGAAGAAAAGAATGATATTCAAGACGCATCTGTTGTAATGGAAGCTAGTGGCGTATATGATATGGATGCCAATAAATCAACTGCTTGGACGGGATCACAAGTGCCTTTGTTTGACCCGAAGCTACATAACACAGATCAGCCATCTGGATCTTCTAATCCTGCTTTGCCTCTGGTAGCAAATTCCATAACATTTTGTTTTCAAGAGCTGTATATATTCTCTGTTTCTCTGGCCAATTTTTCATCAATTTGATGTACTCTGATGAACATTACTGAGACGTAGGAAGAACAGCAGAGCTACTAATATGTCGTCGTCTCATATGACCTAATTGGCTGCTGCCTACTCAGGAAAGCTTGAACCTCTTGTCATCATGAACTGTCCATGCCATTTATACTGGCCTGTTGTATTATGGTAGTTTTAGTACATATCAGACTAGTTAGGTGCTTCACGGATAAAGAAACCCTAGTTTAGTGAATCCCACTCCTTATAAAAAATTGGAAAGGAAAAAAATGGATATTTTGACTTCTTGAACAATGTTGGGCTTGTTTTCTTTCTCTACTAGAAGATTTTATGACCTTTCTTCTCTTGCCCTGTTGCACGTAGTTTGCAAGACTTATGCCTCCAGAATTTTAGATTAGAATTCAGATTTTGCGGAAGTACAAGATTCTCTGCTTATAACCTGACTCGCATGAAAAATAGCATGATATAGAATTCCATAGAACTGTTTCAACTCCAAGTTGTTTTAGGCACGATCATCGTCTCTTTACTGAAAGTAAATTATTGTATTTGTACCTGTCCCTCATTTACTGTTTCCATACCTGTTATTGACTTTCTTGTTTAAAGCTAATGGCTGTTGAACATGCACTTGAAAAAGAATCAAGATTGCTTTCTTAATATGTCAATACTTGTGATCTTTTGCCAATGACAAAGCCTCAATACATTTCAATTTTGCCATTTCTGGAAGAGTTCTAGCTCCAGATTACCACTCATTGATAGAATTTGTGGGTTGTAATTTGTGGAACAAAAACTAGGAGATACAAAGGACAAAGTGACTAATATGGAATTATTTGATAGTGTGTCCGCGTATGTATTTCGGCCCATGATTTATCATTTACAGGATTGAAACTAAAATGGATTGGGTTTTCATGTTTCCCCAAGAGGAGGAGAAACTTATAGAAATGAGGGTAGCAAAGAGAAAGATGATGGGGAAATTAAATTTGATGATAATTCCATTAACGATACTAGTAATAGTGATGATAATGCAGACTATTAGTTTTTTTTTTTTTTTTTTTTTTTAGTTTAAGCTGCTTTTTTTTCCATTGCAAATGGAGTGATTTTTAACTTTTTTAATTTTTTTTTTCTTACTAAACATCTTCTTTCTTTAGGTGACCTATATTTCAATATGCTAATGGCTATATATCCTATTTAGGGTAATTGGCGCAAAACGTCTCTACCTATGACGGTTGTTGTGGAAAACGTCCCTACGTTCGATTTTTTGGTGCAGAACGTCCCTACCTTTGTATTTTCTTGCGCAAAACGTCCTTTTGACCAATTTTTAACATAAAATGACCATTATACCCTCTTATATAAATAAAACAAAAAAGAAAAGAAAAATAAAGAATAAATTGCAATCTAGTCCAAAACATTTTTAAAAGTGCAAATCAATCCAAATAAATTATTAAAATATTAAAAATAATCAAAAATAAAAATAAAAACTTTTCTCTCATATCCCCATTTCTTGTCTCGCCCTTTCTTTCCCCGTCTTTTTTCCCACCTCGACGAAAAAATTTTTATTTTTGATTTTTGATTATTTTTATAATTTATTTGGATTGATTTGCACTTTTAAAAATGTTTTGGACTAGATTGCAATTTATTCTTTATTTTTCTTTTCTTTTCTTTTTTGTTTTATTTATATAAGAGGGTATAATGGTCATTTTATGTTAAAAATTGGTCAAAAGGACGTTTTGCGCAAGAAAATGCAAAGGTAGGGACGTTCTGCACCAAAAAATCGAACGTAGGGACGTTTTCCACAATAACCATCATAGGTAGGGACGTTTTGCGCCAATCCTATTTACTATGCTCCAACTTTGATTTTTATGTATTTTTGTATTATTTTATAATTCTCAGATTTTTTTTCTGTTTTTTGTGAGGCTTACGCCTTAATCCACCTCGAGGCTTACGCATCGCCTCATGAAGAAAAATCGTCTCAGTACTTAGTTTCACCTTTTCAAACTTTGGGTATCATTATGAATGGTCACTTATCTTTTACTCTCTTTCATAAAAAAACATTAAAAATGTCTTTTGTTACTTATTTGCAGGTCTTCCCTGGAACAAAAGGACCTGAGTTTTACGAGGGTGACGGTTTATACGATAACTTTAAAATGGATGAAGTTGACTTGGATATCAAGGACTATGATGAAGTTTTTGGTGCAGCACTTGATAATACCGAACAGTTCTTTGACAATGCTGAGATTTATGGATTATTTGGGACAAAGGACATGTTTGGCTCCAGCTGTCGGGGTGCTTATGCAGCTGAGGTGATTCTCTAAATGAGACACTCTCATTTATTCTGTTGCATATGATCGTTGCAATTTAGTAGTTAAGAAAAGTTTCTTTTGTTGTTATTATTAATTTGAATTGTTGCTGAAAAGCCTCGTCTTCACTCTGATCCTTATATGTCGATTTTACATGATGATGATTAGGAGTTAAGAGTAAAATGAAGTTGGCAACATAAAAGAAAGTAGATGAAGAGTCATGGGGTTGAGGTACTTGTACCATTCTTGTCACATACTTTTAGAAATAAATTTTTTGTTAGTGTGTGCCTGAGAAAGAAAGATAATGTTCTCATGTTGAAATTTGAAAAGATCTAGTCCATGGTGTAGCTCCATTCAGTTTTTATTTTTTACTAGGAGGTCAATACTACATTAAAGAGACGTTAACATGCATGTCATGAGTTTCAAATATTTTTAGAACTATTACTTGGATATTTGTTTAGATATGAAAAGTTCCTAAAGAATAAGCCCCATGTTTGATGCCCATTAAAAAGAGTTTTTCTGGGAAAATGTGTTTTGGAATAGGATTTTTTTTTTTTGAGAATGTGTGGTTAAAAAATAGGAAAATGTTTTGGATTTACTTACAAAATATTTTATTGTGAGAACGTGTGGTTGAAAAGAAGTTTTAGAAAAATGAGTTTTTTGAGGATGGTAGACGAACAGGGGCAAAGTATATAAAAGCTCTCACATTATGTGGTGGCATGAATGGGATTAGTTTAAATTAGCCAATCTCTAGCTCAATAAGTTTGATGATACTATACCTGTAATATATCTACATTTATATCTTTTCTGATTAATCATGGATAAAAGCAAAGGTCCTCAGATGTTGTAGGGATTGACAGTTTTATGTAATGTCATTGTTATCTGAAGTATGAGAGTAACCACTGTTGTAATCAATCTTTCCATTGATAGATAGTTTGCCCTTAAACAAAACAAAGCTTTGCAGTATGCCAATCAATCACTTGATGCTACAGTGCTCCTAGACTCATTTTTGCATGGCCTTCTATGCTCCAATTAGGTCAACTCTTTTATCTCCCATTTACCTCTATGTTACTTACTATTTTTTCAAGATTGCTTCTGTTTCATCATCTCTCCCATCTCTACTCTAGCAATTAGCCATTACTAATAATTTTTCCAGTTATTTAGTCACCTGATCTCCTTGAACATCAAAACCTTTGTATCTTATTATAGCCATTGCACTGTTTAAACCATTGCCACGCCCCTTAAGAATCCTAGAATCTTCACAATTCTTGGTACTTTGACTTGGTCCTAGTTGCTAAGTGTAGATGAATCTTGGACTGAAACTCAGTTCTTGAACCCACTACACAGCCTCTCTCTCTCTCTCTGGGCATGTGTTTGTGTATCTGTATTCATCTCTCTTTTGTGCTCTCTCTTGTGTCTCTGTGTGTGTTTGTGTATGTGTGTGCATCTCTCTTTCCAAGAAAAAAACAACTTTAAATATAGCAGAAGTTATTTCATCACATTATGTGCTAATTGCTATGCTTCAGTACTAATGCCTACTCAAAGCCAAACTGTCTATATTTTCTTCACTGGTATCAATTCTCTGCTTCAGAAGCTTAATTGACTTGCTATTAACTTATCTTCAGATTGGCTGGGAAATTCACGTAAGATAAATAGTTGTGCTTAGGAGTGTGGGGGTTTGGCTGTGGTTTTATTTGGAGGATATGGGTGGCTTTTGGGACAAGGATCACATTCTTAGTTTAATCACTGTTGTCTATGTTCCATTTAAATCGTAGTGGGGGTGATGAATGGGGCTTAACTCCTGATTCCGTGATGTTACTCTCATTTGACTAAAGATGAGAGGTAAGCTTATCACGGTCTGAGCCTTGGACCGATAGCAATAGGAAGATAGAGAATAGTTGGTGAAGCATTGAATATCCCATTCTTCTTTTGTGTGAAGGAATGAACTGCTGAGAAAAATGAAGGCAGTCTAATTATTCACAGTTATATGTTGGTGCTGTTCACCTTCTTTTACTTAGGCACAAGATCAATATTTGTGCGTGGTGTAATATCTTTGTTGCTATGTGGAAATTTACATTTCTCAAAGTAAAGAAAAGGAAATAAAGAAGGAAAGGAAAAAAAAAAAAGTATGGAAGAAAGGTGAAAGGTAAGTATTTCAGAAATATATGTTAACTCCAAGAAATTATTGTGGCTAGATTACATCTACTCTTCTAAATGTATAAAGTACCTCTTGAACAACCAAAACATGGACTAGGTTACCGAGCAGTTGCCCAGTAGTTCATAATGCTGTCTGACGTAGTAAGTATATAAAATCTTTTTAATTCACTCTTCAACTATTTCAGATACATTGGAATTCTGCATTTGAATACTTAGGAATCATTATAAATAGAAATAGAGGATTATAGTTCAAATATTGATATTTTGAGGTATCCACATAAAATATAGAGGTCTGACAAGTCCAGTGTTTGAACATTTACCTCTACCTCTACCCAAAGTCTGAGTAACATAGACCATGGGAAGTAGTATAGGATTATTGCAATTTATCAATACATTACGTCCTTCAAAATCTCCATTTGCATATGTTGAGTTTTATGTTGAGTGTGTGTGTGTGAATATTATAAAATGTCTCGTGAAAAATTAAAATATTTAATTTTGATTTTGTTTTAGCTTGCCTGCAATGTTTCTTCAATGTATTACTTTGCCTAAATTTGCATGGTTCATCTTCACACATTATCTTGCTTTATTTCTTGTGTTATCCATTTGCTTTAACTTGCTTTATGCCAATGCAAATATGATGATATTCCTGTTCTGAATTCTATTCAATTTGTTGAATTTAGTAGGATAGGAGATGAATGAAGGGAAACACATAGGATGGAGGAAAAATGATGAACAATTCTATTGGCATGGCTCACTGATTCTGTTAATGGCAGTTTTATATTCCACTGAAAGAATACTTCATAGAGTAAAGCTGCTTAAATTTTGTGTTTGGCCTTCGTATGGTAGTTTTTAAGTTATTTATAGCGCTGTAAAATAAAACAAGATGTACTGTCATGAACCGCCACTTAGCTTAACGATTTATGTGACCATTGGGAGTTCAGCTGCCATTGAGTTAACGGGAGCCGCATAGGCAGAACATTGGTGCATTGAGAACAGAGTCTTAGCAATGGAATTTTAAGGAAGCCGCTTTACAGAGAGCTTGCCTAATGGATTAGGAAGCTTCCCACCAAGTTTGAAGTCGATTCGAGTCTGTTTGGTTAAGTAATGACAGAGACGTAATGCTATGTTGCTCGGAGTATCCACTTCAGATGAGGTACTCGTGTCGTGTCGACACGACAAGGATAAGAGTATGGAATCCTATGTTGGATCTTTTATATTGTTTTTGTTATTTTGGTGTTAAATTTAAGATGATTTCTAGGTTGTATTTCACACTTCTAGACTTGAAATGAAAACCAAATAAAGCATTATGAATTTAATTTTTTTTTTTTAAATTTACAATCAAACATATAATTTATATATTCTTAAAAATGCATCTAAAATACTAGTTCATAAATTTTAAAAATTTAAGTTCATATGACATATCCACATACCTTATGTAAATCTTGGATCCTTATTGGCAGTATCCTCATATCTTGGGAGTTTAGGGAAAAAAGATCCAAATCTTGCATATGTACCTGAGATGGACGCCAGCACCTAAGTCCAAGAAACATAGGTGTAAGGAGAAACATCATACAGTGGCATTGATGTATTTCAAGTAATATTGCAAGGGAAATTACTCAATTTTTTACTGTCTGTTGGGTAGGAAACTGTGAAAGCTTGATATTGAGGTTAAGGATTTGGTACAAATCAAATGAAGAGTCATTTGGAGTTCGAAGGAGGAATTATGAAAATTACAAATGCTTGTTTGGCTAAGCTTTTAAATGCTTATAGCAGTGGCCCAATGAACATGTGGCTCAAAAGTAGATAAAAGTTGTAGATCCTAAAGAATGTGTGACAAAAATGATTTTTTACCAACTTATAAACTTAAAAAATCTTTGCCAAACATGTACTAAATCCTCAACACTTAAGATGTCTACTCATGTCACCTGGGCAAAAGTTATTAAGCCCCTGTTTGACACATTCTTTCAAAATATATTTTTTCAAAACTTATTTTCAACCACACATTTTTCAATAAAATAATATTTTCCATCACATCAATAATTTTTCCTTACTTTTTAACCACATATTTCCCATCATACCACTATTTAAAATACATTATTTCCTCAATAATATCCATCAAACACACCTTAAGTCTATTATAAGGTAGACATACTTAGTGAGCAATTAGCCAGTACTCCCTGTGCTTCCATCCTAATGGAGGTGTACCCTTCATGCTTTCCCTCGTGCACAAATTTTGCAATCTTTAGGGTCTATCGGTGCACCTAAGGGCCTACTTTAGGCATATAATAGGGGCTAAAGTACCAGTTTGGGGTCGAGAACCAATCGAGTGGTGTTGGGCCTTCATGGCCCTCTTTTGGTACCCGTGAGGGGCATGAGATTATTCAATGAGCATGTCTATGCCCTCACAATAATTGATATGGAAACACTCCTATGTCATATGAACTTTTGAGGCAAACACTCCAAGAGCCCCGTGTAATAATTGATTGGATTTGTTGGCTTAAAAGGTTGTCAAGCGGTGCCACATTGCTGGGCAAATTTGCAAGATACCGATATTGGAGAATATGCTGTAATGGCACTTTGAGTAAGCCATGGACTAATTAATAATAAAGGGTATTGCGGCACTCAGTGAGCTAAAATGCCCTTAGGAAGTGACTAGTGTGAGGTTTACCTATGCGAATGACCCTCAATGCTTGAGACGGAGCTAGAGTGCTCATTTCACATCGAGTTATGTTTCGAATGGTCCTTATGTTGAGTGCAAGCATTACGGGCATGCTAGCTAAGTCGGTACTAATGGATTTTGGGATATTGATGATGATGTGCATTGTAAATAGGCAGTGCAAAGCGTTCGGGTGTTCATGGAGTAGCTAGAAGCGGCGCATGGGCGAAAAATAGTTCCATTGTAAGAGTCAGAGTCTGTCCGTGACACGTATAAAAATCTGATGAAGTCAAAATTTCTATAGGTTTTTTAGCATTAATGTTTAGTTACAGTTCGAAGTTCAAACTCGTTGGCACCAAGGTATTTGATTTGGAGGTTTGGAAACTATGGGAAATGAGTTTGAAACCTAAGAAAAAGTTTTCCAATTTTTTATTTCCTACATAAATTAGGGCACTTTGAGTACCGTCTTTGGAATCTCAAACAAGACTTTTAATGAAAAATATTGGGAATGTAGAGAACATTTTTTCAATCTCAGTCGATCAACCAAAAAGGTATTAATGAAACAATTTGAAGAAATTAATATGATAACTTGAGTAAGCCTCTTTTCTTAGCTTAATTTTTGTTTGCTTGCTATGAGTAAATTTTTTTTGTGACAGCATCACACTTCATATTAAATTCTTGATTTGATTGTTTTATGGTATACTCGAACTTACTATTGAGTAGTTATATCGCTACCAAAAAAACATTAATTTGAATGATGTTTTCTCCGTGTTTTGTGTCCTGCATTTCTTTAGATAAAGAAGTGCACGTGTCATGTGCCGTGTTTCCCAATCCTGTTTCTGTGCTACATTACTTGTAGTTGTACCTGTTAGTTTATTATTATTGTATGGTTTTCGAAATAATTCTTTGTTATAATTTATAAAATACATGGGATCATGTATTCTCTTAGTCTTGTTCATTTCTTACTAGGGATCATCAATTGGAAGGTTGAATGTGGTGCAACCGGCATGCAGCAATGCAGCATCTGCTGATTCAATAATAAGCTGCTGGACGGAACCAAACTTATGTTTTGCAAGGCAAGCGCACTCTGGCCTTGTAAAGATTATTTCCAATTGTGACTTAATTAAGCAAGCATGTGGGCGGTTGCTGATATCATGAGCTGCTATTGTGTACTGTTGGGACCACACTTATTGTTGTAACTGATTTTGATTCCTCACGTGATTGGCACTGATTTCTAGCTTTCTCTCCACTCAATTCCTTGTATATATGTATCACCTCACTTGTACCAATATTATGAATTGACATACTATCTTTCTCTCCAGCTTATAATTCATTCTTCAATTTCAGTTATTTCAACTTGGTATCAGAGCCATAAATGGCTAATACCGGATCAGATGATAATGCACAATCTGCACTGCCTAGCTCCAGTACACTGATGCCTCCATTGCTGGGAGGACACCAAGTGACATCAGTTGGAATCACTCTCACCCAAGTGCCACCGGTTAAGCTAGACAGGAACAACTTCCTCCTGTGGAAGAACATGATTATGCCAATCATTAGAGGACATAATCTTGAAGGGTTCATTGATGGAACCAAAAGCTGTCCAACAGAATTTCTTGCAACTCAAACGACTGGATCTACTGGAGTCACAGTGGAAATGACACCCAATGCTGAATATGGCAAATGGATGTCGACTGACCAATTGTTGATGGGTTGGCTGTACTCATCGATGACAGCTGAGATCGCCATGAGAGTAATGGGATCATCAACTGCCTACAATCTCTGGAAAGCTGTTCAAGAGAGTTTTGGAGTCATGAATAAATCCAGAATTATCTTCCTAACCAGTGAACTTCAGAGGGCTAGAAAAGGATCAATGACTATTGATCAATACCTCAACATGATTAAACATCTAGCAGACAATCTTGAAATTGCTGGAAAAACAATTACTCATGGAGATCTTGTCACTCAAGTGTTAGCTGGCTTAGATGAAGAGTACACCCCTATTGTTGTTCAAATTAATAGCAGAGAGTCAATCTCATGGCATGAGTTGCAGTCAGTTCTTATGACTTATGAAAGCCGGATTGAACACCTAAGTGCTGTGAAAAATAGCTTAGCCTTAGTCAACCTAAGTCAAGCCTCAGCAAACTTCAGTCACAGAGCAAGCATTAACAGAGGAGGAAGGTCTGACTATGGTGGAAGAAGCTATAACTATAAGGGAGGAAGAATCAGAGGCAGAGGAGGTAGGCAAATTGCTAACAAAGGGCCATGTCAAATTTGTGGAATGAATAATCACTCAGCAGCCAAATGTTTTAACCGGTATGATGAGAGGTACATGGGTACTAAGCCTGATAACAACTATCAAAGCTACCCCTCAGAACCTGCTGCTCTCATAGCCTCATCAAAGACCATTTCAGATCCAGCATGGTTTGTAGATTCAGGTGCCAGCAACCATGTCACTGCTGAGAGAGAAAATCTAGCTGAAGCTCGTGAATATGGTGGTAAGGAAAGACTTGTTGTTGGTAATGGAAATGAACATCAAATTTCTCACATTGGCACTAATCACTTGAATACACAGAATAATAAATCCTTAGTGCTCAGTAATGTGTTATTAGTGCCTTCAATTAAGAAAAACTTGTTGAGTGTCTCACAATTGACTTCTGATAATGGTGTTTTTATGGAATTCAACTCTAACTCTTGTGCTATCAAGGATCAACAGACCAATGAAGTGCTGCTGGAAGGGAAACTTAAAGATGGCTTGTATCAGATTGAGCTCCCAGATCAAGTTAAGAGATCCTCCTGTCAAAATCCAGTTTATCCAGAAAAATCAAGGTCATCTGTCTGTGTTGTTGAGTCGAAAAGAGTCACTAAGTATGAGTCAAAATCTAAATTGTGGCACATGAGACTTGGACATCCCACAGGTCCTGTGATGTCACAAGTTCTCAAAATCTGTAATGAGAAGCTCAATGAAAATGAAATTAGTCAATTTTGTGATGCCTGTCAACTAGGTAAATCTCACTCCCTGCCATTCAAACTATCGACCTCACACGCATCAGCACCTCTTGATCTCATCCATACAGATCTCTGGGGTCCTGCACCCATTCAATCAACATCTGGTTTTCGATATTATATTCTCTTCATAGACGACTATAGTAGGCACACATGGATATATCCTTTGAAAAACAAGTCTGAAGCCTTAAACTCTTTCACTCAATTTAAAAACTTAGTAGAAAACAAGTTTGACAGAAAAATAAAAACTCTCCAGTCAGATTGGGGAGGAGAATTCAGGGCATTTACCAACCTAGCCCAACAATCTGGCATTGAAATGAGACTTTCCTGTCCTCATACCTCAGCTCAAAATGGAAGAGCTGAAAGGAAACATAGACATATCACCGAAACCGGCCTAACTCTCCTTGCTCAAGCAAATATGCCATTACACTATTGGTGGGAAGCCTTTCACACAGCTGTCTATCTCATTAACAAATTACCTACTCCCACTCTAAAAATGAGATCGCCCAGTCAAGTCCTAACCAGTGAGCAAACTGATTACAAGTCACTTAGAGTCTTTGGTTGTGCTTGCTTTCCATGTCTAAGGCCCTATCAATCTCACAAATTCAGCTTTCACTCAACCAAATGTGTCTTTCTTGGATTCAGCAATTGTCACAAAGGTTATAGGTGCCTCAGTCCCACAGGAAAAATCTACTTATCCAGGCATGTTGTTTTTAATGAAAGTGAATTTCCTTTCCAGTCAAGTTTTCTAAACAAAAGCAATAACTCTCAAAAGTCTGAAATCATCATTCAGTATTTTCCCTATCAAACCTCTCTTAACTCTGATCAGATGTGCTCAAATGATACAAGTTATTCTGGTGAAACTCCTCCTGCAGCAGTTCAAAACTCAGATCAACCACTATTGCCTGAAAATCAGATACCAGAGGTTGATGAAAGTTCAGATACCAGCAATGAACATACTCACAGTGAAAACTCAAAGGATGTGACAACTGAGAATGTTGAGGTTGAGCAACTTGATGAGCATAATGAGAGTGATCAAATTGAGGCCACAGAATTGAACAAACAGGTTGCTGAACATCCTATGACTACAAGGAGTAAAGCTAGCATTTTCAAACCAAAGATTTACTCAACACAGTGTCAGCAGTACAGAATGGACCCAATCAAAACTGAATCAAATGATGTACTCGAAGCCATGTCAAATGACAATTGGAGAGAAGCCATGCAAGAAGAATACGAAGCTTTAATCAGGAACAAGACCTGGAAACTTGTACCACCATTGGCAAATCAAAAAGTGATAGGAAACGAATGGGTTTTCAGGATTAAAC
Source organism: Fraxinus excelsior (assembly GCA_019097785.1). Taxonomy (NCBI): domain Eukaryota; kingdom Viridiplantae; phylum Streptophyta; class Magnoliopsida; order Lamiales; family Oleaceae; genus Fraxinus; species Fraxinus excelsior. The sequence continues at coordinate 12,985,509 of CM032637.1, read as the reverse complement.
GTGACATTGAAGGAAGAGTACTGAAGCACAAAGCCAGACTTGTTGCCAAAGGCTTCCTACAAACCTCGGGTGTGGACTACCATGAGACCTTCAGCCCTGTGATAAAAGCATCCACATTGCGAATAATCCTTACCATTGCTGTCTCAAGAGGTTGGAGTGTTAGACAAGTGGATATCAACAACGCATTCTTAAATGGAAAACTAAATGAAGTTGTATTCATGAATCAGCCGGAAGGTTTTCTTGATAAGGGAAATCCCACTTTTATTTGCAGGCTTGAAAAGGCCCTTTATGGACTCAAGCAAGCACCTAGAGCGTGGTATGAGAGGCTTAAGAGGACACTCTTGGACTGGAAATTCACTAACTCCAGGGCAGACAGTTCTCTGTTTTTCCTTATGAACCATAAGCAGATCATTTTTTGCTTGGTATACGTCGATGATATTGTAGTCACTGGAAATGATCAGAATCTGCTGCAAAGCTTCATTGACAGACTTAATGCTCAGTTTGCATTGAAGGATATGGGTGAATTACATCAATTTCTGGGAGTTGAAGTAAAAAGGAATGAATCAGGATTGCATCTCACTCAAACTAAATACATAAGGGATTTACTAAAAAGGTTTAATCTTGAGCATCTGAAACCGTGTGCTACACCTATGACAGTAGGTAAGTATATCTCCAAAGATGATGGTAAAAAAATGCTGGACTTCTCTCTGTATCGGAGTGCCATAGGTGGTTTGCAGTATCTCAGTCATACACGACCTGATATTTCATTTGCAGTGAATAAATTAAGCCAATTTCTGCAAGCTCCTTCAGATATACACTGGAAGGCAGTTAAGAGGATCTTCAGGTATCTAAAAGGCACTATTAAGCAAGGCATTTGGATACAAAGGGCTGACAGAATTGATGTCACAGGTTTTGCCGATGCTGACTGGGCGTCTTGCCCTGATGACAGGAGGTCGACAGCTGGATATTGTGTCTATTTAGGAGACACCTTGGTGTCATGGTCCTCGAAGAAACAACAGGTGGTGGCAAGATCTAGCACGGAATCAGAATATAGGGCCCTGGCACAAGTCTCAGCTGAAATCACTTGGATTGAGTCACTACTTAAAGAAATAAATTTGCAACCTGCTTCATCTCCTATCTTGTGGTGCGACAATCTCAGTGCAAGTGCATTAGCTTCCAACCCCGTCTATCATGCTAGAACAAAACATATCGAACTAGATATACACTTTGTTAGAGACAAAGTCCTTGAAGGGAAGCTCAAGATACAATATATTCCATCTTCAGATCAAACTGCAGATCTCATGACTAAACCTCTGTCTCACACCAGGTTTTTGTTTCTCAAAGACAAGCTTGGAGTAAAGGAATGAACTCCAGCTTGAGGGAGGATGTAAAGATTATTTCCAATTGTGACTTAATTAAGCAAGCATGTGGGCGGTTGCTGATATCATGAGCTGCTATTGTGTACTGTTGGGACCACACTTATTGTTGTAACTGATTTTGATTCCTCACGTGATTGGCACTGATTTCTAGCTTTCTCTCCACTCAATTCCTTGTATATATGTATCACCTCACTTGTACCAATATTATGAATTGACATACTATCTTTCTCTCCAGCTTATAATTCATTCTTCAATTTCAGTTATTTCAACTGGCCTCACTGGAGAGGGTGTCACTGGAGATTATCAGGATTGTATAGAACCACCACGGTGTCCTCAGGGTCCTGAAAGTACCACACATTCTTCTAGCCGGAGTGGTGCTGTAATGCGTTACAAAGAGAAGAAGAAGACACGCAAGTAAGATATCAATTGTTTTCTTGGGTTACTGTTGATGAAGATTTGATTGATATTATAAAGAAAAAAAACAACTTTGGCAAGAGATGAAAAGAATAAAACATTCCCATTAAATATGAAACAATAATAAAAAATCTGAGATGAGAAAAAATGAAAAATGCACCAAACATCATTGAATGAGAAATGGACATGGGAAACTGATAGAACTGATCAAGAACAACAATTTTTATTAATGAATTTCTCCTTCATCTATAGATCTCCAATCACTACACTAGAAAGTGAAGGATCTAATGAAATGCTCTTATAAACTAGTTGGACGAAGCGTAAAAGGGAAAATGCTGTAGGAATCCTATAGACAGCTAGAAAAGGAGATAGCTAGGGAGAGGGATGTTCTGTTTTTAAGACAAAGGAACAATGGAAATGAGGAAAAAAAATGCGAAGTGATAGGAATAAGAGAGAAGATAGGCGGGGAGGAGGAGGAAGGCAAAAAAGGAAAAGGGAGTCAGTTAAAACATACTCTTTTAATGTTAATAAATAAAAGGAAAATTACAGCTGGGGTACCCAACCTATGCAAAATATAGGAAGTAAATCCTTGACCTTCTATGTGTTATGTTCAGGAACATTTCAATTTTGTGGTACTTGCCACTTGGATCCCCAGCAACTGGACTCTGTCTGCTAGACTGTTAAAATGTCAGTTGTATTGCACGAATTACTTTTTAATGGGCAAAATGGGTAAAAACTAATTCTGATGGAAAGGTAACAAATTTAACTCTCACTGTTGGGACTGCCGTCGCCACCTTCTTCTCTGTTATTCCTGCATCACTCCCTGCAATCTCTGCATCCTGCCAACATCACCCCACCAAATCCACCCATCAACCTTCGCCATCAGCCCTCCAGTGCCTCTGCAACCCCACCCGCCTGCTAACCTTTCAACATCCCACCCCCAGCTGCATACAATCAAGAATTAGAGTGCTAAATTTAGAAGATCCAATCCAATTCGATCCATTTGCAATAATTTGAATTCTCGATATGCGAAGGGTCCTCCATTTGGGACAGTTGCATTTTAGATTTTCACCTTAAAGCCACTTGTAGAACAATTACTATGGGTTATGGTTTTTTCACTTTATAGTCTTTCTCAAAAACTGGACTGGGTGTTTTGCTAGCAATTTTGCAAGGAGCTATTGATTGTAAGAGGGAATCATAGCCTAGAGTATGAAAGTTTGGACAAGCCTTGTTAGCCAGATGTTGGAGCCGGGCCTCAAGAAGTGTTACTTCTGCTCTCAAGGTGTGCAAGGAGGTGGTGGTGGTGGCTGTGCCATGTAGATTGCATGAGTGGGTGGGTGTCGGGGAAGTCTCTTTTCAATCAAACTTTGACATTTTCACTGTCAGAAGGACAATTCGTTCGCTGGGACCCAAGTGCTATAAAATTGAAAGGCTGGGGACCCAGATACGACAAACAGAAGATTGGGAACCTGCTTACTCTATTTGGCGTAGATTGACCAGCTTTAATTTTACCTTAAATGAACACGTGCAGTGTAAAACCTGACGTCGCGTGGCCAACTGTGACAAATTCCATTACAATGGTTGGATATATAGGTATAGGAAAAGGGAGAGGAGGCAGAGAAGAATTCTGATGATATAATGTTTGCTGTCGCATTCATTTCTTTAGAGATTATCATGCATTTCGGATGTCTTATCCGTTTCTAGTGGAAGTATCAGATATTTAATTTCATTTTCCTTTTAAGTGGATAATGATGTTTTGTTCCTCTTTTCTCTTTTCCTTTCCTAATATAATATCGTTTATATTCAATGCTATAACAGATTCGAGAAGAGGGTGAGATATGAATCTCGCAAGTCAAGAGCAGATGTGAGAAGGCGTGTGAAGGGACGGTTTGTGAAGGCAGGGGATGCTTATGATTACGATCCATTAAGCAAAACTCGAAGCTGCTGAGCATAAATCTTTTGCTCTTGAAAATGGATGACGTGAACTTTTTATTTCGTGTAATGAATGACAAATTGTATGGATGTATGCAGGGCAGTAGAGGTTTTGTTGAGAGAGCCAACTCCTGTACTTCGTCGACAAGATTCAAAATGCCATTTAACAACTAAGTTTAGATTGTTATTGTCCTATTGAAAAAAGGCCTATATTTTGCCTTCAACTTTAGAGAGAGATCAAATTTATTTGTTTTTGTTCGTGTTTATTTAGCATCTCTAATTGGTGACACAGCATCTTCATCCGTGAAGATTGAACCATCATTTTGATATTAACAGGTCAGCTAGTCCATGTACAGAACAAGTTGTCAACATTCAAAGCAGAAGCACCTTGCTACTGTAATAATATATCTATTCTTTTCTTTTTCCACTGGGTTATACGTATAGCATAACTCATCCAATACATTTTGATTTGCAACAAAGCACGTTGATTTCTTTGTCCACTAGAATTAGAATTCCAATCGGAACTCAAATGCAGATTCTTGTTTTGTTTGACAAGAATGGTAAGCAATATCTAGATAATAGGTAAGAGCATAAACTCAAATTTTTTGGAGCTAAAAAGATAGTCATTATTTTGCTTTCTGAGCTTACGAAAGAACTAGATCACTCTCTCACGGGGACTAATCTCTTGAAATCTTGAGCCAGGATCAAACTCTCCATGAGATTTTGCTTTATAGCTTTCTCGTTCCGCAGGTCCTATTCCTCACGTTTACTGTTGTCCTCATCTTTATCTATATTTTTTTATTTCTTAGTTCATGTAAAAGCTTCAAAAGAGGGATCCTCAAGATAAAGCTGTGGATTTAGATGTTCTAAATATGAAGAAAAATCATCTATACAATGTTTTGTATGTAATTTTTCGTAAAGAAGATGGTTGAAATATGGTGTCTGGGAAAATATGTCGTGATACAAACTAGGATTTGATCATAGTTTTGTAGTCTTATGTTGTTATGGTCAATGTTTTAAAAGACATAATGTGTGACGATATATGAAGGTTAAGCTATGGGCTAGATTAGATTAGGTGAGGCATGTGTAAAAATGTGTTTTCTTATTTTAATATTATTTTAATTTTTAATCAATCAAAAAATAATTTAATAATTAAAAATAATGCATATGAAACATCTAAAACAGATTTATAAAAATTTTATACATTTTTTTTAAAAGTTTCCAACAAAACGATAAATTTTTAAGGGTCATTTTGATTGCAAAGGTGAAAAATGGGTGGAAAGGAAATGTTTTACTGGGAATTGAATTGCCTAGAATTTGTTTTACTGGGAATTATAATTAATTGTGTTTGATTGATATAATTTTCTACCTAGAAAAGTTGAAAGTTTGGTATCCGTTTGACTTCATTTTTTATAAAAATTGTCCATTAAAGTGATAACTTTTTCTACCAATACGTCTAGAATTTGTTCCAATTACCAAAAAGTAAAAAAAAAAAAAATTTAAACAATTAGAAAAAATTACCATATTCGTTTGATTTTGTTTCGCATAGAAATTGTCAACAAAAATGAATTTTTTTTTTTTTTTTTTACAATGGTTGATAGAATTGGTTGCTATTGCTAAAAAAAGGTGGAAAATGTTTTCCCACTTATTAGGTGAAAAAAACATTTTCCATCATTTGTGCATCAAAGGATTGTACCTAGGAAAATGGAGGAAAACATTTTCCGTGGAAAATTTAGCCTATCAAACAGTCAAAAAGTGGAAGTCTATGGAAAATTCCGCCAAATCAAACGGACCCTAAATGTAAATCAACTTTTAAGTTTTAATTTAAAAATATTAAAAATAAAAAAAGAAGAAGAAGATAATAATGCTCCGCTAAATAAGGCACCAAGCCATTTGGCTTGACGTTTTAGAAGCTCATCGCGCCTTGACGATTTTTAAGTGTGTCTTTTAGAACATTGGTTATGTCAAGCAAAGTGGGATGTATCTATATCCAGTCTTTTTTATTCAGGACATTCATATGATGGTTAGACAATTGGATTGTGAGGAGTGAAGATTTACGAGAATTTTGGCAATTCTAGGTAGAGCTCAGGGTGTTTATCATATCGGACCATCGCCATAGTCCGCTACGATTTAATGGTAGGCGTGTGGGGGTGTAGAGAGAAGACATGGTCATGGGTTCTAGTTTGAGTCGATGTGGTTTATACTTTACCGATTCAACAAACTTTAGTTGATTTGACTTACTTTATAACCTCTTCCCCAACAATCGAGTAGTTCAAATAGAGGATGTGGATGGCTTATCTTGATTCATTGTATGTGCACACTAATAAGAAAATAAAGTAAGTAGAATGACTGAAATTTGGGCATGCTATGATGTTACCTTATGATATTCACGTGGCACGTATGGGTCTAATGCAAGGAAAGTTAGATTGCGATATCCTATCTTTCTATCTAACAAAATTCATGACTTCCAGTTCCAAGCATCAAATGCAAGTCTTGGTTCAATGGATGAGGTGAAAAATACATAAATATATACATATTTTATTTTTTTTTAAAAAAACAAAAAAACAAAACAACGCCTCCCATGATGTCAAGGGTCTGATTTCACGTGCAAAATGGTACTAGTTTGTCGGCTCGTCCACTCATTTTACAATCTCTATGTGTGTACCCATGTGGTTCTTAGTTTCAACACATGACATGATCGAAATTGTGCAAAAATTATTGGACAAAAATTATCGCAATTACGAGTCTTTGAAACGTTTAAGAAACTTTTAAATTATAAAAATTTAAAGCGTCATCGATGGCGGTGTAAATAGAAATTTAAATTTTTGAAGTGGTCGAAAATCTCTTCAATGGAAAGATGCAAAGGAGATGCAAATTGCGTTTTCATGTATAAAATGTAAAATGAGATGCAAATTTATATCATTTTTATATTCACGAGAGGTAAAAGTGAAATTAAATGTTTTCATTAAAACAAAATTTGAACTTAGATCTATTGAGACGTAAATGAAGATGTAAAAGTGATTTTGGAATATCAATTTACATCCGATTTTACACAACTATTGAAAACGATGTTAGAAGGGCATATGTGAAGATATTCAAATTGAGTTTGTCATGTTACTATAATTTGAATTGAGTGCTTATTTGACAAGTTAGTAGTTTAACGGTACAATCACATATTTTATGATATCTGTAATTTTTATCAATTTTTTAACAACATATGGCATCAACTTTTATTAAAATTTATTAAAATTTTGATTTTTAGCTAAATAAAAAAAGAGCTAAGGGTCCGTTTGATTGCAAAAGTGAAAAATAGGTGAAAAGAAAATATTTTACAGGGAATTAACTTGCTTAGAATTTTGTTTACTGGAAATTGTAATTAATTGTGTTTGATCGGTATAATTTTTCATGGAAAATTTTGAAAGTTTGGTGTCCATTTGGCTTCGTTTTTATGGAAATTGTTTAATAAAGTGATAATGTTTTCTACAATTAGATCTAGAATTTGTTTCAATTGTCAAAAAAATTGAAAAAAAAAAATTACAATGTTGAATATTATCGTTTGGCTTTATTTTTTTACCATTGTGTCTAGAATTTTTTTCAATTGCAAAAAAAAAAAAAAAAATTGGAAATTTTTTTTCCTACCAAAATATAAAAAATTTATTTTCCTCAAAAAGGTAGAAAATGAGGAAAGGTGGAAAGAAAATTTTGGAAAAATTTTGCTATTCAAAAACTACAAAAATTGAAAAATGAAAAAAAAAAATTCATGAAAAATAAGGTGTATCAAATGGAGCCTAAGTATATTTATTTTTCTGGTACGGTTTTCGACCAGTTTTCGACCTGTTGTCTGTTTTTTTGGGTTATTTGTCTGCATTTAAGTGCTGGAAACTACTGTTTTGATCGGTCCCAGTGGACAAAGCTAGAACAACTGGAAAATGTTAAAAAGTATTCTACCCAAAAATGACGAATGAAAAAGGATAAACTTTTACAATGTGCAGTGTACTACAAGCTAAAAACATGGTGGGAAGAAAGTTAAATTTGTGGTGGGGTCTGCAGATTTTGATTGTTTAAATAAATTGTAATAGATAGAAGCACCGTTGTCGGCACTTCTTCGCCTTTCGATTTCTCTTTTGCTCTATCCCAAAATTCTCCTGATTTGTTAGGGCTTTTAACTTCTGACCTGAATCCAATCTGTAAGTCTCTCTTATTTTTTTCTCTTTTAGGAAACAAAAATATAGGTTTTTTTTTTCTCTGTGAATTTGTTGGTGGGTTTCAATTCATAGATCTTGTATTTTCTAATTATTTTGTTTTTTCATATAATTTCAGATCTTTTTATATTTGCCCATAATTCATTTATTTACTGATTGTTTTAATTTCAGATGGACAATTAAGTTACATCTGTTTTCAGAATGAATTCTAGACTGTTCTTTTCTGTTTTAGAGTGGAAGATCCATTCAAAACTTTTATTCCAAGATGGTTTTTTCTAGAATTCTTGAAGCTTTTGGCTTCTTTTTTGATGTATCATAAAAGTTTGAGTGCATCATATGGCTTAAATTTCAGGGTGGTTTAGAGAATTGTTTTTAATAGTTTTTTGATTATGTTAACTTTGATCTGTTTCTGACAGTCGACACATGTTTAGCTATGAACTTCCTATACTAGTGATAACTTGATTGCAATCACATTTTAATTCTTCAAGATTCTCTTTTCTCATTATATGGCATTTAATGTCTTGATGAAGCAATGTCAAAAACAGAAGAATCATGTTTGCCAGTGCATTTTATATTTCTTTTCCAAAAGGAAGTACAAGCTCTCCATCCAGAAATTCAAGTCTCAAAACTTTCTTTTATTGATATATTCACCAATTTGATTTGCTGCATAGAAAACGAGGAAAAGAGAGAGGAAAGGTTGAAGATTTAGTTTTCTTGTACTGTCCCTAAATACTAAAACAAGTCTTGAGAAGATTGATTTACTTTCTTTCCATATTATCTCTCAAAACTTTACTCTGCCAAAGTGGAATATGTTTGGCGTAACGTCAACGTGTATGAAACTTGATAATCCGTGCTTGGACTACTAGTCTTGCTTTATCTCATTTTATACTCGTGTTGGCTGAGTCCATATTTCCAAATTGTTCATTAGGTTCTACATCCAAAATGGGTCTTTCAAGTTATTCTAGTGCGGCTGATGCGGGTGTACTCTGTGTAATTCTGGCAAACACAGCCATGTCCATTTCAATTATGAAGGAGATTGTTCGCTCTGTGCTTCTTCTCATTGGCATCCATATTGCATCATGGGAAGAATTCTCCGTTGAGCAGTTAGACTCGGTTCATTGTCATAAGAGCCCATCAGAATCGTACATTGAGGAGTTCCGTAGCCGAACACCAGCTATTAGGTATGACTCAATGTTTACATGTGACTGTCCCAAACAAGAGTGCTCAGTCTGCTTGATTGAATTCGAGCCACATGCAGAGGTTAACCAACTGTCTTGCGGCCACGTTTTCCACAAGTCTTGTCTTGAGAAGTGGTTGAACTATTGGAACATCACATGTCCTCTCTGTAGGAATAACATGATTCCTGAAGAAGAAGTCGAGGAAGATTCCTGTCCAATGTGAGTCGCTTAATAGATCACTTTTTGAGGAAGTTCCGCTGTTCTGCGTAGTGTGTACAGAATATGTAATAAGATTTTGCATCGCTCATGTGTTTGATGCCTTTGCTTAGCTGCTCTGTATGCGTCCTCTCGTAGTGACGGGTCTTTGGTGACCAATATATCTGTTGTAAATAGTGTGAAAAGTTTCTGATTATCCATGGACCTCAGGTTTTAGTTCAGTTCAGGCTTTATGAAAATCAGCCTCTTCTATCAAGGTAATTGCATTTAGATAACAAACACAGAAGGAAACAGTTCTCAGTTTACAATTCAAGAAAATTATCAGTAAGTCATGAAGACAACAACTGAAATAACAATTTACAGGATACCAACTAATGAAATAATTATGGGTTTTTTCCCTTCAAGAACAAAGATTCAAACAAGCTTTCACTCAACTTATAGTTGATGAAGACTGAAAGTAACTGAAAACCAAAACACGAGTACAAAGCGAAATTTGAGACCTTCAGTATATGGATTTAGCTGGCAGATGTACATGTATTAATACCATCCTTGCAGTCTTTGGTGAGATCATTAAAAGTTTCAAACTTTTTTTTTGCCCTCAACGACACTTCATCTTCAATAGACATCCTCATGTAACCATCTAACTCAACTGGTTTTCCATTATTGAGCTTTTTCATCTCAGCATACCAGTCGCTGTCTTCATCCCAGAGATCTTTAAATTCGTCAAGAAAATGAGTCGAGTACTTGGCTTTTAAAGGGTCGAAAAAGGATGTATTAGGCTCATTTGTTGAGATGTACAAGTTCCTTCCTGCTTCAATTTTGCCTTGCAAAGTCACCAGAAGAGCTTCTGGTGAAGTATCGCTATCAAGATTAGGCCATTGCTCCTTATTCATCACCTTCTCTCCTCTCTCAACATGAATGGCATCGAAATCCCAATCCATTCTCATAGCAATCGCAGACGCCACGTCCAACAAACTTCTCGACTTCCATACCATATGCCATGGCCGTGAAATAACCTTGTCTGTCTCACCGTCACACACTCTATACCAGTAATTATCTGGCTCCACTGTCCCAAACTTCCTCATAATCAAATCATCTTCCACTCCAGCTAGTTTCATAGGTGTAGTTCTATAATCTTCCACGAGATGAAGAGTTAATTCATCTTTCTCTCGCCTCTTGTTCCATTCTGACCAGAATTGAACCTGATCCATCAGTGAAGCTGTATCCTTTAGATGCTCGATATCAAAGTAAAACCTGAAATCTTTACCATCCTCATCTTGACCAGATGATGTGTAGATCGAAGGCAAACATATACTCAAATCCAAAACCAAAGTCCGGTTTAAATACTGAGCTTCACCCAACATACAATTGAAACTGTACAAGAAGTGCTGCATACTTTTGCACCTATCACCACCACCAGAATAAACCAAATATTTTCCACGACTAAACGAACCATCCAATTCCACCCCAGGAAGCGAATCATTCGCTGTTTCCTCAATCATCTCTGACCTCAGCTTTTCAAATTCTTCCGTCTTCGCATCTTTCACCTTCCTTTTCCTCTTCATCGCATTCACCCCCGAATGATAATCCCCAATCCCAACCACGCTAACTGTACAATTCTCGCTGACAAGCACAAAGTTTCTGTAATCTTTATCAAATGCAGCAGTGTTTCCTTCTTTAGACCTAAATCGCCAAGCCATGTGGCAAGAAGTATCATTGATCCCGCGAACTGCTCTACCAAACCGGTAGAAATCTATGTGCTTAAATGTGTCAATGGCAGCCCTCATTAACAAATGGAATACCTCTGGATCACCACAATCAATAGGGCCATCAACTTTCCCATTACAACCAAGATTCTCGGCCTCCTCAAAGGCAGTCTCATTCGATGCCAACAAGTCTTCACCAGTCTTGGAAACAGATTTATCAGATTTGAATGTGGAATCGGGATGGAACATTGGGTCATCAGGTTCGTAAGTTGCAGCCATTATAATGAAAATCAAGACCACAATTACACACAATGAGAAGCAGAGGTTGCGAATCATTGCTAGTGCATTTTGGCCCAGATTTTCAGGCCTAAAAATCCCACTCCGAGACATATCCGGAGATCAATCGAACAAATATTATCTTACAATCAACAATACCATAAACATGAAACCTAAACAACACACAGAACTTAAAAGGCACAAAATTGAGAAAATGGGTCTTGCAAACGAATGAAAAGGGTATTCAGAAAACAAAGAAATAAATCAAAAACATGGGGGAAAAAAAAGCGATGTTTTTTACAGATCTTTCTGTGACAGTGAAGTAGGGCTATATGTACAATACTTCGTGTTCATTGCCAATGGTGTGTTTGCTGGAAGGCAGATTGAGGATCAAAGACAAAGTGTAGCAGCACATGGATTCATCAACACTTTCAATCTCTCTTTCAGTTGACTGCACTATCTATAATATGAAATTGGAGCTAGGAGCATTGGAAAACACGGAGCCACATGTTAGAATGTCATTAGATATGATTTCAATCTTCTATCAATCCCCTAAGTTTTCTCTATTAATAAAAGTTTATAGCAACTTGGTCCTTGACCTAATTTTTTGTGTACGAGTCACCCCTAATCTTTTAAAATTAGTGCTTGTTAGTCTTAGTGCCTGTCTGGGAGCTCTTTTTACCAACTTTTAATCAGAAATTCAACCGTTATACATTATACAGTGTCAAATAGTTGTCATAATTGATTAAGGTTGTAGGTAAGATGTTACCAAAACTACCCTGTGTACTATGGTGTAGGGTGTGGATGAGATTTTTATAAAGGCATATTAAAAATATGCATAAATTAGAGAGAATAAGTTAATTCTTCAAAGATCAAACATTGTATAACGGATATTATTGCTTAAAATTCTATAACAATTGCTCTCAGACAATGTCTTAATGAACAACTAGCCCTCCCCTTTCCTCTCCAACGCATTTGGCTCATCCTACCCTCATTTTCACAACCACCGCATGCCAATCATAAATGCCCTACACCCCACCTCCAAAATAAGAATGACAACGGAGTGGGTCAAGGTCAAAGGTAGTCTATAACAATTTGAATCCTCAAAAAATCTAAAATTGAGCACATTATCATCATCATCTTTGACCACTCTTCCTACCACCCGCAACCAGCTTGTGTGACAGCCCAAACCCTTGCAAAACCCATCCCCAAACCACTACCAAATCCTGAATGTTAATTTTCTGGCCATTAAAATATGTTTGAAGGCCAGTTGAAGACATGATTTCATCAAGAAAATAAGGTTTACGTAGATAGGCTGGAGAGCAAGCACCCATATTCATTTCTAGAGTTAACTTTTTCCTTTTGAATCATGCTACACTTACAGAATATTTTTGACATGATTTTTACAGAATTACACTTCTCAAGATTTCATTTGCAACTGGAAAGAAAAAACAGAAAAATGTCAATTGGGTGCTACCAACACAGTGTGTGTAAAAATTATGTAAACAATAATTTGTTCATTAAGCTTTTTCCTTTCTTTATAGCTTAGTTTCACTTAAATTAGAGGATAACATGGTCTTTTGTCACAATTTGTTTATGAGGACTGATTGTGCACCTATTTTCGATGATTGTGTACAACTCCAACAACAAAAAATTAGGTTGGTAACCAAGATGCTACAAACGCTATAGGTCGGGGACCAAGTGTAAAGAGAGTCGGTGCGGTAAATTTTGTGAATGGGGTTTGGCATATTCCGCACTCCATGCGATGGGGATCTGATCCCTTTCTTGTCACTAAATTAAATATTACGAGGTTTTCTTTGACATGCAGAATTTTCAATAAAATTTTTGGTAATGGTTGATACGTCAAATTTTTTCGGGAAAATATTTTCTACCTTTTTTATGAAAATAATTTCTTGGTGTTTTGATGGGTAAATATTTTCAGGTGTTTGTTTTTTCATGCAAAATAAAGTCAAACGAATGGTATTCGGTATGATTATTTTTAATTTTTTTTTACTTTTGGCAATTGGAACAAATTCTAGATCCAATAGTAGAAAACATTATCACTTTATTGAACAATTTTCATAAAAAACGAAGTCAAATAGACTTCAAACTTTCAACATTATCCATGCAAAATTATAACAATCAAACACAATTAATTACAATTTTCAGTAAAACAATTTTTAGGAAAATCTTTTTCATGTAAAACATTTTCTTTCCACCCATTTTCCACCTTGCAATCAAACGGACCCTAATGTGATGCACGGATTGGATTATTTTGAAGGTAATATTAGTGTGTTAAATATGTTAAATTATCGTGAATTATATCTTGAATGTTTGATTTAGACAATTTAAATTATCCTAGTAAATGCAACGCCTCCGATGGGATCAACCTACCCGGTCTAGTTGCGGGGTTCGAGGGGCAACGCCCCTCATGGGGACTCGGGGGCAATGCCCCTGACGGGAATCGACCTGCCCAGTCAGGTCGCAGGGGTCGAGGGAGCAACGCCTTCGAAAGGAATTTTGATTTTTATGTATGTATGACATTGAATTTTTCTAATTTTTTTGAGTTAAATAAATTATTAATAAATAAAATTGTATTTTGGGAGAGACAAACTCTCCGTGTATTCCCCGTGTAAACACGGGGAGAACCAAATTTATATAATTTTTAAATTTACATAAAGTAATAAATATTTTGTATATATGTATGTAACTAATATTATGATGTATTAAAAAAAAAAAAAAAAAACCATAACAATGTCTCTCGATTGTCTCTCCATATATATAAGAAAATTCATTTTATTTATTTTTTTGCAACCATGGTCGCAACTCAGTAATATATTTCAAAATATTTTTTTATAAGGAAAAAAGAAAAAATTAATAAAAAAATGTTGAGTAGAAAAAGGAAAAGAAATAATCCAAATTTTGAACCTTATTTGATGCTAATTTATTATATTTTGGTATTATGACAACATAAATTTTATTTTCTACATTTAACATAAATGTACTAATATTAAAAAAAATTTAAAAAAAGTTACTTCATTAATTGACAATGAACCAATTCGATTAATTTATAACAATATTTATTTTAAGAAAATGAGAAAAATTAAAAAAAAATGAATATAATCTAGATATGTTTTTAAAATTTCATAGGCAATACATATATAGAAGAATAAAATAGGAAATAAAGTTTTGTTTGAGAGTTAAAGGGACGGTCTCTATGTGCGTTTGATTACCAATATATTTCATGGAAAATGTGTTTTTTAGTCTAATTTTCTACTTTTGTGCTGTTTGATTGACAATTTATTCAATGAAAAATATTTTTCTACTTTTAGTCACGTGAAGGAAAATATAAGAAATGCAGAGTGCATTTGATTGCGAGTATGAAATTTGCATAGAAAGAAAATAAATTCTAAATAATTCAATTGCCTAGAAATTATTTGTATAAAAATTATTAATTAAATGTATTTGATTTATTTAGTTTTCAACCTATAAAATATTATGCTTATCTGTTTTTTATTGGTAGGTAGATGAGAGAGAAAAATAGATGATGAATTATCTGGAAAATATAAATCACCTCTATTAAAAAAAAAAAAAAAATTCCTTGAAGATTTTCCTTGTTTTCAAAGAAAATATGATTACGTGACTAAAAGTAGAAAAAAATTGTCAATCAAACAGTACAGAAGTCCAAAATTAGGTGACAAAAATACATTTTTCATAAAAAAATATTGATAATCAAATACACCCTCAATTTTCTTAATACACGCTTCAATTTTTTTCTCTTGACAGAATTAATTACATCCACAGATTAAGGGTTCCTACACGACAAAATGAATATTGTATTGTGTTATTAAGATTCCTTGACATATATTATACAGCCTAAACAAATAACTATCAATACAAAGACACTCGACCTAACTCAAAGGACACACCAATAGGACCACAAAGAAATATGAGATAATAAAATGTCAAATATCAAACTAGCCAACAAGATATGGGACATTGTTCGGATTCAATTTTATTTTCTCGATTTGGAATTATAAATATTGATTTGGTATTCCTTGTATATTTATGGTGACCATGTCATATCGACGGATCTTCAACATTTCATATAAATGGCTACGATATATTAATAAGTAGATTATAAGTTCAATCTTTTTGCTTGAGTTGAACATAAACGTGACGAGTGTTGAACTTGTTTATGGATGGCAATAGAAGTGATGACTCGATCCTTGTTTTTCGTTGGACGAGGAAAAGAAATTTGTACCAAGTCGGAGATGGGAATCATGGTCCTTGCCCTGATCTCACTCGATTAAATATTTATTTGGAAAAAACTAAACCTACAGAACTATTCACTTACAAAAACTTTACAGTAAAAATAATTTCCAAAAATACCCTCACGCATATAATTTACAACTAAAAGCCATTACAAGAACAGAAAAGCTTCAATTTAGTCCCTAAAAATTTATAAAGATTTAAACCCAAAAAAATACAATATCTTATGAGAAGTCCTAAAACTTAGAAAATTAGTAAAATTAATAAAGAATTAAGATATAAATTAACTTTGAGATTTTATATATCCATAATAAACAATAGATTAAAATATTTTGAGTTAAGAAAATACATAGAATATACAACTATCTAAGATTAAAATTAAAATTCCGCTACCGATGCTCACTCTGGTCCAAATGGTATCAGAGCCATGTTACGAACCTAAAATAATGATGAACATAATGGATGAAGAAAATATAATTGAAGAATTTTTGGATAGAATAGGAAAACATAAAAAATCAAGTTATCCTTATTTACCTAAAAATAGTACAAATGAAAGTTTTGAAGATGTACACAAAAGATTAGACAATTTAGAATATAATCTACAGATAGAAAATGCTCTTTTAAATAATAATCTTAAAGGAAAAGACAGAATTATAATTAATCCACCTTTAGATTTTAGGATAACACAAAAAGATGAAAATAAATGAAAAAAATCAAGAGATAAATCAATATATGATTATAGAAGTTGAAGAAATAAAACAAAAATTCTTAGAATCTACTGGGGAAAAATATAATGAATATAAAAGATAATTAGAAGAATTAACTGAAAAAATGGAAAATATAAAAATGAATATTAATCCAACATCTAGTTATAATATAAAACCAGAAGACTTTAGTAGTGATGAAGAATATGAGAAATGACTTCCTCATCACCCAATACCTAATAAGGATGGTCTCAATCAATATAGGAAGACACAAAAAAGATATACTGAAAATGTAAGAAAACAATCTGTAAAAGAAATAAGTCATATGAAATCTTATAATGAACTAATCCACACAACATGAATATGGTGAGATCTTGATTGTGTAGATAAAGATAAAGCTATAGATATATGGATAAAGAGTACAGATTTAGCTATACAATTCAATAAATGGGAAACATATACAGCATTTAGATTTATAGAACATACATTCAGAGAAATTGTATCTGAATGGTGGAGAAAACTACCAGAAAATATTAAAAGAAGAATAAAGTATGGAGAAAATACAACTGAAACATTAGATAATAGAAATACCTTAAATGAACATAATATACAAGAAATATTAAAAAGACTTGAAAGAGCCTTAAGAACAGAATTCTTAGGACATAGATTCAGTTCTGATGAAGAATTTAGAAAACAAGAAGAATATAATACAGAAACAATAGCAATGGAAAATTTAAAAATATGTGATATGTGTGAATTAGATAGGTATACGTGTAAGTTTGAAGAAATATATTACTTATTGAACCAAGGAGATTACCAAGAAAATAAATCAATGTTAAGATCCTATTTTACAAAGTTACCATTCCCCTGGGAAATTAAGTTATTAAAAGAATATGAAAAGATATTACCAGTTGAAGAAGAAAAATGTATAAAATTAGATAGTCTTGGAACTAGGATTGAATTTACAAAGCGAATGATAAACACTTGGTATAGAGAAGCTCTAGAAAATAAGAAATCATACAAGATAAGAAAAAATTCTTTGTGTTGTTCCAAAGATTTGGGTCAAATTGAACAATTTGGATGTTGCAAAAAGAAATATAAGCCATATAAGAAATATAAAAGAAAATTCAAAAATTATAAAAGGTTTAAGAAAAGAAGTTCTAAACCAAATAAAAAATATTTTAAGAAAAGAAATTGGATTGTAAAGCCCAAGCCAAAATATATCAAAAAATATAGATGTTTCATATGTAATGAAGAAGGACACATTGTCCCTCAATATCCTAAAAAGAAAGATAAACAGAATATAAAAACTCTTAGAATTTATGAAAAATTCAAAGATGATAGTGATATAGAACCAATTGAATATTTTGAAGATTTAAGTAGTGAGTGCAGTAGCATTTATGAATTAGATACATTATCATCAGAAAAAGATTCTGAAGAGATTGTATATATGAATCAAGAAATTCAAGAAATAGAAGTGAAAACAACTGAGGAAGTTGAAGACTCAGTAGAAAGTATAAATCAAGAAATAACCTTTGATATCAAAAGATATAAATGAATAACTAAGAAAATACTAGATTTACAAAAAAAAGACTTATTCCATCAAGGATTCTTAGGAATACTACCAAGAGTAAATAAAACAATTATAAGTATGAATTACAAAGAAATACCGATTTATATAGAAGATATAATGGGAAAAACAAGAATTCCTATAATCACAAAGGAATGGGTAAAACAAAAGTTATCCAAAATACCAGAAAATGTAAGAAGCAAACTGAAGTGTATTGAGATAGGAGGAATACAAGTTATGATAAAAGGATACTTTAGAGAATATATGAACATATTAATAGAAATATATTGTATGGATAATAGAATCTTACAAGATCATGTAGATGCTCTATTAGGAACTATTGTAGGAAATCTAGTTTACCAAAAGATAATGTTCACAGTAAAATCAAATTATGCTATTTCAATAATTGGTGAGAATATAGATCAAAGTTTCAATCTATACTATAGAATTGAAAACTTAAAAATGCCACAAAAAAGTAAAGCTATTAGTATCAGCATAAAATCAATTTTTGCTTTTAGTACTAGCCATCATAACAATCTAAGGAAAATAACTGATAACATTATCATACACAGGTTTTAGAGAATTAGCTGAATATATACCTCCTAGAAAATATCAAGAACATGAAGTAACCATACCAGAACAGATAAAGCTTGACTTTCACAAACAAGCAAGAGAAATCAATTCTGAAGGAAAATTGATAAGAAGAAATAGTATCGGTCTAGAAGGAGATAATCTTATTGCAAGATTCTCCTCCAGACAAAGCTCTACGATAAGTCATCATAGAAAATTAAGTATTGCTGAACCAACAAGTTCATAATACTATATCAAAACTAGATATATTAATCAGGAAGGATACAAGAAGAATCTTCTTGTCCTTATAGATACTGGAGCAGATAAAAGTCATGTAAATGCTAAATTTGTTAGCCATTTAATAGACTTTGAATTACCAGAACCATATATGTTTAAAGATTATTTGGAAAATAATCTTAAAATAAGAAAATATGTGAAATTCTCTCTTATATTTATAGGAGAAGATCAAAAAGAATTTACTAAAGAAATAATTTTATATAAAGATGAATTATATGAAGTTAACCGTTCACCTATAATGTTAGGAATGAACTTCCTTGAAAAATTTAGTCCTTACAAAATTTGTCAAGGATATTTAAAAATAACAATTGATGATAATCCAATCATCATATCAAGAATAGATGAAAATATGAAATCGTTGTTATCATGGAAAGAGTAATTAGTACCAATTCCATGAGTCTATATATTGAAGTTACACTCAATATAAGAAATTATTGTAGAATTAAATTTCATACTTATTTAGATACAGGAAGTACAATAAGTTTATGCTTACCAAATGTACTACCATCTGAGTATTGGAAATATGATTAAAAAAAGGTTGTCGCCGCTACAATAGCAGGTGGAAACAAGATAATGTACATCAAATATGCTACACAAGTATATTTTCTTATATCCTTTAGAGAAGTATTTGTTGATACAATATATATGTCAACCACAATTGGATGTGATATTTTATTAGGACAAAACTTCCTACTAAAATATGCACTATTTACACAATATATTGATAAATATATGTTCACAACCCCTTGTGCACATAAGATATTTACACCAAAAATCACTAAAGCTATTAGCATAGCATATAAAGAAATTAAACATCAGAGCTCCTCAACCCAGCGTGGTGGATGTTGGAGTACAGAAAAATTTAAACCAATTACAGTTTTGAAAATGACAACAGAAAATAAGTTAGAAAAATTGAAAAAAGAAATATCTGAAACCTATTCTGAAAATCCATTAGAAAAATGGAACACAGATAAGGTAAAAGCAAAGATAGAACTAATTAATTCAAACGCTATAGTAAGAGTTAAACCAATGAGATATAGTGTAGAAGACCAAAATGAATTCAAGGTGCAGATAAAAGAATTACTAGAAACCAAACTAATCAGGCCTAGTAAAAGCCCACATAGCATTCCATCTTTTATGGTTAGAAAACATAACGAAATAAAAAGAGGAAAAGCCAGAATGGTGATTAATTATAAGAAACTAAATGAAGTTACTAAATTTGATGGATATTACTTGCCTAATAAGGACACTCTTATTAAACAAGTACAGAATAAGAAGATATTTTCAAAATTTGATTGTAAGTCAGGGTTTTGGCAAATCATACTTACAGAGGAAAGTAAACCACTAACTGCATTTAGCACCCCTAATCCTTTAGGATAATATGAATGGAATGTAATGACATTTGAGTTGAAAAATGCACCACAAATATTTCAAAGAAGAATGGATGAGGTAATCAAACCAATCACTCATTTTTGTAATTTACGTATTCATTCAAATGATATAAATGAACATATTGAACATCTTGAGAAATTTTGTTATATTATCAAAAAGTATGGTATTACACTTTCTCAAAAGAAGGCTGAGATAGCCAAAACAGAAATAAAATTTCTTGGATTATACATAAAAGAAGGAGAATTGCAACTGCAATCTCATATTGGTGAAAAACTTCAAGAATTTCCTGAAGAAATCAAAGATAAAAAACAGTTACAAAGTTTCCTTGGTATATTGAATTATGCTGAAGGATTCATTGAAAATTGTGCCAAACTAAAAAATTATTTTCTTCCAAAATTAAGGAAAAATGTAATGTAGTCTTGGGAAGAACAAGATTGCAAAAATATAAGAAAAGTAAAAGAGAAATTGAAAGTTTTGCCTAAGCTTGTAATTCCACAAAAAGAAGATTTCTTTATCCTTGAAATTGATACTTCAGATAATTATTGGGGTGCAGTATTAAAGGTTAAAAAGAATCATAAAGAATATAAGTGTGAAAAGAATTGTTCTTGTCCTGAGATACTTGCAGGATATACATCAGGAACATTCAAAGAAATCGAAACAAGGTATGAAACAAATAGAAAAGAACTCATTACTGTCAAGCGAGGAGTACAAAAATATGAAGATTATTTATTGCCAAAAAAGTTCTTAATTAGAACTGATAATACTAAAGTTAAAGCATTCTTGAAAAATAATGTTGATCCATTTATTGCTAATAGATATATTATTAGAATTCAAATTTGATTTTCTTATTTCAAATTTGATATTGAATATATAAAAGGAAAAATTAACTTTCTTCCTGATTATCTTAGTAGGGATGGAGCTAGAACAACTAAGGACGAAAGTCCAAATTCTTGAAATAAAAGTATCCTACTTGGAAGCACAAATGCAAAATATTCAAGATAACCTTCGAGGCAAAAATATAGCCCTTGAGGCAGAAGTAACTTGTACCAAGTCTAGTATCTCTTTACCGGGACTTGTGAATACTAGCGCTCTTCCCGAGGATAAAAGGAGAGACAAGAAAACAATAGGAACCCCTTCACAGGGAATACTCAAACCTATTGTTGGTAAAGAAGATATAAAAACCCTATCAGGGATTTACAAGATATCAAAATTAGCGATGGTGGCTCTTCATCAAGCCAGAAATTACCAAAACGAACTATTGATCCAAAAGATGTTGTCAAGATATGACATTGTATGAAAATACCCAAAAAGAATAACTATGAAGAAGTGATATTCTTTCTTGTTATCTTTAATATTCTATCTGATTGGTATCTTGAAATAGGAAAATGGATGAGAACTCTCCACTATGGAAAATACAACAAGATAAACTTTTATCCAGAAATACCAGCCAACTGGGTAAGAAATTGTTTTGAAATAGGAAATATAGTAATATACTATGTATATATCCTAACAAGGACCTCAGAGAGATAGCCCAACTCCAGGCAGACGTCAGGAAAGCTATTAAGAGATATACAGAAGTTGTTAAAAGTACAAATATATATATATATATATATATATATATATATATATATATATATATATATATATATATATATATATCAGGTTCCACTCAGCGCCAATGGAACGGGATCTTATTCTTAAATATATGCAACCATCGTTCCATGTTATAAAATTAGGACTCACAAACCAACATTTTTTACCAACCAGTCAAAAGGTTGTTAAAAATGGATATCAAGATATCATTAATATGATACCCTATAGAAGAGCAAAAGGGTATAAAGAAATATTCAAACATGTAATTCAGTTAATTACTGAGAAAGAGAAGATATGGATCTATCTATCTGAAGAATATAATTTACCAATGCAAGGACCCCTACAAAAGACGAAGACATGTATCTTCTTGACAATCTACTCTCCACTATAATCTCAAATCAAGTTAATGGATCAGAAGATATGTCCAAAGAACTGTGCAAAATACTCTGGGATTACAGTGATCATCATTGCGAGCACTGTGTTGTGGAAGATATGAGCCAAGGAGCATCTCTCAACAGTGAAGAATTCCCTGCTGAATTCTTTGAATCAAGGATGGAAAAATAATCAAGACAAAATAGTGACCCTTTGTCACTACTTTAATAAAGCAAATTATTAAAGAAAAATCGTGATCACTAGAAGACAGAAGATAATACTAAGAAATCTTTGTGATAAATGATCGTCCACCCACCAATTAGTAATATGTCACAATCCATTTCAAAAGATGAAGCCAGCTAGCAAAAAATAATAGAAGAAATCTGTGAAGATAAGATTTCCCAAAGACTTTTGACACAAAAGGCCAGAAGATAGTGGCAGACAAAAGTTAATTTCACTACCTAACAAAAGATAGTGGGATGATAGTTGTAAAGATAAGATTCCTTATCAATTAAGGAAGGACTCAAGACCTCTATAAAAGGAGGAATCAAGATCCAGAGAGAGGCATCTCGAAAAATCTTGGAGAAAAACACATCTCAAATTCTCTTCTTTAATTTGTATACACCACTTGTATTCAGAAATATTGTTAGATAGTTTGAAAATAGCAAAGCTTGTAATAAGGTAATCACTTATGGAGTTTGGTGAGTACCAAATGTATGTAAATATAGTGTGTAAGCATGTACTGTTTCAGTTTATGAATATAAAGATGAAGTTTGTTATGTTCAACAAAGCTTTCATAAAAGGATTTCGTTAAGTTTCTCATGATTCCTCAACAGTACAGATAGAGATTTTAAAAGATTTTCAAAACATTGTTTTTGAATGGATGTTAGCCATGCCAAAGTATCCGTCTTGGATAAATGTTTTAGGGGAAAAATGTAGATTTCTAACAAAATTGTAGCACTTTGTGTGTGTGTTTATCTTTTAAAATTTCGTTCCAAGTAAGAACTCGTTTCTGAAAAGAGTTTGGATAGAGGTGAAAGCAAAAACTCTGGATACTGTGAGATAGCGTATGTGGAAACACAGCTAGTTCTTTTGAGTGAGAAATACAACCTTAATTGAAAAGCCTTTTACGGAAGCAGTTGTGGACCCAAACCATTTCAAAACATTTTAAACATTCATCTGATTCAGAAGGATGATTAAATACATGCAAAACAACTATAAAGACATACTGGAGGGAAAGCCTGATTATTTCCATTGATTATTGTAAGTCATTTACATGCTTTTATATGTTTATCTTTACATAATTATTCTCTGATTGTTATGAACACTTCACAAGCATCCACATCTAATAATGATAGCCTTAAGTTTTACTTAAATAATGTAGATATTTCGTTTTTATTAAGATTAGTTAAAAAATCTAAAAAAATATTTCCTGCTGGCCAAGAAAACTTAAGAAAATATATCTTGATATAGATTATGCTTGCAAACATAATATAAGATTTGATCCTGTAGAAACTATATAAGAATAAAAAAATATAAAGAATACAATAATTGAATATAAAGATATCGAGGAAGAAGTTTCAGAAGGAATTATCCTAGGATATATAACTAAAGAGGATCAACCAAAAGTCTTTGAAAAATTAACAAGATACAGAGAATATTTAGGACAAATTGAGAAATTTAAGAAAATATTATATAATCCTGATTAAATTTACGGACCAAGAAGAAAGAAATAATCCTGAAAAATCCAACAATTAAAAGATATAGGATATATCTTGCAAATATAGAGAAGAAGGGTAAAATAGTATTTTTATAGAATCAATTTTATATTATTAAAAATCTTTGTGAGTGTCCGTAAGACATCTGTCAACCAGTAATTTGTAAGTATAACATGATCCTATTTATTTTATATAAAAGAGGTTATTGAACACAAAAGAAAATGAATAAGGTAAGATTGGGTGTGCAATAGCTCAGGCATGTTTTCATCTCAATTGGACTTATTATGAGAGAGAGAGAGAGAGAGAGTTAAAATCATTTTAAAAAAATGGGAGTTCTGATCTCGCCTTAATCAGGAATAGGAGCGGCTCTGAGGTGGAAAAGTCCTTGGTGGTACGGATGAGAAATAAGGGGGGCATCATTGCCCACCTTGTTGCCATTTCTAAACTTGTCCGCTAAATTTAGAAGGCGAATTTTTACTTATTGACACTCGGATCGTAATTACCTCGAGGGAATGATTAATGATAGATGATTGCCTCGATGGTAAAGTGTCATCCCTTGTAGAAGATTATGCAACGAGTGCTTTGTATCTTCTACGAAAGATTTGGATTACATTTTTCAAAATTTGAATTTCATGTCTTGACTAGCTTGGTAGTCGAGATTGTGATAGCTTTGTTGCTACAAGTTTATTGTTTTCACTTTTTTCTCATTCACTTTTAAGCATTTTTAATAGCATTTCTTGATTCTCTTCGATATTCTTAACTCAAAAGAAGGCTTTTGATGCCTTGTCCATTTTTCTTCTTTTGGCTTTCATCCACTTTTCATTTGATCTCCACACCTCTTCCTTGCCATTTTCAACATAATAGGACTTGTCTATTCCATCTGATTCAACTTCAACTATGTAGATTTCTATCTCCTCGTCAGGCCCAATCACAAAATAAATTTTTGGACAATCAATAAAGTGGGAAAAATGTGAGTTGATTTCCTCCTTATTGATCACCAAATCCTCGTTTAGTTTTGTTGTGATTAAATTTTCACTTGTTGTTGACTCTTTTTCAATTGTTGCACTCTTATCGAGTGGAGTGTTAGGTCCGCAATTTAAATCCACGGGCAATGAGAAGTCTGTTCTGATGACCCCTTGAAGTGGATTGTACCCCCATTGTTGAAATCCTTCCCAGTAAATGTAATCTCCTATAAACATATTGCTTTCATCCAACATGGAAAGTTCTTCAAAGTATTTTGCAAGTACATTCTCGTTCAATAGTGGAGGACCATCCCCCACAAATTTTATGTCATCATCCCAATCGTCAGGTGCAAAATCTCCCACGAGCATGTTCCCTTCATCAGATTTTTCAATTGCTTGTTTTCTACATATCAAATATTTTCGAAATCTCAAAAGTTTCGGCGTGTGTAAACTAGAGAACAAGTATCTCCCAGTACAATGCACCTCGTAACAATTTTCACATTTTGAATATTCTCCAAACATATCTTGACAATCCATATAGAAATTTGTCACTGCAACAATTTTATCACTTTTCCAATGTCGGAATCATGCATAATTATCTGAAAAGTATAAAGAGAGAATACCAACACACGATAGATTAAAACTGTAGGGAGTCATGTAAACAATATAAAAAGAAAAAAATGAAAATTAAATAACAAATAAAATCAAATACCAGTAAAAAAAAACTAAGACTAAAAGTAAATAATCCCCGGCAACGGCGCCAAAAACTTGTTGCGTATTTTCTATCGCAAGTATACGATATTGTAACAAGTAATATAGTGGACCTAAGAGTCCGGATTATTATTCCCACGAGAACTATACTTTAGTCTTAATCTACTTTTCTAACTCTTATTTGATAGAAGTAAATTAAATAAGGAATTGTGATAGTTGGAAAGATTGATTCTCTTAAATGAACTAAGTGCCTAAAACTAATGAAAATTATGATGAAATAACAAATACAAATAGATCAAAGATTCATGTATATAAGATATATTAGGGCAAAACAACTTCATCTAATGATCACCTTAATTCTCAATTCAAGATTCTAGCCCAACGTAGTGTTCGATCAAATTCTCCTACGGTATTCAATTTACCCCTCTCGAGTTCTCATTGAGCCTATTTAACTAATTCAATTTCATATCTCTATGCGAATTACCCTTAGTTAAACGAGTTATGGCACTAGAAATTCATATAACGACCGCAACACTTAGTATAGGTATCTCTACACGTTATACCTCGTTACCGAATTTTATTACACGTTCTAAGTTTTAAACTCACCTCTCGATTCGTAAGAAACTCAATAGATCATCAAACTATTGATCAGGTAATTCAATGCATTACAATCATAATAAAATCAACACATGGAAGAATAATGTTCGCATGAAACGCGCAAGCGTACGGATCGTTGTACAAGTAATAAGATTTGTGAGTTAAGAGTATCGTTCCCACAAGGAATAAGGTCTAATATGTAGTTTAATAGCTACTATTAAATTCGAATTGTGGTAATATCAAAATAGATGGTTTATATATTTTCTATATTAATCCTAAACTAACAAAACAAATAAAGTATTTATATAATACGTGAATGTTTGTATTGGAATCATGAATCCCCCTATTTTCATCTATTTCAATTTTCAATAATTAATCTAGTACATTCATGCATTTTTGACAATCGATAAAGCTAATATGTTAAATGTTCTTTCCCAAGATACACCAACCTATGACTAACACGAGACGATCATATTCCTAGTCCGAATTCATATGAAAGTCATGCATTTGGTTTAGATTATCAATAAGATTGCATGTGTGAAAGAGAGTATTCCTAATTCTAACTACACATGTTGATTTTACCGCGTTCTAGACTTACTGTGAGTATTCTTACACTACAACAAGCAACTAACTACTTAATTGGTAATCAAGCAATAAGTAGTGCAATGGGTATGTAAAATCAATCAACTAATAACACAAAAATCCTAAATTGATATCTTGAATTAAAATAAATGAAAATAGGGTTCAAACATTCATCCAATACAATGAAAAACTAGCCTAACATATTTAAAATTAAATTACAAAGGAACAATTGGAAAATCATCACCCGGAAAGAAGAAATAATGAAGAATTGGAAATTTTCCACGTTCTTGATGTGAATCTTGAATCCGGATGAAAAATCTTCAATATCCTATGCAATTCGCCTTGATTCCACGTTGTTAGTCATGTTCTTCGCCTCCAAAATATGTATAATATAGAGATTTTTAGGTCTAGAGAGGTTCCCTTATGTGTATCCCACGTTTTCTATTTATAAGAGTCAGAAAATATGTCAAAATCTCGTTCAATTTGGTTTCCAAAAGAGTTTGAATCGCGAAAGGAAACTAAAGATTCTTTTGCGGAAAAAGCCTATGCGCGCGCACCGTTACAAGTGTTGCCCGCGCGCCGTAGAACCAATTGACTCTCGGGTTAGGAAAAATAAGGCCGTGCGCGCGCGCCATGAATTGCCTGCGCGCGCGCGCAGGTTTATCTCTGAACAGCTTCCGGTATTTTGATCATAACTTTCTCTACACATATCCGATTGAGCTGATTCAAGTTGAGTTAGAAAGATAACTCAAAGATCTACAATTCTTAAAGAAATATAAATTTTCCAATTCGAAATATTTGTATGCCAAAATTGCGTCTCAATGTGAGCCTGAAAATCCGAAACATAACTTTTTCGGCTGGAAGTTGATATGTGATAATACTTGGACCATATTTCATTCCTTTGGCTTCTTTCCTCATCCAATTGATGTCTAACACTCTCAAATAATCATCGCGAGGTTCGACATAACTTTTGAATATTTTCATTTCAGCCCCCGAACTTTGTATTTGATACAATGGACCATTTTTCTGCTATCTTTGCATTCTTTTCTTCAATTCTTCATCAAATATTGAGTTTTACCTATGCAATAAAATATAACACAAATTAAACAGTATTTTATCCAAAGAACAATAAAATATCATCATTTAGGACCTCGAATAAGTGTAGAAACTACACTTATCAAATAAAACTCAGAATTCATGGATTAAAGAACTAATGGTCTCAATAGATTACATTATTTGCCCTAATAATAAATTTAGCTACTCATAATCAAAATAATGAAATAAATAACTAAATTCGAATACATCACCGGATTTAAATGATAAAAAGATGGAAAAGAATCAGCTCTTGCACCAAGATCTTCTTCCACTTCCAATCCTTGATTTGAACTCGAATCCTTCCTCTTCGATCTTATGTTTTTCTCTCAATGTTATAAAGTGTGGAACCCTCTTTTCAATGTGTGGGAACCCCCTTTTCAATGCCTCCTTAGGTCTATTTATACTTTCATACACGTTCTTGGCCAATTTGGAGTCTTTTTATGGGGTTTTCGCGGCCCAAACAATAAAAACCTAAAATCTGTGGCGGCGCGCGGCGCTTGAGCGCTATGGGACAGCGCTTGAGCGCTGAGAATCTATTAAGAATCCATTTTCTAGCTAGTGCAGCGCCTGAGCGCTGAGTTTGTAGCGCTTGGGCGCTGAGTTTCTGTCCACTTTGCATCGGTTTCAGTATTTTTGTCATAACCTTTCCTTCCGATGTCCGATTGAGGTGATTCAAGATTCGTTGGAAAGATAACTCGAAGGGCTACAACTTTACTAGAAATACCTCTTCTTCAATTCGAACGTTTATTAGGACAAATATGGGTCTCAATCTCCAACTAAAACTTTGGACATCCTTGTGCGGTTGAATATTGATTTGTTTTCACTCCTTTTGATCTTTAGTTGCATCCATTTGACCTCTAGCATTCTAAAATCTTCATCGTGAGCTTCGACACAACTTTTGAGTATTTGTACTTTAGCCCCCAGGCTTTGGATCTTGCCATTTTCACTCTTTTCGCTTCTTTCTTTCAGTTTTACTTCCATTCATTGAGTTTCACCTAAAAACACATTATATAATAAATTAAGCTATAATTTCAGTAAAAGAACCACGAAATGTCAATAATTTAGAGCTCATATAAGTGTATAAAATACACTTATCACAATCTCTGCATGCTTTTCTGGTCATTTTGTTTCTTTTTGCCTTTTTCTTTCTACTATTTATTTGAGAGGTGTCTAACACTATAGTTGCCAGTTTTGAGATTAATTACAAAATAAATTATTTTTCTCCCTTTTTACGTATAAAATAAAAATTTAGGCCACTATTGAATTAAACAATGAAGAATCAATTAATAGTTTATTATATTCTTAGGCTACAATAGAATTAAATGATTTTTAAAATTTATTTTTTATAAACTCATATTCTATCAAGTTCTCCTAAAAAAATAATTTTACAAGTAAATTCAAAATTTTCCATTACTTTCTAACCCTATATTATTCAAAAAAAAATTACATTCAAAAAAATAAAATATAATAGGACGTGTTGAGGAAATGTAAAAATTTAGTAAGAAAGAGAAAAATATTGAGTAGAAAAAATGTATGACACAAGATAATTTGAGTGGGCGTTTTTTTTTTTTTTTTTAAGTAGGAGAGAAACGTGTTATTTAATGAAAGTAATACAAAAGATAGATGTCATCATTTGAGCGAGTAAACGTGCCAAGTAAACATGTAAGAAGTTAAGAAGCTTTTCTTGTTAAATTTTCCTAAGAATAGCAATAAAACTTGTTAAATTCGATACCCGTGGGAATCCATCCCGAATGGGACAAAGATTCCCAATCTAAGTGGGTACGTCGAGCAGGGGCGAGTGAGGATCACTGCCTTGAGATGGGGGTGGGATGGGCAGAGAGAATATGATCACCATCCTCTTTAAATTCATTTTAAGATATAAATTTTTAATCAAAACAAAAATAAAAAATAATCATCGCTTCTAGAAGAAACACAAATTATTTACAAATTGAAAAAAAAAATAGCGATTTTCACCAACTAAAGACGTGAAAAAATGATTAAAAAAATAAACTTGACAGAGGACCCTCCCGCTCGATCCCATCCCACCTTAATCGTATATGGGGACGAAACAAAGAAACGGAAATACTCGACGGGACGGATGACAGCGACGACTGACGATAATGATTGCCTCGACTCCGATCAACTCATTGCCCAGGCCAACCCTAACCACCTTGCCTAGTAGTTTAGTTTGCTAATTATTGCTTTTGTTTGAGCATCGAAAATATATTTTGGAATATTATTTTTTTAAAAATATATGATTACAAATGAGTTTTTAATAAAAAGGGGCTCAAACAAGGGCATTGTACGTATATGTGTATAGGTTTTAGGGAGTGAATGGTGAAGAAATTGAATTTATTCCCGTAGCTACAAATATAATACATATAGGATTACGTTCTGGGATAATTGCAACTGCACCCCCAAATATTTCAAAACACTACTAGTTTATCCCTAACATTTTATTTATTGCAACCATGGTATCAAGCCTTTCAAGTACGTGCACCTGGAGCCCAAATTGATGATAACTGTCCAGACTGGGAGAATTTTCAAAATAGTCTGTGAACAGTGGCTTTTAAAGATTTCTGTTAAAAAGTCAATTTTATCCTTAATGAAATAGGTTTCTTTATTGCAAGACATATCCTTCTATTTTAGGGTAGGTTTCTAATCTGTTCTCCTATATTTCTTATGTTTTGATTAAAGTATAAATCTAATATATTATCATAATCTGCTATTTTTTGTTCACATTCTTTTATAAGTCTAATATATTCTTCAGATATTTCATCTGTATTTTCTAGTTGGGATATAAGATTTTCTACTTTTCCAAGTATTCTTTTTAATAAATCGTTTAATCCTTTAACTGTATATCCTGGCATAACTGGATATATAAACATCATCATAGTATTATAAAATATAAACATCATGGTAGACAGTAATCCAAACATCATGAATAATCATAAACATTTATAATCCCTGCGATTCTCTAAGATCTTAAGAAATTCTTTCAAAATTTAACAAGAAATAGTAGTTCTACCTTAATTTTAATCTGGCTCTTTATTCTTAGAATCGAGTGACCTTCAGGCTCTGAATGTGCAAATTGTTTCCTTCAACGGCCTCCTGCCTTAACGGAATCCTTGCTATTCAGCTTCTTGCCTTCACTGTGTCGCTTCTAAGGACAAATCCCTAGACTTGGATTAAAGAAAAACTGTTTTTGTTGTTAAAATAAGAAAGAGATTTCTTATTAGATCTATCAAGAATCTATGGGAATGAAGATTTAGAAACTCATTCTTCTATGTAAGAAATGGATTTTCTATTGATATTCTGAAATTGGTACAAAGATTATATCAAAAGACAGAAGTGTTTTTTTCGCAATATGAAAGCTCAAGTGTTTTTTCTCAACTCCTTCTTCCTCCTCTACCTTAGCCTAAAGGCTTCTATTTATACTACTACATGAGGCTCGATTATTGGCCTCTTACATCATTCATTACATCATACTCCACTAATGGAGTCCTATTATTACAATAATTTCTTCACTACATAATTGTAGCTCTATTATTTCTTCCAGCTGTCCACCTTTCTTTCACATCTTCTTTTCCTCTATTGTCTTCATATGGAGTTTGTCAAGATTCTCCATAGTGGCGGGGCCTTTTTTCATTTGGATAGCATGTGGGACATTCCCTCAATTGGCATGACTCTTGTATGGTTGATGGACTTCCATGGATTTGATGGATATCAAACTTTTGGATATATTCTTTTAAAATTGTAGATTTATCATTTCCATTATTTGTCATAAGTGTCCATCCTTCATATTGGCATAGGCATTGAAATTTTTTATCGTATAAATTTTTTGCCATGTTGTAGAGAACTTTCATCCCTAAGACTCTTCGGGATCTCATCCATGATCTGTTAATGTTTGGCAATGACTTTCTATTTTGGCCTACTTCAATTTGGAAATTTCGGCCTACATATCCAACTGTAATAATATGTTCTGCATGATAATATATCCTTCCATCAATTTCTGGACTGATTGAGTAAAATTTAAGATATATTGGTCTTCCTTTGGCGAATTTTGAAACTTCTCCTAGGAAGATATCATCAAATTTCTCAATTTCTTTTAAATCTTTTCCTGGATAAATTAAATCCAAGAATCCATAGTCTGCCGCCATTTTAACAATGTTAGGGTCTCCATCGTTTGTAATGATCATTTTTGGGTAAACATGTTCTCCTGGGGAGATGAAATATGATTCATCATCTTGTAGTTCATAGACAAGTTTTGCAAAAGCTTTATATTATTCTTCTCTTGGTGTTAAAGGGGTTTCATCATCTTCATCTGCTCTGATTTTGATCACCCTTGTATGTTTATCATCATTTTTTATTGTCACTTTTCGGGGACTTTCCATGATTGTATCTCTTTTTATTTGACTGGGTCCACCGCTGCTTCCACTTGGTGTACCTGTTTGTATTCCCTGTTTGGTATTTTGAGATTGTGCTAAAGCATCAATCCCTGTATTTTTGGTATTTGTAGACTCTAAATGTGCTTCAAGAGCATCAATTCGGTCTTTTAATTCATTGGTAACTTTGGTATGGGACGTACTGATCTCAAGTAATAATTTGACATTATAACTTAAGGTTTCAGCTAATGCCTCCATTCCAACTTTTATATCATCAGCTTCATCTTTGGCATATGCTGCCGCAGATTTTATTTCTGATATCTCCTGCTTAATATTATCCATCTCCAAACTCGATATTCCTGCTTAAAAAATCAGCAAGATAATTGTTTATACCTTTAATATGAATAATATCGAAATTATAGAATGACAAATATGCTTGCCATCTGTGCAATCTCCTATATTGAGGCTCCATTGGCAACTTATTTTTAATTAATCATGTAACATTAGAATTGTCAGTTTCAACAATAAACTTCTTAGATAATAGGAATAATGAAAACTTTTTTATTCCTCTAATAATTGCTAACAATTCTTTTTCATGAGTGGTATAATTTATTTCTGCTTGGTTAAAAGTTCCACTTGAATACCTGCAGATTTCATTTAAATCTGTTTTTAATATGGCTGCCCATTATTTATTAGAAGCATCTGTATTAACAACCAAATTATCCTTTTCATCTGGCAATCTTAATTTTGGTAAATTTTTGCATTCTTCTTTTAATAATTTAACTATTTCTGTATGTTCTTCACTCCATCCTTTAGTATTTATTTTTCTAAGTAAAACTTGTATTTTATGTCTATTTTTTGAAAGATTTTCAATAAATCCTTCTGCATAGTTTAAACATCCTAAGAACTTTTGTATTTGTTCTTTTGATTCTAATTTATTTGGAAAACTTTCTATCTTCTTAGATATATGAGTTTGTAATTTTATTCCTCTTTTATCTATTGATAATCCAAGAAAATCAATTTCTTGTTTTTCTATTATAGCTTTCTTTTTTGAAAGAACAATTCCTTTCTTTTTACATTCATTTATGAATTGTATTAAATGGTTTCTATGTTCTTCTTTAGTATTAGAACATATTAATATATCATCAACATATACTATTAAAAATTCATCAAACTTTCTAAATATATTATCCATTTTTCTCTGATATATTTGTGGTGTATTTTTTAAATCAAAAGACATTACTAACCATTCATATTTACCTTGAGGTGTACTAAATGCAGTATATTGTATACTATCTTCTTCCATTTTAACTTGCCAAAAGCCTGATTTACAATCAAACTTGCAATAATATTGTTTTCCTTTTGCAAGATTTATTAGGACTTCTTTATTTGGTAAAAAGTATCCATCAAATTTCAGCCCCCCCCTCCCACCCCCTCACCCTCCCTCCCTCCCCCCTTTTAGTTCTTTAATAATAGATTCTATTCTAGCCCATTCCCCTCACTAACACCTCCTCCGCTTGTTGTGTGTTGTTTTTGTGTGGTTTTGTGTTTATTGGATGTTGTGACAAACTACTAAAGTGGTACTGTGCCCATTTTATGAGCGCCCCCTCCGCTGTGTTGACATTCTACTTGGATCTAATGCGGCGTAGGATTGAGTTTGTTGAGTTTGCGTAGGTAGACCACTATTGGATGGTTCTTACGTATTGGGAGCAGAGAGAGATATGTTTAGAGAGTGAGTGATAGAATCGAGAGATTACTTAGATAGTATACATCATTGGTATGACTCTAATTATAACATTTTCTGTTAATTCTATTTTAGCTTTAGGATGGTATGGTTTCCAAAATAATAATGGATTTTCTCCACATGTTTTTTCTAATTGTTCTATAATTTTTTCTATACTTATCTCTATTTCTGCTTTTAGCACTTTTTTGTATAGAATTTTTGTGTTTATGTCTTTATTTATTATTGATTTTTTCTCCCATTTATCACCACGCTGGGCTGGCTGAACTCTATAGGGTCTAAATTCCCTTGGAATTTTTAATAAGTGTGCACATGGTGTTTGTAACATTATCATATAATTATTTTATTTATAATATTGAAATTGTTGTATAAAGTCATTTCCTAATAGTATATCACAATCTAATTTTTTATAACTATATATTTTGTTTATTATTACTTGTTTACTTCCAAGTATTATACTGACTTTATCAGCACTATTAATTATTTGTGTACTTTCTCCTGTTACTCCTGTTATTTTTATTTTACTATTTTCATTCCATGATTTTATTAAGAAGTTTTTAAATATTGTTATATCACTTCCTGTATCTATTAAGGCACATGTTGTTATGTTTGTTTCTACTATAGTAAATTGTATATATACGGCTAATGGAAAACTTATTTGATTATTCATTTATCTTTTTTCACATAGTATAGTTTGATCATTATGTGTTATATATAATCCTTCTCTTTTTATACTATAGTCTTTTAATCCATTTAGAAAACTTATTCCTAATAATATATGAGGATCTGTATTCATACTATTATCCATATAACATGGTACTACCATTTCAATTCCTCCTATTTTTATTGGTACTTTGACTTCTAATTCTGTAGTATGTATCTGTCCATCAAAATTTACATATCTATATGGTTCAATTTTGTGAGTCATTAATCCTTTATTTCTGATTGAAGCTATATGGCATTCACTTGCTCCTGTATCAATTAGTATATTTGGTCCTTCAATATATTCTCTTCCATTATAATATTCTCCTTCTATCTTCATGTTTCCAGCATTTCTATGAAGTTTGATTTCTTTTATATTACTAGTTCCTTCTAAATATTTTCTAGGTAATTTAAGGCTTGTTGACATTTTAATTAACCTTCCATTTCTAAACATTATGTTATCAGAATAATCATCTTCTTTATCTTCTGCTATTTCAGGTTTATCTTTAAGTATACTAAATTCATATTCTTTAGGAATTAAACTTATTTGTTTACTTGGTTCTATTATTTTACTAATATCCTTACATTCTTTGTGAACTTCTATGTATGGTTTTTTAGAGTATATATTTCCATAATTGGAGTTAGTAAATGTGTATAAAGCTCTATATTCTATAGTCATAATCTTGTCTCCTGGTTCCATTATATCATTTCTATGTAACTTAAAATGTAGTCCTAAGACTTCATTGAAGTTCTTATCTGTAATTGAGACACAATATTTTGGGTAACAAGTAAATATTAATTTTTGATATGACAAGTTTCCTTCTATAGTTTCTAAATGGCTATCTTTTAAATTTATTATTCTTCCGTCATGTAAACTTACGGTTAAAGGTGAATCTATTCCTTCTCTAAATAAGGATTTAAACATTATTTGTATTCCTGCTAAATAGACATATTGAATTTTTTCTCATTGTTTTTTACTAATCTTTGTTAATAATTCATCTACTGTATTTCTTGTTAAAAGATTTAATTTATGTGTTCCTTGAGTTGTTCTAACATTTATAGCTTTTTCAATTTTATGATACTCATTTATTGCTATTCTTTCTCTTTTCCATATTTTATCTAAGGCTTCCCATTTTCCTATTTTTAAATCTAAAGATAATTTTCTCATTTTCTTAAATTTGTTATTATCAAATGTTACTTTTAATCCATAACCTTCTATTCCTTCATATTCTTGTTTATCTATATTATCTCTTTCTATTTCCTCAATCTCGTTATTCAGATTCTGATTCATTATCTTTTTCTGAATCTGATTCGCTTATATATACTTCTTGATCATAATATTGTTCAATGTCTGATATTTCACTTAATTCACTTTCTATATCTAAATATTCTTTTTGTAGTATTTTAACCTTTTTCTTTTTACAATCAGGGCTTATATGTCCTATTTCTCCACAATTCCAACATTTACATTGGCTTTTATCTTTCTTATAAGGTCTATTTCTTTGTTGCTTTTTTGGATTATATTTCCTTTTATAATATCTTCTTCTAGGCTTTATATATTTTTTCTTAAAATTTCTAAATTTTTTAAATTTTTTATTTTTGAATTTCCTTTTAGTATTTTTCCTTTCAGGATTACATCCCCATTGTGTAGGTTTTTCCATATCTTCACAACATATCTTAGTTAATCTTCCTGATTTTTTCATTAATTATCTTTGTTGACATATATATGCAAGTCTTTCTAATAAGAATTTTATTCTTGATCCTAAAGATCTAGGTGCTTCAGGATTTTCTTTAATGTATTTTTCAAATTCTATCTTAAAATATATTCCACATGTTCCTGGTAACTTATTATAGTACATATCTTTATATACATCTTGATTTTCATTACTATAAAATTGGTATAATAATATTCTTTAAATTCACATGTATATTCTTTGATTTTACACATATCACATATTGTTAGGTTTATTAATTTTATCCTAGCATTTTTTTTTCTTTTATTGCTTCTCCATCAAAATTTCTTATCCAATCTTCTCCTAAGAATTCATCTGAAATATAGTTTACTAATCTTTCTATACCTTTCTTATCTGATTTTATTATTTCTGTTTGTATATTTCTTTTTATTAGTGTTTTTGTATCATTATTTATTCCATCCCACCAATTTCTAACATTTCCTTCAAAGGATGCTACTAAAAAGTCTATTCTTCTTTCAGTACTTTCCCATGTATCATCTTTGTAATATAAAAAGAATAATAACATTGAGTTTGCCCAAATTTCTAAGGCTTTTTTAATATCTATTTTACAATCTAAGTCTAATTTTGCTCCTCCATGATTAACAGGTTTATCATAATTATCATTTAGTTCAAATCTATTTCTGTATTTGTTTCCTTTTGGTGGTTGTCTATCTCTTATTGTTTCATAGTATTGTCTATATGGTTTAATGTATATAGGTGCATAACTTTCATCTGGATCCAATATTTCTTGTTTATTAGAGGATTCTGCTTTATTTGGTCCTCCTCCAGTGTTCATTAGGACTTGATATTCATCTATATTTTCCAGATTTAATTGATCAAAATTTTCTATAAGTAAATCTAATTCTTCATTCATCTTTATCTTCTATATCATCTTGATTTTCTTTAATTTCTAATTTTCCTATTGCTTTTTCTTTAGATTTTTCCATTTTTTCCTCTTCTTCTATTATTTTTGGTAAAATCTTCTTCCTAAATTCATCATCCATACTTCCTGCTTCTATTCTTATATTTTCTTGTTCAGTATATTTTTTCCCTATTCTAGACATTTCTTTTTCTATTAGTTTTTTGTCTATTGTTTTTTCTTTTCCTTTACTATTTTCTTTTATTTTTCTTACTTCAATTTTTAGGATATTAATATCATTTCTTACTTCTTTTATTTCATTATTTATGTTTTGAACATCATCTATTAATATTTTTATTAGTGTTTTTAATTCTTCTATATACTCACCAATCGACATTTATCTTCTCTTTGATTGACATAAGTAATATGTTCTACATTCAGTATCTTTACAATCTTTTATTACTTTATCACATCTTTGTTTTACATAATTATTATTTGTTAATTCTTTCATTTTTTCGTAATAACTTGCTCTTATTTTATACCTTTCTTGTTTTAATTTTAATATTTGTTTTTGTTGTGAGTTTGTTATATTTCCAGGTTTTAAAAGTTCATCTTGTATTTGTAGATTTATTTCTCTTATTCTTACTAACTTTTTATCTAGAATTTCTTTTACTTCTATTAATTCCATTAATAGTTTTTACAATTCATCTGATTCATATTTTTCTTTATAATATAAATTGATTTCTTCTTTCTCAAAAGTTTCTATTATTTTCTCATATATATATCTTTCTTTTATTGATTCTATAATTAGCTTATGTAATATTTGTGCTTTAATTTCCATAGGTAATTCTCTAATTATTCTTAATGTTATTATTTTTAACTTATTGGGTATAGGTTCTAAAAATATATAACTTCCTCTTTCTGTTTCTAATGTGTAATAATTATCTATTTTTATAATTTTATTACTCATAATCTTTGCAATATAACATCATTTCTTCTTTTTCTAGTTCAATAATAATTTTTTCATATATATATTCATCTTTCAATGTTCCTATTATAAGGTTATCTATAATTTGTTCTTTTATCTCTTGGGGTAATTCTTTAATTATTATTAACGTTATTGTTTTTATTTTCTTAGGAATATGTTCTAAATATATATTATTTCCTTTACTTTCTTCTATTTTGTAATACCAATCTGTTTTTGTAATTGTAATGTCCATGATCTCTATGGCTCTGATACCATCTGACGGGGGTTGCTACTTAGAGCGAACAAAAATCAAATAAAACTTAAAATCTAAAATCTAATTAATCTTTAAATAGTCGTATATTCTATGTATTCTTTTAATTTATCAAATTCTAATTTATTATTAGTTATAGATATATAAAATCTCAAAGTTAAGTTTAATCTTAATTTCTTATATTCTTGTGGTAATCTATTTGTAATAGGTTTCCTCATTTATAGGGTTCTAATTAAATCTTCAAAATCTAATAATGTTTGAGAATTCATAATATCAAGATCTGTTATTATATCTATATTTGATTCAAGAGGTATGTTATACTTTGTAATATTCTTCTTCCTTTTCTCTAATTTATCTATTATATCTTGTATGTCTTTTATAATTATAGATCTAACAATTCCTCTGGCAAAATTTTCTATTAAATTTTCTTTAAAACATTTTAATATTTCTTGAGCAGCATATAATTGTTCTTGATATCCTATTTTGTCGATTTCATTTTCAAATTCAATTTCTTTTTTATTTTTTACAATCATTTTAATTTTATATGGACCTCTTTTAGATCTAGGCCTTTTTACCTTATTATTAATCATAGTTTTGGTTAGTTTTTTGAAAAGAAATAATTGTTTTAAGATTAAAATAAATCTCTAGGACTAAATTGTTACTTTCTTTATATTATGATTACTTTGGTTATAAATCTTATATTTAGGGGTATTTTTGGTAGTTTGCTACCTTTGAATAGTCAAAGGGTATTTTGGAAAGGGTAGTGTTGAATTTGGGGTATTTTCAATAATTTCCCGTCCAGACTATTGTCAATTGACCAATAAAATTAAAATCTGACATTTTTTTTTTTTACCAATAAAGCTGAGAGTAAAATCGTCTCTTCATTTAAAGAGAACAGATCTAACACAAAAACCCCAAAACCCATACACATTCTCACTACATATCTTACACCCTTTCACAGATCTAAATGCAAATCCAATTTACAATGACTCTACAAACAAAACCAAACAACCAAGTCTTTCACACACCAACTCCTGTTGTGACCTGATTTCAACTTCCGTCTCACACCTCGAACGTAGAAAACCAAGTATCAGCTGATTCAGCTCCCTTGATTTTGCGCACATACAGGGATTGCACCGAAGAAAGAAATAACACCCATGCATATTCAATCTGCATGGGCAGGTGAGAAATCATTTGTCCACGAAGTTTTCATCTGGGCAGGGGTACTTCACCTGCATACATCCATTTCCATTTCTTCGAACTCGAGTCTGCCGCGAAAGAGAGAGTAAGAATTTACTAGTGCAACTCCAATGGAGGGAAATAAACAGTTCCTTTTTGAACTTTTGCTACACGAGTAGTATGTATGAATTTTGTTAAGTGTATTAAACTTATTTTGGCAGTTAAAAGTAGCATTTGGGAGTGATTATGATAAGCTTGATACTTAATTATACTTGTTTATTGAATATTTTAGGAGAAAATTCGGTATTAAACGAGAACGGACGAAAAGGAACGAGAATCTATAAAAAATAATTAAAATTGAATATATTTTAGAAGTTGAGGAGACCAAGGAGTCACGGTTGAAGGGCCTCAATTGTAATATCTTAGGACTCGATCCAATTAAAGAAAAAATGGACTAAAGTATACAAGTGAAAGTACAATTTCTAATTTTTGGATATCAAAATGTGACCAAAATTTTGGTTTCCTATCTTGGGACTTTATTTTGGACCCAAATTGAGGTATACAAATTATATATCATTTCATTCAAATAGGAGTGGAGGCTAGAGCCTAGAGATAACATTTTGAAGTAAAAATACACTTTCAAACACGTTAAATTCTCAAAATTTGCATCTCAATTTATGATTTGAACTTTGAAGAACACAATTGACTGGAATTTACAAGCTTTGCAAAGGAGATTGATGATTTATTGTTGGGAATTGGGTGCCAAAAAACACCAATTGTTAGGATTCTTTTCTTCATTCCTTACATTGAACTTGATGATGTTTTTAACTTTATTATTATTTAATTTTAATAATATAATTGACTAAATAATTGATTATTAAACGACGTAACATATGTTAATGTTTGTTTAACTCATTAGATTTCATGTCAATTTGATTATGTGCTAATTGATTATTGAGTAGTGATGACAAAAAAATAAGCCCCGACGGGTTGGGTTGGGTTGGGCTGGGCGGGGCGGGGCGACAAAAGCACAAAAAAAAAAAAAATTGTTTCCGGTGCTTGTTTTGGATATTGATGTAGTTATTTTGAGTATTATTTGCTTTGGATTTTAAAATTTAAAATTTGCATTTTAACTGAAAATTTTTGAAAGAAAAAAAAGGGACAGGAAATGGGGCAGGCCCGCCTCGCCTCGTCTAAGACTCCCCCGTCCCGCTGCAATCTCTAATAAGTGTGTTTAGTTGACATTCAATTATTTGATAACCGATGTTTGATTTAAGACAATATTAAAATCGAGATGAGATATATTTGTCTAGTTAGTTCAATAAGTGACAAGTTTTGATACGGGATCTAAAGATGATTATTACATATGCAATCTCGATTGAACTCATGTGAAATTAATGATTTTAAGCCCCCGTTTGACAATCGTTAAAATGATTTTTTTGGTGGAAAATGAGTTTTGGAATAGTATTTATTGCGAGAATGTGTGATTAAAAAGTATGAGAAAAATTTGAATTGTGTATAATATTTTATTGTGAGAATGTGTGTTTGAAAATGAGTTTATTATTATGATTTTTTTAATGATTGTTAACTGCGGCTAAATGTGTATGAATTTACATAGAAATAGAGTAAGTTTTGGACATGTGAATAATGTTAATTTTGCTCGAAAAAGATTACTAACTAAAATTGATTAATTTGATTTTTAATATGAAAAAGGGGTTTAATGATATTGGATTGAATGGATATTTAATAGCATATGTGAAATCGAAATTCTTAACTATTTGATTTCAAAACGATTTCACAAATTAGATTAGTTGGGTTAATTTAGATTAACTTAATATAATATAATTATAATATAAAATCTAGATTTGTTAAGAGGCCACTACAATTAATATAAATATTGATAGTAATATTTATCTCCGGGAAGATATATATACTTTATTATTTGTCACGATCCGTATACTTGAAATCACGAGATCATATTTACATATTAATATATATATCAGTCTTCATCTGCAAAATAATTATACGCCTGAAAAAATTAGCATGAGAATCCTCTTGGTTATGGTAGATAATCTCAAGGTGAAAAACGTTTTCCTATACCACGAGATAAGCAAATTATTAATAGAAAATTAACGTAAGCTCATATTTGATAGATATTAAAATCTACATTTTAATTTAAATTAAAGTCAATAATTAATTTTAATTATATATTTTATGAGAACTATAATTTTTATTAAAATTAACTAAAAATCTGATAATTGTTACAAAATTATGCAATGTGTTATATACTATTTTTATTTTTTATTTTAAAGTAGTTGGGGAGTTTTTAAATTAAGAAAAAGGATTGGACTCATTTGCTACTAAGTGAATAGGTTCTGGACTAGTCAATTTTCCTAAAATATTACCCTAGCTATCATTGTGCGCCTCTCCCGCCCTTGTTCTTCCTCCTCTGGCTTCACGAACGAACATACAGCAAACTTGTATGATGGGTTCCAATAGCAAAGTTCTTTTAGACTTGGAGGCCAATAATAGCACCACTAACTCTTCAACGTCACGTTTAGGTTTCTTTTATCTATCTACTGGAAAACTTTCAGTTCGGTTTTGTTTTTCCCTGTTGTTTTTGATGAATTGATATTTTTTTTACAGAGTCAAAACTTCAATTTTGCGGCAAAGATGATGTATTTTTGCAGCGTGGAACTGTAAAACTAAACCTCCCTGAGCAGAAGCCCACCATTAGTCCTGTTCCCAAG
Organism: Fraxinus excelsior; assembly: GCA_019097785.1. Lineage (NCBI taxonomy): Eukaryota > Viridiplantae > Streptophyta > Magnoliopsida > Lamiales > Oleaceae > Fraxinus > Fraxinus excelsior. The sequence goes on along the minus strand of CM032637.1, from coordinate 12,943,184 downwards.
AGCCACGGTAATGATAACCCTGCTTTCTTTTTTATTTTCTTTCCTCTTTACATTAATGGCTTTCGGTGATTTTGACATTTGAAAAGATTTGCAGTTGATTATGTGTTTTTGGATTAGCAGATTCGAGAGCCATGTTGTTTTGTATAAAGGTTCTGAAACTTTTGGTGTATTAACTAAAACATTGTTTGCAACTGAGAATTTAGTGCTTGCAAAGTAAATATACCTAAGTGCCTGCACTTTCCTCTGCAAGGATGAAATTGGGATGCAAAATCTTTTTCCGGATATAATGTTTCTGTGCAGTTGTTGAGCTGATTTACTGAACGTTAGTGGCAAAGAACAATTGTTTATCTATCTTAGTTTTGGCTACGTATAAAGGGGATAGTCGTCCCTTAAATTCAATCTGTTCTTGCATGAAAATTTAGCTGACTAATGAATTTCCATGGGTCCAATGTACAAGTCATTGATCTTTGTTAATGTTGAGAAGTCTGTTTTGTAGTAAGGATGCCATATATTTTATTTCTGATAATTTAAGAGATATGTTTAATTGTCTTGGGAAGTCATTAATTTTTCTTTATAAGTATATTATTTTAAGTATTCTTGGATTAAGTAAAACTAATCTTTTTTCACATTAGGTTGTTTTTTCAAATGACTTTTGATAACTCTTTGGGTTTATAGAAATTTGAGGCATAACACTAATATCCTTCTACCTACTCTTTGATATCAATAAAAAAGGTTGGAAGGGCATATATTGAAATTCACCCAAGTAAAGGCATTAACCAAGGCGAAAAGGCATGCATTCAGCATTCTTTAGTTTTGCCCTTTATGGGATCTTTTAAGTCCTCTACATTTTGGGTTTGTTCATAGTTTTATGTTTTTAAGGCTACCCAAGAAACTAAAAGAAAAAAATTGAATTAGAGAGAAGAAATGAAGAACCTACATGTGCCCTTCATTTCTCAGATGATTCATGGTCTCTTGTGGGTTTACTACTGTGTTTGATGTTTTTAGTACTTTATTGGTATATGTTGAGGCATACACTTTCAAGTGACTTGATCTTATACCTCCCATGTATGCATTTTGCCACAATACCACATTTGACCTTTTGAAACACTGGCACCATTTCATTATTTACTTCTTGAAGAATATTATGCTTCTAGCATTATCTTATTATGTTCAAAATTATCTTCCGTTGGTTTTAGGATAAAAATCTTAACTGGATCACACGTTCATGCTCTTATTTGTCAGGAACCTTTTTCTTCCCTAAAGACTCTGGGTCGTCACCTCTCTAAATTTAGGAAGATAAATGCTAGTGTTGCTCAGGATAAATGGTTACTTTGAGATTGTGTCTGTTTTGCAATCAAATTGCGAGTGACCGTAGTGGTGTTCTTTTCAGAACCTGCTCTAAACCAGTGGGGGCTTCTCGAAAATCTGAAGTTGCTTAGATAAAATTAGGGTGTTTCATAAATTATGACTGAAAAAAGAGTTCAATAATTGCATTCTTTCATGTACGACTAAGATTATGATTGGCTAAGTGCCTAACCCAAAAAAATAAAAACTAAAAAAAAAAAATCAATGTTGGAGAAAAAATCTACTTCTCCAGACAAGGTTTAAAAAGACGAAACTAAATATTGAGGCAGTTTTTCTTTATGAGACGCCTCGAAGCGGATTGAGGCGTAAGCCTCACAAAAAAAAAAACAAAAAATCTAAGTAAAAGAATTATAAAATAATACAAAAAAATCAAAGTTGGAGTATATAGTAAATAGAATATATAGACATTAGTATATTGAGATATAATCTACCTAAAGAAAGAAGATGTTTAGCAAAAAAATAAAAATAAAAAATTACAGAAGTTAGAAATCACTCCTCTAATTTCTGGCTGCCATTTAGTTTGTTAAGTATTTTATTGTTTTGTTTGGGCTCAAAATGTCTTTTTAAATGGGCTCTTTTCTTTTTTAAGAATGGTCATTTCTGATTTCTTTTCATACAATTGAAAAATCAAATTTTAAATAAAAGGGCGCGCCTCAAATTTAGAGGCATGAGCCTTATATTTTTAACCTCAAAAATACCGCCACGAGGCATACTGCATGCGCCTCACGGTGAGGCACGCTTCTACTGCCTTTTTAAACCATGTCTCCGGATATGGAGTCCGAGAAACTATAGTACATAAACAAAATGATATTGGGTCTGTGTCACATTGCAGTTTTAGGGAAAGTGAAGGATTTCCTAGGCGTTATATCAGAGTCAAATAGAAATCTGATTCAAGAAGCCAAGGTATAATGAGTACTGATTTAAGTACAGAACTTTTATAGTTTTCATCTGATTGTTATCTGTATGCACTAAGTTTTTGCTCCTGCCCTTGACAAAATACAGGACAATCCTGAAAACTATGACATTGAAGTCATGAGTGGAAAGGAATCTGAATACATTGAAATGGTAAATAGTCTTGTTTCATTTTTTCATGGTGGTGGTGGAGCAAGTTTCAACAATAAATTTTACAACTGATTATATTCGATGCCTATGTTCTCAGGACTTGATGCTGGGTGTCGCTGATCTTCATACCCCGGAAGCTGTTGCTGCTGCAGAGTCTGCAATAGCTGGTTATCAACCGATAATTCCCTTGGCTGCCAATAGTAGTAGAGGGTCAGAATCTGAAGATAGTAGTGATGGCGACAACGACGACGACAATGTCGAAGAAGAAGAAGAAGAAGAAGAAGAAGAAGAAGAAGAAGAAGAACATTCTGCAAAATTTAGTTCCAAGGTTGCTGAAAAGGATTCAAGCAAAACATCTAAGAAGCAGAAATCTAGAAAACGTCTAAAGATTGTTGAGCTTTCTTAGATTCTGATAGTGTATCACCTTATCTATTAACTTCTAATAGGATACATTTTATTTATTTCTGAGATAATAACAAAGGTCAATAAACTTTTACGAACTAAAAGTTTTCCTTTCTCGAGCAAGCCTGCCTTCAACAAGCTCTATTTACAGAAAAAATAAAAAAATTCGACTCGGGATATTCCGTGCTTGTTCTTAAAATTCGCCTAAGAGGTGAACTTGAAGGGCGCTTGATATTATAAGTGCTATTGATTCCAAAATTGCCTTCTGGATCACACCCCGCCCCATAAATAGTGTCATTGTAAAAGACTCGTAAATAGACTTTGACATGTGATCAATATTTTTCTAATAGTTTAACCTTTTAAATTAAGTGATCACCAAATGTTTGAGATCACTTTGTGCCTCTAACCAATGTTTTTCAAACTGAGAGCCTGTTTGGTAGGGCTACTAATCAGATTAAGAGCTTGTTTGGTACGGCTTAAAATCCAATTAAAATTGAAAATATGGCCGTTATTGGGTCCCGCTCATCTAATAAAAGTCAACAATAACGGCTATATTTTCAATTTTAATCTGATTTTAATCTCTACCACACACCCTCTAAAATTGAAAATATGGCATTTGTTGGGTCCCATTCTTCTAATAAAAGTCAACAATAACGGTTAGTTTTTCAATTTTAATCTCTACCAAACACACTCTGAATATAGAGCATCTTCTAATTTTGAGATTTGTTCGAACAATGGCCTAAAATGTTCTGCCCGGAAACAGAGACAACAAATAAATTTTATTTGGATATTAACAATTGGTTCACACAATTTATTCAATGAAAATTGGAAGGTGTTAGTGTTATTTCTGGAGTATCTCCTTCAAGACAATATGACAGAATTACCTTAATGAAATTTGCAAAGAGTAACAGAATGATGAATAGAATCTGAAAAATTAATTCGAGTCCACCGACTTCACGATGTTTCCTTAAAACGAATTTGCTGCTTTCAGAAGGTGCTAAAGGCGTCCATCAATCGTTTTTCAGGATGGAATGAATTTCGTCTCCTACGGAAGTAGCACAGCAATCTGCAGGAGTTCTAGCGAACTCAACGAAGTGTATTTTATTCGAAACGAATATCAGAACGAGAGAAATGGAGGATGATATTCCATGCAGAGAATATTTGCAATGAAAATGAGGTCATTATTTTGGTAGTGGGGCGGCAATTTATAGAATTATTTGTGGTCATTTGAACATTTTTTAAGCTTCTTCAGAATAGTCACCACCGTTCAGACAAGTCCCAAAAATCCGAACAGGCACCATGATTCGGTTAAAGTTGGCTCTTAATTATTTTACAGTCAATCCAAAATAATGTTTATGAAAAAAAGCCCATTAATAAAAATTAATTTTATTATGTATCCAAGAATTTGATTAATTACAATTTGATCCAAAATTAAATAAATTTTGTCCAAAAATATAATATAGTACAAGGAGGCACATGCACACGAACCGGGCTCGTGCCGTGCCGGCCTGTTGGACGGCGCGCACGTGTGGGGTTTGGACCGAATCCCATATAATATAGGTCTCTCCCCTTCTAAAGACTATAGGTACCCCTTGGGGCCCAAACACAATTCCCAAACTTACATTATATAAACCACATCAAAGTTTCATAAATTTCCTATGTGGGACAAGTGTGCGAGAATTTTTTAATAAATCAAATTCTTCACTATTTAATAGTTTCAAGTGGGTTACTTAGATATTAAATATTTCATTCAAGATTAAATGGTTTTCGAAAAATAAATATATCACGTTAATCCTCTTGCGGAGTAGAACATGAATATGCTAGGTCCCGTTAAAAATAAAGCATGGGTTCCACAGAAATTTGGGCTCAAAGTTGACCCATCTCACCACTATAAAACCATTTACCAACAGTTAGTACCTAGAGAAACTCGCTCAACTATTTCCACTGTGAATGAATAGAATTGTCCTGGAAGAGCAGAGAAAGGATGAGAACAGTTACTAATATTCATGAATTGGGTAGTAAATATCTGCAGAAGCAGTTCTTGGAGCTATTTCACAAGGAATAAGTGTTTTGAGAAATTAACTTTTAAGTGGCTTTCACTTTTGTCGTAGTGGAAGACGCGGTAAGCATTATTTCGACGAGGATTCTAAAGGGACAGGAAGACTATGTACCATGTAGGATTGCTACTTGCGAAAATTGCACCATTAGCAGCATGTACATCCGAGAGTTCATTGGAAATTTATCTACAAAGTGCAGTGATAAGTGCATTTTTGTGCACTTATTCTGAGCTATTTTACTAAGCTTTTGTGTCGTTTTATTATCACATTTTACTTAACTTACATTATTTTTATCTTATTTCAATTTTGGATCTGTTTCTAAGCAACTGGAAAAGAAAGAATGATAAATAGGTCAATTGATGGAAGTTTGGGGACTAGCAAGCATTTGAGTAAAAGTTGAAAACAATTAACAGAACCAAAAATATTAGCCTGAGCGGTCGCCCCATTTTGTACTGGGCGGCCGCCCAACCTTCAAAACAATTAACAGAACCAAAAATATTAGCCTGGGCGGCCGCCCCTTTTTGTACTGGGCACCCGTGAAAGAAAATTCTGATTTCCTAATTTGAATACAACTTTTATGTAAACGAATTTTGTGGGGTATTTTAAAACCCTAGGAATATCCAAAAGTTGGGGAAAGACATTACAACACAAAGAGAACCCTAGATAGAATACACCAAGAAGAAGATTTTGGGGGCAAGGATTTCAAAGAGAACTACAAGAATTCTTGGATTTGAAGCAAAAATGTGATTTTGGTGATGTCTTCTTTTACTTTAATTTTGTGTTTTATTATTTTCTCCATGTTAGGCTAGATCTATTTGTGCTAGAAGATCGATGAATTTTGCTATATAACTTTGGATTTTAGTTTTACAATTATTGACAATTAAAACATATTTTGAGGTTGAATGACTTTTATTCACTTATTTGTTTCCACAATTATTATGCATGTGATTGTGTGAGTGTAGTGGTCTATTTTATGCATTCGAAAGAATGAGAATAGATTTGACGAGGTATTAGTCATCGTAAGGTCCGATAGGGAATAGATATATACCTCTATGCTTTGAGTAAATCTTTAAGTGATCATAAAACTGCATGCATTCTTATGAATATACATTCGTCATAGAGATATAGTCGGGTGATTTACATGAATAGCTCCAATAATTCTTGAGAGAGATTGTTGGATAGGTTAGGATAATTGATTTTTCAAATTATCAAACATGCTGTCGATATTGTAGAACTAGATTTTAAGATGAACATTGCATGTGGATTCGTGATCCTAGTACTTGTTTATTATTCATAAGAAAAATCCAATTTGCATTCAATCATTTAATTGAATTTAGTCTTAACTTAAATTTAATGTGCAAAGTAATTATAGTTTAGTCATAAATCATTACAATCATCCAAAATTTCATAGATTCGGTTAAGGTTTCGGTAATTAGAATTAAACTACATCAATCCTTGTGGGAACGATATTCGAAATTCTCAATTCCACTTTATTACTTGTTAACGAACCGCACACTTACGGTGATTTTAAAATGAACAATGTTTTCGTGAACAAATTTTTTGCGCCGCTGCCGGAGATTGATTTTTAGTTTGATTTTATTTACTTAGACACTAATTCGAACTTGTCTCTACTTTTTATTTTTATTTTACGTATTTTATTTAGCATTTCTATTTAGATTAATCAAAGTGCTACTGTTTTTTTTTCTTACCTTAGGTTTGCATGCTAAGTTCATTTGGCGGTGAACTACTTCCAACAGATTTGAAGATTGAATGAACTTTTCATCGCAGGAAAAGGAAGGCTAGAGCAGCACAGCAAGAAAACCAAGAACAACTCCAATGGCAAATCAACAGATTGAACTGAGAGTAAATCATGCAACTCCAGCCATTGAGGAGCCACAATATGATGTGAATACTCTTCTTGGGGATTTATTGTCACCATTCGTCGCTCAAAGTCAATCCAACATTGTTTACCCTGCATTCAAACAGTCGAACTTTCAGTTGAAGACGAACGTCATCCAACTATTCCAAAACGAACACCAATTCTATGGGATGGCCAACGAGAATCCGCATACACATGTATCCCGCTTCTTGGATATGTATCAATATTTCAGATACTAAGGGATATCAGAAGATGCGATCAGGCTGAGGTTATTTTCACACACTCTGCGGGATAAAGCACTTGAGTGGCTAGATTCACTTCATGTTGTGAGTATAACTATTTGGAACGATCTGGCCCACAAATTCTGTACGAAATTCTTCTTACCGGCCAAAGTGGCGAGATTGAGGCACAAAATATCAATATTCAGCCAAAATGAATATGAGTCATTTGATGAGGCATGTAATAAGTTTAAGAACATGCTAAGAAAATGTCCTTAACATGGGTTCGACAAACCCTCACAAATCAGATTATTCTATACATGATTACTTCCAGCTTTCAGGAGCATAATGGACTTATCATCAAATGGCTCTCTAACCACAAGATCGGTTGATGGAGCTTGGGATTTGTTCAAGAGAATGGCTAATACTTCGACCATGTGGTCTTCAGATCGAGTGGGTCTAAAGAAATCAGCGAGAGTCTACGAGGTAGATACCTACTCGGCTTTATCTACAAAGATTGATTCCTTATTTTATAAGGTGAAGAGCATAGCACAAACAACAAATTCAGTACAAGTAAGAAAGTCCAATTGTGAAGAGTATGGAGACAAAACATGACACAACTAAATGTCCTATCCTTTTACAAGGAATGGAACAAGTAGAGTATACCCACTGGGGTCAACATCAGCACAACAACCCCCATTCTAACACTTATAATTCTAACACTTATAATCCGAAGTTGAGAAATCATCTAAATTTCTCTTAGGGTCAAAATCAAAATCACGACCGAGCTCAATAGCAGTTTCAGCAGGAAAAGAAACCTCAGTTGGAGGAGATATTTGCAAAACTCATGGAAAAGACGGATAAATACATGGAAACAACTAACCAGTTCATGAGAAAGACTCAAATAAATTTCCAAAATCAAGGTGCTGCTATTAAGAATCTGGAGACTCAAGTTGGACATATGACATTTTCTATGACAAATAGAATACCAGGATGTCTGCCAAGCAATATTGAGACTAATCCCAAGGAGTAGGTAATGACCATAAGAATGTTGGAAAATAAAATTGAGGATCCATCTGTGAAAGCAATCACCACTAGGAGTGGAGTGCAATTACCAGAAATACATATCAAGAGGTCGAGTGCGAGTAAGGAGACAGTACCTTTTTCAGATGAGGATCAAGTGGAACAGACTGAACAAATGATAGATGCATCTACTAAAGAGAGTTCAGATACACCACGGGTTAAGGCAACCGTTCCTATCAAACCTTACGAGCCTCCTATTCCATTCCCACAAAGGTTGAAGAGACACCAGCTAAACCAGCAGTTTGAGAAGTTTCTGGATGTGCTAATGAAACTCCACATTAATATCCCGTTCATAGACGCGACATGACAAATTTCAAGCTATGCAAAGTTTCTAAAGGACATGATATCAAAGAAGAAAAAGGTTCCAGAATTTGAAATTGTCACACTAACAGAGGAGAGAAGTGCAAGATTACAAAAGAAACTACCTTCTAAGCTCAAAGATCCAGGGAATTTCACTTTACCTGTTTCAATTGGAAACGCTGGTACTTTTAATGCTTTATGTGATACTGGTGCTAGTATTAACTTGATGTCACTTTCCATTTTCAGGAAACTTGGTTTAGGAGAGGCTAAAGCAACAACGATGACTTTGCAGCTGGCTGATAGATCCCTTACTCAACCACGAGAGATTATAGAAAATGTGCTGATTAAAGTGGAGAAATTCATCTTCCCAGCAGACTCCCTCATTCTAGACATAGAAGAAGATAGAAACATTTCAATAATTTTGAGGAGACCATTCCTAGCAACATGTCGAACCTTGATTGATATAGAGAAATGGGAGCTAATATTGAGGGTCGATGAAGAACAAGAAGTGTTTAAATTAAATAATCCACCCAAACAACTGTCAGCCCTTGACGAGTGTCAATGTATCACTGAAGATGACCTATCCTCTTAACAAAATTGCTAGAAGAGAAAACCAAAATTTGGAGGATTTTTTAGTAGAGACGAGAACGAAGAATTCAAGGTGTGGAGAGCTAAAAAAGGGTGCAGAACTGGAAATTGCAAAGAGTGCACTGGTGAAATCCTTCGATTTGAACCACCACGAGTCTACTGAATTAAAAGTTGAGCTATAGACTATAACTTAGCATTGGTTGGGAGGCAACCCAACAATTATTTATTTATTTCTTCTTTCACTTTATGCATTAAATTAAGAATTTCTCTTTCGAGTTTTTATTATTATTAATAATATTAATCATTCATCGTCTTCACATGTCACAAAAGAGTTTATGCATGGTCCACATTTTTCTTCCTTCATTATCTTCAAATCCACATCTACAGTGATCAGGGAAGCAATTCTAACCCCTTGTTCTTTATCTATTTGTGAATTTATCCTTAGTTGTATGTGCCTTTAAGTTCGCATTCTGTTATTATTTAAACATTGACGACATTGTTCTATATAAGTTTGGGAGTGTGAATATTTCATTCAACGTGATAATGCAGTGTTTGTGTGATTGCGTGAAAAAAAGGTCTTTTGTGCAATTTTCTATTAGTTAATTTCAGTTTTTAGTTGTTTATTTTCAAACATTAACTTAGAATTTTGTGTGCTTGTGTGGGTTTGATAACTTTGCCGACCATGATGTGAATATTGGATTAGGTATGAACTGTCGATGGTGAAAATATCGCACTATTAGATTAGTCAAAGCTTGTTTATGCTAAACTTGACATTTTTATTGCACAATACTCATGTGACATATTTGGTTGGTGATTTGATTCATTACTTAGAAATAGTTGAATATAGTGAATAAACCCGAATAACCTCTTTTGTACAAAACCATGTCCAATTTTTAGAATAATTTGGAGGTAGTTGAACTGTTGTAAGGAAACATTGAGACAATGAGAGGTTCCGTGCATGATATTTCTTGTGTGGATTATCTTAAACCAATTAGATGAAGACAAGGTGAAAGTTCTAAGTTAGATGTTAGTTTTAGAAACTGGATGTCTAAAAGAAAAGGGGCATTGCACTAATATTTGAGTAAATAAAAATATATTTTCGAGTCTGTATAACTCGAGTGATTAAGCCTGCAAGGGTTTAAAACCTGGTGCCCTATGGTCATCTGACTTGGGAGTCGTCGATCTAAAACTTGTTACAAGTGTTATATAACAAGCAAATGAGTAGATTTACAAAAAAAAAAGATAAAGAAATAATAATAATAAAATATTGATGAATAACATACATACATATATGTATGAATTGCATTGATTAAGCCCTAGACATTCGATCAATAGAACTATATCTCTAGTACGAGGAGAGTAACTTAGTTTAATCTCAGAGGCTAAGTAATAAAAAATAAGAGAATATTTACTTGTTAAAGTGTGAACTTGTAATAGTCCGATACATCCGAACTAAGAGAGGGTAAGGAGTAGATGTAAATGAGTTCAACTTTAGAGCACATCCCGTGATAATATAGTGAAAAGAATAAGTTTGGGGTGTGTGCATCTCTTGAATTAAGTAAAGAAATATTTGACTATTTTGGGTCAGATTGAGCTAATCATGATCTTAATATGTTAGCATGAGTTCTCACACACATACACGGCGAGTTATGCATGTAACATGTGAAGATTGATTTGATTTTGCACGGTTGTAGTTGTTCATTTTGTTTAGTACTAAGTCCAATCCTGAGACACATCATGTTGTTGATATTTTATGTGGAATTAAATTTTAATTTTGTTCAAGGACGAACAAATGCTTTAGTTTGAGGGTGTTTGATAAGTGCATTTTTGTGCACTTATTCGAGGCCATTTTACTAAAATTTTGTGTCGTTTTATTATCTCATTTTACTTAACTTAAGCTATTTTTATCTTATTTCAGTTTTGAACCTGTTTCTAAACAAATTGAAAAGAAAGAAGGATAAATCGACAAATTGATGGAAGTTTGGGGACCAACAAGCATTTTAGTAAAAGTTGAAGAACTATAACTTAAGTAATCTGATGAGGAGAACCAAGATGGAAGAAACAATGAAGAAAATGGCAGAAAAGAAAAGTGGCGAAAATTTAGCATGGGCAATCGCTCAGTCATTTTGTACTGGGTGCTCGCCCAGGCCATTTCGAGAAGAAAATTCTGGTTTCCTAATTTCAATACAACTCTTATGGAAACAAATATTGTGGGGTATTTTAAAACCCTAAGGTCGTCCAAAAGTTGGGAGAGACGAGAGACATTACAACACAAAGAGAACCCTAGAATATATCGAGAAGAAGATTTTGGACAATGATTTCAAAGAGAACTACAAGAATTCCTGGATTTGAAGCAAATATGTGATTTTGGTGATGTCTTCTTTTACTTTAATTTTGTATTTTCTTATTTTATCCATGTTAGGCTAGATCTATTCGTGCTAGGAGATCGATGAACTTTTCTATGTAACTTTGGATTTTAGTTTTACAATTATTGACAATTAAAACATATTTTGAGGTTTGAATGACTTTTATTCATTTATTTGTTTCCAAAATTATTATGCATGTGATTGTGTGAGTGTAGTAGTCTATTTTATGCATTCGAGAGAATGTAAATAGACTTGATGAGGTATTAGTCATTGTAAGGTCCGATAGGGGATAGAGATATATTTCTATGTTTTGCGTAAATCTTTAAGTGATCATAAAACTTCAAGCATTCTTGTGAATATACATTCGTCATAGAGATATAGCCGGGTGATTTACATGAATAGGTCCAATAATTCCCGAGAGAGATTGTTGGATATGTTAGGATAATTGATTTTTCAAATTATCAAACATGTTGTCGATGTTGTAGAACTAGATTTCAAGGTGAACATTGCATGGGGATTCGTGATCCTAGTACTCGTTTGTTATTCATAAGAAAAATCCAAATTGCATTCGATCATTTCATTGCATTTAGTCTTAAATTAAATTTAATGTGCATAGTAGTTATAGTTTAGTCATAAATCATTGCAACAATCCAAACTTTCATAGATTTGGTTAAAGTTTCGGTAATTAAAATTAAACTACATCAATCCTTGTGGGAACGATATTCGAAATTTTCAATTCCACTTTATTATTTGTTAACGAACTGTAGACTTGCGGTGATTTTAAAACAAACAATATTTTCGTGAACATGCAGACCTACTGAGAACTTGGCGATCGTAAATTTCGATCAAGACACATATTTCTACGAATGATTCTACTGGCACTCCCATTAGCTTGACTTCCATAACTTGCCATATGCTTATTGTGGTTTCCGTGATTTGTTAATATTCTTACACACTAATTTCCAAGTTTTTTGTCAACCTTAAAAATTGTCTTTCTTATCCTAACTCTTCTTATTTTGCATAAATTTGCAGATATTATACAGTTGCATACCTAGAAGACAGGATATACTCTAAACTAGCCCCCTTGGGCAAGCTTAATGTTTTGAGAAAACTGTTGGCCTCACCAGATTGAGTCATGATCCTTAATTGCTGTGTGTGTAAGTTTGATGGTTTCGAGAATGTGTACTCTGAGAAGAACCTCTTTTTGTACGGGGAATTTTTATAAATGGCTCAAGGAAACTCTTTAAAAAAAAATTTAGGCCTAACTTGCTATAGAAGTTTTTGAGGCCTTTTTTAGATTATACTATAATACACATTTTTCAAATCAAAATTATAACTGTTAAATTCATTAATTCTTCTTTGAAATTCCAATTTTCTTCTTCTTCTTCTTTAATTTATCTATAATTTTCTACTTCTTTCTTCTTCTAATCTAATTTATCTAGTTTTTTATTTATCCATATATTCATTGCCATTTGTGTTTTTTTAAGTGTGTGAATGTATTTTTCCATCTCAAATAGTTTTGAAAAGCAAAATCTCGTATATCTTTTAGCTACAGATTCATTACAGACGTTTCAAGCGACTGTATAGTCGTTTAAATGACTTAAGTCATTTTAAACGACTAAAGTCGTGTAAAACGACCACGGTCACTTCATATCATTGTGATTGATTATTTGTTAACATTCTGAAATTTTACTATTCTAATTATAATTAAGATATGGACTCAACAACATGAATTTCTATATTTTATTTTGGTGATTTTGTTAATGATGATCAAGGAAAATGGACATGGAAACAAAGTGGGAGTGATGAAATGGTGGAAGGAGTTTCAATATCTTCAGATACTTCATATCATGATTTGTATTGTGAAGTGCTAAATCTTTGCAAAGTTGATTCATCTTCGTATAATGCTAGGAACTAAACCATGAATTTTACTGTTAACTTGGATGAAAAAACTTGTACTTGTAAACGGTTTCAATTAGAACATTTACCGTGCGAGCATGAAGTAACTGCGTCGAAGAAGAGTGACTATTCAATTTACTTGTTTTGCTCTTTGTATTATACTGTTGAATATTAGAGAGTAGCTTATAGTAATACTATTTTTCCAATGCCAAATGAAGTTGATTGGAAAATTCTTGAAAATTTTGACTTCCTCAATGTGTTGCAGCTGCTAGTATGACGATGAGGTGGGCATACTAAAACAACAAAGATTCCATCTATTGGATAGTTTCCGAAAAGACACAAGTGTAGTAGATGTGCCACAACTGGACACAACCAACTAACATGCATAAGTCAGATATCTTTAGTTGATAGAAGATTGGAGGACTAGTATATTGTTTGTTTGGTTAATTTCATTTTGTTTAGATAACAATGCAAATTGATTTCTACTTATTACAATGTATGCTCTATATAGTGAGTTTTTGTTGTAATACATGCCAAAATTGTGTTTTATAAATGTTGGGTAATTTTTTGCATTTTCGTTTACTTCATATAACAAGTTATGAATAGAAAACGACTGAAGTCGCTTTAACGGAAGTCATTTTCAGTGATTTACAAAAATGTGTCGTCGTTTAAAATGATTGAAGTCGTTTACAATAAAATGACCGAGTCGTTTCAAATGAAAAAGACTGTTGTCGTTTTAGACGACTCATATTTCGTTTTTAATCATATGCTCGTTTTTCTATACATTTTTTAACAAAATAATTTGAAATCAAACCAAACACAATTTAGAATGTTATACATTATAAATACATAATTTAAGATCAAACCAAACAAAATAATTTGAAATCAATCGACTAAATACTTAAAACATTATGATTTAGCTTATTCAAATCAATTCACATATCTTTCATTATACATTATTGTTAGTCACATACTTCGAAATTAAATACAATTCACTTGAATATTGTCACTGGAGTACGATGAATTGTATGCAAGTAAGTTTGTCTTCCTATCCATTTTAAAATAATAGGTTGAAACCAAACATGATCTATAATGTTAAAAGTTTAATTCGCACATCATCTTACATTATACATTATTGTAAGTCACATAATTTGAAACTAAATACGGTATATTTGAATATTTTTAATAGAGCACGATGAATTGTATATAATGAAGTTCATCTTCGTATTCATTTTCAACTAATATATTGAAACCATACATGATCTATAATGTTAGAAGTTTGATTCAAACCTTATTTTGCATTATAGTCGTTTTTTCAAAGCTACTATAGACTATAGCCTTTTTAGACGACTTTAGTATTCGACACCAACATTTATGAAAAAATTCGACATTATGTACCTTGTAATATAAACTAGATCAATCTGAAAAATTAAGCTACTAGTCACAACACAAAAATATCTAACATTCAACATATATTATAAAATTATATTTTCAAATTATAATATATACTCATAACTCACGGACATACAAATACATCAAAAGATCCTACGGATCATAATTAAGGACAAATATATTGACAATCATCTTTTCCCTCCATCTATTCATATAGAAGTCATTAACTTGCTCTATTGAACCGTGGATGCCAAGAATATATATTTTATTACGTACATACCACAATCACCCTTGAAAGAATATAAACAACGGTAAACGAAGTGTAATAACTAATTGAATATGAGCAAGTGAATATGTAATTGTAATAAGAAACTTATGAATGAGCTTGTTTAGTAGTTTTGATATTCCTTTCTATAACAGGAATATCCGTCTCCAAATCAATGTAGATTTCCTTTAGGAGTGGCGAAAAAAAAAAAAAAAAAAAAGAGTTCCAAAAAAAATGGATGACAAATAGAGGCTAAAGCTTAACTGAACACGGACATCCAAACAAAAGCACTATATAACTTCATGATTGCAAGAAAGCAGTTCATCTCTTGCTAGACAGAGAGAAACATAGAATTGGAAAATTGTCATCTTTACATACATCAAAAATATTTAAAAGCATCGATAGAGATGGAATATCACTTGGTACTCCATACTAGTTAAAAAAAGCTTATTGAACTAGTATTCAGCCAAAACTCAAATTTGAACTTAGCTCATTGTTCAAACTCGCGACACATTTTGTAAGAATATATATGTAATTGTGTACATAAATGACATTTACTCAATGAAATTGTATGGTAATATTATATTAACTTATAAGATTGCAGATTCATTTAAATATTAAAAACCCATAAAGAGTTCAAAATACAATGATGATTTCGGAGTTCCAGTCAGTTGATTATCTATTTTTTGCTTACAAGAGATTGGTTCACAGTATGCTGCCAATCACCCGTGCCCAGCGTCCCTTCTATATGAAATAGTAATTACATCAATTATCAATAAAATGCCAAAACCTTTGATTCTTGGTTGGTCAAACTGAAAAGTATCACTTTGCCAATCGAAGAAAGCAAATATCAGTTAACCGTCCAGTATGATAGATCATTACTACAAAAGAAAAGCAGCAGTCTACCACTCCACAAGAATCAGATCCTGGAAATTATGATGGATCCTACTCAATTCATGCTGGAAATATGGGATAAGATCCTCAGAATGACAAATTCCAGTGTTCACCAGGACGCTAGGGAATTAATTAAAAATACGGGGAACACTCATGAGCCACAAAAGGCAAAGGCTTGTAAGGGATCTGCCTCCAGGCTTATCCAGAAACAACATTGAAAATCAACTCCAATTTGCAAGGCGATGGCAACTCCTGATGCCCTGGCCAATTTGAACTACAACTAGAAAGGCACTGACACAGAAGGAAGGGAAAAAAAAAAAAAAATGGAAACTAGGAAAACTGATGGCAACAAGTGAATACATAACCAGAGTGATTTTTTAAGCTTATCACACCAGGAACCAAAAGAGGGATTAAAATCACTCTCCACATATGACTCAATTTCATCCCGTCCAATTGATATATCCGAATCACTTCAATTGAAATACAAAGCAGAAGAACAAACCTTCAGCGTTGGCAGAAACCCGAGAAAATTGCAAAATTCCGAAAATTAAGTAGAGAAAACCCAAGATTGAGTTCTCACTTCAGAGGAATAATTTCTTCTTCACTGCTCTTCTTTCTTTGGAGTCGTTATTCTTCAAATGTGAGATCTCACTTAAGAGCCGTTTCTTTTAATTAGGGCGGAGGGTGAAAAGGGAAAAGGGAAAATGAATAAGTTTTTCATTTTTTTTAATAGATAATAGTGGTCAAAGGCCAAAAAAAACTTTGTAACAGGTCAAACGGCCTTCGTCCACTATTCTCACATTTCTTTACCTTGGGTACTTAAAATAGTGCCCTTAAATGCCTTGCACTCTTCCGTCGCATCTCTCAAATTCTAAATATACCATACTAATGATGATTTTGTACCTTCTAGGTCGTGTTGGTCTCTTAATAAGGTTAGACCTTTGGCATTAGGTTGACTTCTATGTGTAGCTTCATCAAGCTCTTCCATTTGACCTCACGGCATGCTAACTATATTACCTAAATGCAGGTATCAACCTCTCTTGCTAAGCCTTCTGTGGCATATCTCTGACTACTCTCATATTGTTTGGACTTCAGTGCAAAGCTAGAGTTGTATGAAGATTTTGACTTGTCTCTATCTCATAGGGTAAAGTTAGTGGCTCCAATGCTACCATATTAAATGGCCACATTTTTGGTGCAACAAGTAGAAAGATCAGGCTTTGTCTAATCCAAGATATCTTGGCCAGCTCAGTATTCGACTAGACAAAAATGTTTTCAACAATTAAGAGGAAGACGGTGCATACCAGAAATCCAAGAACCTTTCACAAGTGTGTTAGACGGTGCATACAAGGCGGTGCATACCAGAAATCCAAGAGCAAGGGCGGAGCCAGAATTTTTGCTCGGGGGGGGGGGTCGAGTTTTTGCCATGAACGTAATGATAATATAAAACAATAATATGACAATATTAAAAATAACATAGTTTATAAATTACACTCGTTCCTTTCAAGTTTTCATATTTTGATATCGTTGTACAATAACTTCATTATCGAGTTTGAAAAATATATACTTCTCTACATAAACAATTGTGCTATCATTCATCCACCGATCACCCATCTGATTACGCAATCTATCCTTTACAATGCTCGGTGCAGAAAACACTCTTTCCATAGTAGCGATAGCAACCGATAGAATTAATGCTAAAGTCAAAAGCTTGTAAACCAATGGATATACCATATTTTTCTTTGTCAGAACCAACTTTTCTGCAAGATCACCAAGGTCGTTCAACCCTTCAAACTCTTTGTTAGAGCGCATGTCAAAAATATAAGTCCCAAGTTGATCATGAAGTACAACGAGATCTAATACAAAGAAATCTAATGAATAAAGCTCAATAAGTCGAATCAAACTTTTCTTGTCAAACGAAGAAAATGAATCGTGGACATAAACAAGCTACACACATGAGTAACTCTGTATTTACCTCCGAGAAACGATTATTCAATTCTTGAAATTGAAGATCGATGACAGAGTAGAACAAATCTACCTGATAATGATGTAAATTTGTAAGTTCTGGAGGATTACATTGTAGGCGACCACGAAGTGCACGACGTACAAACATATCATTCATGTCGGGTATATCAATGTAATGTTGACAGAAAGAACACACTTCTTCCCAAAAGGAGTCTCACCCTTTATCTCTCATTATTTGTAGTCGTCGTTTACATAACTTCACCAATTGCATTGCATTCACAATGTCTTGATCTTTTCGTTGTAATGCTTTTAATAGTTCATTTGAAATCCCTAACACATTTCTCATCAATTGTAAATTAAATGCAAAATCAAATGTCTGTATCGACTCCAATAAATTTGTCGCATCGGATCCTTGGTCACAAGAACAAGAGTCGTCTTCAACAATCGTTGCAAGTACATCAATAACAGAAGAAAACATGACAAGTAAGTTGACCAATGAATTATAATGTAAACCCCATCGCATATCACCAGCACGTTGAAGGATTGTTTCTTGATTAAGTCCCCATCCACTTAAAATCTCACCCTTCTCCAATGCCTCAACAATAAAGTCTAATTGCTTCTCTCAAAGAAGATCACAACGTTTAGAAGATACTCCAACAGTATTTACCACATTATCGACTACACGAAAGAAGTTAGTAATAGGAATATTCTTCTTCGCAACAGCTACAAGAGCTAGTTGGAGTTGATAAACAAAATAGTGAATGTAAAAGGCACATGGATTCTCCTTTAAAAAGAGTGCTTTTAGACCATTAAATTTACCTTGTATATTACTTGCTCCATCATAACCTTATCATCTCAATTTAGACATGCTCAAGTTATATCTAGAAAATACCTTATCAATTGCAGCCTTCAGTGATAAAGCCGTGGTACTTATGACATGTTCAATCCCTATGAAGCGTTCTTTCACATGCCCACTTTTATCTAAATAACGTATTACAATTGACATTTGCTCTTTCATTGACACATCACGAGATTCATCAACTAAAATAGAAAATAATGAGTCGTCAATATCTTTGATAATAACATTGATTGTCTCAACGGCACAAGCATTCACTATATCCTTTTGAACATCAGGCGATGTCAATTTGCAATTTTGAGAAGCATTTCCAAATGTCACAGCTTTAACATCTTCATTATGAGCAGCCAAAAATTCTAATTGGACTAAGAAATTGCTTGGAGCGAGAGAATCAGGGGACTCATCATATCCCCGAAATGAGTGTCATTGTGGCAATAAAACTCGAACACAATCAATAGATGCATTAAGACGGGTAACATATGCACTTCGTACTTGTTCTGACTGTTTGTGCAAAACTGATTGAATGTGTTGGTCTTGATTCATCAAAACTTCGCACTTAATGCGAGCTTGATTATGTGCACTATCATGTTCTCCAACATGAATATGAAGCATTTTCTTCTCTTTCCAATGTGTAAAACCTTCACCAACAAAACATTTACCTCCACCTTGCTTTCCAGAACTTGATTTGAAAAGATAACAATACAAACAATAAGCAGCATCTTTTTCTACACTATACTCCAACCAAGAACCGAATTCTTTGAGCCAAGAAGGATTGAATCGTCTAGCTTTTACTCCAAATTGTCGTTTTGGAAAGTCATGATCACGTGGCTGACAATGACCCTTTAGTATATATGCTCTTCGAACTTGATCTCGGATGTTAGCATTATAATCCAAAATGGGTATTCTTAGACCAGGATCCGTTGGAAGTTTAGTGACATCAAATTCTACATTATTCGATGTCCCCAGGATCCCCCATCAATATTTACGTTGTCCAAGTCAGTTTTTCTTTGAAAGAATCTCTTCATACGATTTTAGTTTTCAACAATACTCAAATAACAACAATTTCAATTCAACAATTCCCAAATTTCAACAATTTCAATCCATTAATACCCAAACTTCAGCAACTTCTACTCAACAATACCCAAATTTCAAATTTCAACAATACCCAAATTTCAATTCATAATAAAGTAACAGACTAACCAGAGAGGGCTAAAGGACAAAGTGCACCGTATTCTAATTCAGCCATTCAGTAAGGGGCCAAATCAATTTTCGCCTTTGTAAGGATGAAAAACACAAAATAGAAGCAATTAGCATATGATTCAACAAAACCAATCAACTAAAATTTCAATTTTCAACATGTCAGCGGGTAAAGGCCTACCTAAAGCTGTTAGGTTACGGGTGCAGAGGTGCGAAGTAAACTATGAAATGGAGGGCCCGGAATTCACGAATCGCAGGTTTGGCTCCAGAGGTTCAACGCCTCAAGGCCGCCCTCCCCTCATTCTTTGGCTGGCAAGCCCAAACAACTGGCATACATGCATGCTATGAGTATGATATAAGAGAATACCTGCATATGATCATATATCATTAGTGCAATATTGGTAAGATAGGCATCGCGCCTAGCTGTTAGCGTGCTTGCTGTGCCGAATGGGGAGCTAAGTATTCTCACTACGTAACATTCTCCCCCATTCGAATTCGCTTACGTCCTCGTAGCGAGAAGAGAGTTCGCATCAACGTGCATCCATCTCATTGCAAGGATAACAACGGCACCATTCCATATGGACAGGCCTCCAAACCTACAGTAACTCGTACTTGCCGCCTCCGACACCAACCTTCACCCTCCGCCCCTCTGAGCATTAGTTCCTCGGGTGGACGGTTTCTGAACCGCAGCGCCTTAACGCATGTCGAATTGTGCCCTGCACGGTGCGCTCTTCGAAACCTCCTTTGAAAGGAACCCAGGCAATTGCGCAACGCTGTCCCTCTTCATCCTTCTTCCCCACAACTTCCTTCGTTGTATCCCCCCAGCTTGCCGACACGATCCATGGCCCAAAATCTTTTCTCCGCAAGAACACACGACATTGTCCTATAACACCGCATGCTCAAGCGGTCCCGCTTTGATACCAACTTTCACATATCGCAGGTTTGGCTCCTGAGGTTCAACGCCTCAAGGCCGCCCTCCCCTCATTATTTGGCCGGCAAGCCCGAACAACTGGCATACACCCATGCTATGAGTAAGATATAAGGGAGAATACCTGCATATGATCATATATCATTAGTGCACTATTGGTAAGATAAGCATCGCGCCTAGCTGTTAGCGTGTTTGCCGTGCCGAACAGGGAGCTAAGTATTCTTATTGCGTGACACCAGGGCTGGAGCCTGGAGGTCGGAGGCGAGGGGAAGCAGGCGGGTGTGAAGTGAAGTGGAGGCTTGGAGTTGGAGCAGACAGGTTACGAACTCACGGACTGAAATGGAGCATTCTGCGAAGGCAGCAAGCGAGGCCATTTCTGTTCAACTGGACTGGTCCACTGGAATCTGGAATTCTGGATGATGCAATGTCCGTCACTGACTCACTGTGCACGTATTGATTCTCGTAGCCTGCGGCTGCACAAATGGAGAACGGGAGAAGAAGGGTGGGATTTGTCGATTTGGGGATGAAATGGAATGGAGCTGTCTGGGCCTGGACTGGGCCATGGACGCTGAGGCTTGGGTAAAATAAAATAAATAAATAAATAAATCGAACCCAAATACTCGAGCCCAGAAGTTCAGTGTGGGGCCTGTGCCCACATTGGACCATACTGGGCTCCACCCCTGCTCATGAGTACATTCAAGTTAAAAGGGTATTTCATTTTACAATAAACTAACACATTTTGAAATAATTTCCTTCCATTCATTAGAATCTTGTGCTATAACAACACAGCGTGCTAAGATAAATAAACCAGTATAAGATTTAGTTAACATACTTAAAATGGATTAACATGACTGAAGACTTGTCAAATTGTTGTTACACTGGATTTCTATTCACATCTTTATACAGCAAATAGCGTGATTTCAACTTGCCAAGAGCAGCATACCTGAAAAAAGTTTCGTAAATTGAGTCGCTGTCGTGACATCAATATAAAGGGAAAGCTCGCCTAAACCCTTTTACTTACCACTGAGGCACAAACGGTGCCATCCAAATAGTATCCCCAGCTTGCACTGGATACCTATTCCATAATCAAAAATAAATACTAGTCAAGAGAACAGGAATTTTCAATGGTGGAAGAGTATTTTATGATTTTTAGATTGATTAATAAATAATCTCGCCTACCATAAGCAGAAACATGTAAAAGAGTTAAAAGACCTATCATCTTTGATGATATTCCAGGACATGGATCTTGATAAGACTAATTTCTTATCGTAATTTCCAGTATGAATATATTCTCTAAGCATGTCTAACACATCTTTCCAGTGGGGCGATGAAATATTTGATAGAAATTGTAGATTCTTCTTAGTTTGTGGGAAAGTTTCAAGAAACAAAAAATAGAGATTCTTCTCAGTTTGTGGGAAAAGTTCAAGAAACAAAAAACAGGTACAAGTCAAGAGAACGGGAATTTTTAATGATGGAAAAGTATTTTTATAATATTTAGACAATAAATAAGTAATCTTGTATACCAGAAGTCGAAACGCGTAAACAAGTCGGAAGACCTATAATTTTTTATGATATTCCAGGACATGGATCCTAGACAATAAAGATGATAAGATGACTTTATTTTTCTAATCTTAATTTCCAATATGAAAATATTTTCACTAGAGAAGCATATCTAACTTGTCTTTCCAGTGGGGTGATGAAAATCTTTAAGGAGAAAATATAAGTTGCAGATTCTTCTCAAATTGTGGGAAAATTTCATGAATTATTTTTTTTATAGGATTTTCTTTTATACTTACATATACTTATTTAATATCAACGAGCAGTGCAGTATTCTTGATAGTTCTATTAATGGGGATGAATCAATTATGTATATGAACTCAGAAATAGCAAAATGAAATAAGTCATCTCAATGAGGCATGAACCAGCCATTACAGTTGTTTTACCCCCAAAATAACTCCACGTTTATAACCTCAAGGTTTCTTTTTTACATACATGGGGCAGTGATCTTGAGTGATACTCTTAAAGAGGTGAACTCAACTTCTCAGTATTCTAAGCTAGTTAAGGAAAATGAATTAACTGAAATAATGATGGAAAAGATAAGAATTTGGGCCTTCTTATAAACAGAAACTTAAGAGATCAAATTGCATTAGTAAGGACAGACCTACATTATTTCTTTTTGCTGGGGTGCGGGTGAGGGGAACATGGGTGATTTCTATAAGCAAGGGCAACCAAAGAAATTTCTGGTGCATGGATCCTTAAAGAGGTTACCAGGAGGTTTTAGTGCATTATCACCCTATGGGGATGTATGCAATCCCGTGTTTGAATTTAAAAACTATCAGAAGCAGAATTTGATGACGAACAATCCCATCTTTTGTGAACATTTCTAAAGTCTATGAAGCACAATTCAATTCTTACCAGCTATCACCCAGGCGATATATACCTTGCCCCTCCAAAAGCAATAATCCATGTTGGTTATAGTGGACTTCCTGTCAACATGCCAAATGCATATAAGATAATCAGACGTTAAAAATTTTAAGAATCAAGATAATAGGTACTTCCATAAATATAATACTAGAGAAGGAATAATTAATATTTACTTCCAATTTCTAACTATCCACAATGCATTTATATGAACTCGCATGAAAATGAAACCGTCAAACTTAAGTAGGTCCAACGTCAGGTGATAATTGTGATTGCATTGGAGAACTGGATATATGAAATCATACATAACATAAAACTAGTGAAAGTAAGTTCAAGAATATAACACCTTCAAAACATTATTGACTTGATATTTTGTTTCAGAGCATCAAACAATTATTGACTTGATATTTTGTTTCAGAGCTTCAAACAAAGCATCCTTGTTTCAGTAATATTCCACAAAACGAGAGAAACTATAAGCAGCAATTCTCCAAAGAAAAGAAATATCATGTCATAGGACTTGACCAAGAAAGCAACATCAGCCTCATACCTTTACATTGAGGAATTCACCTGGTTGAAAGTCCATGATCTGTCAAATGGATAAATTTGATGAACATAAATAGCCAAATTTGGGAATCCAACATTCAAGATATTAAAGGACTAGCAGAAGGAGAAGAAAGAGGAAGCTTTGTTCAAGACGTTTTCTCCAACTTCGATTATACATAAGCTCAACATTAATGCAAATTTAGAAATATAACGCAGCATAAAAGAACTCAAGTCCTTTAACTTTAGAGTTAACAGTTGTTGCATTAAATCATTCATTATAAATGAACCGCAGTCTGCATGTAATTCTTGTTTATATTTTGAGTTATTGGTACTATATAACTAACTTTCGGTGAAAAGTAGGACAGTAGTTTCAGATAGGACCCACAGAAATTTGGTATTCATTCATTACCAGGATTAAGTTAAAACTTACATGAATGTTGAAATCGTAAGGCAAAGAAGTCGGAAGAAGCTTCCTAAGCTCAAACACCTGAGGGGAGAGAAGAAAAATAAAGTGATGGGATGTAAGCATTAATAACAAGGAGTATTACATAATGTGGCTACAAGTTTTCCCATTATAAATTCAAAATCCATTAATGCATGCTTTAAATCAAAACCTAATCTATAAATACATATGTAAAAAATCTTGATGAAACTCGAAGATAATAAAGTTCACCTCGCCTGGAGTTTCAAGAAGGGGCTGCTTATCTGTTGAACCAACAATATGCTCGGCAACATGATTTTCTAAATAGGCATACCTGAATAAGGAGAATCATGCCATTATAATGTCATAAAAAACTAAAAGTAAAATCATAGCTCTAAGATAACAAGCAACAAAGTCTTAAAATTAATTTCCTCTTTGATAGTTCATGATCATAATTGATCCCGGGTAACAGTAACACCATTAGAGTGAAGTAAATTACCACATAGCCAAACAATGCTGCGCTTAAAAGTGAAAAGCAATATTTAAATGGGAATAATATATGGCGACTGGATTCTGGGATAAGGTAGATATATTGAAAAGACAAAAAGAAGAAACCTTCTTTCAAACACAACAAGAGTGGCAGATGCATCAGAGTTCAAGGAATGTTTTGAGTTTGGAGGAAGATAAGCATATGAATCCACCTGCAAATTTACAGAAAATACTTATTAACTTCTCTTCATGGTTATATAGGTCACGCCATACACTGATCAAGGTTTGTTCGACCTAGAGAACATCAACATAGTTTTAATGACAAAATTTGAATTTATATTACAGCAGCTCCTAAGACATTTGATACAAAGACCTCAAAAAGTAGAGGTGACTACTATATGGTAGTCAACCAGTTTTTATTTCATTACCAATTCAACTAAATAATTTCTTCACCTAGAACAAAATTCATGATCTAAACAAGTTTAAGTTGTCCCTAAAACATGAAAAGCAAAACAAATGGAATTACAAGTTAGCACTTATACCTCTAGTTTGTGACTGATGTCTGACACATCGATGAGAGTCACTGCACCTTGAAGCACAAAAACAAATCTGAATGTGCAAGCACAAGAAAGACAGCAAATAGTTTATCAAATGAAAAGCAAACCTTTATAATACTAAAAACAGAACTCTAGTCTAAATTTCTTAAAGTGGAAAGTAAAAAAATCCAGACCTTTCAACATCAATCGGAGGCAAGCCCGATTTTGAGTTTTCTACAGAATGATGAACGAGGATTTTTAAAAAATGAAAAAGTGTATCAGAAACATGATATATAACTTTCAAAACATATTGTTCGCATACTTGTACTGAATCTCTTTCATTGTTATCATCAACCCAAAAATATTAACTCAAATCCTCAAATACACAGCACCTGAAACAATAAATTGAATTTGAAGTGACAGAAGTCAGTAAGTTCTGAACATCACCTTGCATCTTTGCCAAGAACATAACAAAATGCGATCCCATTGCCGGTGTAATTAGATAAGCACCCATTGTGTTAACCCTGTAACTCCAATAATAATAATAATAATAAAGGCTTGCACTATCACCAGGTTAACAAAAATACAGATTGGAACATACCAATCCGGTAAAGGGCTGAAAACATGACTTTCAGGAGTTATCAAAGCATGGTCCCTTTTGTACACACTGCGAGTGAATCCGGGCAAGTCTAAAAAGAATTGAAGCCAAAATCAGCCTTGGCGAATACCACATGATTTCTATAAGTCATGAAACCCCATATTAATCTTCTTGTTGATAATTAAAACCCAGAACTACATACAACAAAACTCTAAAAATCTATGTTGGAAAAAAAACGAGTACAGAAAAGCCTAGCATAATATTATTTTCTCTACAAACAGATACCAAACCAATCGCCGCAATTAAACACTCCTCCACTTATAAATTCCCAAAAAAAAAAAAAATTGTATCCATTTTCTTAACGAAAAAGAGTGGGACTAACCTTGAAGATGAGAGGGCGAGAGCGTCGGGTTTGTGACTTTCCAATAGAGGGGCCGATCAGCACTCAAGATTGATGGTGCAGAACAAAACCCTTCTTGGGAAGAAGAGATTTTCAAAAGACCTGAAATCAGTTCGACACTAACAACATAAGTACCAGAAACAAATTTTCATTGTCATTGTCAAAATGAAAAGTCGAGAGGAAAAATCATCAATTTACTCAGAATGGTTAATAGAATGAGGAGAGGGTGGACTGAAAATGATGATAAAGAATGCATCTTTGCGACGATTGCCGTGGTTTTTTGGCCTCCGGATGTTGCGCCCCTGAGTTTGGGAGTTTCAAATTCACTCCAGTGTTGTGTTTGTCTACTCATTGTCAGTGGTTTCTGTGTGCGCGCTTTTTGCATATGGGAGCTGTGTCAGCTGGCTAAATTACATTTACAAGTATTCTGAGTACCACATAAGGAAGAAATATTTTGTAAAAGAAAATTTAAAAAAATTAGGAAAATAGAGAAAAAGGAAACTCACTAATTCATTTAAGGAATTGTGTGTGTATATTATGATTTAATGACAGCCACCAAGTTTGGTGAAGAGAAAGGGTCACACAACCAAGACACGAATTTGGTGAAGATCAAAAGTGTCCATAGAAAAGAAAAAGGAAAGGGAAGAAAGATAAAGAAATGTGGAGAGGGGGAGAAATATGTTAGGGATTAAGTTTTGTTACACGTAACCTTGAGCAAGTCAATGTTTATGAATTTTCGAAAATATGGAAAGATT
This sequence comes from Fraxinus excelsior, assembly GCA_019097785.1. Lineage (NCBI taxonomy): Eukaryota > Viridiplantae > Streptophyta > Magnoliopsida > Lamiales > Oleaceae > Fraxinus > Fraxinus excelsior. The sequence continues at coordinate 12,916,308 of CM032637.1, read as the reverse complement.
ATTCTTCATTATATCTATTCAATTGTATCAAATTATTTTTCTTATGATTATCGCATAATTCTTTCTTTTAGAGTTACTCGTAGTCTTATAAATAAGATATTATTTGTAACATGAATACAAGTTTGTTTTATACAATTAATAAGATTCAAAAATGGTATCAGAGCTTCTTATCATGGGTTAAACTCACAGTCAAAATCGTTTTCCGAAGGTTGGCTACCTTTCTGATTTCTTTTAGTTATGCTTGTTCAACCAAGTTTTTGTTATTTAGTTTAGATATCCTCGTCTAGCCATTTCATTAATCTTCTTTTACCTCGTTTTTTTTTTTTTTTTTCTTTCAGATTTTGTTATATGTGTTTAAGTCATAATCTGTAAATGGGCTTTCTTGTTTCTCCGTCTAAAGTTTCTCAAATCAAATACTCAACTCTAGTGATTAGGAAATCCACAAGGCATATAAGGTTCCAAATTTGGCAAATATGATTCGTGATGATTTTAGCCATTGTTTTTTTACATAGCGGAAGATTATAGAAAAGATGAAAATACACACAAAGTGAGAGAAAACTCACGAAAATTTCATTCAACTTAATAATAATCCGCCTCAAATGACTTACAAGGCTTTAAGAGCCCGTTTGGTCCAAATTAAAATCCAATTAAAATTGAAAATATAGCTGTTATTGGGTCCCACTTGTCTAATAAAAGTAAAAAATAAAGGCTAATTTTTCAATTTTAATCCGATTTTAATTTCTACCAAACGGGCTCTAAATAGTAAAACACTAGCAAAATTCAGAAAATTAAAAAAAAAACGATATTTTTCCATAAATGGAAAAATTCGAACTAACAACGTAAATGGAAACTCCTAAGATTCGGGATCGTCCTCCAACAAACGGAATACGAATCTGAATTTTATTGAATGAGATATTACCAAAATAAAAAGGGAAAAATACATAAATCCTACTTTATCTTTACACTATTTCAAAAATAATAAAACAACTTTTAAATTTCAAAAATCAGATTTTTAACCTATACATACACATATATATTTATATATTTATATATATAAATATATAAAAAGATATAAAGATATATATATAATATAATATAATTAACTCACCCACCTCCACGCCTTTCTGACAACCGTCCGGCTACTACTCCGATTTCGGCGATCGTTCCGACGACTATTCCGGCAACCGTTTCCGACTACTGTTCCGATTCCGGTAATTGTTCCAACTCCGGCGAATATTCCGGCGACAACTCCGTCATATTTTTTTTGTACAGTTGGTCACAGCCTAGGTCATAAGTCACAAGTCACGACTCGGGTCACAAGTCACAACGCATTGTTATTTTTTTTATAATAATTGATAACATGATAAGGCTAATGTTTCACATTTTTGTTAATAGTTACGAGTTATTTTCAAATAGTCACGGCACAGGTCACAGAATATATTCACACTTTTGTTCATAATCTCATGTTATTTTCAACAGCACATGTCACAAAATATTTTTGCGCATGGCTCCGATTCTTGTTGATAGTCACAGGTTTATTTTAAATGGTCACAAAACTGGTCACAAATTTTTTTTGCACATGGCACAGGTCACAGCACAAAACTCAAGTCACAGCATAGGTCATAACACATAGCTCAGGTCACAGCATAGGTCACAGAGACTATACAACACCACCTCACCACCATCACCGTCTTACATGCCCTAACCCTACTCCACCACTGCTACCACATCTGACAACTCACCACAACCACCATCACTAACATCGCCAACACAGCCTCACCAATCGACAGCAAACCAAAAACCGCACAGCATCGCCAACACATCACCACTATCACCACCATCAACCAGATCTGAACCCGCACCACCACCACTACCGCCATCACAACCATCACCACCGCCACCACAAAACCGCCCCCTGCCACCAATCCTCTCCGAACACCCATTTTCGTCGCCACAACAGCAGCCGCCTCCGAGGTCATTAACTGTAACTTTGATTCCCAACACAAAACTACCAATGGCTTTCAATCTCCCAACTCTGGCTTTACCACTGCAACCGGATCTCTCATTCACAACCTTCTTCCTCCTACTCTATCCACTCCATATCGCCCCTACAACTTCTCCTCCGCCGAGGAAGCAACTGCTGAACGTCGCCTACGAAAGCCCCCTCTCTACGCCTCCGCCTTAGTCCCGCTTTCCACTCATCTCACATCAACAAACCTAACAAGCCTCGCCTCCCAAACTCCATATCTGCTCTTGTCGGCCCCCGTTGGTAGAGATGTTGAGAAGAGAGAAAAAAGCTAGGTCTTCGAGGCGGCGCTACTGCCGCCGCTTGTCGTTGTCGATTGGGATGGGTTTCAGTCCGATGAGAGCGGGTACGAGAGTCATCGCACCACCGCCAGTACCCTCCGATCTGGTCTTCGTCGACGACGATCGATGAGAAATAGAGAAGTGAGAGACGGAGTGTGAAAGAGAGAGAGGTTAGAGAAGTGAGAGATGGAGAGAGATAATGTAATTTAGGGTTTGAAAATTAATTTTGGGGTGGGGTGGTTGTGTATAAATCAATTTTTATAATATTATTATTAATATTTAATTAAATATAATAAATCTGTATATATATATATAAAATATCTGATTTTTGAGACTTAAACCTTGAAATCTGATTTTTGAAAATGGATCTTGAAAAGTAGGGAATTGGGTAATTTGCACAAATAAAAATTACCATAAACGGCAAAAACACTTAATCGAGGGCCTAAATGATGGAATCTGCCCAAAATCCAACGTACGTCATGGTCAAAGGCTAGTAATTCGCCAAAAACGGATAAACCCGAAGTTATCATGAAATCATTTTTTCCCTTTGCAATCCTACTTCATCATGAACTTTAACTCCTTATGCACTTCATCATTCTCCCTAAGGTGAGAAAAATTCGCTTTCGAATTCGACGTGGAAGAAGCCTCATCATCATTAGAATTATCACCACGAAATGCTATCAGATGCTTGACATTAAACATGTCGGATGTACGAATATGACTTGGCAGCTTCAAACGATAATCATTTGGATTAACCTTCTCAATGATCTCCAATGGACCAATCTTTCTGGCAGTAAGTTTGTTATAGTCATGAGCAGGAATACGATCTTTAGTTAACACTGCCCAAACAAAGTCACCTACCTCAAATTCAACATGTCGGCGCTTAAGATCCGCATCATGCTTATACTTAGTGACAGCAGCCTGTAACTGATCATGAGCCTGTGAGTGAACCTGTTGCAATTGCTGAATGAAGTCCTTGGCTTTGCCATGCATTCTAACAGTATGAGAAACTGGGATCAAGTCAAGGGGACCATGAGGAACAAGACCATACACCACTTGAAATGGACTAAAACCTGTACTTCGGTTGGTAGCATAATATATGAGCAAATTATGTCTGACACAACTTCTGATCCCAAGACTTGATGTAATCGCCAACCAAGCAACGTAGTAAATCACCCAAGGAACGGTTAACCTCCTCTGTCTGTCCATCTGTCTGAGGGTGATATGCACTGCTGAAGTCCAACTGTGTATTGACCAAACGCCATAAACTGCGCCAGAAGTGACTGAGGAAGCAAGTATCCCGGTCAGACACAATAGACGTAGGCAGTCCATGTAGGTGATAGACCTCACAAAAGTACAGCAAAGCCACATTGACAGCATCCGTAGTTTTCTTGCAGGGAATGAAGTGAACCATCTTGGAGAACCGATCAACCACTACAAAGATAGAGTCAAAACCACGCTGGGTCCTAGGAAGCCCCACAACGAAATCCATACTAACGTTCGTCCAAGCCTGGGTTGGGATAGGTAGGGGCATATACAAGGCAACATTTGTTGCCTTGCCTTTGGCCAAATAACAAGTCCAACAACATTCCACAAATCTGCCAACATCCTTGCACAATGATGGCCAAAAGTAAGAAGCAGCAACAAGCTGCAATGTTTTATCACGACCCACATGGCCCTCATTGTGCAATTCCTGAACAATCTTCAACCTCAAACTACCCTCTGGAATACATAACTGGTTGCCACGAAAAAGGAAACCATCAACCCATGCAAACTTCGACTGTACACCTTCCTGCAACTTCCGAAAAACATGGTAGAAATATAGATCAGTAGCATATAAGTCACAAAGACTATTAAAACCTGGAACCTCCACTCATTTTCGTCAGGAGAGTTTGGTGCCTACTCAATATATCTGCCACTTTGTTAAGGGCACCTGCTTTGTGCTTAATCACGAAAGTAAACTGTTGCAGGTAAACAATCCAAGAAGCATGCCGAGCGAATACCTTATCCTAAGTACTAAGGTGCTTGAGGGCATCATGATCAGTATACAAAATGAGCTCCTTTTGGAACATGTAGTGACACCAATGTCGAACTGCCTGGACTATTGTATAGAACTCCACATCATAAGTACTGTACCGATACTTTGGACCAGAAAGCTTCTCACTGAAGTATGCAATGGGGCTGTTGTTTTGACTCAGCACACCACCAATATCCACCTTCGAAGCATCACAATGCAGCTCAAATGGCTAGGTAAAGTCAGGCAACACCAAAACTGGAGCAGTAGTCAACTTCTGCTTAATCAACTGAAGAGATGCCTCTGCCTCAGGAGTCCAGTGAGGAGTCCAGTGAAACTTGCCATCCTTCATACAATCTGTAATTGGTGCCATGATACTGCTGAAATGTGGTATAAACCTGCGATAAAATGAAGCAAGGCCATGGAAGCTGCGCACTTCTGTAACAGTCTTAGGCTGTGGCCACTGGCTTATTACTTCCACCTTTGATGTGTCCACTGCTAACCCCTCATTTGACACCACATAACCCAGGAATGTAATACGATCAGTCAAGAACGAACATTTTTTCACTGCAGCATAAAAGTTATCCCTGCGAAGAACTGAAAGAACTTCCCGAAGGTGCTGGACATGGTCATCATCATTTGCACTATAAATCATAATATCATCAAAGTAGACGATAACAAATTTACCAATGAATGGACGAAGAGCTTGATTCATGATCCGCATAAATGTACTAGGTGCATTTGAAAGGCCGAAAGGCTTGACTAACGACTCGTACAACCTTTCCCTAGTCTTAAAGGCTGTCTTCCACTCATCTCCAAGTCTAATCCGAATCTGATGGTACCCACTCTTCAAATCAAGCTTGCTGAACACGCAAACACCAGTAAGTTGGTCTAACAAATCATCCAGGCGAGGAATAGGAAAACGATAACGCACCGTAATCTTATTGATTGCCCTACTATCCACGCACATGCGCCACGTCCCATCTTTCTTCGACGTAAGGAGAGCAGGAACAGCACAAGGACTAAGACTCTTCTTGATATACCCCTTGTCCATAAGCTCCTCCACTTGTCTGCGCAACTCCTCATGTTCAGTGGGGCTCATCCTGTAATGCGCCCGGTTAGGTAGACAAGCATCAGGCACTAACTCAATCTGATGTTAAATATCCCGCAGCGGTGGCAATCTATTTGGAAGCTCTTCTGGGAAGACCTCACGAAACTCCTTTAGCAATGGCTGAACCCTGTAAGGGACCTTCTGCTTGCTGGCAACTGATTTTCCCACCAGCACATACACTACCCCATATTTCCCCATCTCTGTTTCAAACTTCGCTCTGGTCAGCAAATTTGTATTGTCCCCAACTGTTTTTACTAAACCCTTATCCGACAATAGCACAATCTTCTTTCCACCAAATAAAAAACTGTACATATTGGCGTATCCATCATGCAGCGAATGTCGATCAAACTGCCACGGTCTCCCTAACAGCAAGTGGCATGCATCCATCTCTACTACATCACATAAAACCTGATCTTTGTAGGTAGGTCCAATGGAGAAACTGATTTGAGCACACTGAGACACCTCTACATCATTACCTATTTTCAGCCAAGCCAATTTATATGGTTTAAGATGCTTTTCAATCCGCAAACCCAGCTTCTTAACGACCTCTTCAGCCACCACATTTTCGCAACTACCAGAGTCAATAACAAATCTACAGACCTTTCCCCGAACAGTACACGTCGACTGAAAGATATTATTTCACAGCCAGTCAGTGTTATTCTCTAGGGGAGTCAGAAAGCTCCGCCTTACCACCAACGCCTGACCCACATCACCAACTACAAACTCTTCCTCCTCTGTGACTTCTTCGGTGTCTTCACCGTCAAATACAGGCGGACCTTCATAATCTTCATACCTCTCATCAACAAAGAGTCATCTGCGCAAATTTTATTGAATGAGATATTACCAAAATAAAAATTATCATAAACAACAAAAACGCTTAATCGATGCCCTAAATGATGGAATATGCCCAAAATCCGACGTACGTCATGGTCAAAGGCGATGAGTTGTGATCTTTGGCCCGTTTCTAATCGAATTAGGCTAGTAATTTGCCAAAAAGGACAAACTTGAAGTTATCATGTAATCATTTTTTCCCTTTGTGATCCCACTTCATTATGAACTCTAACTCCTTATGCACTTCATCATTTTTGTTCTCAAAATAATTATGCCCTGCTCTCATGTTGGTGCTAGAGCACAAGAAAATCATGTTATTCTTCCATCATTTTTATTTTCATCACATTGTCTTATCATCCTTGTGGGTCAGGGTTCCTCTTTGATCAACCTTTTTCTCGTTCATCTTTGAGTGGAGTATTGATACAACCCATGAATTTTCAGAGTACTACTACTAAACATGATTTACCATTAACATGTCTGGTTATTATAACTGTTTTGAGGTTTTGTTCATTATATTTGTGCATGTCTCCTTTAAGTTTTAATGCAGATTTGGCTAGATTATTAGGTGATGATTCTTCTTTCATGCCAGTTTCGAGTTCTTTGAAACTTGGTTGACAATTTTGACGTATCCTATGATCCTTGGAAGATGACGATTTGATTGAATCAATTTAAATTTACAATCTCAATTAGGTAGTCATTACAATATATTGAGTATGAAGGGGATGTTGAAGATTGGAATTGATCTCCTGCCCCCAGTTGCAAAAGAAGCATGATTAAGGTTCACGTGCTACATTTGCATTGGAAAGTTTTTATCGTATCCACCGAGGGCAAGAGATCAGACATGTGTTGAAGATACGCAAATATTATATAGATTATTATATATGATATTTTCTCAATTTTGTAGGAATATTTTTTAATAGTTGATTGTAGATATCACAAAATTTTTCCATTTAGAGTTATTAGGATTCCTATAAATAAGATCTTCTACATTGTAACAGGAACACAAGTTATACTATATACAATTTAGAATATTCTAATGTAAATAACTTGTTATATGAAATAGCAAGCCTCTATAAACAAGTTTCTTTGCTTCTGATAGATCAGTTTAAATAAGTATTCCAAAAGGTCCGTCGAGGCTTGGAGCTCAAAGAAAATGCCTCGTATCGCGTCCAAGCAAGAAAAGTGCTCCTATTCGAAAAAAGCATGTACTTTTTAGTTTGTAAGTGATATTTTCTTATTTTGAAGTCTATCTTAACAAAATACTCAACCATTGCTAAAACTTAAAAAAGAAAATGTCCAACAAAAAAATATCCCTAACCCAAATCAATTTTGACCCTCCCTTACGTACACTCACAATAGGGGAGAGAGGATTTTTTGTCCTTTTTTATTCAAATGGGTCCCATGTGAGCCCCCGCTTCCACGTGAGTATATGTTAAGGGCATTAACTTCTTTCTGGTAAATAAGTTTAATTCAACATACAAGAATACTTTCTCTGTCCAAGAATTTTGAGAATTATATTTTTGTTGAAAACTTGAAAAATGTGGATGAAGTTCCTCAAAATTTTCAAGGTTTGCCTTATTTTATTAATTTATTTGTCTAAAAAAATTAAACTAATATTAAAAATAAAAAATACTTTATTATGCATAGGCTTCGCGTAACACACCTAAACTCGTAAGGTTTGAGGGTTGACATCTATGTTGACGTTTATGCCTTTTAACTTTTTATTTTTTTTAAACTAGTGCTTTCAAATTCGATTGAACTCAAAGACGACTCAACATAAGGCCAAGACACTCAAATTTTAAGAAATTTCATTCCAAATTACTGATGAAATTTTTTTATGCTAAGAAGTAATAAAAATAAGTAAATATTATCGACAGAAAAGCAATTAAGAAAATAAAGTTAAAGATAATAGCTTAACATTAATAATTGAGTTGTTTTCATCTTTCATAATTTCGAAAAAAAATATATCTTAATATATTTTTTTAGGCAGATAAAATAATCACTTTGAAAATTATATCGACATCTAAATAATTAAAACAAAATTTAAGATTACCGACAATATTATAAAGTTTATCCCCACTCCAAGCTCAAAGTCATGGAAATACAAGAGAGAGAGAGAGAGAAAAAAAAAAAAGAATAATACGATCTAGCTTAGGGATGTCAAAAAAGCTCGCCGGCTCGGACGGCTCGGGCTCGGCCCGTAAAAAACCCGAGCCGGGCCCGGCTCGGGCTCGGTGGAACCAAGCCGAGGCTCGGGCCGAGCCCCACTTTTGGGCATCGGGCCGGCCCGTGTAAGGAGAAAAAAAAAATAAAAAAAAAAATTAAATTTTTTTTATAAAATTGCTGCCTGTGCAGGCAGTTGCTGTAGCTGCCATCTACAGCAGCTGCAGCTGGCAGTGCCAGCAGCTGTAGCTGGCAGCTACAGCGCACAGGCAGCAAATTGCTGCCTGTGACCTGCACGCAGGCAGCAAAATTGCTGCCTGCGTGCACGTTAATAATTTATTTTTTAAAAATAAAATAAAAAATAAAAAATCAAGTCAAAGCTTTGCTGCGTGCACGTTAATAATTTATTTTTTAAAAATAAAATAAAAAATAAAAAATCAAGTCGAAGCTCAAAATTATATGGTCGATGTTCAGTATAACTTAATTATTTATATTTTAAAGACTAATAGTGGAGAGATTTTTCAGTATACCAACTTCAATAAATACAATTAGGGACGGCTTTTATCAATACAATATCACCACATTAAGAAATTAATCTGAAAATTGGATAATGAAAATATAAAACCGATGTAAAACCCTAAACAGCCAAAAAAATAGCATTTTTACCCTTGTATCATACTATTCATTAAAAGTTAAATAAATGGTAAATAACTCAAAAAGTAATTAACACACCTCATAGAAACCAATAAAGATTAGTATACCATTAAATGAAAATGAAAATCGCAAAATTTACGATAGTCAAGATAATATTTCGAAAAACAAAAAAAAAACGGCTCGGCTCGGGCTTGGCTCGGCCCGTTAAGGCTCGGGCCAAAAGCTCGGGCCGAGCCTCATTTTTTTTGGCCGGGCTCGGCTCGGCTCGGGCCCAAAAAAGCTCGGGCTCGGTACGAGCTTTTTTTTTTGGCTCGGGCTCGGCTCGGCTCGGCTCGGCTCGTTGCCACCCCTAATCTAGCTAGAGCATTAATCTAGATAATCAAATTTGATAGCTTCAATTAAATAAATCATGTGACATTATATTTAAATAAATCTATCATTTAATGACATATAGTTGCCACTTAAATTGGTGCTTAATAACAATGGTGCTGATTTTCTGTTCAAGAATGAAATTTTATTGGAATTGTCCATATCCGGAAGCTACGGGTTTGAACCCTATCAGTTTCGACGGATATATAAATACATCAATTCATTCCAACCAATTCTCAAAAAATATAAATTTGTAATAACATTACTCAAAAATAGTATTCTAAAAGTGCACCTAAGCGAGACGCGAGTAAAACTCCTCAACTTGGCAATAAGCACGAATTAAGTGATCAACAATTGATCGCTTAAAGCGCACTTGGTGAGCTTTATTAATTTTTATTTTATTTTTTAAAGCATTTTATTTAAATTTAATCTCAAAATTTTAAATGATTTTATTTGTACAAAAGTAAAAAAGAAACTTAAAAATTGAAATTATGAAAAATAGTCTAGCTTTTGCATTTCAAAAACTTGAAAAAATTGTATAATTAACTAATTATAAGAATTATTAAGTAAATATAATATTTTATAATTTTAAATATTTTGTATGTATTATTTTATTTTAATTATTAAATAATTTTTAGAATGATTAAAAATTTAAAATAAGAAAACGCTCGTAAGGCTTGAATCTTGGCAATTACGCTTTACATTTTTTAGAATACTGCTAAAAAATAAAGAATGCAATTAAATAGTCCTAACTTACCTAAAGTGGCCAAGTTGGTTCATATGAATCACTCACAAATATAATCTAACCATCTCCCTCAAATTGATGCATATAGATATCACACATGCCTTGAATATTGACGCATATAACAGACCACTAGTAATTTCGTGTGTCATTAATTCATTAAGTTGATGAGAACTTTTGATGTAACCTCAATATTTCCATGTCAATGTTATCCTTAGTTCACGCCGGTCTCAACGTGCTTTTGTTTGATTATGTTGTAGTAGGTTATTTGCTATCTCGATAGCTTTCATGCTATCACAAAAAGCAACATGGATTTACTTGAACCAAATCTAAACTTACCAAGAAGAGTATTCAACCAAGTAGGTTGGTTGCACTATGAAGTTATCAGTATTCAACTTGAGCACCGACAACGATACCACAATTTTGTTTCTTATTCCTACCAGTTACCAAATTGCCTCCAACAAATGATACATATGTCGACCTAGACTGCCCACCCACAAAAAAAGTCCAAACTTGTATATCCCACAATATCACGATGTTCGTAATTCGAAAACAGAATACTTTTGCCTTGAGATGATTTTAAATATGTCAATATATCGCTAGGATTCTGCATACATTGACTCACAACACTTACTTCATATAAGACATATAAATCAACTTTCCTACTAGTCTTGGATATCTCTCTTTATTTGTAGGAGTTTGATCAAGGTATATGGATAAGCGTGGTTTACCTTATTGGGTCTCTGGAAGATCATACATTTAGTAACATATTTCTGCCAAGAAATCTAGTATATATTTACGTTGGGAAAGAAGAAACCCTTATTTAGACTGAGATACCTCAATGCCCAAGAAGTATTTTAATCATCAAAATCCTTCATTTTGAACTCTTGGGCAAGATAGTTCTAAAGTTTCTCCCTGGGGTTACTACATATAACAATCATGTCATCAACATAATAATAAGTAGCATGATATACTCGCCTTCCCTTCCATAAAATAGAATGTGATCTACCAGCTCATGCTTAAAATCGTACATTTTCATGTAACATCTTAGCCTCCCAAACCAGGCCATTGGTGATTGCTTCAAACCATACAAAGCATTCTTCAACTTAACATACCTTCTTGGAGGTGTACGTCTCGGAGGCAGATACATATACACTTCTTCCATTACATCACTGTAGAGGAAGGCATTAACATCAATTTTCTCTCATGGTCAGTTTAGGTTAGCTGCTAGAGATAATATGACTCTTAAGAATATTTATCTTGACCGCTGAAGCAAAGTTCTCCTCATAATCTATCCCATAAATTTGTATATAACCTTGGCAACCAGCCTAACTTTATACATATCCACTGTACCATCAGATCTTCACCAAGAACACCTACAATCTTTGTAGGAAATTTCGAATTGATACGGAATATAATTTAGGAAATTGTTAAAGATTATATTTACCATAGTTACAATATTGTAAATTGATTAGAGATATATTTCCTTTCCTTTTTTATTTTCTTTCCTCGACTATATATATGAGTTATGTATTGTACATTAAATATATGGAAGAAAACGTGAATAAACAATTCTTCCCTATTTTCCTATTTTCATCTTCATGGTATCAGAGTCATTGCAATGACAGAAACAAGAGACAATAATAGAGGATCAATGACCTTTGAATTTCTCAATGAAGAAACATTGGCTATCTCTGCCAGGAGTGGAATTGAAAGTTCATCATTTCAACTCAAGGGAGAAAAAATGGACATGAAAAACTACAGTGAGTGGGCTCAATTTATCAAATTAATCATTGATGAAAAATTAAGACTTGGGTACATGGCTGGAGAGACTAAGACGTCAGCCTCAACCAACACAAATCTTCTTCGAAAACGGCGATCGAAGAATTCCATGGTGACTGCTTGGCTCATCAACTCCATGAAGCCCTCAATTGGAAAAACATACTTGTTTCTACCCACCGCAAAAGACATCTGGGAGGTTGTGAAGGAAACATATTCTGATTCTGAAAATGCAACCCAAATTTTCGAAATTATGTCTAAATTGTGGCAAACTAAGCAAGGAGAAAGGGATGTGATCGATTACTACCTGAAGATGACTGTGTTATGGCAAGACCTCGACCTAAGTTCGGAGGAGAAGTGGAAGTGCCCAGGATATTGTGCCTATTACCAGAAAAAACTGGATAACAAGCGAGTTTTTAAGTTCCTAGCTAGGCTTCACTGAAATTTCGACGATGTTAAAGGGCAAATCCTCGGTCGGCAGCCACTACCGTCATCGCGAGAGGTCTTCGCAGAAGTGAGGCGAGAAGAAAACCAACATAAGGTGATGTTGAATGGAACCAATGAGTTTGGGTCAATGATTGAGGGCTCAGGTATGGCTGTGAAAGGACTTGGGCCTCCCGGTAATGGGCCTTAAAAATTTAAAATGGGTCCATCAAATTTCCAACTTGAGGCTGCAACTAATATGGGGCCCAATTATTCTAATGTTGGGCCAGAGGAATGGGCTTATATAAAAAAGGGGTAGCAAGTGGGACACACTTAAAATAAAAAGGCCGACCATGGTGTGAACACTACCGCAATCTAGGACACAAAGAAGATACATGTTGGGACCTACACGAAAAGCCAGCTGATTGGAAACCTAGGCAAAGTAACAGAAATCGTAGCTATCAAGCATTTGTTGATTATTCAACAGAAAAATCTAAGAGGTCCAACGATGCTTTTAATTTCGAGCAGATGTAACAACTCTACAAAATGTTCTCTACACTCTAACCATCAAGTCAAACCTCTACAAATAATGCTTCCAAGTTCACTAGCCCACAGAGGTAATTTTTTTAAAGCATTAAACTCCACCACTCAAACTAAAACGCCATAGATCATTGACTCACGAGCTTCTGATCATATGATGGACTCCTACCACCTATTCACTTCACACTCCACATGTGCTGGCAATCTTAAAGTTAAAATTGCATATGGTTCCGTATCCACTGTCGCAGGAAAAAGGGAGTATTCAAATTTCCAATTCTATTACTTTAGAATCTATCCTCCATGTTCCAAATTTATCGGGCAACTTACTATCTGTAAGCCAGTTAACAAAAACTTCAAATTGCTCCGCTAAATTTCTTCCGTCTTACTGTGTTTTTCAAGACCTATCGCCGGGAAGATTATTGGCAGTGCTAAGGAAAGTGAAGGACTCTACTACTTTGAAAAGGCTTATGTGAGTACACAGTGTCAAATTAAATTTTATGATTCTACGTCTGTCCTTAGAAATGGTGAGATTATGTTATGGCACTTTAGAATGGGTCATCCCAACTTTCAATACTTGAAATGTGTTTTCCCTACTATTTTTTTTTTTTGAATAAAAGACCAATTAATTTACGATGTGAAATTTGTGAACTTGCAAAATATCAGTGTACATTATTTCCAAAATCCACATACAAACCATCAAAATCATTCACTATGATCCACAGTGATGTGTGGGGTCCCTCACGAGTTTCAAACCGTAATCATGCAAAATGGTTTGTGACATTCATCAATGATCACACTCGAATATGTTAGGTTTACCTCTTAAAAGAAAAAAAATTGATGTTCGTTTTGTGTTCATAAACTTCCACTCTATGATTCAAACGCAATTTCAAACATAAATTCAAATTCTACTCACCGACAATGGCACAAATTACTTTAATAATATCATGGGAGACTTCCTGCGAGCTCATGGCATAATTCATCAAAATTCTTGTGTCGACACTTTCCAACAAAATAGGATAGCCGAACAGAACAATAGACATCTCCTAAAAGTTGTTCATGCCTTAATGTTTACTACAAACATGCCGAAAATGTTCTGGGGGAAGGGGATGTGGTCCTTACGTCCACCTATCTAATCAATCGAATGCCTAGCCGTATCTTAAATTTCGAAACACCGCTCCAAAAATTCTGAAATATTTTCCAAATTCTTATCTTAACTCCAATATTTTCCCTGAGAGTGTTTGGTTGCACCGCATTCATTCATGTTCACTCTACTTACAGAACTTGAACCTTGATCAATTAAATGTGTTATGATTGGATATTCGCCTACACAAAAAGGCTACAAATGCTATGATCCCTCTACAAAACGGGTCTTTGTAAGCCTTGATGTCACATTCTTTAAAAATACCTCATACTTTAAGAACACATTTCTTCAGTGGGAGATCTCACATGAAGATCAATTTCTTGATCTCAATCTCAGTCTCTCCACCTATAATATACCATCTACTCAACCAACTAATGTGCCTTTAACAGAAGAAAACTTGAATCAAGGGAGATAAGTAGAAAAACAAAACGATAAGGAAATACTAGTTTACTCCAAAAAAGCAAAAATCAAAGTACTCAGAGAACCTCACATCTGAAGCACCAAGAGAGTCCGAACTGATGGTAGCTCCAGATCCCCAGAGAGTATCATAAAGTCATGATTCTAACTTACATATTGCTCTTAGAAAACAAAAACGGTTATGCACACTTCATCCCATCTTAAAATTCTTATCCTACAATACCATATCTATAGGATTTCGTGCTTTTACATCTCACCTTGACAGGACAATGATTTCAAAAAATATTCACGAAGCCTTGGAACTTCCAAAATGAAGAGAAGAAGTATTGGAAGAAATGCGAGTGTTGGAAAAAATGAAACTTGGGAAGTGATGGACTTACCACATGGTAAAAAACTCGTTGGATGCAAATGGGTCTTCAATTTAAAATACAAAACTGATGGGACAATAGAAAGTTATAATGCTTGGTTGGTTACGAAAGGATACACACAAACTTATAGCATTGACTACACAAAAACGTTTGAACCAGTAGTAAAGCTAAATACAATTTGGGTTCTTTTATCATTAGCAGCAAATTTGGATTGGTCACTTCAACAATTAGACATTAAAAATGCATTCTTCAATGGGAATTGGAAGAAAAAGTGTTCATGACATTACCACCAGGTTTTACAATGTAAATGAAAATAAACGAGTATGTAAACTAAAGAAGTCGTTGTACGGACTCAAACAATCACCAAGATCATGATTTGACAGATTTGCAAAAGAGTTAAGGGGACAAGGATATCACCAAGGACAATCAAAGCATACTATATGATAAGTGCATTTTACACACTTAATCCAAGTCACAAACATGGATAATTGTTAATAAATATTTGAAATATAGCTTAATTTGATGTAATTTGTGTTTTGCAGGACAACAATGATGAATACGGTGAGAATTAGGAGAAAAAACAAAAATTACTAAAATAAAGTAAAATCAAAGTTTGAGGACTCAAGTGCAAATAATAAAAAGTTGTGTCGATATCACGATGAAGATTTAAAAGTGTTAGGCATCAATTGGATGAGGAAAGAAGCCAAATGGATGAAATATAGCTGAAATATTATCACATATCAACTTCCAGCCGAAAAAGTTATACTTCGAATATTCAGTCTTAGTTTGAGACCCATTTTTTGCATAGAAGAAGTTTGAATTTGAAAATTCATATTTCAAGAAGATTTGTATCCCTTTGAGTTAGCTTTCCAACGCATTTTGAATCATCTCAATCGAATATTGGAAGAGAAAGATATTATCAAAATATTGAAAATTGTCTGGTGGAAAAAATGTATAACTATGCGGTCGCATAATTATAAATCCATGCGACCGCATAGTGCATTCCATGGCCAAAATTGATGGTTGGACTTCCTTCTATGCGATCGAATATAAATGTACTATGCGACCGCATAGTATAAACCTTTGGCGAGATTTTGTTTCATTTTTCAACTGAAACTCTACTTTGGTAACAAGATTTTGGACATCTATATAAATCCTAAGGTCGTCCAGAACAAGGGAGGGGAGTTTTATAAAGGTTTCTAGAGAGAAAAAAAGGCAAGAACAAGGTGAACAACACCACGGCGCGAAGATTTAACTTAAAAATCAATTTGGTGATGTCGTTCTTCACTTATTTTTCTGATATTTTTCTCTCCACCATGCCAGGCTAGATTAATTCTGCACTAGGGAACGATAAACTTTGTATTATGATTTTTAATTTTTAGTTTTACATTCTTGACATCAAAAACATGTTTTGGAATATCTGAATAATTTATATGATCTTATTTTTTCCACGATTATAGTGCACGATAATTATGTGAATTTAGTGATTTATTTCATGCATTCAAGAGAATGAAAATAAACACGACATATATAAATCATCATAGGGTCCAATATGGAATAGAAATATACCGCTATGTCTTATGTAAATTTTTTAAGTATTTATAGAAACTCATGCATTCTTGTATATTTGCATCCGTCATAAAAATATAGTTTGGTCATATATGAGAATATGTTTAACTTTACTCGAGAGAGATTGTTGAATAATTTAAGAACATTGATTTGTCAATATTGTAATCGCCTGTCAAGGTGTGAAACTAGGGTTAAAAAGATTAATACTTAGGAATTTGTGACCCTAATACATTCATCACATATTAAAAAACACATCAAAACATATTCATCGTCAATTTGCATTTAGTTAGTTAATTCTTTCATACTTGCATACTTATCATTAATTGAGTTATAATTTCATCAAAACAACATTCTCATTTTTATTGTTTCGGTTAACGTCGCTATAATTAGAATTAGAACTAATTAATCCTTGTGGGAACGATACTTGGACTCAAAATTCATTTTTCTACTTGTTAACGAATCGTATATTTGCGGTGATTTTAATTCAAATAAATATTTTCATGAACACTATGTTTATTCGAAATTTTGAAGATAGTACTAAAACGATTCTGATCATTTGTGTCGATTACATTATTCTGATAGTGGATAATTTGGTGGAGTTGGAGAGATTAAAAACGAGTCTTGCTACTGAATTCGAGGTAAAAGATCTGGCATGATCTTCTAACTGAAACTGGCATGCTTGGATGCAAACCAAGTGACACACCTGTAGATGTAGGAAAGAAAATTGAGGATGGAGAGGTTCCAGTAGAAGTCGACGGATATCAAAGACTAGTGGGAAAACTAATCTACTTGTCATACACCAGGCCTGATATCGCATTTGTTGTTAGTCAGGTTAGCCAACACATGCATTCCCCGAAGAAAAGTCATCTAGAGGCTATCTATAAGATATCTCAATGGCTCCACATGAAAAGGGCTACTCTTCAAAAGGAGTGAAAGAAAAGAAGCTGAAATCTATACAATTGCGGATTAGGCACGATCGATTGATGATAGGAGATCTAGTACTGGTTATTGTACCTTTGTATGAGGAAATCTAGTAAACTGGAGAAGCAAGAAACAAAACGTGGTAGCTAGAAGCAATGCTGAAGTTGAATTTAGAGCTGTCGCACAAGGAATATGTGAAACAATTGTGGTTGAGTAAGCTCCTGAAAGAATTACACATCACAATAAAGTTGTCAATCAAACTCTATTGTGACAATAAAGCAGCTATCAATATTTCTCTTAACCCAGTTCAATATGATCGAACTAAGCATATAAAGGTGGACAAACATTTTATCAAGGAAAATGTTGAGGAATGAATCATTTATATGACCTATGTCCCCACGCAAGCACAACTTGCAAATATCTTCACCAACGGACTGCTAAAACCAAAATTCGAAGATTTCATCTCCAAGTTGGATATAATCAACATTTGCGATCCAACTTGAAGGGAAATGTAGAAAATCTCGACTTGATTGGGAATATAATTTGGGAAGTTGTTAAAGATTATATTTACCATAGTTAGAATATTGTAAATTGATAGATATTTACTTCCTTTCCTTTTTATTTTCTTTCCTCGACTATATATAGGAGCTATGTATTGTACATTAAATATATGGAAGAAAACATGAATTAACAATTCTTCCCTATTTTTCTGTCTTCATCTTCATGGTATCAGACAGTATGATATGGTTCCTCGTTAGAAGTTATAGCAGTTACATAAAATCTCATTTGAAAGAACATAAATCAGATAAAGAATTAAAATCTCATTTATATTTCCAAAATGGATTATAAATTTGTATACAGAATCTTGGCTAGAAATAATTACTAAAAAAAAAAAAACTTGCAACAGGCAATGCTAAGAAAAGTAGTAATATAGCTGACACCCTACAAAGACCAATACTAGAGATTGTAAAATTTCTTTTCCCATATGAACATGGATCGGTACTATTTCTGTCAGTATAACTACATTTTACAGCATGAACCATGAAACCGGCACTATATGGTGCTGAAGAACAAATTACCAATCGATGCAATTTCCAACTTAACCTCCAGAAGATGAAAGCTAATTATTCATATCACAAGTGTAGAACCCAGATCATTGTATTTTATGTTCTTATGTGCTTCTTCCACGAAGTAGTGCTGTAAAATAAATATGACCTGAAAACAGGGATAGACCATATGAAGTTGGCAGATATTCCTCTTGTTTTATTGCCACAGAATTGATCGTATCATCCCTCAATGCATTCCTAAAGTGCCCCATGCATTATGTTTAAATCTATCGTGGTAGCCAGCCTCCATTCCTGGAAATATAAATTATAACCATCACTGCATCCATAACTGTGGTACGGGGATTTTCAATATATATTAATAGTACAGAAGATGACTTCATTGAATGGAGTATTATATGAGACCTTTTGAAGCAAGAAACACATCAGTTTTTCATTTGGGAAGGAGAGAATTCTAATTTCAACATGTTTGCAACATAGCTACTTTTCCACCTATCTCTACTCTGTCTCGTATTGCTTACCTATGTGGTGAGCATATCATTTCATATGGAGCTAGTCAATCTTAAAAGTTCTTACCCTCTGCAAGATTAAAGCGTTACATAACTCGAAGATTTCTCAAGGAAATGATATATAGGAAAGCACGGTCATAAACCAAAACCAGTTCTAAATTTATTATTTTAAAGCTAGTTGCACGAATGCACAAACGACATGATGATAAGTTCGATTAACCACTATGTCACATATCATACTTTGTAATCACATATTTGCTAAATTTTCAAGGAAACAAAGTAGAAAACCATGACCTAAACATTTTCAGTGTTGTTGATTAAGTAGATCAAACTTAATTTGATACAGAGAAACACTCAAGTATATCACAAGACACGTGAAATCCCGGGCTAGGATGAAGTCACGCGAGATATAAATTTTACTTTGTCTTTTAGTCCTCTAGTAGTCTTTGGGTAGGGAAGTTTTACTTTTTCTCTCTTTATCCGGAGGTTAGGCCTAACCCCCTTCTAAGTTTGTACCCACTAAATGTGGTTTTAATTAAAAAATATATATATAGAAACTCCATCAGAATGTTGTTAGATAAGGCACACTGAATATTCAGAGAGCGGAAAGCACTCTAAGAATGCATGACAAACAAGAAATTTCAAAGCCTCAAAGCAAGAGTGGAAAAATTACCATGTGAAATGAGTAAGGATTCGATTCTGACAAACTCATGGCAGAGTCGGGTAGCAGAGAGGGAAGTCACTGGTGGCAGCCTGACTAGGCCCTTAATCGGCAAGCAAGCAATTAACATGAAACATAAGCCAAATCAGCAAATCTAAATCATTCAGTCCCAAAGAAACGTGCAACAGCTGAATAAAGCTGCCCCTCATCGAATGGTTTAGATACATAATCATCCATTCCACACTTCATGCATTCTTCATTTGTTGCTTGAATCACATCTGCTGTCATAGCTAATATAGGTGTGTGCCAATGAGCCAAATTTTCAGACATATCAACTGATACTTCACCAGAATTAATTTTTCCATTATATTCACTCTCAAGACTGCGGATCTCTCGAGTAGCTTCATACCTGCAGGACAAAGATCAATTATATTAAAAAAAAAAAAAAATTCCTAAAAGATGAAATCAATAGGAACAATTCCGTATCCAGTTTGGTTAGGAAATAAGTAGAAGCATGCAGATTCAAGAGCACAATCATCATATGCCCAAGATCAAATTCAAAACTGGTTTACAAATGAAGCACTAGACAATAACAAAGCACAGTCTAAGGACATTTCTACAATTCTGGCATCTGTACTAAAAGTGCTTCAAAATATTAGCGCATACCAGGTATCAAAACCTAAGACCCAGACAAGATGTGTAACTATCTACAAATTTAAGTTTCAAAATAATCCTTGGGCTCACGAGTATATTGCGCAACATTTAAATTACGTATCATTAGGATACATGATGGCTAAGAAACAGGAAAGCTTATTACCCATCCATTCCAGGCATTTGGAGATCCATAAAACAAGCATCAAACTTGTGGGGAGGCTTAAGCAACCCAACAGCTACCTTTCCCCCCTCCACACAGGTAACAAATGCTCCATACTTTTTCAGAGCACCTTCTGCCACTCTTCTGTTCACAGCATTATCATCCACCACCAGAATTTGTTTATCTCTGAGTAGAGTTCTCAGTGTTGATGGTTTAGCCCTTGTATTATGCCCTGTCTTTCCAAATCCAGTAGCTTCTTGGAAGGCGAATGCCAATGCACTTAACCTTAAAGGCTTTTTTATCACATTATCCACTATCCTGTCCAATTTCAGCTCTTTCCTTCGTGAAGAGCTTGTGCAGGTTGCTAACAAGAATATTTTCAGAGGGATCCCAGAATTATTTTTGGAGCCATTTTGTTTGATCGTCTTTAGCAGGTTATGGAACAAAAAGCAAATATCTTTATCCCAACAGTCTTGGTCAACGAGAATCATAGCTAAATTCTCCAACACACTGTAGACAGAATAACTAAGAGCAATTAGCAAAAACAAGATCAAAGCATAATACCATGGTTCCGACTCTTCTACAATTTAAGCATGCCATAAAGTTATGTTTTTCTTTCTGGAATTTGTAAGAATTATGGCACTCATATTACTGAAGTGCAGCCTTACCATTAAAGGAGTTGAACATAATTAGTGTAGCAGAGACAATAATATCTACTAAAACACAACTTTGGCACCTCTGCCTGTTAAGGCTCTGTACATTTCTAATCATTAGCAGGGAAAAGCAACTTATTTAATTTCTATATTTCTTATATAAAAAATGATTATCATATCATTGACTTCATCATTGTTTTCTTGATTAAGAGGTAGTAACAGGAAGTGGTTAAAAATCTTCTGAATTTATGTAAATAAATCCAATCAGGCAGGACGTATTATAACCCGCAAGGCAAGGGTTATCATGAATATATCCTAAAAGGCTTTATTAGGAACATGGGATAGTGTAGTTTAATTGTTTTAGCATCCTACATTGCATATTATGGAAATGAGTTTACCTTGTCTTGGAATAGCAGGAAAGATAAGAGTACGCAGATTCCATACTGAAAGTTATGTCCACGGATATTCCCAGTCTCTTAAGATGGTATCTTGTGACCTCTGCTCTTACTCTTCTTTCATCAATGACCAACGCTTTTAGTCCTTGAAATTCTGGAACAGCTGGATCACATTGCAGCCGCATTGTTTCCAAATAATTGGCTTCTGCTTTTGTGAAGGTCACAGTAAATGAGAAGGTACTGCCAATATCAAGTTCGCTCACAAAACCGATTTCTCCATCCATAAGCTCCACCAAACGCTTGCTGATGCTCAGTCCTATGCCTGTTCCACCATACTTTCGTGATGTTGAACTGTCAGCCTGCATAAAAGGCATAAAAATCTGGTCTTGTGCTTCCAGAGGTATTCCTGCACCAGTATCTTCAACAGTCACTAACAATTTGATTTTTTCAGTTTCCTCTGGTATGCCGCTGAAATTTTTAAAGTTTTTCCAACTTCTCCATCTATCAACTGCCCGAAACCCACTCAACGTATTATAAGAAGCATTTGATCCAACTCGAACAATGGTTAAGCTTTGTCTTAGAACTTCATCCCTCACATCAAGTGGAAGCATCACTTCATTTGCTAAATGTACAGAGATAAATATGTGCCCCTTGTCTTGGGTGAACTGCATATAAACAGAAGATTGATTAAAAACCTACAAGATGATAATTTATCTTCCAGAAAACAAGTAAAATATCCATGCTGAAAGAGCTTTGGAATTAATCATAAAGAGTCCCAGAGATTTCAAGGATGTACATTACAATTGGGACCTAATACCAGCTAAACCTATCCGCTTGTCAACAAGAATTTTCTCCCAAATTTTTGAGATGCAACTAAATCATTACAAAAGTCTTAATATACTTGTGATGAAGTCTAACTTGAAACGTATGGTATAACAGTCTGAACTGTTGATAAAATACACACAATTTTATCATTTCCCCTTTTCTCCCACTCTTCTAAGATGAAAACTTATCTTGCAATTGCCATGCTCCATTGCCAAATAGCTGAAACTCACACCAGAGGCAGACAATTAGGTGCTAATCCTTCTTCACATCCACATTCACCCTGCTTAAATGCAAACAAGTACTTCGTACACTTCTATATTGATACTTCTTCCTAGAGATAATATATTGCCAAAACCCTCCCCCTTCCCAACATCTGAAACCACATAAAAATGTCAAAATATAGCCACCATATGACAAATTTATGCCCTGTCTTATGTTGTACAAGTAGTCATGCCTACACACGAAGCCGACTTTAACAAATGCACAGGAACAACAGAGTTTTCATAAACATCCCTACAAAATGTGCAAGCACACATGTATGCACACACAAACAACCATTTCAGTGCACCAGTTGTCCATGGACAACACAAAGTAAACACACACTATTAAAAAGGGTGAGGGTGTGGAAGCGAGGCCATTGTCTTCGCCTGGAGAACTACTGTTATAAAAGTAAGAAGAAAAGCATAGAAAACACCTCATTATGTACCAAGGTGAACAATAAGCACAACTAAAGAAAGTGGCACCACATTGATGCGTGACACCTTTTTATGCCTTTTCTTTCTTTCATTCTCATGATTTTATGAATTTTTTTATTTTTTTAAGATTATAAGAACTTAGCTGAAAAGGGAAATTAAATAAACATGCGAAAAAATCTCACACAGGAAGGGGTAAATCATTGTTCTTACTATAAAGGAGTTAAGATAGAGGACAGCTTTCAGGGAAGCAAGTGCTCCCATCAAGAAGAGAGCCATTAGGTAAATATGGCCCATCTCTTATTTGAAACCAGAATGAAGGATTATAACCAATGGTACAAACCATAAAAACTTGTCACTGTAAACAAAAATAATTTTATAGGAAGAACAACCACACAGTTCCATACTGTTGTCGAGGACCCATTTATGTCCAAAGACTTTTCTTTCTTTCACTCATATCAAATTCTAAAGATCGAACCGAGAGAGAGAGAGAAGAGTCTAACTTTAGTATATTTGGCCTCTTTTATAAACAAAATTGCAAGCAGTGACACTTAGGTATATGCCTTTTCGGCCCATGAACTTCTTAAAAAGCCAAAGCAATTGGCAAAAAACTTAATAAACAAAAGGTCGGGTTCTAAACTAACCTTTATTGAATTCCCAACAAGATTAGTAATAATCTGCCCAAACCGTTCCTGATCTCCAATGACCACTTCTGGTACCTGATCAGATACATAAACAGCCAACTTCTCTCCCCCAAAAGAACAAAAACAAAGAAGCAAGAAATGTGAGGTAAAGCCATAATTATGAAGACCGCAGCAGAAAACAGGAAAAAAGAGGAGAGGTGTAATGAATTTGACTTTATACCTCTAATCCCTGTTCCTGAGATTTCCCAGAAGAAAGTGAGAGGACCTTGTCAAGAACAGCTCGCAGATCAAAAGGGACAGCTTCTAACTCAAGCCTGCCTGATTCAATCTTGGCCTGATCCAAAACCTTGTTGATTAATGATATCAGATCTTTTCCACTAGCATGAGCAGTCTGTGCATAGTCCAGTTGTCTGGCATCCAGATTTGTATCCATAAGCATTTGTAGCATACCTGTATTGCATTGTAAATATTGGTCACTTTGATGACAATAGCAGAAAATATAGAACCTCCCCCACCTGGAGGTCCCCATTGTGGCAAATGAGTGGAAATTAAAATCCGAATATTACCTAAAACTCCATTCATTGGAGTCCTGATTTCATGTGAAACTGTCGCCAGGAACTACAGAGAGAATAATATGTTAAAGAAAGATGGAAAAAGCATTAAAGATCCAAACAAAGACAATAAATGATCAAAATCCTCTACATAACTAAATAAAAGAGATTCATCCAAATTGAACCTGAGATTTTGCTATATCAGCAGCCTCTGCACGATGTTTGAGCTCCATCATCTCTCGGTAGCCACGTTCCACTTTGGCTATTCGGTTAATGGCAGCATGGAAGATATGACCAAGAAGTAAAGTGATAACCAGTACTCCAACAGATGCTGTTATCGCTTGCCAGGGTGGAGGAGGTTTTTGTTTGAACCTGTGACCAAAAGAAAAAATAAATTTACTTGGAAGCATGCGACTTGCTAAAAAAAGTTAGATAAATGTGAGATTTCTCAGTTTGCATCTATATAAACTTCAAACGCAACAAATGTCTAACCTGCAATGCATCTCATGCTTCCTAGTTGGATCTCCGAAATCAAGGTTACTAATATGCAGTAACCCAGTGTCAATCTCGTCAGTTCCATACATCTTAATCGGTGCCAACTTGTTAGTTGTATCATAAACATTTACAACAATAGTCTGTTTGCTAGCAAGCTGATGTAGAAGCTTAGCAACTAGTGATGGAACATCATAAGAAGCACCTAGATACCTTTTATGGAGCATCAAACATCACAGAAACAAAGAGAAATGAACAATCGTGAATCAGAAAATACAAAGAAAATCATAAAGAACAATACTTTACTCCATATACTATATTTCATTACCCCACAGTAGCATTGATGCGTTGCTCAGGCATAGCATCGGGAGGAAGATGAGTGTTGTACACGGCAAAAGTAAGTACAACACCCAGATGATTGGATTTCAGTAGCTTGAAAGGTGATGTTAGGACTCCCTTTCCAGAAGCTCTAGCCCTCAAGATGTTCTCTCGATCTTCCTAAATGAGAACGACGATAAGACTTAAAATGCATATGGACAAGTTTTAGCTTTAAATCATGCTGGACTAAAAATTATATTCCAATTCGCTGGTTTATTGCAACATAAAGTTCCATATATTTCTATGTAAACCACTTTAAAAATGTGCCACTAATTCTGAGGTTTTTTAATGCACTAGTTAAGTGTAAAACTTCACCGTTGTACTGAAAGCAGGTTCAGGGTTCACCAACAACCAATTGAGTTATAAGTCACCCATAAAGATTCAAACTCGACACAGACAATTATTCTCTGAGAAAGACTTAGGTGAAACCTCTCATCTGAAAATGCCTAAATTTCCTTTAAGAATTATTTATTTCACATCCCCGCAGACTCAGGCTAAATAGGACTCTTTTTCTTTTTCTTATTTGCTTGTACTAATCAAAATGAATAATGGATGAACAGAAGAGTATGAATTCAGAAGAATAAACATTTCTTTAAGAATCACTGATTTCACTTCCTTGAAGCCTTGCACTATAAGCTAATATTTTTGTACTTGTATTAGTCATGGTGCTAATAGATCTAGGGGAGTGAAGTCTCTAAACTAGTAATTCGAAGTTAACTATAAATAAAAGAAAGTTGTAAAGAACGGACCTTTCCAGACATCATATCAATAGAGACAATATGAGAGACAGTTTTCTGGGAGAAAATGACAGGTGCATATTCTTCTTGGACTGGTGAAGCGCTAAAGTTCTCTAGGTTACAATCTTGAGCTAAAGTTTGATCCTCTGTTTCCATTTTCTTAATTGCCCATCCTTGCTGCAGCTCGAATTCCTCCCTCTCCGAGTGACGAACTCTTAAAGCATAAGCAACGCCACTGGTAAGTGGTCTCTCAAAAGCTGTTCTCTCAGTATAGTCTTCAAAAGTTTTCTGCAGAATTCAAAACATCGGCCAGGCTTATCGTATGACATCAATGAGTACATAGATCAATCAACATAGCGCATATAAGTTTTATGCGAAACTGGTTTTTACTTCCATATTTTTGGTAAGTATAGACTCGAGGATCATTTTATAAGTGAAAGGTAAAAGGTGATTAGGAAATATTGCGTTATTACCTGATCTATAGCTGAAGGCTGCTTTCCGTGGTGAAATGTTGAAACAAGAAGCGCCAATGCATGGACATGGTTCATGCTTACATTAAATTGGTCCTGGAGCATCCGAGCACGTTCATCACACATACTATCCAGTGTTTCCTTCCTTCTCAAGATTATATCTTCACTCAAGTACCAAAATAACCGAACGGAAAAAACAACACCAGCTAAGACAAATACAATCAACATTTTTTTCCTCCACTTCCCAGTACTTCTGGAGGAACTTCGGGCCTGCTGTAGCAGCTGTGTTTGCTGAGCACATGGTGTTTCCTGGATAATTTCATGCTTTTGACTTGAAAACTTTTCATGTAACTTAGGTATGTTGAAGCTTATTATCACTCCGACAAGAATCCCCAAGCATATTTTCGCGAGACCAAATGAAATGCTATCACAATAATATGTGACATGATCATGAAGTTCTTTCATTTGCAATTCATTCTGCAGGAAGCCAAAGCCAGGATCAAAGTAAACTCTCTATATCCTTCTCAAATTATGTTGAAAAGAACTATACAGCTCATGAAATAAATCAACTAAGGAAATTCAATTAGAGGAGGAATAGATTGCATAAGAATCCACCCCCACATGCTTCTAGCTCAGAAGTCAACTTCTAGTAATAGATGATTTAACATTGACAATATAACAAACAAAGAAAAGTCATCAATTCATCCCAAACCAGTAAGCAATCTGATTAACATCTGGTTCTTTAAATAGTTCGAACCCAGTTGAGAAGATGAAACCTTTTCAAAGGGATAGATGATATATGAAGAAAAAGCTCCTCACATCATTATATCCAAGTAATTAATGTTAATTTAAGCATTTCAAGCAGTCAGATGCTAACGTTAGGTTTAAAATGTAACTAAGAACTGCACTACTCACAGCATGCAGCAAAAAAAAAGAGAGAGAGAACTATTTAGTTGTGATGTTAAACATTTTCTCAATGACCAACTAGGAATAAATGATCCTCACAAACGCCAGATGCATATGTAGACTAAGATAAATTGATTATTGGAAAAGATCCCACCTTTCTATAAAAGAGATGATTAGATGGGATTGATAAAAACCCCAACTGTGAAATGAATGACACAGTCTTGTTTTTTGAAAATGGTAGGCCATCAAATGTCGTGTTCTCATCTCTAGTTGGGCAATGGGCATTGAATTCTACATTTTTGGCTACCATTTTATGCCACTTCTCTAACGTCTGAGAACCTTGGATCTTGAGACCACATGTGATGTTACAACTTGCAGGCATTTCAAAGCCAGAATCTCTGCAGCATGCCAAAGAAGCAACCTGCAAGACGGATAGCAAGGACTAAGTACCCCAAATAAAATATAAAATAAACTGACATATAAGATCAGTGCACATCGAAGAACTTCCTTGAGTGGGGTCGAGCAATAGCAAGAAATAGTTGTCTGTGGGTAGCAAGATATTCTGTCAGTATAGTCAATTATGACAGGAAATGCAGATTTCGCAGAAATAATATGTGAAAGGTTAAGGACAATTTATTTATCCACAAGAGTTGGAACAGGCTTACGAGTCCTTGCTCCATATATAAAAACAAATGTGTCTATACAATTAATGAAATGAGCACCAGAGAGAGGCTACAAGCCCCATCAACTATCACAGAGGTTGATAATGCCTTCGATAAAAAAGTGAATTCTTCAGATGTGTCCCAACAAAATAGATCCCACCTCCAACTAAAGGACCTCGAGAAAGGGAAATTATCTCTGTAGCACGGACACTTCAATTAGGGTAGCGTGTCCGTGTCGGACACGAGTCGATACCGACACTTCTTAGACACTCTACAGTAATCATTTTTCTTTTTATATTAGAGAAATAACCCATATTGTTAATTCAAAATTATTAGCAAGTAACAAATACGTACTCATGTTTAAAAGATTTCAACAAAAAAAATTAATAAGAAGTATAAAACTAAATTTATGCTACATAAATGAAATTTTTTTAAGAATTTAATCAACGTGTCGTGTCTGTACTTTTTTAAAAATCGCGTGTCGACGTATCCGACACATATCGTGTCGGACACATGTGTCCGTGTCGGTGCATCATAGGAAATTATTGAAAATGCGGTGGGAATACTAGAAACTAGAAAGTGGCTTGTTGCTTCCCTCAGTTACATTGTTTAGAACTAAATTCAAGGTAACATATCACCCTGTCCTATATTCTGGTACCATCTGTCCAGTTCATAAAACTTTAGCAGCTCAAACCAAGGCTTGTTGGACATTTTAGTAGGAATAAGATCATAGAATCAATGGAAGATATGTTTTATTAACCCTCCTTCAAAAGAGATGTTGCTTGTATTATACATATGACCCGGAATGTCAACTTTGTTTGTCACTTTGGGACTTTGGAAATTGTTTAAAAAAACCACTTTAAAATGTTCATGTTCTTTCCACCCTCACTTACATGTTCAAATAGAGGTTGTTACTGTAGTCTTGGGGATTTTCTTGGATCTTTGGCTCATGAGAGGATAGGCAACTCGGATTCGTCTTACCTACATTGTAGTTTGTTGAGTGTTCTAAAAAAAGTAAAACGTTCCTAGGTGTGGAGGCCAAACTTTAAGCTTTATGAGCTTAAGGCGAAAGTTAGGCGTAAAAAAACATTTTTTTTTATTTTTAATATTATTTTAAATCATCTAATAAATAAAATAATACATATAAAAATCTAAAATTATAAAATACTATATTTATTTAATAATTCCTACCATTAGTCAATTATACAATTTTCAAGTTTTCGAAATGCAAAAATTAGAATATTTTTCATAATTTCAATTTTCAATTAGACAAGTCATACTTAATAGATTTATAAGAACTTTATACATGCTTTTTAAAGTTTGTAACAAAATAACGAGTTTCAAAATCATAATTACATAACGTAGAACAATAACTTAAATCTTATTTAACTATTTAGATAAAGTCTTTTTTAACTTTTGTATAGATAAAATCTTTTAAAAACTTAAAATTAAATTCAAACGAATTTTTTTTTAAAATAAAAAATAATAAGCTAAAGTCAAATAAAAGACTTAAAAAAGGAAAAAAAAACTAATAAAGCGCGGCTAGGGAAGACGAAAGAGAGGAACGAAAAAATTCAGTCGTTTAGGAAAAAAAATCTAGGCGTGAAGAGAGGCATTTTGCCCCGAGCTTCGAGCCTAGGCGCCGCCAAGGTGATCTTTTTAGAACACTGAGTTTGCCTACCAAAATTGGTAAATCAACAAAGGCGACATGGATTGAAGCAAAAAAGATAGTGACTATCAAACAAGTTTAATGTCAAATATTTATATATGCACTTGCTTGATAGTTACTATCTTTTTGCTTCAACCTAAGTCTTCTTTGTTGTCCCTATTTATGATCTATATGCTGAGATAAATATTTGCTCAAATAATGAGAATTAAGTTTGTTGCTGACATAGATCACAGTCATGGAGAATTTAAAGGGGACGATTTTGTTATGGTTCATACTTCGCCTTGGCATTATCCTAGAAACACAACTAAAAAATTCCAAACCACTTGACCCATTTCCTGTACTTCTTATTAGTTGGACTTGTATCATGGATAATAATAGGCGGTGTTCTCGACAGTGGATTTATTTTTTTTCGCTGGCCGAATTCGAGCTTTGATGCTCCCTTATTTGTTTTTGCTGGATTGCCCTACATTCCAGTCCCTCGAGCTCCTTCTGCACACCCGGAGCCAACTGTGCCCTTATGAATGCTTAAGAGGATCACCATATTGTTTCATCATCTTGAGATATAGTAGATTCCTTATCAGATTGAAAGATTTATGATATTAGAATGGTAGAATAGAAGTTTCGACTTCTTGGTTGGTATATGCCGTAGCAATATTTGTTGTTGCCTAGATTGCCACTCTTGTATTTTTTTCAATCAAAAGGAGTGAAGGTGTTAACTTATGTTTTGTATTATTTTAGCTGTTAAGTTAGAAATATTCCTACTAGGGTAATTTTTATTCTTCATAAGAATTTTACATGTAAATAGGAGTAGCATTTTTGAGTAATCAAAAATTGATTTTTTTGATATTCAATATAAGTTGAAATTTCTTTCCTAATTCCTATTTCTCCTCTCTCTCTTTATTGCTCTACATCACAAAATATATCCCCACGTCCAAACAACAATCTATCATCAAGACTAGACATAGAATATCATTATGAAAACTACCATTGAACTCACCGTAGCACTATCATATATCAATAAACTCATTGTGGCACTTTCGTTTTATATTGCCCTACTTAAAGATAGCATAGAGCTCAAACAGAGTTGGTAGTTTCCCATCACCTATTTGTAGACCGAAAGGTGAAAACACTATTTCCAGTTTTACATATCAAATTTCTGCAGCCTATTACACTTATTTCTAATATTTGGCCCATATTGCTACAAGATGTGAAGAATGCTAACAAAGTTTTTCTCACAGAAGTTTCAATGATCAAAGTTCAATTTAGACAAACAAATTCAAGTTGTTCAGAACATTTGGATTCACAGTTTCCTATTTTCGGCATTAGAACACACTTAATTAATGTCAAAAAATTTCCATAATCGCCCTTACTCACCAATGATCCAAGAATTTCTTGAAAGAGAGAGAATTTCCTATGAAAAATAGGTAATCATCTAAAGCATATACTTCAGAACTGGTTAAATTAAAAGAAAAAATAGATAGAATTCTAGTAATTAAGATCAAAACTCTGATTTTTGAAGCAATTGACTACATACCCGATCTCTTTGGGTGAATAAAGAATCTAAAGCATGAAACTCTTTCTTGCTCACATTGCAATATTCCAGCAAGACTTGAGCTTTAAATTCATTTGAAACTGGAGTCTCCATTCTCCACTCGGAATTACCACCATTCGAGCTAGTCAAGACCCCAAATAACCCACACACAGCAACCAGAAGCAATAAAAAGACTACAACTCTCTCCCGTTTCCTACCATCTGCTGTTCTGTGAAATGATTCCCAAGCCTTTTTTTGCTTTACAGAGGAACACAACTTTCCATTTGAGCTACAGTTCTTGTAATTTGAAGTCATCTGGACTAAAACCCACTTACATATCTTGAGAAACAGGTCCCAGAGCTTCAAAGTAAACCCACACACCTTAGAAAAGGTCATAAAAAATCATGCAGAATTTCAAGAAAAAACCCTCCATAAGAGAGCCCACAAAGTTAAACTACCTGCTCTTGAGCTCAAAGGCTCACAATTTCAACCAAAAAATGCACTCAAGAAGGAAACCTCCAACAGGAATTGCACAGGGAATCAAAATCTATCAGTGTCCAGTAGAACAGTAAATTCTGCAGAAAAACATAGCTCCAAGTTTTTCGCACAGCGTGTGAATAAGTAATTCTCTCATTGATGGTATAAAAATCCCATCAAAAACCTTGCTTGATATGGTGAACAACCAGAGGAAGGACAATCATGCCAAACAAACAACAACCCACTTATTGACTTTGCAAGCTGTGACGGAATCAACAAAATGGGACAGTTGCTAAATTGGGTTTTCACAGAGAGCCCTTCTGGAAGCCAGATATTTTTTATTTTTTTTTTCTAAAAAGGACAAAAGAAGCAACCAAATTTATCAAAGAGAAGTAATCACAAGGATAAATTGGATTAAATAAACCTCGTTGGCTTCACTACAAATCCAACTGGAATCAATTATCGAAATGTGGGATAAAAGACGTGCCTTTATTTTCCCTCCCTCTCTTTATTGAGCATATATATGCCTTGTGAAGATTGGTACACTGCGTCGTTATCTAATCATATATGTGGGGGAAGGTTAAGCAAAGGCTAAAAAACAAAAGTTCAATATCAATAACATAAAATGTAAATGTAAAAAATTGATAAGAAAAAAAAAAAAAAAAAGAAGAAGAAAAGAAAAAAAAGTCACTGTTTTGCATTTCTTTTGCTTTTGAAAAATGATGAAAGAGACCCAAACAATTCAGCAGCATTATAGAATAAAAAGATGGGTATTTGTTTTTTCCCCACGTTTCTAGTCACAGGACCTATGCATATAGCTGCTTATAATCTATCAGTATAGAGAGAGAAAAGAGAGTTATAGAGAGAGAGAGAGAGAGAGAGAGAGAGAGAGGGGGGGTTTAAAGTTAAAGGAAGCCAACCTACTGTGTTTGTTTGTTTGTTTGTTCAGTTCCGACTTCTGAAAGAGGAAAGAGAGAGTGTGTTAGGCATCTACACTTTATATGATGCGCCAGCTAAAAATAGGGGAAATTGCAGTGTTAGTCTCCAATCTTTAGAATTTATAGTAAATCGACCCCTTCCTATTCTTTTGACTCAAGTCATCTCAACGTTTCAATTTTTAAGCACATCACATCATATCATATATTTTCAATTAACTCACCACTAAAAATAATAATGATAATAAATTATCCCTATACATGTGACTTGCTTTTAGTACTAGAATTGCAATATCTAGATGATGTAAATTCGAGTTAGAATTCTCCACAAAACGTAAATTTTTTTGCATATTTTGATGCATTCAAGATGAAAAATGGGGTAGCCCCCTTGTCAAAACTTGGACAAAGTTAAGCACATTTTTTTTCTAATGTTTATAATCGATCAAAATATAATTTATCAACACATTCCGTATGACTCGCAAATATTATTTGCTTACTCACCATTTATTTATATCTATTTATAATAAAACCGCTCAGATATAACTCTCAAACATGTTTCAAAATTTCTCAATTAAAGATAAATTTATGAGGAAGTAGCATCTCTTTAGGATCTACTTCATCATTTAAAAAATTGATTAATTGATAAAGATACATGTATTAGAGTCTCGCTCAACGGCTCAAGAGAGAAAATTTGATAAGCAGACGATGACGACATATTGTGCTAATTAGTGACTTTTTTAAGGACAAAGAAGCAACTAGGTCAAAGATTGAGGATGAGACGTGTTATTTATCAAAAATTAAATGTCGGGAGATAAAAGAGAGTTATAGAGATTGGGGGAACGGGTAGTTGCTAGAATACGCCTAGTGGTAGAGATTCTTAAACTGCACTATAATGAGATAATAATTAATGGATGTGGCCATGCATGTCTGCTTTGAACCTTACTCTTTATAAAGTATTAATATTTTAATATGAAAAGACCAAATAAATAATAATAACTTGCACCAATACCATGATTGGTTTTACCACTACGATAACATCCTTTTTCCTAATCAAAGATTAAAGATGTTTTCTTTTTCTTGGCTGTTTGTCCAATTGATTATTTCTTGATTTTATATGTGAAAACGAGGTTTATATACCGCTTAAAAATGTAAATCCGTCCAATTTACTCGGAATCGGTAAATTGAGCACGTTCTTCGACTTTTCAAGTTCAACTTTAGGAAAATGATAATCAATTGTTTCGGACATATACTCTCAATCTACATATTAAGATTTCTTTTTCTTTTTCTTTCACTATGACTTCTTCAAACTCGTGCAATATTGCATAATGAGTAATGTGATTTTTCGTATATACTCTCAATCTACATATTAAGATTTCTTTTTCTTTTTCTTTCACTATGACTTCTTCAAACTCGTGCAATATTGCATAATGAGTAATGTGATTTTTCGTTTGTTTCCCATACAAATTTACTAAAAATGAAAATCCGTCCAGTTTCCTCTAGGGATGGCAAAAAAGCTCAGCGACTCGCACGGCTCGAGCTCGGCTCGGAAAAAGCCCGAGTCTGGCCCCGGCTCGGGCTCGGTTCCACCAAGCTAGGCTCGGGCCGAGCCGCAAAAAAAAAATCAAAATTTGTCAACTTATTTCACTCATCATGAAACTAATAAACTAATTATAAGTGACAAATTTATCTCATAATGTATCACATGGATTATTTTGAAAAATGGGTGATATTTGTTTGTTTAATATTTATTGTATTATTAGTTTATTACTGTTTTCATTTCTCTAAAACTCTAAGTACCTAAATATTTAAAGTATGCATTTTCTCATTTATACAAATGTTTATTATTCTATATTAAGTGAAATTATTAGTGATATATATTACTTAATTACATTTAAAAATTGAGCTAATTTCATCAATGGTTACTAAAATTTGTAAGAAAATTTAAATCGATCATTAAAAAGATTTCTTACTTTGTTATAATAGATAGTTACTCATTTATAAATCTAACATGTTATCCGACATAAGTTTATAAGGTGCCACAAAAAAAAAAAAAAAAATCGAGCCGGCTCGGGTCAAAAGCTCGGGCCAAGCCTCATTTTTTTTGGCCAGGCTCGGCTCGGGTCCAAAAAAGCTCGGGCTCGGCTTGAGCTTTTTTTTTCCGGCTCGGGCTTGGCTCGGCTCGTTGACAAGGAAACTTTCCTCGAAACTTTAGGAAAATAAAAATCAATTGTTTCGGACATATACTCCCAATCTACATATTAATGGCTTGTTCGGTAGATATTAAAATTCAATTAAAATTGAAAATGTAATCGTTATTGAGTCTCACTCATCTAATAAAAGTCAACAATAACGACTAGTTTTTCAATTTAATTATATTTTAATCTCTACCAAACATATTCTAAGATTTATTTATCTTTCACTAATCACTATGACTTCCTTCTACAAACTCATGTAATATTGCATGATGAGTAATGTTGTTTAATATCACTTGTATTATAACATCAGTGTTAGATAGTACTAAGTGTCATTAAATAAAATATACATTTAAATGAATCACATAATTTCGTCGGTTCAACACTAGTTCGACCGTTTGATCATTTATCTTTCTTTTTTTTTTTTTTCTTTTTTTTTTGGGTCCATACTTAGATCGACTTTTAAAACATTGTTTGATTTACGTCTACTTCTCGCTGCCGTAGGTATTTCACTATTCGGAGAAAGAATGATTGGAGGCCAATCAGTGAAGTTACTTTGCTACTTCTTTGATACACTTTTTAGGGGGTTTATACCTACTACTCTCTCTCTCTCTCTCTCTCTCTCTCTCTCTCTCTCTCTCTCTCTCTCTTTAAAACCTTTGATTTTTCTCTCTTCAGTGCCCTTTTTCCCTTTTTATTATTTTATCTTTTTTCATGTCCATTTTATTCTCATGTAAAAATAAATAAATTTGTAGATTAAATTCATCAATAACCACTCAATTTTATACTTAACATCAACATGATCAACCAATTTGATATTGTTTTACCATAACCATCCAATTTTATACTTAGCGTAACCATGATCACTCATTTCATATAACTCTATGATCGTCCAACTTCTTTTCACCATTTTCACTAATTTTAAAATGGATATAATGTTTCATCATGACCACCCAACTTATTTTATCTTTCCAAGTGACGATTTTTAAAATAAGTTTTTATTTTATTTTAAAAATATTTTTAAATACTTTTTTAAATAACTTCTTATTTTATTTTTCTAAGTAAACTTTTTTTAAAAAATAAGTTTTTATTTGATTTTATTTTTTAAGTAACATTTTTATTTTACTTTATTTTTAAAAAATAAGTTTTTATTTTATTTTTGTTTGTTTTAAATATATTTTATATATAAGGTAACGTTACAATTTAACCCCTCTAAAAAATAATGAAAAGAAGTTGAGTGGTCACGGTGAAATGATATATTAAATTGGGTTACCGTAGTGAAATAAAATGAAATTGAATGGTCATGATGACACTAAGTATAAAGTTGAGTGTCCATAGTGACACTGAGTATAAAATTTGTTGGTCATTGATGGATTTAACCCAAAGTTTGTAATTACAAAGTTTACTATTTCGATATATTATGTATTATTCAATACATTTAATAAACACGATGATTTTTATTTGAAAAGTCACTCTTATAATAATACTAGTTGTTGACATGTGCAATGCACAGATTGTGTTATTTTGAAAGTTATGCTAACGTCTTGAATGCTAAGAATTAATAGGATTTTGTATTACAAAATGTAATGACTTAGTATCACTGTATCAGGAAGATTATTGACAAAGTGTAACATTAAGAAATAGAAGAGTAAGTATTGTCAGAGTTTTTCTAAACAATGACCATACAAATAACTTTTTTTTTTCATTATTAAATATACATGTATGAAAAATGAATCCATGTAATACAAATCTTAGAATCGGACCTCAATATTCAATGATTATGCACAAGTCTTTCCATTGGAATAATATGTTGACACAATCTTAAAGTTAAAAAAATGAAGGAAAAATTAATTCAAGTGCATGCATAATTATTAACTCTGGAATAAAACTTTTGTCAAGTTTTATTGCTAAAATTTTACCGAGGTCATCGGAATACCGTCTTGTTAAGTAAACTTCAAATTTAGCAGAAAATCATTAGTTTGAAGATAAGATATTTTTTCATAATTTATTTATTTGTTTATTATTGTTATGCAAATAGTTTGTCGCTTCAAAATGGGGATCGACTGTCTAGTCAGGTTGCGGGGGTCGAAGGTGCAGCGAGGGCTTAAAGGTAACACCCCGAAAGGCAGGTTGTTGGGATAGACTGATTTTTTTGTTGTTTTTTTATTCTGAATTCAAACGTAAAAATTGTAAAATTAATATCTAATAGAATTTAATGTGTTCTAGCATTAATATGACTTGTAAACGTTTGTTAGCTTTTAAAATTTTTATTAATATTTTTGAACTAAATTATTAATAAGTAAAATTATATTTAGTTTGTGTAAGATGTAAGCAAATGTTGTCACCGAAATTTATAAGTAGAATAATGAAATGTTCATTTTTTTAGCAAAAAAGTTAGAAATTAAGTTGAATAGTGAATACTCCACGCTGTGCGGAGCTACGCGGAGCATGTCTTCGCACATTTTAGGAATTTTTTTATACAATGATTCTGTTTTTTATTTTCTCCTTTTATTTCTGAGTCTTAAGTCTTTTTATGACTTATAAGCAATTTCTATAGCTATTTTTTCTATTGCATGCTTATCATTGTTGGGATCTGTATGCCTCCTACATTGTTGAAAGCTTGAGGCAATGATTTGCTCAAAGCCTTCTCAAGTATATTGATGCTTGTTAACAAGATTTGGCAAAAGAAGCTCATAATCTTTTTGCAGTCTAACTATTTAATTTCATA
Source organism: Fraxinus excelsior (assembly GCA_019097785.1). Lineage (NCBI taxonomy): Eukaryota > Viridiplantae > Streptophyta > Magnoliopsida > Lamiales > Oleaceae > Fraxinus > Fraxinus excelsior. The sequence continues at coordinate 12,878,974 of CM032637.1, read as the reverse complement.
ATCGTTTTACGTATTTTGTTTATCATTTATCTTGGGATATGAATGTGACTCTTGTGGCATTATCTCGTGTTTAAAGAAACCTTCACAAATATTTATATGATAAATAAGACATATTAAACAATTGTCCGTCTTGATGTTAAGTGGATAAAAAATGGTTTCATGATGTTTGTTTTCTATTTCATGTTGGGAGATATCTACGTACCATTACTTATTCAAAACATAGAAATTTGATTTGACTGTTACATCATCGACTAATTACCATAACAAAATGTGTTGGAAAACCGAGCTTTTTTCCTAAAATATTTTTAAATGTTTTGTTCACCACTTCAACTGAACACGACTGGACAACAGTTTTGCACATTTGTGGGAATCTTCAAACCAATTTGTACGTTCCACTGATTACAAGTTAACTCCTCATGTTTTCCAACAATTAACATTTATTACATTCCAATACAAAAACATAGGTGAAAAAATATAGACACAATCCCTTCAGCATGCATGGAGCTGAATATTTAGCCAAGAATGAAGCATCCCATATGCTATGTTACCTCGTCACTGAGGATATTCTTGTGAAAGGGATGAAAAAAAAGTGATATTTACAGATTAATGTCATTTGTGATTCTGTATTAAAGGTATACTGTGCCATATCTTAAAAAAAAAAAATTAATATAGTGATTCCATTTTTTTTTCTCCTTTTATTTTCTCAACTTTGTTTTTCTCCGGTTATTTCCAAGAAGAGTCAATAAGTGCAATCGTGATTGTTGCCTTTTTTGTCTTTTCGTAGTCAACAATTGTGTGATTGCTTTCTTTCCCCAATCAACAATTGTAGGTAAGAGGAAGTCTATAGTATCTTTTTGTTTTGAAGATGCATGAATGAGCAGTGGATAGCAAGGGATAAAATGTGGATAAAAAATGCTTCACAAATTAACAGTAAATGGTGGATTGACTCTTTTAAGATAGTAGGGATATAATCTAGATATTTTTGCGAATACATAAATGTAGGTAATATTACTGCTCACTGATTAGTGCTTGTTTTACAATATATCCGAATTATTAATCTATAAGATGTTTTCTTTTAAATATCAGCTTCTTAGTAAATTGAGTTGAGAACACAAAATTTGTCAAGTGCTGCAAACATTAAAATATTTTGTAATACTATTTTTTGCCCGTGCAATGCACGGACTATATTATTCTTAAGATAATGTTAGTGTTGTAATATTGATCAACAGAGGACTATTGAACGCACATATATAATCTACTTCTTTCTAAATTGGAAATTTTAGATATCAATTCCATTTAAAGCACATAATATTCTATTTCTTTCCGGTTAGAATTAGGTACACGTTTGAGACCTAATTTTAGCCAAAAATGCATTTTTGAATAGTGATTTAATAGAGAATGTGTGGTTAAAAAATAAAAAAATATTTTATGTTTACATATAATATTATTTTATTAAAAAATGTGTGGTTGAAAATAAGAGAGATAAATACTTCGAGAAAAGACAGAACATACAATTTTGAGTCAACACACTTACACTCGTTCTCAACTCTCTCTCTCTCTCACACACACACACACTAACACATTTTCAACTCACAAAGACAGGGAAATATAGAAGAATGCAAATAGTGTACTTCCCCAAATCAAATATTTAAACTCACAATAAGCAACATATGCTGCTACATACAAGTTCCAGGAATTTTTGTAATTGCAGATTAACCGGTGACATTGCTTGCTTTTTTTGCATAGCAGTATGTAACAAAAAGAGGAGAAGAAATGTTAACTTCTCGACATCCAAAATAGTAGCAACTTAGATCCATAGGAAAATCATACCTTTTCCGCAGACATCAGCAACTTATCCTCCCGCAGACTTCCGCAGTCATCTTCCATTGCTCCATTAGTGGTTGCTGAACCTGAAGCAAGAGCTATAGAGAGAGAGAGAGAGTCAAATTAAATAAGAAAAGGAGAAACATATATTCTTGAAATAAAATTCACGCAAATGACGCCCACGAATTAACATCATCTGATACATTTTCAGATATATTCCACTACCCCATATTGATATACGAAATAAAAAATGATTTTAGGAAGTCGCAATAACAAAATTTCATCCAATTTTACGTTGAAATTGTGTCAATTATAAAAAGAAAAGAAACCAACATATTCAACACAGTCCTCACAACTAATTTTTTTCAATTAAATCAAAACATTGTAATCTTCATCAACAACAAACGGTTTTATATTTTTCCCCCAGTATCAAGGCAAGTTTCAAATAATTCAATATGACAATTGAAGATCAATAAGAATTAAGTTTAGCTTCATGTATCAAGTCTCATTAAACAACCTACTTTGTCTAATGTGTAAATGCCTTAATGATCTACGATCCATAAAGAGGTGATTATGATACAAGTCAACTAATTTTGCTTCACCAGATGATTCAAATTTAATTATCAGATATGGATGTCTAACCATGAAATGCCTCCTTACTGGGGGGAAAACTCTCGAGCGATCTATCATCATCCTCCTACTGAATTTCTAAAGATAAATCGTAATAGCATGTTAGGTTAGCTCAAGTTGTATTGCTTTGCTAGATTAAAACATTTCACTACTTCAACAATCAATCTTTAAAAACACAAAACATCGTGTTAGCTAAGAATAATAGGCTATGCATTTAAGAGAAACACAATTAATACATTTGACATCTAGCAGTCCTAAAATTGCATAGCCCACATAAAGTTAAGGAGTGAAATGAAAAGACAAAAGTAACAAACCTTGAGCTTACTAGCAGACATAATGGATATAATTGAACAATACTGCTAGCCAGAGCAGTAATAACCTACACAAATATTAATACAACAAGAAGTTCAATCGAAAATCATACATCACCTTTAAAATCTCTGTACCAGAGGCTGAACATGGAAGCAAAAAGACATACAATTCAACCAAAAACATTACAGCTAACACACCTGCTAACCAGAAAATATCTTTCAAAGTAAATAAATGCACCACACTGGGTATAGAATAGAAATTGGAATAAATAGAATACAATTAAGTCGAATAGCAATGCAGCAAGCAACGATCAAAACTGAAACCAGATATTAAATATTAGAAAGAGAATAGGGACAAGTTTTAAAGGGGATGAAACATTTACCAGTTTCAGTAGAAATGTTCTGGTTAATTTTTGTCTATATTCATCAAGAAACCAAAGACGACTCAACAAATATTATTGTCAAAAAAATTTACCTGGGCAGGATAGACCTGACCTCCAGTAACATACTGAATGGCGGAATATATATAAAGAAACCCAGCTAGGTAAAGTTAATTCAAAAAATGTGGACAAGTTTGAATTTACAGGGAATGTAGGTGATGATGAGGGTAACGACGGCATCCGCAGAGAGTGGATAGCTTCCCAACTACGTCTTTTCTCAATGTACATGAGACAAAATATCTATTTTTTCCATTTTGTAAGTTTTATTTCCGATGCTTGTGATTTGATTTTTATTTTAATCATTGCTTTATTGAATAAACATTGGGGATAACATCAATGGCAACACGGAAATAGTCATATGGGTTATGCGAGTTAATAAAGTAAAACACTCATGTTTCCACTCAAGCTCACATAGCAACATACTTAACACTTGAATTCAGAATGATGTACAAGAAGAGTGAGTGTCCAAACCTGCATTCGTTTTCGAGCTAACTCGTCTCCGTACCTCAACATTTGCGCTTTAGCTTGTGCTTCTTGTTGATACAGATTCCTCTGATCTTCTGCCCATTTTTGCTGCTTCTCCTGCAGATACAAGCACGTGATGGGTGACAATGACATAAAATTCTAGTCAAATCACATAAAAAAATTCCACGCTTCAAGTAATCATTCTCTTGATCAAAAGAACGTTTCTATCACCAAAACATAATGTGTGTAGTCAATTCTACCATCGAAGTACTAATGCAAATAGGTGGCAATAAGCATATACCTAAGTAATCCAATGATCTTCAAAAAATAAAAAAATGATCCCCACAAGATAAACTCTCTCTGTATATCTGAAATAATTTTCTTTCTCTAAGGATAGAGATTTACCTACCACCACTTACATTTTCTTCTCTCCAAGAAAAGTAAATAAATAAACAAAGGCAAACTCAATATCCTATTTGTTAAGCATTTAAACCAAAATGAAATGTCAGTCAACCAATCTTAAAGGAAAACACTAACTGTGTTTGTATATGTGTGTTTGAGAGAGAAAGAGCTCAAGTGCAAATGAAGTACCAAAAATTAACAACATTTATGAATGATTAACTTAATTTATCAATCTAAACACCCACGATATCACCATGAGCTTCAATGGCCTTAAAATTAGCCTTCTTCTCTACCAACTCCGCTAGCCGCATCTGCTCTCGCTTTCTCATCACCTCAAAGACCTTCAAAAACATACATAAACTTACTTCAAGATAAAATTCCCAGAATGCATCTTCGAAATAACCAACACAAACTAATTTCTTCAGACCATAAACTATCCATCTTTGTTTAATCAAGATTAGGAAAGCTTGCTTCGGAAAATAATAATTACCCACTTGACATGAGGAAAGCTATTAATTTCTCTTAGAGATTAGGCCCCTCTCCAATGATTCTTGATCGAACCCTCCTTTCGAATCTTCGACTACAGGTTGAGAATTCGGTCCAAAAGAATCCCCTTTCAGAGCCTGTACTGGAATCGGAGCAGAAGTCGAATAAATGAAAGACTAGGATCGATAGATGGGATAAAAATAGAAACAATTGTGCTACATGCACATTATTCTTTATATCATTTACACTCAACAACGTGGCAACACAACATTGGTCAATTTAAAAATTAAACAAATTTTTTTTCAATCATTTTTTAAGAACATGTCAAATGTTAAGAATGATGTACACTCTAATTCATATCTTGACTTGATTTGACCAATAATTAATTTTTCAAATAAAGTACATCAAATAGGTTGCACATTGAAGTCTATTTTAACAATAAAAGTGCATGGAGTTAGAGTAAATATAAAATTTGGCTCAAAAAATATATAAGTTGGAATCAATTATAAAAATATATCAGTATGTATGGATTAAATTCAAAATTGAGAAGAGTGCAATAGAACTTGCACCGATATTTATTTTACTTCTAATATTCATTAAGGCATAAGATGGAAAAACAAAAAAAAAGTAAGTCGATGCAATCATCACATAGTGTGCGTGTGTGTAATGACACCCATTTTACCAAGTAAATGAAAAGAATATAGGTAATTGGGTCCCACATAACGTATTGCACGACCCATTACCACGTGAATAATGATAATCGAACATGCTCAAAGTAGGGAAAAGATTGACAAAGTAACTTGACAGTACCTATTTGGATGTTTTTTTTTTCAAACTGTCCAACCATATGTTGACACGTATTCCTCCCTATTTTTGAACATGTTTGTGTCGCACAATTGCTACCACGTAAAGTTACAATTTGTACCCTACTTTGGTTTCGAGCATAAAACTGTCGCCATAACAAATTCTTCTTCTTCTTCATCTACATTTTTTTTTCTTTTAACATAAAAATTATATGAGATCAAACTAGAGAGAAAAAAAAATTGTATTTTTCATTTTGATTTATGTTTAAAATGATAAAATCCTAAAATCATATCACAAAATGAAAATGCACATTTTAACTGAATTGATAAAAAAAAAAAAAAAAGATAGGTACATAAAGAATAATGTGACTTTGTACTTAACACAAAAACAGGTTCTTTTAAATTGTTTGAACAATGAGATGCACTAAGATATGCTTTTTCAAGAATACAAACATTGTACTTTTCAGGAAGTACTAATAATATGCATAAAGTTGTGCTCTTGGATTAATACTATTTGTTTCCATACTGATGTGTACAAGTTATTATTTCATCATGAGTCATGGCACAATATTCATATGTAAACTTTTACTTTTTCAGGATCAGTACTGTGAGATTCATATTAATATTCTTATAGTTAATAAAGTCATGTTTCTTCGAGAGCAACAACACGATATTCGAATAGGGCATTGACATCTACAAATTTGTGTTTAATCATGAGCAACAATATTCCTCTGGAATGTATTAGTTTGTATATATAGCTCATGTTTAGTACACATTAAAATTTTCATTTTTATTTTTCTACTCATTTTCAACCACATATTTTTCAATAAAATAATATTTTTCATTCTTTTTCAACCACACATTCTCCATCAATCTATTATTTCAGAATATATTCTTCCAAAATAATATGGTTCAAACACATATATAAAGATAAAGTCATGAGTTTTTTAGAACGACAAAATAATATTTTTTAAGAATGTTAATATCTAGAAATTTCAATATTTCAGGAAAAATAAAATATTATTCGTATAAATATTAATATAATGTTGCTTTTAATTTAATGAAAAACTACAACATAGTATTCTTTAGAAATATTAATAGATTGTAAAATTGTGTTTCTTAAGGAGAATCGCAATTATAATAGATACTTATGTTTAGGATTTGCATACAAATGATAAATTGGCAAAGAATTAAATGATTTTGAAGCGTAATTGAATATTTAAAATCCTTGTAGGATATTTACATACGTATATCTAGAGCTTGTTTGGTACAGCTCAAAATTCAATTAAAATTGAAAATATAGTCATTATTGGATCTCACTCGTCTAATAAAAGTCAACAATAACAGCAAAAATTTCAATTTTAATTTGATTTTAATCTTTACCGAACACATCCCTAATTTATTTATAAATTAGAGATATTAGAATACTAATTTGTATACAATTATACTTTCACAAAAGTATAAGCACAATAATGTTTCTGAAATACCAATATGAATAAAGTCATTCTTTGAAATAACAACCCAAATTTATTTTAGATAATACATTATTTGAATATAATTATGATTATTTACTGACATTAACACATTTATTAAAAAAAAAAAATCTTGTATAAAGTTAATTTTTGAGACTAACACAATGTTCTAGAATATTGATTTATGTAAAATATTGATTTCTTCAAGAATAACAAAATATTATGTTTCTTAAATATTTAGATAGTTGGATTATATTTGTCCGGAAACATCAACAAATATTTATGTATATGGTTTGAATATTACTATCTCAGTTGGCCAAAATTTCATGCGAGATTCAGCTACTACACAAATGGTAGCTTCAGCACCATTAGCTCAAATTTCCCATCAATCGCCAACAAAATTAAAATGCAAAACACGATAGATTTAATACTATACATACCTTAAACTTCTTGGCGACATCATCAAAATTACCATAGCCTATTCTTAGATTTTCTTTTGGGGAGGAATTCTTTTTAACTCAAATATATATTTCATTACGACGATGAAGTATTTATTTATAGGTATCAATGAAAGTTACAATATGAACAAAACACATTTTCTAGAGTAACCAAGACTTATCTAAGTATGCTAATATGAAAAAATAATCACCAGCAATTATCCCATAATTCTACAACATTTATGATTATATTATTTTATTTAACCTTTTTTGTTTGTTGTTTGGGTCAATTCCGTGAATATTATTGTTTTTTTGATAATGTTATAAACTTAGGGTTTGTTTGATTGGTTGGCTGGAAAATGGGTGGAAAAAAATATTTTTCAGGGAAATTTTTTTTAGAAATTTTTTTACTAGGAATTGTAATTAAGTGTGTTTGATTGGTATAATTTTTCATCTGGAAAATTTTTAAATTTTGTGTTCGTTTGACTTTGTTTTACATGGAAATTGTCCATTAAAGTGATAATTTTTTTCACAATTGGTTATAAAATTTGTTTACATTGCCAAAAAGTAAAAAAAAAAAAAAATTCCTAAAAAAATCATTTTTTTCATCAAAGTTTAGTGTTCATTTGACTTCGTTTTACATGAAAACTGTCCATTAAAGTGAGATTTTTTTTCATAATTGGTTATAAAATTTGTTAACATTGTCAAAAAAAAAAAAAAATCGACAG